>CM062819.1:1780380786-1780980786 GCA_031772625.1 Pinus tabuliformis | reverse complement strand
GTACTTTCATACTTTTCTCAATAGAACGTCTGGAACATTGTTTTAGAATTTTTCATAAAGAATTTTGAGAAATTGTATTTATGTACTCCCAAAGTCATCTTTGTGAGAAGGACTAAATTGCTACTATTTCTTATATGAGCTAAGCAATGTGCATCTAGTATTTCTATCATTGTAGCTCTATTTTGTTCATAAGTAAATAGTGAATTTATCTTTTCAGATTGCTTATTACATGGTATTTAAAGAACAATGTTACATGTATTCATTTCTGATCATGCTACCATTGAAAAAAAAAAAAATACATGTTAAGCAATTTGCTTTGATATTCTGAATGCGATATGAGTTATACACATTATTTTGATTGACTACTTAATCAAATTAATCATCTTGAAATGTTTTCATTTCCATTGGTGTTTGATCAATCTATATTGTCATTTACTAAGGAAAATCATTATAGATCGCATCCAGATAAATCTTAAACAATCATGGGTTATATAGTAGATTAATGCATATGTTTTCCATTTCATTCATTATTGCAAATCATGGAAAATTTTAGGGGCCCTTTGGCGAAATTAAGGGGTTTTAAATTTTTAGTGGGTGAATATTTTGTATCATAGTACAATTTTACAAATCGCCTCAAATAGCCCACCTTATTTTAAGGGAGAGGGTAAAAAAGGTAAATTTAGCTTTTGAAATTAGGAGTTACAACTTTCCGTTTGCCCTAATTTTCAAGAATAGGTTTTATTTAAGTGAATCCTATGGGTCAAATACCATATTTATAAAAGAGGTATGGTAAATTAATAAGAATATAAATAAATGAGAGGTATGGTAAATAAATAAAACATTTTTTATATTTACTCCATAAGTCACCTTATATACATGCAAGGGTGTAAACAAATAAAAATATAAATAAAGTGGAGGTATGGTAAATAAATAAAACCTCTTTTTATATTTACTCAAAAGGTATGGTAAATAAATATAAATATAAATAAACTAGACGTATGGTAAATAAATAAAACCTCTTTTTATATTTAGTCCATAACCCTCTTTCTATTTATGAAGGCTCAAAAAAGAGGTTTTATTTAAGTGAATCCTATAGGCCAAATACCATATTTGTAAAAGAGGTATGGTAAACAAATAAAACGTTTTTTTATATTTACTCCATAAGTCACCTTATATTTACGAACACTCAAAAAATGCGTTATATTTAGGTGAAACCTATGGGCCAAATACCATGGGCTAGATTATTAGTAATAGCATGCAAAAAAACATTATTAACCATTAATAAAAATAAAAATGGCACATGGTATTGACCCATGGTATTCAAAATGGCACATGATATTGACCCATGGTATTCACTTGGAATGTAGCCTATTTAAATGGGGGAATTAAACCAGCATAGATCCATCTTTACTCTGGATCTACTAAGCCCCGAGAGGTATCAAATATCGTGATATGCAAACTAGCATAGAGTGAAAAAATATTTGATCCCTCTCGGGGCTTGGTGGATCAAGAGTAAAAATGGATGTCGTAATTTGATGTATGTTAAACATTTTAACTTGGTTAAAATAAAAAATAAAATAAAAATCAATTATTAATTTTATTAATTTTTATAAATTACTAATAGTAATTTTTAAGCTTCAGATTTATGATAACCCATGGTTACCATGGTATTAGTGTGAGCATAGACTATTTAAAGGGGAAATTCTATCATGTTAGATCCATCTTAATTCCCGGTCTACCAAGTGCTCAGAGGGATAAATAGATTTCATGCCCCTAAGAGTGGTAGATGTGGAGTTAAGATGGATATATGTTGGTTTTTATGATAATGAAGATATTAAATAGACTTAGGAAATTATATTGTAAAAACATCTTAAGGTGAATGGTTAAAGCTACATTTAGTCACTTTACAAAATTTAGTAAAAAATACCAATATCTCCATTAATATTGGATTTTAACTTTTTTTTGATTTAACAAAAAAAATTCAAAACAATGAAACCTTATCACTCTTTCCGCATCACCCTCGAAGAAGATTTCTCACCATTTTTCAAACATTCTCAATATGATATCTTCATGAAAAAGTTTAGGTACTGATGTTGGATTAGTTGTTTGAAAAATAAGTTGGTTTTTTCAACCTTTCATCTTCTGTGCTATTTTTAGTTTGTCCTAATGATCTGGAGGGGTTGGAGCCACTGCACCATATTTTCCTAAAAGGTGGAGATTGTTCACCAAAAAGGAAATTAATCTACATGTTACAATGTTGTTAAAAAATGCGAGACCTATGAGGGTAGTGAATTATGCTAATAAGTAATTTTGATTTGGAGAGACATAATTAAATTTTATTATTTAATTGAAGATTTCCAATTAAAATAATAATAAATCTACATTTATATATTCATATATTGATTGGAAGGATTCTCACAATGGTCACTTCTTTCAATTAGATTCCCTTCAAGCCCTTGGGATACCTAATACTTTCTTATATAATATAGTTGGGGCTTGCTACTTGTTGGCGTGTTGGGGTAAACAAACTTGATGTGTTTTCTTTTTATCTCGCAGTTGGAGTCTAGTCTATGGAATAAGAAAGAAATTTGATAACTTGAAAAAAGTGGTAGCTTGACAAAAGTTGTAGAGAAAAGATTAATCTCTCCTACCTTGATAGAACTCGTTGTCAATATCAACACCTACAAGAACTTTGTTGTGGAATATTATCAAAACTAATAGAAGGATATGAAAGAGTGTATTGTAAGAACCTTGACAAACATGGCCATTGAAACTTGGAACATTGTTTGTAGGAAGAGAAAATTATGTTTCTTTTTCCAAACATGTATGTTAGTGTATTATAGTTTAATGAATATGTTTTCTTATTATCATATACGGTTTCATACTTTAACAAAACATTCACCAAGACTTCACAATGTTTTATTATTCAGTAAAAGATTTGCCAAGATCTTACAAGATTTTATAATTGAGTGAAAGATTCTCCATCACTGTACAAGATAATATAATCTGGTGAGAGATTCGCCAAAAAAATTATATATACATATTATATTATTGATAAAATCGCCTCCCATTTTTCCTATGTATCGGGGATTAGCCCATTTATTATACATATAAATTTAGGGTGGTTCTTAAAATTTCCCCTATTGCAAATCCATCTATTTCACTTCACTATAAGCATTACACATTCATTCAATAACCTTTCAATGGGAAACTGGTCCCATTATCCCCAGTCGGAGCCACTACCTAAATGGAAAAGGAGTTATCTTAAGGTTCGGACTGGGTGGTTTTCCCCCTGTGTTGACGCAGCGATTTTTGAGGCCTAGACATGTGTATGAGTTGTTTTCACTCTTCCAACATCGGTCACACTCACAGACAAAGTTGTAAACATTTTCATGCAAGTTTCGTCATGGCCATTCGAAGACATATTTCAACTGTCGCACTTGTCGCTCTTAACCTTTGAGTCAGTCTCACTGAGCACATGTTGTCTTATTGGTTTGAGGTGTTTGTCATCGAGTTGTGTTAAGTGTGTGTTCACATTGTCATGTATGCACAAGTACACTTGCTTTGACACTTAGTAAATTTTCCCAAAAAATCTGTCGACCGAATAACCCTCCATCAACCAGACCCAATCTAAGTGACCTTGCACTACTGCCCAGAACTGCGTAGAGATTAAGGTTGTCCTCCGGGCAGCTTGCACTGCACAATTCTGGAGATGAGCCAGCTGACTGACTCCCAAAACCCAATACAGTTTGTACTTCCTGTAAGATCTCCCATCAAGCCTTCCGCTGGTCAACCGAAGAAATGACTTGAGTTGTGACCCAGGGTTGTACTGATCTCCAAAATTGTGCAAAGCTTGTCTAGTCTCACTGTCTTGAACTACTTGTAGAAACTGCACAAACATGTGGGACAAGCATATATTTCCTGTCACTGCATTGTCCTAGGATAATGCGCAGATTTGTTAAGCAGGCTTCCCTGCTGGCCTACTCTGCAATCATCTTAGAAATTGCGGAGAGTTGTCTATCAACTGCCATTCTTCCCTGATCTACAATCAGACCAAAAACTACGCAAAGTTGTCTGTAACCTGCCCTTCTTCGTCGTTCTCTAATCAACCCAGAAACTACACAGATCTGACAGGCAAGCTTCCCTAGTGGCTTGTTATGCACTCACTTAGAAAATTGCGTAGATCTAGCTGTCACCTGCCCTTCTGTCCCACTATGCAATCAACCCAGAAATTGCGCAGATATGTCCAGGTTAGGACTCTCTCCCAAGATTGTGTAATTTTTACCAACAACTCTTGCAGCTCGATCTTGTCCTCCTCTTGAAAACTGTCCAGATTTTTCTGCCAGTGCCTCCTATTGCCTGCACTGTCTTTGTTGTGGAGGTAAATCCCCTCTGCGGACAGAGGCGATCCCTACTAGCCCAAATGGGGTCTAGCAACAATCAAACAACACTAACACGCGGGTTCCTAATTGCAAACTAAAGACTGATGATGAGGGCCTACCTGGATTCCAACGCTAATATTTGTAGAAGAGTCGTCGCTCCCGTTCCTTTGCTCCGGCCGGTCACAATCCCCATGATCCTCGTGAATAGACACCTGCACATGCAAAGAACGACACAAATACAAGCATAAAATCCAATAGATGCAACTATATATCAGTCAGAAAGGATATAACTCAATCATCATTACAAAAGACAATAAGAGTGGAACCATAATGATAGTCGTCTATTATTATTGATAAACAAAGAAGAATACAACCATAGTTCTGACGTCAAATCCTCCTTTGGCTAGGTGATCAGCAGCACATGTCTTGCAAAGCTTGTTGGGAATGGGGAACAAGTCTCTCTCTCCTTGGTCACTTGGATAAGAATCTCCTCACTTAAGATTTAGCCTCATGGGAATGAATAAGGCTCCTTGTAGCATGAACTTGGAAATTCTCAGACTTTGAGACTTAGAATTTGGAACTTGGAGACCAACTTGTCAAAGGCAAAAGGACAAGCTTTTATAGATAGAGGAGAAGGAGTTAAAGTCATCCACAAGATTCATGGGATTGGCCTTATCACTAAGAAGCTTCCATGAGAGGTGGAGAACTACTTCCCTCCTATGGAGATTCGAAGCCAAACTGACCCAACTCAATATAGATCCAGTTCATGAGTGGGTTAGGAAGAACCTTCGTAAGTTGGTTTGTTAAAAACTTTACCCAACTGGGTTGGCGCGAGTACGACTCTGAGACAGAGTGCCAGCTGGTGTGCCCTCTTTGGAGGATTTCCCCCATTGGCGCGAGTGATACACAGTGGAACAGCGCCAATGGAAAAAGGGCTATTTTTATGGGTATTTTGCAGAAGGTGTCTTCAGGGCATATGAAGTACATACTCAAAGGGATACAATGCAAGTGTTTTCAGGTTATGTCACTTCTCACAGGTCCCAGAATAAGTCCTCCAATGTACGGGAGAAGGGGTAACAGGGATGGTGACAAATTACTGTGTAACAGATGCCCCCTAAAGCATGAAGCCCGAGAGAGAGAGAGAGGGGTGAAATGCTTTACAAGAACACAGCCAACTGAAAACACTGTCGCCGGAGAACCTGCATGGAGAAGTACAACTGATATCTCAAGTACATGATATATGTGGTATGGGCGCAGCCATCCATAGTAGAGTACATAAAAATCCAAATCCAAGGTATGGGCGCAGCCATCCAGTAAGGATCAATAAGTAGACTCAAGCACGGTCGCAGCCATCCAGTGAATGAGTCATGTAATGATCATAATAATCCACAAAATCGCAACCTGGATCTCAACAGATAAAATCCAGGGTCTTGCGCTCCATCTCGACCCGAACAAAGTACAAGTTCAAGCATGCGAATATGGGAGTCGAAGTCGAACATGCAAGAACATCGTCTGATTACCAGTCAATAATGAAAATTGTTAACAGACGCGAGAGGTACCACCAATAATGACAATGGTCCTCAAGGTACTATAGGTACAATCTACGGCGTGCGAATCAGTGAGCCGGCGTCGAACACCCGTAGAATCATTCGATCGGAGGTCAATAATGAAAACCTCGCGTCGAACACGAAGAACCTGCCATTGAGGCATGCAGGCTCCAAGGCACCTGAAGGGAGTCTCTGGGTCAACTTCCTGGATAATGAGCTGAAGTCGACAGGAAGTGACCTTGATCGAAGGTGGGCCATAATGTTTCCCACATCATCGACACGAGACAGAGAAGGATAAGATGTTTTGTGTGAGGTATCAGAGGGAGGTTGAGTATTCTGCAGAGGTCAACTTCTCTTGAACATATTGGCGGCACGACAGTGGACTTGGCAGTATTTGACATCAAATGATCAGAGGTCATGGTGACAAGGCAACGAGCAGATGAGAGGTCAAACAGGATCACCCAAACCCACGGAGGTAAGTGAAAAACGAGATGAGATGTCCCCACCCAGACACGAATGCAGACAAGTGCCATGTTCAAGAGCGACATACTGCCGACACGACAATAATTGTGGTTCCATTTTCCCCACCATTTCTGGCGAGTACCCCAGTTATTTTTAACAAGCTTGACGGGGATAGCATATGCTTGTAAAGCGTCATTTCGACGGCATCCGATGTCATTAAATTTTAACGAGTCTGACAAAGGAAAACTCGGCATCTTTTCATGTTTAGAGAGTTTGAAAAGACAGCAGAAAAGAAAACTCCAGGGGTGTCCTTTTTCGTAAAGTTGTGTCTCTCGAGCTCGAAAAAGTATAAAACAATGCTCGAAAGAACCGCCCGACCATTACGATCGAGGAGTACTTTTCATGAGTAGTGATTTCGTCCTGAAAAAGTAAAAAAGTGATCAAAATCACGTCGCTTCGTAATCGTTAACGAACCTGAAACAACAAAGGTCCGACGATATTTTCGTTTTTACACAGTCGGAAAAGGGTTTAAAGACGACCACCTCTTATTTACATTTAACGAGTCAAAAGGAAAAACTCGGCAATCTTTTCGTCTTTAAACGGTCGGAAAAGAGCTGAAAGCAGACCTCCATTTTTATTCTCTTTAACGAGTCAAAAAGGGAAAATATACTCGGCAATATTTTCATCTTTTACGAGTCAGAAAAGAGCTTAAAGGTGACTCATCCTAGAGGAACGAGTGGTATAAAGGGTAGTAATTGGTTCCGGTAATGGTGGAACTGCTCAAAACATGTAATGGTCAAGAGGCTGGCTAATAAAACCACTCATCACTGCGGTTCCTCAGGAAAGGAAAAACAACCAAGTGAGAGCATATGATCGGCCAAAGAGATGGTAGCAATGGAATGAAACAACCAAGGCTCATCTAGCATAATTTAGCGGATAAACGGCAATCACGAGATGTAAATCGGGTATGGGTTCATTTTTACACAAGCTTGAACCATGGAGAACTTTGCTTGGATTCGGTTTCATGTTTACACAAGCTTGAAACGAAAAACTATGCTTGTTATGAGTTCGCATGCCCCCCAAGCTTCATTGCATTCAATGAGGTGGATGGAATGAAGGTTCACTTTCGAGATCTTGGAAAGACTCGACTTGGATTTTACGAGATCTTAATCAAAGACTCGAGTTGGGAAAGGGAGTTGTTTCATTTTTTAATGAGGTTGACACAGTAAAAGAACTATCCTCATAACCCTTGTTTCATTTTTTTAACGAGCTTGACACAAGATCAGGAACTATGCTCGACCAGATCCAGTTTCATTTTTTAAGGAGCTTGACATAGGAAAGTGAACTATGCTTCGATCGAACCTAGTTTCATTTTTTAAGGAGCTTGACATAGGAAAGCGAACTATGCTCCGACCAAACCCAGTTTCATTTTTTAAGGAGCTTGACATAGGAAAGCGAACTATGCTCCGACCAGACCCAGTTTCATTTTTTAAGGAGCTTGACATAGGAAAGCGAACTATGTTCCGACTAGACCCAGTTTCATTTTTTAAGGAGTTTGACATAGGAAAGTGAACTATGCTCCGACCAGACCCAGTTTCATTTTTTAAGGAGCTTGACATAGGAAAGCGAACTATGCTCCGACCAGACCCAGTTTCATTTTTTAAGGAGCTTGACATAGGAAAGCGAACTATGCTCCGACCAGACCCAGTTTCATTTTTTAAGGAGCTTGACATAGGAAAGCGAACTATGCTCCGAACGAACTTCATCATAATGAACAGGAAGTCGCTGCTTCCAAGAGTGCCACTCCCGGTGGAAGGACAACATCTTGGAAGTCAGGACCCAATGCCCCCAGGACACTATGCACGATGGCATCATTACCGGATACAGGCACGGGATAAGTGGCCACGTAGTTGATCTGTGGTGGGGCAGATACAACTGGTGGATAAAAACCAGGAGGGGGTGGCAGCTGCGCAGGAGGCACCGGGGGACTAAAGAACGATAATTGATCTATAGTCACGATTCTTCCATCGTGTGGAAAGCAAACCACACGGAAAAGCGAAGAGACAAGGGCCCCCATGGCATAAACATAGTCACGGCCAAGGAGAAGACTGAAATCTGGAGCACCTTGGGTAACCAGCACGTCTATATAGACGGTTTTGCCTCCCAAAGTAATAGGGAACTTCGGGAGGACTCCTAGGGATGGACAGGCTCCTTCGTCGAAGGTCAACAAATTCCGCGTGACCGGCCCAAGCTGCAGGGAACCTAAAGCTTGCCAGGTAGTGTACGGCATAAGACTGACCGACGACCCTTCATCCAGAATAGTGCCAGGTACTGCCTTAGCACAGGCATGTACTGTAATCTAGAAAGGCACATTGGATGGAAGGCGGAAGGCGGTCAGGTAATTCCAATCGAAGGAAGCGACCAGACTACTTGGTGGGGGAATCGTATGATTGCCCCCATGCTCTAAAGGAACCGAAGGAGGACTTTCGGGAGAAGCTGGGATAGGAGAGTCATTTCTGGACTCAGGAGAATCTGAGGAGATGAGAAGAACATGGGCATGATGCTCTTCCGAAACAGAGTGATCGACGGGAGGTGAACCTGAGTCGACACTCTTTCCGACCAATGGTTGGTCTGGAACAAGCTTGGCACAGCCAGGCTCAGGAAGAGGATCCTGGACAAGAGAAGATCTAAGTCAATCTCTTTGTCAACAAGAGGACGATCTGCAGTTGCAGAGAGATGTTGATAACCATCAGGAAGTTGGGGTGGTGGAGCTGTAAGACTTTCCAAGACAGCGGAAGCCTCATCCATGAGTGGACAAAGGTGAAGGGGATGATTGCCTTCACATAGTCTACAGGGGATTCGAATCTTCCCTTTCTCCTTACCATTGTGAGTCGATAAGGTAGCATCGCCATGAGCTTCAGAGGATGATGAGGGGCGGACCGGATTGCGAGACCATACTTCTAAGATCCTGGGAATGCCAGGACAATCACGAAGAAGGTGGTCATCCTTACACAATCTACAAGGAAATTTGACCTTCCGTGGAGGAGCAAAAGGTGGCTCGACTTGAGTTGTACTTTTAACCTCTCGCTTAGGAGACTTCTTCTTCTTCGTCTTCTTCTTCTTCTTCTTAGCCACCTGGTTACTTGAATCCAGACTTTCACCAGGCGAAGTAGAAGATGAGGACGCAGAAATAGGCGAAGTAGGGGAGAGGTCCACCTTAGAATCAACATGATGTTGTTCGGGTGGAGGAACTGATTGACTAGCAGTTGAGACGGCAGGGACCAGAGAGGTTGAGAACAACCAAACAGGCAACCCAACAGTTTACCCAGGAAGGGACAACGTTGCCATGTAAGGAGCACCAACATTTCCAAAAGGAGGGAAATGACCAGGATTCCCATCAGAGGGGATGCTTGGGTTGGTAAACTCCAGAAAAGTTGCCATCACAAACGAGAAAGAACCCTACTCAAACTAACGCAAACAAGATCTAACCGGGTAGATGTGAACGTAGCCAAATAAATTTTAAGACATAGGAACAAAACTTGACCTTTTCATCTTTAAAGAGTCGAGAAAAGGACAAAAAGATGACTCTAGTCGCCTTCGAATGTTTAATGAGCCTGAAGTGACAAGTGCTCAGATGGACCTTTTCTTTTAGGGAGTCCGAAAAGGAACAAAAGTGACTACTCTGGAGAACTAGGCAAAAAGGTTTACCAAACAAATCCGTAAAACTGCATATACACCTTGGCAGTCATATGAAAACCAAGGACTTTCCGTACGGCAGTCAATCTTCCCGAATGCTGTGTTCGGTGCGTTACGGCTTGTAAGGCGGCAAACACAGCTTCCTATGGATAAAGGATGATAACCTAGTGGGGTCTCCCCATATACTCGATGGTACGTGGGAGCTCGAATCCGTGCTAGACCACTATTGCATCACGGAAGGAGGAATCACCCAACCTTGACTGAAACAAAAGTGACTAGGTTTAACGACGCTGGAGCAGGTCTCTAGCCTAGACCTCTAAATGTGTGCGTTATGTTCCAATGCGTTGTTAGATTTATTCAGTTCATTTTAAAGTTGATCTTGTATTAGGTTTCAGTTTTCAGGCCTTACCATATGTAATGTCTCAAAATTCCCTAAATGCAAACTACATGCCAAAATATGTCATTTCATTCGATGAATGCTAGTTACGAGAGGGTTTGAGAGCTTTCACGCAAACGAAATGATCACAAAACAACAAAGAACTTCCCTAATGCAGCTAATGGAAATTAACAAACTTTTCTTTAAGATCACTAATCACTAATCAAAATGAAAAGCTCTAATTCTCATTAACTAATACAAAGCAAAAGAGATTTTTTCCTTTTATGTCGATGGCAAAGTGCATTAACCAAACTTTGAGAAATGGTAATAAAAGAGTAAAAACACAAATTTCACTCAATGTAAACACAATCAGTTCCCTAAATCACAAAGCAAACCTCCAAAGAACGAGAAAAGTCCCAAAGACACCAATGAGCCGTGTAATCTAGGCTCCAAGCGAAACAAAGCGAAATTCAAGTGAAAACAAAGCAAATCACCCAAATAACGCAATAAAACAATTAACAACCACTAAACGAGTGCAAGGGAGCAATCAGAAAGTTGACTGGACTAATAGAAGACCAAAACTCCTAAGGAAGGCTCGCACACAAAGCCACTAGATGCCCTAGGGCTAGAAATGTGAAATCGATAGAAAATGGCAAACATCCAAAGGGTAAAGGCAATCTATGCACAATTCACTTGAAAAGTATGCAAATGTGATCTATGCACATTCTAAAAATGAGAATTTTAATTATGCAAGTGTGATCTATGCAAGAGAATTCTCAAACACAAGATGATTCTAATGTAATCCAAGAACCAATCAAGTGCAAATCAAGAAAATTGGGTGAGACTTCCAAAGATCAAAAAATAAAAACACTCAAAGGCGATTAACACTCATACACAATTTAGCCCCCCCCCCGGCGAATGAGGGGGGAATTTTTTTGCAAAAAACAAAAGCAAAAAGATGCAAAATTGTGAAAAGACTGGGACAAACCTCCAAGTAATGACCAAAGGAAATCAAAGTAAGAATTTCTCAAAAAAGATACTCAAAACCAGTCAAACAAGACTCCAACTCACTCAATTAGTCGAAAAAAGGTACCCAGAACAAAAACCAAGCTCAGGAGGCTCAGAAACAAGCAAACTTCAAAAGTTCCCAGGCCTGGCACGACTGTCAGGCTGAAACTAGCGCCTTTCAGGGATTGGCGCGGGTTGTCAATGTGCAACTTGCGCCAATTGGCGCGACTGTAACGCTATAAAAGAGCGCCAGCCGAGTTTTCTATGGAAAAATAAAAAACAAATGAGCCAAAGCTAAGTCAACAGTACCCAAGTACACCAAGGGGCAAGAAGCAACACAAGGATTCAACCTAGAAGGCTAACCAAGCAGGAGAAACCAAGAAACAACCAGAAAGCAAGACAAGCTCCCCAGTGGAGTCGCCAAATTGTTGTGGAGGTAAATCCCCTTTGTGGATAGAGGCGATCCCTACTAGCCCAAATGGGGTCTAGCAACAATCAAACAACGCTAACACGCAGGTTCCTAATTGCAAATTAAAGACCGATAATGAGGGCCTACCTGGATTCCAACGCTAATATTTGTAGAAGAGTCGTCGCTCCCGTTCCTTTGCTCCAGCCGGTCACAATCCCCATGATCCTTGTGAATAGACACCTGCACATGCAAAGAACAACACAAATACAAGCATAAAATCCAATAGATGCAACTATATATCAGTCAGAAAGGATATAACTCAATCATCATTACAAAAGACAATAAGAGTGGAACCATAATGATAGAAGTCTATTATTATTGATAAACAAAGAAGAATACAACCATAGTTCTGACGTCAAATCCTCCTTTGGCTGGGTGATCAGCAGCACATGTCTTGCAAAGCTTGTTGGGAATGGGGAACAAGCCTCTCTCTCCTTGGTCACTTGGATAAGAATCTCCTCACTTAAGATTTAGCCTCATGGGAATGAATAAGGCTCCTTGTAGCATGAACTTGGCAATTCTCAGACTTTGAGACTTAGAATTTGGAACTTGGAGGCCAACTTGTCAAAGGCAAAAGGACAAGCTTTTATAGATAGAGGAGAAGGAGTTAGAGTCATCCACAAGATTCATGGGATTGGCCTTATCACTAAGAATCTTCCATGAGAGGTGGAGAATTGCTTCCCTCCTATGCAGATTCGAAGCCAAACTGACCCAACTCAATATAGATCTAGTTCATGAGTGGGTTAGGAAGAACCTTCGTAAGTTGGTTTGTTAAAAACTTTACCCAACTGGGTTGGCGCGAGTGATACACAGTGGAACAGCGCCAATGGAAAAAAGGATATTTTATGGGTATTTTGCAGAAGGTGTCTTCAGGGCACATGAATTACATACTCAAAGGGATACAATGCAAGTGTTTTCAGGTTATGTCACTTCTCACAAGTCCCGGAATAAGTCCTCCAATGTACGGGAGAAGGGGTAACAGGGATGGTGACAAATTACTGTGTAACAGTCTTCCTCGGAGAAACTGCACAGATCCCAGCTAGATGACCACCCAGTGCTCCCCTTGAAAATTGTGTTGGCCTAGTAGTTCCCTAACACCCCGCTTGGCCTTACTCCTGGAAACTACTAAATTCTGTCTCCCAGCTGGGTTTTTCCCCGCAATTGTCACTGATGTCTCGGATTGCGCAAATCTACCTCCCAATGACATCTGCACAGTTTTTCCCAACAGTGCTTTGGAGGCTTTCATCCCGGCCTGAGCTGTGCTCTCCGCAGTTCCATTGCCTTGTCCCTCTCCCGGTCACCTGCACCAAAACGAAAAACAATGCATCATGTTAGACTAGGAGATTGTTGGATTTGATGTCGTCTCATCATGAGTGGTTCCAGGAACAGGTACATCGATGAAACATGGTGCAATGACGAATGGGATGGATAAGGAGCACATGCTAGAAGACTTCGTCGCAGTCGAATGAACACACGAAGCACATCAAGCAGCGAGTGAAAGGGACACATATACATGCACCATCAAACAAAGACCAAGACAACCGAAGACCCCGTGCACTTTTCCATGCGAAGGTGAAGAGATGTTACACCAAGAGCATATCATCACTCAGTAGCACAATAGCTCGACACGGACATCACAGTTAGCCAGTACATGTCAGTAGTGTCATATCAAGTTGTGTCATGAGTTATCTCAGCCACATCACTACTATGGGTCATACTTGTTGTAATCAATGTAATGTAAAGTGGAAGTCCAAGAGACCCACATATGAAGTTGAAGAGTCATGTAAAGTCAAAAAGTCATAGGAAGTCAAACAGTCATGAGGGAAGTCGAAGAGTCACAAGGGTCAGTTATACCCCCTTGGCTATATATACCCCCTCATTGTATGAGCAAATGACTTTTCACCTTGGCTCCTCCCACATAGCCTTGAGAGTCTGTAGTCTGTTCTTTGAGGAGCGAGGAGTGGCTCCAATGTCCCACTACTAGGACTAGTGATGTATGGTGTACATATGTGTCTTGGATCTTTTGCTTAATTCAGAAGCCTGTCTCAAGCCAACACATTTTCACACATGTTTTGTATCCGTTTGTAAGACTATTCTTTAAACATTTGTAATGCATGTTTTCTTAACCTGTACTAAGATAGTTGAACTACTTCAGTTATTTTAGTACTCATATTTTTGAAGATGTGTTGTATTTTTTATCATTGTTGTCTTGTCCATGTGGACTACTCCGTCGAACATTAGACAGACCATCTTTGTGTTTTCTTGGTTTTAACAACTGTCACCCCCGTGTGGACTATTCTGCTGGACGGTGTACATGTTTTCCCTTGAAATTTGGTTTTCACGACTGCCGCATCCACTGTGGACTATTCCATTGGATGTTGGACATACCCTTCTTGTTGTTCACATGTGTTTCTTCCTGGGTTGGGACTATTCCCTCTCATCAAGAGGCTCACTTTACCTCCCCCCTTTTGACAGTAAGAGAACCCAAACACAGAGTTACATTACGCACTCACCAGGCACACTCACCTCGCTTTCTTGAAGTTACAAGCATAAAACTCTCATGTGTTGAACAACAAGAGCTAAGGAAAATCCCTAAGATAATGGCAACTGGGCCATCGTACCAGATGGGACTCCTACACCAAATGGTTTGATGTCTAGTTGGGACTTCATACCAGGGAGATCCCCTGAATGTTGGTGGGTCCAGCACCGTCAACATTTCTGGTGCTAGAAGGAGGGTCACTTATTATTTATGGATAAATGTCCTCTCAACCCCACATATCCATCATCTGGTCAAGGCAATAACACAAACTCCCTCTCCCCCATGCGAAAAAATAAAGTTGGTTACTCCTCACCTCCCAGACCCAAACAAGAAATTTCATATCATCAACTTCACTCTGTCTGTCCCATCACCCGTCAGTTTTCCAAAGTTGTTGGACTAATCCCAGGAGTACACAATAGTCCCTCTTTGCAGAGGAAACAAAAGACTACACCCACAGGAGTTGTTGTCTTGTCTGTTGAAGAAGTAATCCTTGCCACTCTTGAAGAGCTAGTAGAAGTTGTTGAGAACAAAGAGGAAACTCTTGTTTTCTTACAAGGAGAAGAAGTTAACAACACACTCTTGGGCTCAGGTTCCGACAGAGGTAGCGGAGGGGAAGGTAGCGAAGGAGGCAGAGGTAAAGACGAACCAACAGATTCAGAGGTTGAACCATCTGATTCAGAAGAAGAGGAGGAGTATGAAGAAGAAGACAATATGGCTAATCAAAACCTAGAATGGATGACGCAGGGTCCATTGGCACTCCACGGTGCCTTGCACAAGATTGCAAGGCATGTAGAGAAATTGTTAACAAAGTATGACCCTAACAGAGTAGTGAAGTCAGAAGACCATCTAAACACGATCTACCTACATCTACAGACACTCGAGGTACGTTATGACGACGTTGCATGTAGATTGTTTCCATGTACCTTGGATGGAAAAGCAGATGTATCGTACCACAACCTTCCTGTCAACTCCATTCAGAACTAGGGGATGTTCAAGAGAATTTTTGTTGAAAAAATTGTTGATGACAAAACCCTGCCATGTTGTTGAAAGAATTGGGTAGTCTTAAGATGGAGCCGAAAGAGAAAGTGAAATATTTTAACTAGAGGTTTAACCGTATCCTAAACAAGTTCACTGCAGACACTAAACCTCATGACTCCATCACAGTCAACTACTACACGTTTGCACTGCCAACCAACATTGTGCAATTCGTCAAGCGAGCTGCGAAACCAACACTTTCTGAAAATTGCTAAGAAGCAATTAATGTGGAGAAAGACCTACGCGTGATTGGAATCATTATAGATGATGAACTAGCTAAGGACTCCAAAGACGTGGGCAGGAGGTCTCAGACTATTTTGACTAAGGTAAAGAAAAAGGAAACAAGTGAAATTGAGACCCTTACTCGTCTCCTCAAGTCCTTAACAACTGAAGTAGCAGAACTCAAGCAACGAACAACTGAGACAACAGTGAGCAACAGGCCTTTCGGTTTCGCGCATAGGAAGAATGTGACATCATATAGCAATAGTAGTCACCTCGCTAAATCTATTTAGAGTTCAAATGTTGTGTTCCAAACAAACCTAATTTCGAAGGAAAATTTCTATGAATTCCACCAAGAACGGCATTCAAAGAAGACCTGTGTAGATTAGAACTGAGTTATGGGCTCCGTGGCTTCAAGGATGAATGATCATTTTAACACCAGTGAGCAAGTTCAGCCAAAAGATGAAGATGACGAAGAAGATGTTGCATCTGATGAAGCTCCAAGTTCTAGGCACATGGTTAACATGTATTAGTGTCTAAATGTTGCCCAGAAGAAAACAACCATCAAGAAGGAACCCCCAAAATAGAATGGTCGATACAACTTGAGAAGTCAAGGGGCTCCTACTGTGATTGAGATACCAAAAGAGAAATTCAAGCAAATGATCAGAAAAGTTGATCCACCAACATCCTCAACACAAAAAACACAAAGAAAGTCTGGGAAGATAGCTCCAACGAAAGATACGTCCATGAGCAGCTCACTTCAAAACACTCCACCGGACAGTACAAACACAAGTCTTCCCCCAAACAACTCAGTGAGTCTTCCCGCTTTGGATTACAATATTGTTGAAGACATGAAGAAGACTCGTGCGAACATCTCTCTGTACAAACTCATCGAACTCATGGGTCAGCAATATATTATTTTTTGTGCACTAGGGCAAACCTCCACAAACAATGTTGCCTCTTCCAGCAAGGGACCAAGTAAGTCTCCTAGATCACTCGCATTTGTACTCAACGCACTTCGCATGGAAGAAGCGAACTCGCTCTACCCACCATTTTTGTTATCATTTGAAATATTCAACTTCAATGTCCACAATGGTTTGGTTAACTCTGGCGCATCAGTCAATGTTGTGCCACTCTCCATTGCTAAATAGATCAATGCACAATGGAGCAATACAACCACGCAGATCATCCAACTCGACCGAACACGTGTACCATCCATTGGTGAACTTCAGGATATGATCATCCGGTTATCATCTAATGGACGAGTTCACTAGTGCATCAACATTGTGATCGTGGACATCCTGGAAGCATATGGCTTACTGCTCAGCGGGGACTAGTCCAGCAAGTTGCAAGGATATTTTGCTACAGACTTTTCACACTTATGTCTTTCGTACCAGGGCAGAAATAACTAGATTCGAGTGTTGTCTAAGAGATATATGAAACACAACGTTACTCCCTTAGATGGACATAATGAACCATTGGATTTCACAGAACTTCTGTTCAGCAATTGATTTCTGGAAACATAGCTGGGGTGCTATATTGCACAACCAAGCCCCACCCCACTAGATACACAGTTGGGTCTCCTTCCTTGCCCAACTGGTGAAAATGAAATTTGTACAGTACTTTGTAACAGTAGTAGTAGTAGTGTTAGCAGTACTAGCACAACAAGCGGTCCTTATACAGATGACTTGTGAACCTTGTATTTTGATGGATCCAAAACACAGAATGGCTCTGGAGCCGGGTGTTCAAGTGCACAAACAACATCGTTGAATATGAAGCACTCATCTTGGGTTTGCACAAAGCCCTCAGCCTCAATGTTGCTATGCTAAAAGCGGTAGGTGATTTAGAGATTGTGGTACAACAGGTGCGTAAGACCATACAGTATGTCTCACCTCGTCTAAAGGGTTACCAGCAAGAGTTATTGCAGCTTAGTTCTAATTTCCAAGATTTTGATATCATATTTGTACCAAGAATGTGCAATTCAGTTGTATATGCTCTGGAAAATGCAGTTGCTAAGATGACACTGCTTAGGGATAGATTTACTATCGAAATTTTGTATAAGCCATCTATCCCTGACAACATCACTAATCTGCGTGTTTTTGATGATGATGAACAGATACTACATTTGATGACCAACACTGACATCTTCAAAGACACAACCATAGATGAAGATGTGCACGAGCAGTCTTTACAAGACACAACTAATGACATCAAAGGCAACCCCATCCCCAAGGGTGTGGTTTTGCTTGAGAAACTCTATGACTTGTAGAACCACTTTAAAGGGCCCAGGAACACCAAAACCCACAGTTCTACACTGATGCACGAACAAATTAACCTAGGAACAGAAAGTGATTTGAAGTTCATGAATCTCGGTATGTGTTGCACACTAGAGGAGCGACAAGCCTTTGTCTGCCTATTCAGATAGTACCGTGATGTATTTGCATGGACATACGATGACTTGAAAACATATGACACGTGAATAATACAACACGTCATTCAAATCAAAGAAGGGGTCTAGTTGTTTCAACAAAAACTCGAAAAATTCCATTTGTCACTTGAACCCCTCATACATAAAGAATTGACTAAGTTGTTGGATGCTCAGATCATATACAAGGTTTGTCATTCTACTTGGGTTTCAAATTTAGGTCTTGTAAGAAAGAAGTTCGGGGAAATCCACCTATGCATAGATTTCTGAAATCTGCATAAGGCCTCAGATAAAGACAACTACCCTATGTCGTCTATGGAGCACATCTTGCAGATAGTGTTTAGAACTTAAATGTTCTCTCTCCTTGATAGATTTTCCCGATATAACCAAGCTCTAGTAGCAGAACCTGATAGACTTAAAACTACGTTCCATACCAAGTGGGGTAAGTTCGCTTACAAAAGAATGCCATTTGGGTTAGTAAACGCAAGCGAAAATTTTCAGCATGCTATGGACATTGCCTTCTGTGGGCTCATCGGACAGAGTGTGGTGTTCTACCTTGACGATGTGATAGCATTTTCCAGAAAGCGGTCAGACCACCTGCGCCATCTCAAGAAGATCTTCGAGCGATGTCGAAAGTACGGGATATCCTTGAATCCCAATAAGAGTGTATTTGTAGTGTCTGAGGGGAAGCTCCTTGGGCATATCATCGCCAAGAGTGGGATCAAGGTTGATTCGTACCAAGTTTGGACTATCACGCAAATTCCTCACCCAGTCAACAAGAAAGTTATGCAGGCCTTCTTGGGGAAGATCAACTTCATCCGGAAGTTCATCTCAAATTATGTGCAGATTGTCAAAACCATCCAAGATATGATCAAGAAGGATGTAGTCTACGGCTGGGGGAAGAAGGAAAAGGATGCATTTTCCCGTATCGAGCAGGAAATAACAGATGCACCTACGTTGTACAGGCCAGATTTCAACAAATATTTCTTGCTTTATACATTTGCTTCTGATAACTCACTCGCTGCAGTGCTCACACAGAAGGATGAGCTAAACAACGAACGTCCCATCTCCTTCATGAGCATGAGCATGTAGGGACCCAAGCTCAACTATCCCGCCGTGGATAACAAGCATATGTTGTATAAAAGGTGGTGAAACATTTCAGACCCTAGCTGCTGAAAAATCATTGCATAGTCTTTGTGCCACACCTAGGAGTCAAAGCGTTGCTCGTTCAACAAGAGTTGGGTGAAAGACGTGTGAACTAGATGACAGGACTGCAATATTATGATCTTGATATCAAGTCAGTTCACACTGTCATGGGTCACGGTCTCTGTAGACTTGGAGCAGAATCAGTACATGCGCAAGAGGAAGAAGAAGAGCTTGTCGGTTGGGAGCAAGAAATCAATATGTACAATATAGAGCGAGCACCACCCACTTTGTACGACAATTCTTGGTACGAAGAAGTGCACCAGTCCCTTGAGTAAGGCACCATGCCCTCTCACTTTTCCATGTGACAGAAGAGGGCACTTTGCCTCAAAGTCTCATATTACCAGTTGGTGCACGGAGTGCTTTACAGAAAGCACAATAATGGAATTTTTCTTAGGTGCCTGGAGGCACAAGATTCAAAGAGAGTATTACGTGACATGCACGACGGACCAACCGGAGGTCACTTTGCAGGTAAGAAAACTGTGCACAAAGTCATGAGAGCCAGTTTCTACTAGCCCACATTGTTTAATGATGCACACGTTTATGCCCGCAAGTGTCTAGTCTGTCATCAATGTGCCGACAGAACTCGAAGGTCAATAGCTCCACTACAGCCTGTTGCAGTGGACGAACCATTCCAATAATGGGGCTTAGACATCATTGGGGAAATCTTCCCACATTCATCAAAGCAACACCACTACATTCTGATTGCTACATATTACTTCACGCGATGGACGAAAGAAGTTCCACTGAAATAAGTGAACGACCAAGAAGGCAACAGCTTCCTTCAGCATAACACCATCTCAAGGTTTGACGTTCCAATATCACTTTTTTTGACAATGCAACTTACTTCTCTTCATTAAAACTATATGATTTCTCATTACAATATGGTATTGTGCTTAAACATTCATCTAACTACTACCCGCAAGCAAAAGGTCATCCTGAATCGACAAATAAGAATCTTATTCGCATCATAAAAAATGCCATTTACTCTGAGAAGCGAACTGGCATTCCACCCTGGTAAATGCTCTTTAGGCTGACCGAGTTACACCCAAGCCCTCTCTGAACATATCTCCATACTTCCTTGTATATGGAAAAGAAGTCATCCTCCCACCCAATATCTACTTGACTGCTCTCCAATTATCCCAAGAATCCCTAGGCAAGTCGTGTCTATTGATTCAGCATAGGATGGACACATTATACAAGTTATAGGAAGAATGAATGAAAGCAAAAGAAAAAAATTCACTCCACCAAAACCGCATCAAAAGATGGTTCGATCGAAATTCTGCAGGGAATGCTAGCTTCGTTGTGGGTGACCTAGTATTGAAGTGGGATAAACCCCACGAAGACAAAGGAAAACATACGAAGTTCCAGTCCCTGTGGATTGGTCCATACACAGTTCATGAAAAACTTGGCCAACACACGTATCGCTTGCAATCACTTGATAGGAGGATTGACAACCTTCCTATCAATGGCCAAGATTTAAAATGTTGTTTTCAGTGATCTAGAATCACGCCCCGCCTATGTACATAACATGATTATTGTTGCTTGTTGCTTTATTGTTTTTGTTTTACTGTTTACATTGTTGTTTTTTCTTTGTGGTGCTTTGCTTTGTTTTGATTATCTTGTCATTTTGTTTTGTAAATAAGTGTTGTCCTATACTGTGTTCTAGCCTTTGAATAAGTATGTGGCTGAGTTTAAAGAGTCTTGTGACACTGCAGCACTTGGCTAGTCCTGTGTCCATCTTCTTTGTGCTTGGCTGTGACTTTTGGCCAATGAAGCCTGGATGGAAAATACGATCCATCTGAAAGGTAAGCTCTGGTAAAACCATGAACCTGTGTCTAAACTGGGAAACCCCATGACTGTATTCAGTGTTCTGCTCTGTTTGTTCAAGCTAAATCCAACTAGTAGGAATGGAGAAGGGGAAAATATAAACAAGCAAACCTAAATCAGAGGTCTTACATGCTTCTCTAAAGGAACAACCTCTTATGCTCTCAATAATTCGAGATCCCTCTTCTGCCCCAAAAATAAATAAGTGCCTATGCACAATCCTCTTTCAAAAAAAATACAAAGGTGAAAGAAGAGAAAGGCTTCCTACACAGAGAGGCAAAGCAGGCAACTCCACCGAGGTACTGTCCAGGCTCACTGGTAGTGGAGAATTGCTTGTGTTCCTGCGTGACTCTGACGGGGTACTGTCGAGGCCTGCTGGTAGCAGAGCAACACCAGAGATGAAAACTTATACTTTGCAAATCTTAAGATCATGAACCAAACTACCCTTCCCGATTTTGAAACACTATGATCTAGTTGAAAATTTTGATGTGACTGATTTGGTACAAGGTGAACCGTGTTTGTCCATGGTGTAAGTGGGGAACCCAAAGTAACCTGCACAATGAATCAATACTCCTGAAACGTCGAGGCCCTGTGCTATAAATGAACCGAAACAGAGAAGTTGGTATTCAACAAGTTTGTCACCAGGTGTTGTAGCAACTGTAACACCCTCCAAAATTTTGACCTACATCCAAATTTTAGAGCCTTCCTTGGTTTTTCCCCTTGATGGTAACAAACGCTCGAGTTCATCCCATGAGCTCTTGTCGAGTCTTCACACCCATTTTTCTTGATCAACCACCGGTCATCTTTTGGCATGTTGATCACTATGTCATGCTTGCGAGTTTGTTCTAGAAATTTTGAAGGTTTTTCTTTGTGTGTATGATTTGTTTTCGCTCTATCAACATCGATCGCACTCACACACAAAGTTGTAAACATTGTCGCGCAAGTGTCATCACAGTCATTCGAAGACATATTTCAACTGTCGCACTTGTCGCTCTTAACCTTTGAGTCAATCTCACTGAGCACATGTTGTCTTGTTGGTTTGAGGTGTCTTATCGTCAATTCATGCTAAGTGTGTGATCACATTGTCATGTATGCACAAGTACACTTGCTTTCACACTTAGTCAATTTTACCAAAAAATCTGTCGATTAGATAACCCTCCGTCAACTAGACCCGATCTGAGTGACCTTGCACTATTGCCCAGAACTATGCAAAGCTTGAGGTTGTCCTATGGGCAGCCTACAATGCATAAATTTGGAGATGAGCCAGCTGACTGGCTCCTAGAACTGCGCAGAAGTTGTCCTAGAACCCGATACAGTCTATGCTTCCCACAATATCTCCCATCAAACCTTCCACTGGCGAACCAAAGAAATGACTTGAGTTGTGACCTAGGGCTGCACAGAGATTGTCCAGCCTAATTTCCTTGCATTGCCTACAGAAACTACATAGACATGTGGAACAAGCATCTGTTGCCTGTCACTACACTATTTTTGGGAAATTGCACAAATCTGCTAGACAAGATTCCCTACTGGCTTGCTCTGCAGTTAGCTCAGAAATTGCACAGGCTGTCTGTCACCTTCCCTTCTTCCCTGATCTGCAATCAGCCCAGAAACTGCGTGGAGTTGTGTGTCACCTACCCTTCCTCCCTGCTCTACAATTAGCCCAGAAACTATGCAGATCTGACTGTCACCTACCCTTCTGTCCCGCTCTGCAGTCAACCCAGAAATTACACAATTATGTTTGGGCCCAGACTGTCTCCCAGGATTACATAATTTCGACCAGTATCTCCTACAACTCAATCTTGTCCTCCTCTAGAAAACTGCGCAGATTTTTCTGCCAGTGCCTTCTACTGCCCTCACTGTCTTCCCCAGAGAAACTACGCATATCCCAACTGGATGACCAGCCCAGTTCTCCCATTGAAAATTGTGCATATTAGCCCAGTAGTTCCCTGACACCCCACCTAGCCTTCCTCCCAGAAACTATGCAATTTTGTCTCCCAGTTGGGTTTTGCCCCACAGCTGTCACTGTTGTCCCGGATTGCACAAATTTGCCTCCTAATGACATATGCGCAATTTTTCCCGACAGTGCTTCGAAGCCTCACATCCCAGCCTGAGTTGTGCTCTATGCAGTTTCAGTGCCTTGTTCCTCTCCCGGACACCTACACCAAAATGGAAAACAATGCATCATGTTAGACTAGGATATTTTTGGATTTGATGTCATCTCATCATGAGTGATTGTAGGAACATGTACATCAATGAAACATGGCGTGACGAAGAACGAGATGGAGAAGGAGCGCATGTTAGAAGACCTTCTCGTAGTCGAACGAACACACGAAACACATCAAGCAGTGAGCAAAAGGGACACATATACATGCACCATAAAGCAAAGACCAAGACCATCGAAGACCCCATGCACTTTGCCATGCAGAGGTGAAGACATGTTACACTAAGAGCATATCATCACTCAGCAACACATCAACTCTACATGGACATCACAGTCAGCTAGTACATGTCAGCAGTGTCATGTCGAGTTGTGTCATGAGTTGTCTCGGACACATCACTACTATGGGCCATACTTGTTGTAATCAATGTAATGTAAAGTGGAAGTCCAAGAGACACACATATGAAGTTGAAGAGTCATGTAAAGTAAAAAATTCATAGGAAGTCAAACAATCATGAGGGAAGTCGAAGAGTCACAAGGGTTAGTTATACCCCCTTGGCTATATATACCCCCTCATTATATGAGCAAATCACTTTTCACCTTGGCTCCTCCCACATAGCCTTGAGAATCTATAATTTTTCTTTGAGGAGCGAGAAGTGGCTCCAACGTCCCACTATTGGGAATAGTGATGTATGGTGTACAGATTTGTCTTGGATATTTTTCTTAATTCAGAAGCCTATCTCAAGCTAGCACATTTTCATGCATGTTTTGTATCTATTTGTAAGACTATTCTTTAAACGTTTATAATGCATGTTTTCTTAACCTGTACTAAGATAGTTGAACTACTTCGGTTATTTTAGTACTCATATTGTTGAAGATGTGTTGTATTGTCTATCATTTTTGTCTCGTCTATGTGGACTACTCCGTTGGACATTAGACATACCATCTTTGTGTTTTGTTGGTTTTAACAACCACCACCCCTGTGTGGACTATTTCGTTGGATGGTATACATGTTTCCCTTGAACTTTGGTTTTCACGATTGCCACATCCACTGTGGCCTATTCCGTTGGATGATGGAAAAAACCTTATTATTGTTCGCATGTGTTTCTTCCTGGGTTGGGATTATTCCCTCTCATCAAGAGGCTCACTCCCCTTTTGACAGTAAGAGAATCCGAACACAGAGTTACATTACGCACTCACCGGGCACACTCACCTTTCTTTCTTAAAATTACAAGCATAACACTCTCATGTGTTGAATAGTAAGAGCTAAGACAAATTTCTAATATAATGGAAACTGGGCCATCGTACCGGATGGGACTCCTACACCAAACGGTGGGAGGTCTAGCTAGGACTTCATGCCGAGGAGATACCCCAGATGTTGGCGATTCCAGCACCATCAATAGATGGTTACATGTGATTTATGATTTTGATCTATGATGGTTTTGTTTTGAGCTAACATGATATGATGTGTTTATACATGATGATTTGGTCAAAGATGCTAGCATTGACTTCTTGTGATAGGAAGCAAACAAAATTGCAAGTGTACCTTATTGACGAGCTACCAATGAGGTATGATGTGAATTTATTTCAATTTATTTTAAATCTAATGGAAGTTATGTGCTTGGTACAGGAATCATGGAAAATGCCCGGTTGGATGGTTGAAATCGACTGCAAGAATGAGCAGCAATGACAAAAAGAATTGGAACGTGCAACAATATGTTGGTAAAGCACTTCAGGAGCAGAGCCATTGTGGGACATTGGTACCCAATATTGTCCATTGATTTCCATGAGCATGCTATGACTGGTATGATGGTTTGAGGCAGGTATATGCCTTGGTTGTTTGACTTTCTGATGCGAGGAAGCCTTGCCTAGGGATGGATCACCTGAGATAGGGGATGTTAGGGAACTTGGAAAGTGAGTGACTGCACAGAAGGGGGTGACCAGATTACCTGAGGGACTGTGTAGCAGAGAAGGTAAGGTCAGGGATATATTTGTTTTGGTCATGAGCATTACTAGACAGAATTAGATGCACATTGGGAGTGCACCCTTGAACAATGAGTCAGTAACTGTTCACTAAGAGGACAAGTGGCACATCATTGTAACGTTAGACATTGGATGCAATTTTGACTTTGACAGTGGATTCCAGACTTCCTGGGAAGGAAGTGAATCCTGGTATTACTTTGAGGGTGGAGGTGTGAGACATCATATCCTTTTATTTGCTGGTTGAGAAAATGTGCATATGTGTATATGTGTGTATTATTGTAAATATTGTATTGAGTTGGATTTATAAAGCTCTGATCTGAAATGATCATATGTCAAACAAATGTAGAATTGATTAATGCCATTAGTGAGTAGAATGTTAACTAAAAGTTCTTTTATCATGAGAACAGCTTGAGAAGAAAGACTTTGCGACAGATGATAAACATAAGCAAGATGCAAAACAGAAGTGAAAACAAGAAATACACATCGATACCAGACAACAAGATTGATTACGGAGTTCGTCCCTGATAGACTACGTCTCTGGGTCCACTTTCAAGATGGGCGACCGCTTTATTAGGATTGAATTCCGAGGAGGTTGGTTACTGATCTGAAAATGGGGCTCTTAGGCTTCTTGTCTAGCTTACAAGAACCTCTCCCACTTCCAAAGCTTGAATTTTCCCAAGTCTATTTGATTAACCAATGCAGAATTAAGAAATGCTTGAAAATATAGGTATATGCTTGTTTTTATTGTTGGCTGTTATGTGCTTTAAAATCTGTTGTGTATGCTGATATTTAAATGTGCTTGAACACATACATAAATGCATATAACAATGAATAAGGCAGCAGTAAAACAATACACATAAGACAACAAATTAATATGGAGTTCACCTTGATATCTTGGGCTACGTCTCCTTGAGCTCTAATCAACTCGATTAGGCTCTTTGGGATTATGGCTGAATTCTTTTACAAGTCCGTGACTCAACTCCATATGGTTTACAAATGAACCAATGGGCTCAGAATACCATCTTACCCCTGGCTGTCCTTTAGCTGCAAACAGATCTAGGCTTCTTTGGACTAATTCTTTTAGTCAGTGCTCTAAGCTTCTTGAGCTTCTGGCCTCTCTGACTCCCTCATAACTCTATATTGTCTCTGGAAAATGCCTTCTTCTATGCTTACACACCTCAGACACCATCAACAGCTAGATAATTTGATCTCCTGTTGTTATGCAATTCCTTTGCGCATCTGTTGAGCCTCCGAGAGTTTGTTGGGCCTTCCCATGGATTCCACAACCTCTCTACTCTGTCGACGCATTCCCCGAATCATCTTTGGGCTTCTCGAGCTTCTTTGATCTCTCTCTGGGAATCCTCCTTCTCTGTGCTTTTTGTGTTTTTCTCGGCATCTACGCCAAATCCCTATCCATTCTGTTCTCTGTCATTCAGTGGCTTTTTAGCCAATCAGCGCTTGTCTGTTCACTTTCCCTTTCGGGCCTTCCGGCTCCCAGTCTCTGTCTGTTCCAATTCCCTCCAGGCATTAAACAATCATTGTTTCAATGCCTTCAGGTATGGTGGCCACCTATTTCCAAATGGACGGGACCATCGGCGTGTGGAAATCCCAAACACAGTTTCTCTGTGTCCATAGAGAAATACACATAAACACTGAAAAATTCACTAAAACACCTCTTATCGGACTTTAAACAATATTAAATCCACCTTATAATCCTATCGGGTCCGGCTTTATTTCGCTATCGCAAGTCACATGCCGTGGGTTCCTTTGTATTTCGGTTTATAATGGAAATATGTGAAATACAAAGAAATCCCGACAAAAAACTTTGTTATCAAACTTCAATTTTTTTTACAATCGCGACTATAATCCCTTTCGGGTCCGCCCCGATCGCAATCGCATGTCGCATGGTATAGTGCTCCCCTTTGCAGTGCTGCGATCCGATCTCCAATCTCCGATTGCTCTGATTGGCAATATCGGCCCATCGCTATATCGTTGTTTCGGCATATCGGCGGTCGCATTGTCGCATGTCAACGACCCTTTACATTGTGCGACCCGATCACCGATTACTGATCGCATCAACGTATCGCTATCAGCCCTTCGCAATGCTATGGGTGCTTCCCCTTAGGTTATGTGCGATGCGATATTACGATGCGATAATCGCAAATCGCTACGTCCTTCAGCCTTCTGTTAAGTCCTCCCTTTGGCTTTTTTTAGATGCGATGAAGCGGTAATCGCATATCGCAATGCTTTAAGGCCTATGGCCAAGTCCTTCCCTTTGGCTCATTTACGATGCGATATTTCCTCTTAGGCCAATCAAACAAGGCCACGTGGCCCAACCCTGTCCTACCATGTGTCAGTTGTGGATTGGCCCGTGAGCCTATACTAAGACCAAAATTTTCAATATGGTTCAAAATTTAATGAAATTGCCTCCTTTGCTAAGGACATTGGGTAATTTTCATTTTACAATAACTCCTTCATCCGGAGTCTGTTTTCGCCCATTCAAGTTGCATTGGATTCAAAACGAAGAGATCTCTATAATGAGACTATTTCCAGGAGTAGCCTACGATTTTAATTTTCGTCTGATTTACAAAGGATTTGTGCCATTTGGCACCTTTTACATCTTGCATGAAGTCTTTTAGACTTAGAGGTTTATCCAGGATCCATTTTTGGATCACGCCTTCCCACTAAAAGAACTTTTGGTCTCCAAAAGACTGATATACTAATCTGAATAGTAAATGAGAGTGACTCACCCTCTTCTTTTAGCCTCCCTACACTTGCCTTTGCATAGTGCCTTTGAACCAAAGTTTCTAACCACTTCCCTTCTTGGATGGGTCGGTCTTCCTGGGAAGAACTGTCTTCCTCATTGCCTTCCTGCAGAACTTCTGCTGAAATGGTCATAGAATGTAGTTTCGAGCTTATTTGCCTTGATCATTGATCCAAGGTGGCTCAACAAATGTGAAGTACATCTGCTCCACAAAACTTTCATTTGTACCTGTTTGACAAGCTGCCAACAACAACTGTTATCAACAACAGGCATACAGACAACAACTAGATGGACTAAACTCCTACTCCAACAAAGGAACAGATTTCACATCTTGTGAACACCTCTATGTCTTTCATCTGCATACAAATGATGGACTAGACAACAAGCCCACAAAACATGCCTTTAAAAACAAATGACCCTTCAAGTCAAGCATGTAGAAAAAGACCATTTGGACTCTTTTTTTTTTTTAAGATGAAACACTTCATTATTATCTCCATTTTGGAGACCAAGTTAACTTCTCTCAAGTCAACATCACATGCATTTCAAAGCAATCAACCCTGCAAGTTAATCACACATACATGTCCAAATACAAGGAAAGCCTCAACATCCCTGTGTTCATGCATCTCATGCTCATGCATGTATTTCATCCTTCAACTTTCGCTTAAGTACACTATACTTTCGAAGTTGAAATGAACATAATGTTGCAACAACAAAGTGAGCCTCCTACTCAAATTTTTCCATTCACCATTTTGGTATAAACATGCAACTTGCATTCCATTAACAAGGAAATGCAAATAGATGCATTAATAGACATGCAATCTTAATTGGATAAGAATTCTAACCATTTCTTACCAATCCATTTCAAAGGTACTTCCTTTGTTTGTACATCAGCATCAATATGTGAATCATCTTGAGACACATCATTCATGGAATCTTCCTTTGCATTTATGCCATCTTCTCTTTCCACCTTCTACTTCAACTTTTGTGGAAGCATTGCTCAATTCAAAGTCCAACACCTTTCAGCAAGATGCCCTTGCTTATGGTAGTAAGTGCAACATATGTGCATCCTCTTGATAGCATGATTTGTCTTGTCCAATGGACCTTTGGCTTTTTGCTTCTTTTCCTTCAAAAGCTTCATGTATGTGGCCATTCTCTTCCAACATCTAGAAACATGATGGTTATCCAAACCACAAAAGGAACATGCAATTCTTTTCCCATATCTATGTGGAAATTTATCATGCTTTGCAAAATCAAAAGGACTATGGTTAGAACCAGATTTATACCTGCCTCTTTCACCTTTATTGTCTTCATAAGGAGGTGAAGCAAATGAAGAAGTGGCTCCCTTTGGAATCCCATCAATCTCTTCAAGGTTGTTAGATTTTCCACAACTCTCTGGTTCAAGGGTGTTCTTCTGAACACCTACACCTTGCAAATGATGTTTCAAGCCATTGCATTCCTCCTAAACACAATCTTCACACTCTTGAGATAGAGGACCTGCAATGAAACTCCTTCTTGGAATGGTTTCAATGGCCTTCATGGCAGCTTTGGAACTCTCTCCATAAGATTGTCC
Organism: Pinus tabuliformis; assembly: GCA_031772625.1. NCBI lineage: Eukaryota > Viridiplantae > Streptophyta > Pinopsida > Pinales > Pinaceae > Pinus > Pinus tabuliformis. The sequence goes on along the minus strand of CM062819.1, from coordinate 1,780,951,123 downwards.
ATAGCCAAGACCCAAATACTTAGGCCTTTCCTCAACCATGATTGGTTCAATGATACCTTGTGCATGCTTTCCCAAGCCCTTTCCTTCATAGCCCATCTTGGACATTAGCTTGGAACCTATGCCTCTAGTATGTTTTTCAAAAGAACCAATACAAGCATTCTCAGAAGAATTTGAAGACAAACTGGAATGGCTTACCTCTTCTTCAAGCTGATACTTGACTAAGGCTTCTTGGGCAACAAAGAGTTGTGACTCCAACTCATGCATCCTGTTTAGGTTCATATTTGCAATATGAATTTGCCTCTCCATTTCCTGCAATTTGTCAGCAAGAAACTACTTCTCTTCCTTCATGGAATTCAGCTACTTTCTAAGCATGTTGCTCTTCCTTCCATCCTCATACATTTCTCTCACCATATCCATCATGGTGGACAATTCTTGCTTCATGTCTTCATCAAAGAGTCTTGTGAAGAGAGCAGAATTTGAGGACCCACTTGTAGAAGTTGTCATTATGCCAATGAACAAAAAAAACTTCAACAAGATAAATAAAGAACTTATTTAAGCAACCTCTTGCAACAAACCTCTTGTTCTTTGGATTGCCTTGAGGTCCTTTGGGATATAAGAATGCCTTCAATCCTTCTCCTTCTTGTCCTTCCTAGACTGAGCTATCAATAGCTTCCCCTTTACGTCTGCAAACTCATAAAATAGTCAGTCTGCAAAACAAGCATACAAGCAGCCTCTTGTTGTTCAAACAACTTTCAGACAAGCAGTCTTTGCTCTGTCAATCAAGCATTCTAATATAACCTTCTTAAAGGTGTGGTTAATCAATCTTAAGCTCTGATACCACCTGATCTGAAAATGGGGCTCTTAGGCTTCTTGTCTAGCTTACAAGAACCTCTCCCACTTCCAAAGCATGAATTTTCCCAGGTCTATTTAATTAACCAATGCGGAATTAAGAAATGCTTGAAAATATAGGCATATGCTTGTTTTTATTGTTGGTTGTTATGTGCTTTAAAATCTGCTGTGTATGCTGATATTTAAATGTGCTTGAACACATACATAAATGCATATAACAGTGAATAAGACAGCAGTAAAACAATACACATAAGACAGCAAATTAATATGGAGTTCACCCTGATATCTTGGAATACGTCTCCTTGAGCTCTAATCAACTCGATTAGGCTCTTTGGGATTATGGCTGAATTCTTTCACAAGTTCGTGACTCAACTCCATATGGTTTACAAATGAACCAATGGGCTCATAATGCCATCTTACCCCTGGTTGTCCTTTAGCTGCAAACAAATCTAGGCTTCTTTGGACTAATTCTTTCAGTCAATGCTCTAAGCTTCTTGAGCTTCTGGCCTCTCTGACTCCCTCAGAACTCTATACTGTCTCTGGAAAATGCCTTCTTCTATGTTTACACACTGTTATCACCAAAATAGGGGTTTACATTGTTCCTAGTCATGGTCTTAGATAAGTGTCAAGTCACCCTATGTTTTAATGGGTAGGTAATAGGTTAGGAGTCCCAAAGTTTTCATTTTTCATATCCAAATAAAGTCTAACATCCTTTTTTCCATGTTTCATAAGTCTTACATTCTTTTTAGAAACTCATAGCTTAAGCCATTTTGAAAATTTTTGGAATTAGCCCCGAAACCACATTTTCATAGCGTAGACAGTGTAAAATGTCTGTTTTGCACTACGAAAATGCTGCTCTTTTCGTAGCGCTTTTCCCTGTGCACTATGAAAGCGGGAATTCATAGAACAATCTTGTCAAACATCAATCCGTTAGCATTCCATTAAAATTTTCATTATTAGGTGTCAGCTAGGAGTCAGTCCTTAAGCATGCTGCCATCCAAACTCATCATTTCGAATTTAGGGCTCATTAGGAAAGATATTTTCAAATTCGAAAGGGTTGGCTAGTCTCATCGTTTTAGTTTGCATGCAAACCCTCAAACATAATTGTTTTCGAACAGTAAGCTTTGGTAATCTTCCACCAAGGTTTTCCTCATCCATAATTCAGGCGAGGCTGACCACCATGCGAGGCTGATCAACAATATTTCAAGTGAGGCTGGTTTTGTCATAGGAATTCAGAAGGAAAGATGACAGAGGAGAAGAAATGTCACAAGTCTAGTCATTGCTTGAGAACAAAGCCTAAAAGCACTGAGGTCTTGATCAGAGACAAAGTAGTTGTAGAAGCCTTCAAGAAAGTAGGATGCTGGAAGTTTTGTAAGAAATTGTAGGGAGGACATACTCAGGTGACAAAGGAGTTTCCACTACATTTCACTCGCTCCAACACAAAGGTTGGAATGTTGAACTTGCAAATTTCCCCAGAGGTCATAGCGTTGGTGACAGAAATTCCTAGGGGGCAAGAGACATGGTTCAAAAACTTCAGATTCGACATGGAACCATGTAAGGTGTTCCTAAAGCTAGAGTTTTCATAAACTAACTTAACCAAGGCAGTTCCCAAAGACTACATCAAGGACAGCTATACCAACTTGCTCTTCAACATTCAACATTATTTCACCTGTGAAGGCAAATATCAAAAGGTTTATTCATATCATTTTAAAATCCTATTACATTTTACTCGTATGATTTCTCTAGATTCGCCTTACTTCTTATTTCGAAGTGTAGCTAAGATGGCAGATAAAGTACAGTTGAAATCTCAAGGATGTGAAACTTCCTTGTTTCATCATGGTCTAATTAAACTAATAGTTCTACATGAACTCAAGAGGATCAACAAAGAATGGTCTTCGTTTTTGTTTTTATGTGACTTTGGAGCAGAAAAACAAGGTGTAGACATTAGCCCTAGGGTTAAAGGAACTCCATCAGCAGAAACCAGCAAGTCTGTAATGTCCAGGGAAAAAAGGTATGTTAAGTTGAAACCTAGGAAGCAGGTGAAAGAACAAGTAATCAAAGCACCAGTAGTCATCCTTGAAACTCCTAAATCTACAAAGGAAAAGATGCCTGAGGTTAAGGGAATGACACAAGAACAGTCAACCAACAAACCAGTTCAAAAGAGATTGACTAGAAGTCAAATTGCAAAGGAGAAAGGTAAAATAGTGATCTCAGGAGAAGGTTCCAACTTGAAGGGTGATTTAAATGATATTTTAAAAGCCATTGATATTGCAGAATCCCCTTTGGTGTAGGCAGATGTGATAAAATCTGATCAAGGAAAGTCAAAGAAAATGAAACCCTCCAAGAAATTGGAATTTGAGGATGATGTCACAGCATTTGTTTTCAAACCCAGAAAACCCTTAACCAGGCAATCCAAGAAGATGCAAGAGTCCAATATTGAGCTGGGGAGAACAGAAGAAATATCTGTTGTTCAAGAAAAGTTGATTGACATTCCGTCTCCAAGACCTGAAGGTGACAAAAGCACAGTTCCTGCCACTCAGACAAAAAAAGTCAATTATGAGGTTATGGAAGAAAGGTTAAAAGCTGCCAACAATGAAATTGCTAGACTAGGAGTGAGAGAAAGAGAGCGTGTTGCTGAAAGGACAAAGTTCAAAAGGATTAAGGCTCTCTAGGAAGCTAAAAAGGTGTCCAAACCAAAAATAGTAAACAGTGAAACTCAATACTTTACCTGGACTGTTCCTGCAATCAAAGAAGCCAGATTTGTAAGGAAGATTAATGCTCAGCTGAGAGCTACAAACAGGAGATTGAAGAGGAAAATTGAAGACCTATAAATACAACTAACCAAATCTGGAAAAGGGTCTACAGCAATAATGAAACAAGGTGTTGAAAAGGGGCAGTGAAGGAGATATATTAAAACAGTTTTGGCACATAAAAACAGTTTTGGCATATAAAAGGAAGAACAGCTGTGAAGAAGAACATCTATAAGGGTAAGTGATTTTGATTTTTGGTTGATCATATCAGTCTTCATGGAATTTTGAAAAACTCCCAAACTACATATTTTTGAAGGCCGTGTTGAAAAAGAGCATACACAGCAGTTTCGTAGCGCGCTACGAAACTGCTAAAGATGATCATTTAGCACTTATGGATGCTTTCCGGAGGTAAGGTTTGATTAGTTCCAAATTTTGAAGTTGCTGGTAGACATGGGATCATGTATGAAGTCTCAGATGGCAGTGGTGTAGAAAGCAAAGTCCCAGGAAGTATTTCATAAATGATATAAAAGTTGTGCTACGAAAACAGAGTATTTTCGTAGCACAGTCATGTTTTGTCTTTCCTCCATATTTTCGAGTTTCCTTTTCTTTGCACAGGTGGAAAATGAAATTTTAATGGGTTATTAGTGCATGCCACATGTATACCAGCAAAACTACTCGAAGATAAGCAGAAGGGATTAAGGGCCTTAAAAGGAGGAACTTTGTCTCCTAGTTATCAGGACAGTTAGGTCATGACTTAGCAGGTTTTGTAACAGCATTAAGGACATCATCAAGCTTGAAGACATGGGTGGGAAGTTGATCAAATAATGTATTGAAGTCATAGATAAGGTTATTAAAAGCATGTTTTAGGAGTTTCACTCCTATTTGTATTAGGACTCTTAAAGACAGCTAGCTGTCAAGTTGTAATTAAGTAGTTTGTTTTATGAAAAGATAGGTGTCTAAGTTAGGAATTTGAATTCCTCTAAAGATGGATCACAGTATCCAAGGTTGTAAAACTCTATATAAAGCTTGAGAATTGAATTCCTCAAGGTTGGTAATTTCATTAGCAAAAGAAAGTTGTGTTATTGTAAGAAATTGTGGTTTTCATACTTAATACATAGATTAGTTTGACTACTCAAGATTCACAAGGAGTTTATGTGTTTGATGTTCTTATGGCCTTGTTCAATTACTTATTTGCAGTGGTATGAGCTTGTGATACTTAGAATTCATTGGAAAATGCTCTAACTTCCTTCACATGCTTGTAAACTGTGTTGTTTCATTGTGTTACTGTTTTATTTATAAACCTAAACTCTAAGTGCCTTGACTTCCATGTTTTGTTGATCATGTTGTTTTGTTGAAGATCATCTTGACTCCATAGCCCAATAGATGTTTGCTAATCTTTGATTCAACCAGTCAACTAGTTATACATTTGTCCATTTTGTTCCTAGAGTTAGCCATCTAATCATTAATCAAAAATCTTAAACCTATTGAGAGAGCCCTCTCAGGTTGAGGAGGCTAAGCCTCAACCAAAAGATTGGTTTCAAAGAGTTACTTAGAGTCTGCTTGATCAGCAGCCTATCAAGGCCAGGTTTTGTGATAACACACACCTTAGACACCATCAACAGCTAGATCATTTGATATCCTGTTGTTCTACAATTCCTCTGCGCATCTGCTGAGACTCCGAGAGTTTGTTGGGCTTTCCCATGGATTCTGCAACCTCTCTACTCTGCTAACTCATTCCTCGAAGCATCTCTAGGCTTCTCGAGCTTCTCTGAGCTCTCTCTGGGAATCCTCCTTCTCTGTGCTTTCTATGTTTTTCTCGGCATCTACACCAAATCCCTGTCCATTCTGTTCTCTGTCATTCAGTGGCTTCTCAGCCAATCAGCGCTATCTGTTCGCTTTCCCTTTCGGGCCTTCTGGCTCCCGGTCTTTGTCTATTCGAATTCCCTCCGAGCATTAAACAATCATTGTTTCAATGCCTTCAGGTATGGTGGCCACTTGTTTCCAAACGGACAGGACCATCGGTGCGTGGAAATCCTAAAAACATTGTTTCTCTATGTCCACAGAGAAATACATAGAAACACTGAAAAATTTGCTAAAACGCCTCTTATCGGACTTCAAACAATATTAAATCCACCTTATAATCCTATCGGGTCCAGCTTTATATCGCTATCGCAAGTCACAGGCCGCAGGTTCCTTTGTATTTCGATTTATAATGGAAATATGCGAAATACAAAGAAATCTCGACGAAAAACTTTGTTATCGGACTTCAAATTTTTTTACAACCACGACTATAATCCCTTTCAGGTTCGCCCCGATCACAATCACATGTCACATGCTATGGTGCTCCCCTCTGCAGTGTTGTGATCCGATCTCCAATCTCCGATCGCTCCAATCAGCACTATCGGCCCATCGCTATATCATTGTTTCGGCATATCGGCAGTCGCATTATCACATGTCAACGACCCTTTACATTGCATGACCCGATCGCCAATCACTGATCACATCGGCGTATCGCTATCAACCCTTCGCAATGCTATGGGTCCTTCCCCTTGGGTTATGTGCGATTCGATATTGCGATGTGATAATTGCAATCACAAATCACTGCGTCCTACAGCCTTCTGTTAAGTCCTCCCTTTGGCTTTTTTGAGATCCGATGAAGCGGTAATCGCATATCGCAATGCTTTAAGGCCTATGGCCAAGTCCTTCCCTTTGGCTCATTTGCGATGCGATATTTCCTCTAAGGCCAATCAAACAAGGCCACGTGGCCTAATCCCGGCCTACCATATGTCAGTTATGGATTGGCCCGTGAACCTATACTAAAACCAAAATTTTCATTATAGTTTAGAATTTAATGAAATTGCCTCCTTTTCTAAGGAGATTGGGTAATTTTAATTTTACAATAACTCCTTAATCCGGAGTCCATTTTTGCCCATTCAAGTTGTGTTGGATTCAGAACGAAGAGATCTCTGCAATGAGACTATTTCTAGGAGCAGCCTGCGAGTTTCATTTTCCTCTGATTTACAAAGGATTTGTGCTATTTGGCACCTTTTACCTCTTGCATGAAGTCTTTTAGACTTAGAGGTTTATCCAGGATCCATTTTTGGATCAATTACATAGAAAATTGACCAAACTAGATGTGCACGCAAGAACTTCTGGTCACTGTCACAAGAAATCTCTCTAGATCATCTTTCCAATGCCTATCTCAGTTCCCAATTCTGACTCTCGATGCTCCTGTTACACTGAAAACAAAATAGCCTATATCCTTCAAACTCTACATACAAAACTCCAAAATCACTCTCCTTCTTCTTCATGAGTAAAAGGATGAATTTATAGGCTCGGTAGGTTCATTTGAACTCCTTTTGACTAAACTTGGCATGAATGGCTAGCAAAAGGGTTCATGAGTCTTGGTCATATCATGGCTGAACACCTAAGGATAAGGTTGCCATGGTAGTTGAATTAATATAGTACTAAACTCTCATTACAAACCCACTTTAGACTTTAGGATAGGCGTAAATCCGCTAGCCGTTAGCTAATCGAGTGGAGGAAGTGGACGGCTAGCATGTGACTGTCGCGGTCTAACTGTTGGCTGCCACCTCTACGGTCATCATCTCGGCGGTCTCGGCTGGCGATGTGGCCTGCCATGTGAACAGGCACAGTTATAACTGCTTGTGGCCACATACCCCGGTGGTTCTGGTGACCCACGATGGTTCCGCTAACTGTACCTGTTGCAGTTACTACCCTGCTCATATGCCAACTGCAACCTAACGGTAACATAACCTCCGACTGCTACTCCATCACTCACATGATAATGATCCTCGCGGTCTTCTCCCCGCATGGTTTCGCTGCGGTTAGGACTATGGGTTGGAATTATAATTTTTTTGCAATGTATTTGTTTATGTAATGTGTTTATAATGTTTACAAAGGTCTAAGGGTTAGGTTTAGGGTTTGTAGACTTAGGTGTCCACCTTAGGTTTTTTTTAATACAATGTTTTGAATACAAGTCTTTTATGACTTGGAACATCAAATTACAACACCCTTTTACAATAAATTGTCACAATGTGACATCACCCAACGACCACATCACTGAACCACACATTACTGACAACGACTAAACGATGCCCATGAACTGCACGCTGACGATGAACTGAACTTGTGCAACTGATCTGACGAGATCCTCCTGGATCAACCCTCTCCACTTGAAAGCTTTTGGACCACAAAAGTTTGATTTTAAGTAGATATCAGATGAGGGTATAGTTCCCTCACTTTTCTAATTTCCATCCACCTTGCCTTGCTCGGATTCATGCCTTTGAGTCCTACTCGAAGATATTCAACATCTCCATGCCTCGAAGATCAAATCTTCCTGTCCAAGATGATGTCTTCCTGCAACTCATTCATATACTCAGGTGCCAACTCATCAATAGTCAGAATCTGTGTATCTTCCTCAGGATCCATGATCATCGGAGGTTCATAGAATTTCATATTTTCCACATTTACAACTAAATAAATTTGCATGTAAGGAGGTATTTATTGAAATACATTATTTCCAATCTTTTCCATAATCTTGAAAGGGCCATGATAGGTTTCAGTTTCTTACCTTCTCCTTTCAACCTGTCTTTACTGATATACAACCATACCTTATCACCGACCTGAAAATGATGATCGACTTGATGCTTGTCATGGCACATTTTATACTTGACCTAACTCTTCTCTAACTGATCCTGCACTACTGCATGTATCTGTTGTATCCGTTGAATGAACTTAACTGCTTTGTTCGCATCATCATGTCCACCCACTTTATCCTTTTCACCAAACATGAGATCCATCGGTGACTTCGGTAGATACCCAAAACATGTTTCAAATGGTGATCAATTAGTTAATGAATGTAAGGCTCGGTTGTAAGCATGTTAAACATAAGGTAAAGATTCATCCCACAATTTAGGATGTTTACTGCAATAACCTCGAAGAATATGTATTACTGTCATATTCACCACTTCAGTTTGTTAGTCGGTCTGTGGATGAAAAGTTGTGCTCTTCTTCAGCTTTGTGTCCATGAGTTCCCATAAATTGGACCAAAATTCTCCTACAAAACGAGTGTCTCGATCAGAAATAATGGAAGTAGGTAACCCAAAATGAACCCATACCTGATCGAAGAACATCTTTGCAATCTGTTCAACTGTCACTTGCTTTTTGCATGGAACAAGAATACACATCTTGCTAAATCTGTCAACCACAACATATAGGTAATCATGCCCTCTCCTAGACATAGGAAGTCCTCCAACAAAATCCATGGAAATATTGTCCCATGGTCGCAAAGGAACTGGAAGTGGCATGTATAAACCAATCTTTCGATTGCCTGGTTTGCTAGTCGAACACATCACACATCCTTTAATGTATTTAGCAACAGTTTCATACATATGAGGCCAGTAACAATACCTTTGAACTTGTGCCATTGTTTTTCTTACTCCAAAATGTCTTGAAATGTGAGAAGAATGTGCTTCCCGGACAACATGCGCTCTTTCTGTCTGTGGTATGCATAACTTACCCAGATGATATAACAACCTATCATGAACATGATAATTGATTTCTTCCACCTGAGCACCATGAGTTAGTGATTCATAAATATATTTGAAATCAACATCTGTACTATATTGTTCTATATAATTTTCTTGCTTTAAAGAATTACTATGCAACACTATTGAAGCATTCAAAGATGGTCTAGACAACATATCAGCTACTTTGTTTGTGACACCTTTCTTGTACTTAATTACTAAGTGAAATTTCTGAAGAAATCCCATCCATCTGTAATGACGAGATTGTTGCAACTTCATTTGAGACTAAAGGTACTGAAGCGGCTGATGATCTGTGTGAATCATTGTTTCCTTACCCATTAAATAATGTTTCCACTTCTTAACACTTTCAACCAAAGAAAATAGTTCTTTATCATATGTCGGATAATTCATTGCTACCTTAGAAAAAATTTCTGAATGAAAACAAATTGGTTTCCCTTTTTGAAGTAATACTGCACCCACTGCATAACCACTAGCATCTGTTTCAATTTCAAATGGCTATTGAATATCTGGTAAAGCTAAGATTGGTGTTGTGACTATTTTCTGCTTAAGGGTATCAAAAGCTTTTTGTTGTTTACCTCCCCACTGAAAGGGAAATTTAGAACCTGTTAAAGCATGTAACGATGAAGCAATCAAAGAAAACTAAGCAATAAATTTTCTTTAATATTGAATTGCACCTAAGAAACTTCTAACTTCAGTCACATTCTGTGATCTTGGCCACTTAACAATCACATCGATTTTAGCTGGATCTATTTTTAAACTTCCCCCTCCAACTATGTAACCAAGATAATTCGGTGAAGTTTTACTAAAATCACATTTGGAAAGTTTAAGGTACAACTTTTCTTTGTGCAATACTTCGAAAACCTGCTTAACATGCTTAACATGCTCTTCTATACTGGAACTGAAAATCAGAATGTCATCTAAGTAGATTATGACAAATTTATCAATGTATGGGCGGAAAACATCATTCATAACCTGCATGAAAGTTGTTGGTGCATTACACAAACCAAAAGGCATTACCAACCATTCAAATAGTCCCTGTATAGTTTTAAACGCAGTCTTCCAGATGTCATTTTTTGCTATATGGATTTGATGATACCCGCTTCTTAAATCTAACTTAGTGAAATAGACAACATTTTTCAGTTGATCAAGTAAATCATCTATCCTGGGTAGAGGATAACTGTTTTTGATTGTTATCTTGTTTAAGGCCCTGAAGTCGACACACATTCTCCATGTCCCATCTTTCTAAGGAACCAAAATTATGGGTGAGCCACATGGAGATGAACTAGGCCGAATAAAACCTTTTTCAATCAATTCTTGGATTTGTTTCTTTATTTCTTCGTTCTCTATAACTGATGGGCGATACATTCCAATATTAGGAAGAGAGGCATCAGATATTAATTGTATTTCATGTTGTATTTCTCTTTTAGGAGGAAGATTTTTTGGTTCCTTAAATAGTTTTGAAAAGAACCTACCACTTTAACCAATCTATCTTTGAACTGAGATTCACAACCTGAAAAACGTCCTGTCGATCCTTATGTTGTTCTTTTACAACCATAAGTACATATTTCTTACTTGAACTTATTAATCTCTTCATCTGATTAACTGAAACTAAATCCAAGTGTGTTTTAAGTTTATGTGCTCTGACAATAAATTCAATCCCATCTTTCTTAAGATGATATTTATGCTCTTTCCTAAAAAACACTCCATCATGGTCATAGAGATAAGGACTTCATAGCACTACTCCACATATATCTGCTGGAATCACATCTAAATCCACTTCATCAATGTAGTTATTTGTTATGGAAAATTTTAATCGACACTGCTTTGTGACATTAATCTGAATCTCTTTATTTAGCCAACCTAGTGGATATGGTCTTGGATGATTATGTGTCTCCAAACCCAATTTCTTAACCAAATCTTCAGATATTAAATTTGCCTGTGATCCACTGTCAAATAATGTATCTATCTTTGTGTGCTTAGAATTTATCCTTATGTGAAATAGTTCAACCCTTTTATCCTCATTTAGATGATTTCGGTTTGAAGAAGGTATAGAAGTGTTAGAGCTTGAACCAATATCGAAAGTTTTACCTATTGACACCATTGCGGTTATTTTACCTTCATCACCTGAGCGGAGCCCAAATCTTGTATTGTTGTATTGGCCTTCTTTTCACCTTTATTCTTCTAGAACTTCTTTGGTTTGAGTTCTGGGTGAAGTTTCCAACATTTGGACTCATCATGTTCGATCCTCTGGAAATGAGTACAAGTAGGTCTTTCACCTTCCTTCTGAGTTGCTTGATGATTCTCATCATTGAGTAATTATATGGGCCTTAATTGGCGTTAATTCACCTCCTAGCTTAGTCAAACCAGCTATTCTCACAACTTATTGCATACTTTTGATTATATTTGCTTATGAGTTGAGTCATAGTTGGATATTTTGCTTTGTGGTCTAATGTGCATGTAATGTAGGAATAAAGGATAAAAGCAAGGGAAATGCAGGGATAAGAGGTAAAAGTAAGGAACTATGGTAAAAGACCTTGGTAAAAACTTGGATGAGACAAGGGAGAGGAATTACAGGAGGTAAATCCTCCTCATTTACTTCCCATCCATTAAAGTATCCCTCCATCAGCTAAAAGTACACACAGCCAAATCAAGAGTACTAAAAGACAACAAAGCAAGTGGAAGTACAAGCAGCCTCCCTACTAGAAGGCAGCCAAGCTAGTGAAAGTGAAAGGACAAGTTACCATTAAGTTGGGAGCTGTACCTCCCTAATTTTGAGGGAAGTCATTGAGACTTCAGATGTATAAATAGAGAGGCTTAGGACCTCAGTTTTTTTAGTCGGTTAGCAAGTATTCAAACTTTTTGTCCAGTGCAGACTTGTAACAGTTTAATGTAATACATTTTTCTTTGATAATGAAGATGAGATTTGATTTGAGCCAACACTGAGTTAACTCAGAGGGCTGAAGCTCTTGGGTTAGGGCCCAACCCTAGCAGCCAAAGCTCCTCTTTCTTGTATTGTATTCTAGCATAGATTCCTGCTTTCTGTTCATTTACTTAAGCAGTTCATTTCCATTACAGCAGTAGCATAGATGCATGGTTTGATTGTAATCTGGTTAAATAGGTGCATTTTCATTATAGTGGTTCAACACAGATTCATGGCTTTCCCGCTCATTGACTTAAGTAGTTTCCTGTTTTTTTGTTCATTTACTTAAATAGTTACAATTTCATTACAATAGTGCAGAGCAGATTAATTGTGTTCCAGATTGCTTCATTTATGCTTTCAATTAGCCTGGTAGCAAAGAAAAGATCCACAAGGTTTCTCACAGGTGTCTCAGCCTCACCTCCTCCCTCTAGGACCATGATGTGAGGAAGAAACCCTGCAGCAACCCCAAAAACACAGGGTTTTGGTTTTCACAGAGCGTTTGTTGTTTGATGCAGTCACTAAGTTCATTTCATATTGCTCTGTTCCTTTAACGATCATCTGCTCCTTCACACTCTCCCTATCATTTGATCTCACTCACGTTCCCATGTCATCCTCCTTCAGCACAAAAAGCTCAGCGGAAGCTGTTGATCCACATTCAAATTGTCTTTAAATCGTCGATCGCTTTACGCAGCAAAACCCGACCAATCACCACTCAAATTCCTTTTCGTGTTTGACTTTTCGCTCGTTAAATCCCAACCATCGATTTTCCTTGTCAGATCGACGGCTCTGACACACTCGCTCACCAACTTGCTCAGTCACATCTCCATCGTAGATCTGTCTTACCAGATCTGACTGCCATCATGCCATATCGCATGGATTTCAGTCCGACTGTTATCCGCTCAAGGGCACGCGATATGGGTGGTTTCCCCGTGCTACGTGTCGGTCAGGAAGGCTAATCACGTAAAATTTTGGGAAACCACTTACTGCTTTGAGGGTGCACGATATACAGCTTACCGCCCTCCAAACCTGCTCGTCATTTCCGCACATTTTCTTCTCGCGCTCCAATCTCCACCGTCGATCTGCCTTGCCAAATCTAATGGCCATCGCATCACCCAATACCATTCCCGCACATTCCTTTTGCCCACGATCTCTGCCATCCATCTGTCGATTACCTCCGTGATATAATCTCAGTCGTCCAACCTGTTAGTTGACCCTATTCACCCATCTACCTACGTACCCTCCTGTGATCTAATCTCAGCCGTTCATTTGCCTTCCACTCGCCGAATCCAACGGTCCCATGCACTGTTGCTCATTACGTCCTATTTTTACCATTTTGATCTCCGACCGATTTTCCACTTCAACCCAGACTTAGCCTAGTTGCTTTTGTCTGCACCTTAGGATAGTTTTATACCCTTTTACTTCTGAAACTTAGATAGTTAGCATTAGATTAGTGTTGTTTAGCAATTCTGCTTAGTCTAGCTATTTTCATGATTAATTAGGTTATGGTGATTTACATTTGCATGTTGTTTTCTTCATTTTTGCAGTAGAACAGCTCTTCCCTAGACTAGGTTTGCTCTCCTTCCATCAGAATCAAGCTTCTTCTGACCCTATAGAAGTCTATCTTGGAACCACTGGGCTCTCTTTCCAGATGAGCAGTGACAACAGGAAGTACCTTCACTTCTACTTGTGTATATAGCATAGTCACCTCCAAGTTTGTACGAACCCCGGGTTGATAAGTAAAGCTAGTAGCCCTGGGAGTTGCATCATTCTTGCTGCAATACCTAGGCTCACCACTTTTTGGCGCTGTTGCCGGGGAGGTGTCAGAGTAGTAGTGATTACTGCGCTTTTCTTCTATTTTCTAGTTTCCAACTTTCTTCCATTAGTTTATTTCTGCAAAAGTAATCTAGTTTCTTTATTTCATTTTTTCATTTATCTGCTTTCCTTTCCATTCTGCAAGTTAATCTAGTTTCTTTTCCTGCAAATAGAATTTCAATTCAGTAAGTAGTTCTCTTTTGTTAGTGGTTTTCATTCAATTCAACAATTTCATTCTGCAAGTAGTTTCCATTTTGCTAGTTGTCTTTCATTTAATCAGCAATTCCCTTTCTGTAGAGTACTTTCCAGCTTTAAAGAAAATCTCACAAAAACCCAAAAACATTTCCTTTCATGCCTCATAGGATTAGGGATAATTCAAGAAAATTCTTGCCAAATACCCCCACCTCATCCAACAGTCAACCTTTGTTTCATCTTCACCAGCGGTGAATTGGAAGCCCCTTTAAGTGAGCAACCTGATATATTTGAGGAACCTATAAGGGAAGAAGAAGAGGAAGAACCCATTCCTACTGAACCAATGGCTAAACACTTAAATGACAGAGGAGATAGAGGGAGAATTGGGAGTGCCTTCCCCATCAGGGAAACCAATGGGGACACTAAAATGAAGAACATAAGCCCCTCTGCTCTACCTCATTTCCATGGCTTGACCACAGAGGACCCTGACACTTTCCTATTTGAGTTTGTTGTTGTCTACCGAACCTATGACTACACAGATGATGAGCAGAAGTTGAAACTGTTTCCATCTACCCTCAAGGAGGCAGCATTATGCTGGTTCATGGGTTTACCTAGAGATAGCATAACAACTTGGGCTCAAATGAAATAGGCCTTTAACAATAAATATAGGGACTATTGTAGGTCAAAGGACATTAAAGACGAAATTTTCAGGATGACCATATGCCATGGTGAATCCCTAGAAGACTATGAAGAAAGATCCCAACTCAGCTACAAAAGGGTCAGGTGCACACTTGACCCTGAGTCACTGAAGCTAGTCCTACTTAGAGGAGTAAGGGAGGATATCCTAGACACCTTACATATGTTATCAGGAGGAGATATCTACCAACTACCCTATGAGGACATTAGGAATGTCTTTAGAAACCATTCTAGGGCAACCAGAAACAAGGGTAGAAGTAGTCAACCTATGGCCAATACCTCGTCTTCCAACTCATCCATCAAGGGTGAAATTGGAAATATGCTGGAGGACTTCAAAAGTGAGATGTTGCAAACCCTTGCCTTGCAATTGGATACCATGAATATCAGAAGGAAGCAAGAGGAAGCAAAGAGAGCCTTGGCCATCTTCTGTCCTAGGTGCACCAGAAGGCATCCTAGGAATGAATGCCCATTAAACTATATTGAGGTTTGCTCAGTCTGTGAAGAAAACCACTCCACAGACAAGTGCCCTTCCTTAACTGGACTCAAAGCTGTATACCAAGGAGCTGAAGGGGTCACTGAGCAGCTTTTCTACATTAATCAAAGGAGACCTCCTGGGCCTAGACCATTCCATCAAGGTATGCAAGGATCATCTCGTGCATATTACAACCCCCATCAAAACATAGCTACACCTTCTTGGGGACCCCCTGCCAATCCTTCCTAGTCCACACCTCCTCCTTGGGCCTATGCATCTCAATATCATTCCTAGCCAGCCAGCCAGTCATTTCAAACCTACAATCAGCCACAACATCAGTGGAATCCCCCACCCCAGGGGTGGAGGCCCCAATTCAACAATGTTCCAGCTCTATTGCCTCCATCACCTACCCAACCGCAACTCCTACACTCTGCTCCACCTAGGCAACCCCAAATGCCTACCCAGCCAAATCCAAACCCAAACAATAGGTAGGCCCAACAAACATATGGTGGAGAGACATCATACCCAGCTTATGTTGTTGAAATACAGGAGATCAACCTAAGATCTGGGAGAATTATCCCAGATAACCAACCTCCCTCTCCACATAAGGAGGTTGAGGAAAAAAGAGAGGAAAGCAACCTTAAAGCAAATCCACCCTTTCCTGAAAGATTAGCCCAACCACACCAACCTACCCCAGAAGAAACTGAACTTCTGGGAGAATTGGAAAACCTATGTGTAAAGATTCCCCTTCTCCAGGCAATCAAAGATGTGCCTATTTACAATAAATTGATTAAGGAGAAGTGCTTTAAGCATCCAGGAAGAAGAAAAATGGATGCCCCTACCATTAATGTCATTAGGCAGTTATCTGACTTAATGTTGGGGCAGGCAATATGTCCAAAATACTTAGACCCTGGAAGCCCTGTAGTCGATGTCCACATCAATGACACCATTGTCCCACACACTCTAATTGATCTTGGGGCTGCCATTAATGTGATGACCAAGGACACCATGCTCAAGCTTAACCTCCAAGGGTCATTAAGGAAGACCACAATAGTGCTGCAACTTGTAGACCATTCCATAGTCACCCCTGAGGGAATTGTGGAGGATGTGATGGTCTCCATTGATTCCTGGGAGTACCCAGCAGATTTCCTAGTTCTCCAGCCTAAGGCTAAGCTAACTAGTTACCCTCTCATCCTTGGGAGGCCATGGTTGGCCACAGCTGATGCCTACATTAGCTGCAGAGCTGGGAATATGACCATTAAGAATGGGCATATGTCCAAACAATTAGTCCTATACCCTCCTGCTCAACCCTCCCTAGAACATGACTTACCTTTATGGTTGGAGGAGGAGGAAGAAGATGAGCTTTATTCTGCCAAATTGTATACTTTGGAAGCCATCATAGGAGGAGGACAGCAAGATGAGGATGATGTAATTGAACACCTGCTCCAAAGTCCAACTCCTAGTCCATTATCACTAGAAGAAGAAGTAAAGGAAACACTAAACAGTCATCCAATTGACTTATGCTTGGCCGATTCCAACCCAATCCGAGTCAAAACCATAGAATTTGGCCCAGAAAAAACCTTGAAGATTAATTCATCTCTTTCTACTTTAGAAGAGGAACAACTATGAAACTTGTTGAAAGAAAACTTAGAAACCTTTGCTTGGAACTACAAGGAAATGAAGGGAGTACACCCCTCAGTGTGTACTCACCACATATACATCAAGGAAGGTTGCAAGCCAGTCAAGCAACCACAAAGGAGGATGAATCCATCCCTCAAAGACATAGTCAAGGAAGAACTGCAGAAACTGTTAGATGCAGGGTTCATTTACCCTATCTCTGATAGTGAGTGGGTCTCTCCTTTAGTGTTAGTTCCCAAGAAAAATGGGAAGTGGAGGATTTGTGTCGATTATAGGGAGCTGAACAAAGCCACCAAGAAGGATCATGTTCCCTTACCCTTCATTGAACAAGTGTTAGATGGCTTGGCAGGGAAGAAGTTCTTTTCTTTCCTAGACGGATTCAGTGGGTACAACCAGATCCAAATCTACCCAGAAGACCAAGATAAGACCACTTTCACCTATCCTTAGGATACTTTTTCCTATAGGGTCCTTCCTTTCGGCCTGTGCAATGCTCCTGCCACTTTCCAAAGAGCAGTCCTAAGTATCTTTGTTGACTTAGTTCATGATGTTGTGGAGATCTATATGGATGCTTTTACACCTTATGGTTGTGATTTCCAAGAGGCCCTGACTAACCTAGGCAAGGTATTATGCAAATGAATTGATATGAACCTATCTCTCAGTCCAGAAAAATGTGAATTCTTAATGACTGAAGGGATTGTGCTAGGTCACTCAATATCTCAGCAAGGACTGCAGGTGGACCCAAACAAAGTAGCAATCATTCAAAGGGTCCCACCTCCACAAAAGCAGAGAGATGTTAGGAGTTTCTTAGGGCTAGTTGGATATTACAGAAGATTCATAAAAGACTTCAGCAAGTTAGCCTCTCCTTTGTTTGGATTATTGGCCAAAGATTCTGAATTTATATGGTCAAAGAGCTGTCAAGAGGCCCTAGACATTCTAAAGGGTAAGGTAACCACTGCACCAATCCTTAGAGGCCCAAACTGGGCCCTCCCTTTTCACATTCATGTTGATGCCTCACATAAAGCCATAGGAGCAGCCTTAGGACAGGTAGAAGAGAAATTGCCTTATGCCATCTACTTTACCAGTAAAAACCTATCAAAGGCTTAACTAAACTATACTATGACAGAAAAAGAACTCCTGGCTATTGTGCATTCATTAAACAAGTTTAGGCATTACGTTACAGGCTATCGGACATTTGTGCATACTGGTCATGCTACAATTAAATATTTAATGAACAAACCAGATGTAAATGCTAGAATCATAAGGTGGTTACTTTTATTGCAGCAGTTTGATTTAACTATTGTTGATAAGCCTGGTAAAGAAAATGTTGTTGCTGACTTTCTGTCTAGAATAAATTTGCCTGCAGGTGAAGAAAGGATGGTGGATGATCAGTTACCAGATGAGCATTTATTTGCTATTTCGATGCTCTCCCCATGGCTTGCTGATATAGCAAACTATCTGGTGTTAGCACAGTTCCCACCAAACCTGCCCTCCAAAGAGAAGAGCAAGATAATCAGGAAAAGTGCCCCCTTCACCTGGATTGGGGGCAATCTGTTCAAACTTGGCCTAGATCAAATCTTGAGAAGATGTGTAAGGGAAGAGGAAGTCTTTGACATCCTTCTGACCTGTCATGATGGGCCTTGTGGAGGCCACTTTGCAGCAAAAAGGACAGCATTCAAAGTGTTGCAAGCAGGCTATTATTGGCCTACTCTTCATCAGGATGTGAAGAAGTATGTTAGTCAGTGTGATCGGTGCCAAAGGATGGGAAAGCCTACTCCAAGGGATGAAATGCCCCTGCAGCCTCAAGTGACTTTCGAGCCATTTGACAAGTGGGGCATTGACTTCATTGGACCTATCAACCCTCCTTCCAAGCAAAAACAGCACATCATTGTGTGCACCAATTACTTGACTAAATGGGCAGAAACCAAGGCAATCAAGGCAAAAATAGAAGAAAAGGTGGTTGAGTTCCTAAGGGAGAACATATTCTACAAATTTGGGTACCCTAGAGAACTAATCATAGACCAAGGCAGCCAATTCACCTCCAACATGATCGAAGAACTGCTCAAGCATCACAAGATCAAACATAGGACCTCCACTCCTTATCACCACAAGCTAATGGGTAAGTGGAGGTGACCAATAGAGCACTAGACAACATCCTGACCAAGGTAGTGAACAACAGTAGAAAGGACTGGGCTGAGAGACTAGTTGAGGCCACATGGGCCTATAATACAACATGGAAGACCACCATTGGATTCACACCCTATGAGCTGGTCTATGGAAAAAATTCTTTGTTGTCCATTGAATTTGAATATAAGACATTGAGGATACATTGAGGATGGCAGCCCAACTAGATTTAGATCTCAGTCATGCACAAAAAGAAAGGTTGTTCCATTTGAATGGCCTAGATGAATTCAGAATGCAGGCCCTCCTCCATACAGAGGTAATTCAGCTTCAAAGAAAGATCTAGCATGACAGACATATCAAGGAGAAGTTATTTCAAGAAGGAGTTTGGGCATTATTAAATGATTCAAGGTATAAAGACTTTAAGGGAAAGCTAAGAACAAGATGGCTCAGACCATATGTGGTGGAAGGATGTCATGACAATGGTTCAGTGTGAATCAAGACTATAGATGAAGAATCCATTCCATTACTAGTTAATGGACACAGATTAAAATTATACAAGAGGCCTTCATCTAGACAAGAGTTCATTGACAACGTCAATAAGATAGTGATGATGGTGGAGAAAGTTTCAGCTCCTGCTTCATCATGTCACTGAAAAAGAAAAAAAAAATAGTGTAAGGATTCAGGGGAAAACCTCCATGAGGTGCCTGAGTCCCATCTTTGGGTTGAAAACCTCCATGAGGCGGCCCAAGGATGAGAAAAATGGAAAGAAAAAGAAGATCCCTGGGTGAAAACCTTTCTTGAGGCGCCCAGGGCAGATACCTAGGGTGAAAACCTCTCTGAGGCAGCCTAGGTGTTTTTCAAACAAATATAATAATAAAGGAAAAATAAAAAACATAATTGTTGTTTGTAGGAGGACGAGAAAGGCAATCAAGGAGCAAAGAGAAGATCCAAAGGAGGCCCTACCTCACATATGTTCATCTCCCCCACTCCTTACCATGCATCCCTCCATAAATTCCATTGTTTTTTTCACTTCACCACTTCAAATCTGGAGAAGATTATGTTTTCCACAGCATCACCTCATCCATAACCATCATCCCTACCTTCACACACACTCCTACTCCCTCTGTACATGCAGCAACATCTGATCTGCAGTCATAGACATCATTAGCAGACAACAGAAGAGGCAGAAAAATGACCATCAACAGCACCTCTAATCCTTGACACTTGCATCACGGCATTAAGGCCACAGGTAAGTATCCTACTCACTCACTCATCTGCATCATGTGATCAAAAGTTGTAAAGGTTAAGAGGTAGTTGGTTTGTAAGTAAAGAGGTGGCTAGTTTCCTCTAAAAAGGCTATGCCCTCCAAAACCTCAGGATCCCTATAACATGGACAGTCTTCAATGACTTACCAGCAGAGGACGACATCAAAACCTTCATCTATGGTGTTAGTCCTTCTGTCAGTAAGGAGGAGACAAAACAAGAAACAATAGATACAGAGCTAGATGGGGATGAGATGGATAAAGAAGACACTAATACAAAGGAACATGATGCTGAAACAGAAGAGGAAGAAGGCATTGAAACAAAGAAGAACAAGCAGTAAGAAACAAAAGAGCTAAGTGGCTTCAGGGGCAGAAAAGCAGCTGAACAATCAAAATCTCATGGCATTAATCAACACCCATAATTTAATTGCAAATAATCCTCAGCTGACACTTAGATATCTTGCTACCCAAGAGCAAGCAAGTACACATTTTGAGGATATGTGTAGGCTGATAAGAAATGATAATGTACATGCCTCCTAAAAGAGATGAAACATTACCACATAGCTTGAAGATCAGAGAATATCAGGGGGAAGAAGAAGAAAGGAAAGCAGGCTGCTATAAACAAGAAGAAAAGACCACATCAAAAGAATGAGATGTCAAAGAGGCTACCAGAGCCACTAAGTTGCTCAAAGGATAAGCAACACTTTCAGTAGGGGGATGATGATGAGTCTCATCATTGAGTAATTTTATGGGCCTTAATTGGCCTTAATTCACCTCCTAGCTTAGTCAAACCAACTATGCTCACAACTTATTGCCTACTTTTGATTATATTTTTCTTATGAGTTGAGTTAGAGTTAGATATTTTGCTTTGTGGTCTAATGTGCATGTAATGTAGGAATAAAGGATAAAAGCAAGGGAAATGCAGGGATAAAAGGTAAAAGCAAGGAACTATGGTAAAAACTCAGATGAGAGAAGGGAGAGGACTTATAGGAGGTAAATCCTCCTCATTTACTTCCCATCCATTCGAATATCCCGCCATCAGCTACAAGTACACACAACCAAATCAGGAGTACTAAAAGACAACCAAGCAAGTGGAAGTACAAGCAGCCTCCCTACTAGAAGGAAGTCGAGCTAGTGAAAGTGAAAGAACAAGTTACCATTAAGTTGGGAGTTGTACCTCACTAATTTTGAAGGAAGTCGTTGAGACTTCATATGTATAAATAGAGAGTCTTAGGACCTCAATTTTTTTAGTCAATTAACCAATAGTCAGTCAGTCAGTTAGCAAGTATTCAGACTTTTTGTCCAGTGCAGACTTGTAACAGTTTAATGTAATACAGTGTTCTTTGATAATGAAGATGAGTTTTGATTTGAGCCAGCACTGAGTTAACTCAGAGGGCTGAAGCTCTTGGGTTAGGGCCCAACCCTAGCAGCCAAAGCTCCTCTTTCTTGTATTGTATTCTAGCATAGATTCCTGCTTTCTGTTCATTTACTTAAGCAGTTCATTTCCATTACAGCAGTAGCATAGATGCATGGTTTGATTGTTCATCTGGTTAAATAGGTGCATTTTCATTACAGTGGTTCAGCACAGATTCATGGCTTTCTTGCTCATTGACTTAAGTAGTTTCCTGTTTTTTGTTCATTTGCTTGAATAGTTACAGTTTCATTACAGTAGTGCAGAGCAGATTAATTGTGTTCCAATTTGCTTCATTTATGCTTTCAATTAGCCTAGTAGCAAAGAAAAGATCCACAAGGTTTCTCACAGGTGTCTCGGCCTCACCTCCTCCCTCTGCGACCATGATGTGAGGAAGAAACCCTGCAGCAACCCCGAAAACACAAGGTTTTGGTTTTCACAGAGGGTTTGTTGTTTGATGCAGTCACTAAGTTCATTTCATATTGTTTTGTTCCTTTAATGGTCATCTGCTCCTTCACACTCTCCCTGTCATTTGATCTCACTCACGTTCCCATGTCATCCTCCGTCAGCACAAAAAGCTCAGTAGAAGTTGTTGATCCACGTTCAAATGGTTTTTAAACCGTCGATCGCTTTACGCAACAAAACCCGACCAATCACCACTTAAATTCCTTTTCGCGTTTGAACTTTTTCTCTTTAAATCCCAACCATCAATCTGCCTTGTCAGATCCGACGGTTGTCGCACACCCGCTCACCAATCTACTTGGTCACATCTCCGTCGTAGATCTGTCTTGCCAGATCTGACGGGCCATCGCGCCATATCGGGTGGATTTCGGTCCTACCGTTATTCGCTCGAGGGCACGCAATATGGGTGGTTTCCCCGTGCTACGTGTCGGCCGAGGAGGCTAATCACGTAAAATTTTGGGAAACCACTTACCTCTTTGAGGGCGCGCAATATACAGTTGACTGCCCTCCAAACCCGTTCGTCATTTCCGCACATTTTCTTCTCGCGCTCCTATCTCCACCATCAATCTTCCTTGCCAGATCTGACGGCCATCGCATCACCCGAAACCATTCCCACACATTCCTTTTGCCCGCAATCTCTGCCGTCCATCTTCCGATTGCCTCCGCAATATAATCTCAGCCATCCAACCAATTAGTTGACCTTGTTCACCCATCTACCTACGTACCCTCCTGCAGTCTGATCTCAGTCGTTCATTCGCCTTCCACCCGCCTGTTCCAACGGTCCTCATGCACTGTTGCTCATTACGTCCTCTTTTCACCATTTTGATCTCCGATGTTTTTTCTGCTTCAACCCAGACTTAGCCTAGTTTCCTTTGCCTGCACCTTAGGATAGTTTTATACCCTTTTACTTCTGCAACTTAGATAGTTAGCATTAAATTAGTGTTGTTCAGAAATTTTGCTTAATCTAGCAGTTTTCATGATTAATTAGGTTATGGTGATTTAGGTTTGCATGTTGTTTTCTTCATTTCTGCAGTAGAACAGCTCTCCCCTAGACTAGATTTTCTCTCCTTCCATCAGAATCAAACTTCTTCTGACCCTAGAGAAGTCTGGCTTGGAACCCCTAGGGTCTCTTGCCAGATGAGCAATGACAACAGGAAGTACCTTCACTTCTACTTGTGTATATATCACAGTCACCTCCAAGTTTGTACGAACCCCGGGTTGATAAGTAAAGCTGGTAGCCCTAGGAGTTGTAGCATTCTTGCTGCAATACATAGGCTCACCACTATCGCTGATCTCTTTCCCTTCAGATTTCCCTTCTTATTGTTGTCTTTGGAATCCTTGATTTCTAATTGCCTGGATGGTTTCTGTGAAAACTTGAATTGTCTGCCACCTGATTTAACATGTATGTCTTGAACACACACTTCATCAAAATCATCGGGATTAAACATCAATAATGTATGTTGTAAATATGAATGTAAACTATCGATGTATTTTAATAAAGTTTCACGTGTATCCAATGAAATACCAAGTGCCAATGCTTTCCTTTTGAACTCCTGAGTAAACTCCTGAACACTCTGCCCTTTACCTTGCCTCAAATGCTGCCAGTCAATAACATTTTGCTGCATGTATCCTAAAGGATTGAATTGTTTCCTAAGAGCTTTTAAAAACTTAGACCATGAAGAGATGACTTTACCTTTCCGCTTTACATCTATCTGAGTTTTACTTTCCCACCAGATTAAAGTTGTTCCCTCCATTCTAAGTGTAGCTAACTGAATTTTCATTTTATCATCAGAAATGTTTTGAATGGGACAATATACTTCTAACTACTTATTCCAGTTATCTAGCTTTTCAGGATTCATTTCGCCATCTTAAATAGGTAATTCAAAATTTACATCAAGTTTTAAAAGAGATGTTTTCTTAGGTTTCTTTTCTGTTTCAGATTTTGAACTGGAAGAAGAAGATGATGATGATGATGATGGAGATGATGGAGGTGAAGGAGGTTTATCAGCCTTGCCTTTACCTTTGTCCTTCTTCGATGTCTTTGAAGAAGAAGCTACATCTCTCGCCTTCTTATCTTCGTAAAGTTCTCCCAACATTTGCTGCATAGTTAAGAATGCTTGCTGAAACTGTTCATCGCTCATCTTAGTTTCAGGATTTTCACCTGCATCATATCCTGTCATGGTCTACTTCTGAGTGACTCTTCGCTTTCCAATTTATGGGTCAATCTCCTCGAGGATTCCTTCTCCACATTGTGACTTTGACTTGGTTAACATTCACTGACAAATTCTACAAACGCAACCTGCTCTAATAGCAAATTATATGATTTGAAATGATCATATGTCAAACTGATGTAGAATTCATTAATGCCATTAGTGAGCAGAATGTTAACTGAAAGTGCTTTTTTCGTGAGAACCGCTTGAGAAGAAAGACTTTATGACAGGTGATAAATATAAGCAAGATGCAAAACAGAAGTGAAAACAGCAAATACACAGTGATACCAGATAGCAAGATTGATTACGGAGTTCATTCCTGATGGACTACGTCTCCGGGTCCGCTTTCAAGATGGGCGACCGCTTTATTAGGATTGAATTCCGAGGAGGTCGATTACACAGCAAATTGACCAAACTGAATGTGCACGCAGGCACTTCTGGTCACTGTCACAAGAAATCTCTCTGAATTAGCTTTCCAACGCCTATCTCGATTCCCAATTCTGACTCCCAATGCTCCTATTACACTGAAAACAAAATAGCCTATATCCTCCAGAATATGCATACAAAACTCAAAAATAACTCTCCTTCTTCTTCATGAGTAAAAGGATGAATTTATAGGCTTAGTAGATTCATTCGAACTCATTTTGACAAAACTTAGCATGAATGGCTAGCAAAAGGGTTCATGAGTCTCGGTCATATCATGGTTGAACACCTAAGGATAAGGTTGCCATGGTAGTTGAATTAATATAGGACTAAACTCTCATTACAAACCCACTTTAGACTTTAGGATAGGCGCAAATCTGCTAGCCGTTAGCTAACCGAGCGGAGGAAGTGGATGGCTAGCATGTGACTACCGTGGTCTAGTCGTAGGCTGCCACCTTCGCGGTCATCATCATGGCGGTCTCGGCTGGCGGTGTGGCCTGCCATGTGAACAGGCGCAGTTGTAACTGCTTGCGGCCACGTACCCTGGCGATTCTGGTGACCCACAACAGTTTTGCTAATTGCACCTGTTGTGGTTACTAACCTGCTCATATGCCGACTGCAACCTGGCGGTAACATAACCTCCAACTGCTACTCCACCACTCATATGACAACAGTCCCCGCGGTCTTCTCCCCCCGCAATTTTGCTACTGTTAGGACTGTGGGTTGGAATTATAATGTTTTTGCAATGTATTTGTTTATGTAATGTGTTTATAATGTTTACAAAGGTCCAAGGGTTAGGTTTAGGGTTTGTAGACTTAAGTGTCCACCTTAGGTTTTTTTTAATACAATGTTTTGAATACAAGTCTTTTATGACTTGGAATATCAAATTACAACACCCTTTCACAATAAATTGTCACAATGTGACATCACCCAACAACCATATCACTGAACCACACATTACTGACAACAACTGAGCGATTCCCATTAACTGCACGCTCACAATGAACTAAACCTGTGCCACTGATCTAATGAGATCCTCCTGGATCAAGCTCATAGACAATATGATTATTTTTTGGGTGAAGCAAATGTGTATGTGTGTATATGTAGTTATTATTGTAAATAATTGTTTGGTCAATTTAGAGTGTCCTAAATTTCTATATTAATTGTCAATCCGAGAGTCGTAAACTGCTGAAGTGAGGTGCACTGTATATGCAAGATAACCGATTTCTTACTTTTTGTCGTTTTTTATTTTTGATTTGTTTTTGGGTTTATCTTTTGTTGATTCCCTAATGTGAGATGGCAATTCTAAAAGTCAAGTATGGATATAAGTATTCAAGGCAATGGTGACCTTTAAAATGATTTCCAAACTTCAAAGTTTTCAAAAAGGTTTTAAAACTTGCAATGATGAAATCAATTCCTAAGAGAAAATAAAAATGTACCAATATTCTAATTAAGCCAAACAGTGAGCTAGTGACTATGAAACCCAGTATCCTTGCTGCTGTATAAAAAGAAACTGAACTCAAAGAAATTCAAAAACTGCAAGCAAAGTAAACTAAAATCATATTACATCAACTCATATTCTGACCCCTCACCATTTGACTCGCTCTGGCTTTAGGAGGTAATCATAAACAAATTGAGCAATCTAATATCTAATTTGCATAAAATGAAACTAATATCAAACTACGCATTCATACTTCAATCCCTCACCATTTGACTCGCTCTAGCTATAGGAGGTAACTGAAAATGTCATGAGCAATTCAATAACTAACTTGCAGAAAAATAAACTAATATCAAACTACGCATTCATACTTCAATCCCTCACCATTTGACTCGCTCTGGCTATAGGAGGTAACTGAAAATGACATGAGTAATCTAATATCTATCTTGCACAAAAGTAAATGAACAAAATTGAAAGAAATAAACAGTGCTGGAATTAGAACTAAGAAAATAAATCAGCAGAAGGACAAGATAATTCCATGTCATTAGTAATTAAAAAGCTATGTGCAAATGCCCGCGCTGCCTATTAGAACCTGAAATAAAGACACTGATCAGTTAACAGCATTAGAAAGCATAAAAAAACTATGGACAACAATCAACATGAATACCATAAGCAGTGTAATATATACAAGCAAACAATTATGGCATCAGGAACGTAAAGGAATAAAGCATGAAACTATACAGCAATTACAAAACCTTGGTGTGTACAGGGGCCCTATGTACAACCTCGGCCAATCAGCAATCAACCACGAATTGAGCTTATAAATAGTGTCTTCTCATGTATTAAAATGCAGTCATAACATAAGGATAAAGTCACGGCACAATGGGCTCGTAAACAGTCAAAATTACATTCAAAAAGCTAGCTAATATGCGTATGAGAACGCTTTATTTATAACAGAGGATGACACAAATACTTTCCTAAAATCTACGCTGATAAAAAGACACGTGAATAACCACGTCTAGAAATCTAGCATTATGGTAGCCGTGAAAATTAAATCCAAGGAGGGTGGCTGTTAGATTCGGTTCATGGAGCAATCCACAGGTGTTAACACATCTCCTGAGATTTAGGAATTTGCCATGCAAGTCTTCACGTGGTGAAAAACAGAGTTCTGACACCGTAAAACTCTTAGGCTGACCACCGCTTGACTGTCTTTGACCACGGCCTTCTGTGAGGGATTCGGCTGAACCAATAGGACACGGTCCATGTCCACCTCATTTGCAACTTGCCCATGTGGCCGGATTCACCTGTAACATAGAATTAAACAAAAAGGTTGCGGAAAGTTGAGCTGGCTGCGGAAAGTGACAAGATTCCGCAGCTGAATGAGCAAAAATCTAAATCAAACAACAGTCACAAGACATAGTTAGGAAACCATTTTATATGCTCTTTTCAAACTAATATGCAATGATTTGACAGATTAGGAGGTCCCGATAAATGGAAAAAGGCTAGAAAGGTGTATAGGGAAGATGCAAGTTTGGGACTCAACATACCCCCACTGTGAAGGTGTTGCATGTCCTCATGCAACCAAAATTTTGGTCATCCCCCTTTAGTCCATGTGTTCTGAAGCTTCTTCTAGTACATCCAGTCCTCTTCTCTTCTTTCTTGGTGCTACTACCATCCTGGGCTTCCTTATCAAACATCTGAACTTGAGATTGATTAATTCCTTACTCAACTTCCTGCACTTTTTCTTTAATTTCTTGTTCTTTTTCTGCCACAATCCCATATGTAACATAGTATTATCATGAATGATTTTTTCCACTTTGTTGTGCTCCTTTAATGCTTCATTTTCTTGTTTAATGTGCCTGTTTAAAACTTCCAATTCAAACACTTCTTGTTTCAATTATTGGACTTGTGCTTCTTGTGCTATGTGAGGCAGAGTGCATGACGTGTTCGGGCCTGCAGCTGTCTTCTCTAAGGATTCGAGATAATCATACACCTCTTGCTGATTTGGATCTATTTCGG
This sequence comes from Pinus tabuliformis, assembly GCA_031772625.1. Classification (NCBI taxonomy): domain Eukaryota; kingdom Viridiplantae; phylum Streptophyta; class Pinopsida; order Pinales; family Pinaceae; genus Pinus; species Pinus tabuliformis. The sequence continues at coordinate 1,780,922,878 of CM062819.1, read as the reverse complement.
GTGTTTTCCTTGGGCTGACCTCAAAGTCTTGTTGAGGAGGAGGACTGATTTCTAATTCTGGCTGAGAAGGACTTATGTCAACATCTGGAGGACTGGTTTCAATATTTGGCTGAGGATGAGGTGGGCTACGACCAGCTGGAGGTTTCTCGGGTGTTTCCTCACCCAAGTCAATAAAGTGGGGTCCTTTTTCTTGTGTTTTCATCCACTTTCCTCTAAGCTCGCTGCTTCTTCTTAAATATTGTGGGCTAGTGCTCTCTTCTTCCATGCTCTGTTTTCCTTTTTCTTTCTTCTTGGCTGTAGCAGCTTGTTTTCGAAGATGCACTAGTCTCTCAGACAACACTTGATAGTATTCCTCTACAGATGGTTCTGGTGATTGGTAGACATCTTCTATGCTCCTTTTTCCTTTCAATTTCCTCTGTTTTCTATCCGTAATTCTTTCCTCCTTCTCTTTTTGACCAACTTCTTTAGTTTTGCTAATAGGAGAGTCTTGAATTATTGCACTTTTTTCTTTTCTCCTATTCCTTCTTGGTGTTTTTGGTGTACTGCTTTCAGGTGCCTCAGATGGATCTTGAAAGTAGTTTATTACTAAAAACTGTTCCCAGGTATCTTTGTTTTTCTTCAATTGGTCTTCAATTAGAATCCTCACAAGCCCATGATGATATAAATGAGGTTCTATGTCTTCTATGTTCTTTTGGACTGTTGTGCACATCTTTTTCAAGCTCAGCAATAAGAAATAGGGCAAATTAAGGGTTTGGTTCTCTAAGAAGTTCATCAATAACCGAGTATGATACATGTACATTGCTCCAAAACGGCCTTCACAAGTAATAAACTTTTGAATGATTAACAGTAAGTTGGCCCACTCTTCTTTTAATGCATGAACAGGAATTCCTTTTGTGAATATAGTAACGTCCATACCTGGGTTACGTAATATGACTCTCCATGCCTACTCGTCCAAACTTTTGTTTTTAAACCAACGTTCACCTTCCTGGGGCAGGTCTGTAGCAGCTGCTATGGATGCTTCAGTGACCGTGAACTTAAGGTCTCCAATTTCCACCACCTGGCCGTTGAAAGACCTTGCAAAAGCTTTTGTTATCTCCTTATTGTGGCCCTTAAATTTTTGAATGAAACGTAGCCATTTTTCCTTCTTCAGCAAGTCTTTTACTTGAGGGTATCCTTCTAAGAACTTAGGCCCTTCCGGTTCTGCCCTCAATAACCGTCCCATCCTTTCCTCTGTTTGAAATTCAACTGCGTGTGAGGGTTTAGCAGAGGTAAGACGGCTAGGTTGCAGGGTTTATGGAGAAGAAAACAGTGGCTGAAAATGGAAGATGGAGAACAGGTAGTGGGAGTGTTCAGGAACTGTAAGCGGAAACAGAGGATAGGCAGCCGAGGTGAGTTCACGAAATGGAGTGGAGACGTATGTGAACGAGGTGGTAATGTAGCCGTGGCTTTAACAAAATGGTAGGGTAGTGAAGTGAAGCCGGAATTTTTGAACTGAACGGCTGCGTAGGAGATGTTACACGTTTATGAAATGGCTGCAGAAAGTGCGGTGGAGAGGAGCCGTAATTAAATGGGTCACATCTCATGATTACAAGTGGAGTGTGAAAGTGCAGTCAACTACGAGTTAAACCCGAAAATTAATCATGAGACCGTTTAGGGAATAAATGCATGGTTCATGGAGGAATGTCGTGGAATGGTAATGGAGCTATCGTGGTAATCATTGCATATAGTGGAGCTTTAAGGTTTAATAACTATGCAAAATTGTGCCTTTGATTGCTATTTGAAAGAAATTTTTACTCATACCTTGGAATCTTTGCCATTTGTTGTCCATTAGCCCTTAATCAACTGCTCCTTATTGATGTCTTTAGATGCTCCATGTCTTCATAACATATGCTCAGTCATACCTGCATTTTCATGATTATTGAACTAACATCTTGACTGTTAATTTGAAAAACAGAGTGGTGGCTGCGGAAACTGCTTTTGGTTGCAGAAACTGACACAACAACCACTTGGCTGAATAAAGATAGTTAGATAATAACTAACTGAATGGAAATGGTCATGAAAGAGACTTTTATTGATGAAATGGAGTGGGATGAAATGGAGTGGAGTGAAATGAAAATGAAATGGAGTGGGATGGAAATGAAGTGAAGTAAAAATGGGAAAGAAAGAGAGAGATTTGTTTTTTGGAAAATATAGAGTGTCAGGTGTTCTTGATTTTCACTCTACATTTTCTGTATAAGACTGTTAATCAGTGATTGGTTTTCAGGCTTATACAATTTTTTATTTTTATTTATTTATTTATTTATTTTTTGTATTTTTTTTAACAGAAAGGAACAAAGGCTAGTCTGGTGGAGAAGAAGGATTCTTCTTCACCAGCCTTATTGCAGAATTCTCTTGAAACATTTTGACAAATTCCTCTTTTGAGAGTGGCTTATGATAAATCTTTAATCTGTGGCCATTCACAATAAGAGGAGTTTGAAATTCATCAATGGTATTGATTCTTACCGCTCCATTTCTAAAGACTTTGTCATTCTCATATGGCCCAAGCCAATGGGTCTGAAATTTACCTTTGAAGTCTTTAAACTTAGAATCAAATAGTAATGCCCAATCTCCCTCTTGAAACTTTTTCTCTTTGATGTATCTGTCATGCCACTTAGCTCTTTGATGTTGAACTAGATCAGTTCTTAGGATTGCTTCTTGTCTAATCTCATCCAGCTCATTCAACTGCTCCATTCTATGCTTTTGGGCTTCTGATAGATCCATCCCCAATTGAACTGCCATCTTGAAAGTTTTGACTTGAAACTCAATGGGGAGCAGGTCTTCTTTCCCATAAACAAGTTCATAGGGAGAATGTCCTGTTGTATTCATCCATGTAGTTCTGTAGGCCCATAACGCTTCAGGAAGCCTTTCTGCCCAATCTCTTCTATGTAGATGAACAGTTTTGGTGATGATGCTTTCAATAACTTTGTTTGTAGACTCCACTTGGCCATTTGCTTGCGGATGGTAAGGAGTAGATTTTCTATGCTTGATTTTGTATTCTTCCATCAGCTTTTCCATCATGTTGGATGTAAATTGACTTCCTTGATCTGTCACAATTTCTCTTGGGACACCAAGGCGAGTAAAAATATCTTCATAAAGAAAACTAACAACTGAATTTTCAGTAGCAGAAAGTAATGCTTTGGCTTCTACCCATTTAGTGACATAATCAGTGCATACCAATATATACTTCTTTTGTTTAGATGGTGGATTAATGGGTCCAATGAAATCTAAAGCCCATTTTTCAAAGGGTTCGATGAGTACCCGTGGTTGTAATGGCATTTCATTTGAAAGAGTTGATTTCCCTACTCTTTGGCAGCTGTCACACCTTTTGACATATTCTTTTGTATCTTTGAAGAGGGAAGGCCAATGATATCCTAAAGAAAGGATTTTATAGGCCGTCCTTTTGTCAGCAAAGTGTCCACCGCATGGTTCATCATGACATGCCTTGAGGATGTCAGGCATTTCATCTTCCCTGACACATCTTCTGATCACACAATCTGGCCCTATTTTAAACAATTCATTAGAAATCCATGAATATTTTGAACTCTCCTGAATAATTCTTCTTATTTCACTAGGAAATAGATGTGGAGGTAGTTTCCCTGTAACCAAATAGTTAGCAATATCTACATACCAAGGAGTCTTAGTAGTTACTGCAAATAAATATTCATCTAGAAACTTATCCTCTACAGGAGAATCTTCTTTAGTATTTTGGATCCTAGACAAGAAATCAGCTACTGTATTTTGTTTCCTTGGTCTATCCAACAAAGTAATATTGAATTCCTGTAAAAGTAAGAGCCATCTTGTAACTCTGCCATTAGTAACAGGTTTGTTCATTAGATATCTAATCGCAGAATGATCAGTATGGACAAAAGTTTCATAGCCTGTTATATAATGTCTAAACTTATTGATTGCATGAACAACAGCTAAGAACTCTTTTTCAGTCACAGTATAGTTCAACTCAGTGGGAGTCAAATTTTTACTGGTATAGTAAATGGCATAAGGAACTAAATCCTTTTGACCCAACACAGCTCCTAGAGCTGTATCTGAAGCATCTGTAGAAATATGGAAAGGAAGTTTCCAATTTGGCCCTCTCAAGATGGGTGCTTCAGATATTCTTGTTTTCAAAGTTTCAAATGCTGATTGACAATTAGGATCCCATTTGAATTCACAGTCTTTTGTAAGCAATTTGAAGAGTGGAGATGCTATTTTGGTGAAGTTTTCTATAAATATTCTATATTACCCAGTAAATCCCAGAAAACTTCTAACATCTTTTTGACAATTTGGAATAGGCAACTTGGAAATGACTTCAACTTTTGATCTATCAACTTTAATCCCATCCCCTGAAATGTGATGTCCCAAAACAATACCTTCAATAAACATCATAAAGCATTTTTCATGACTCAATGAAAGGTTTGTTTCTTTACATCTTATAAGGACTTTTTCCAAATTCTCTAATGCCTCTTCAAATGAATTACCATAAACTGTAAAATCATCCATATAGACTTCTACACAATCATGGATTAGATCAGAAAAGATTCCTAGTACTGCCCTTTGAAATGTTGCGGGTGCATTACATAATCCAAAAGGAAGCACTCAGTAAGAAAAAGTTCCCCATGGACAGGTAAATGTGGTCTTATCTTGATCTTCAGGTGCTACCTGAATTTGATTATAGCCACTAAAACCATCCAAAAATGAAAAGTACTTTTTGCCTGCTAGAGTATCTAATACCTGATCGATAAAGGGTAAAGGAAAGTGATCCTTCAAAGTTGCTTTATTCAATTCCCTGTAATCAATGCATACCCTCCATTTACCATTCTTTTTAGGTACTATAACCAAAGGAGAAACCCATCGGCTATCTGAAATTGGATAAATGAAGTTTACATTGAGTAGTTTTTAGAGCTCTTCTTTCACTATCTCCCTAAGGTTTGGATTCATCCTTCTCTGAGGTTATCTGATTGGTCTACTATTTTCCTCGATGTAGATGTGATGAATGCAACTCTTAGGGTCAATACCTTTCATATGAGTATACTCCCATGCAAATGCAGTAGAATGTTTTTGCAAGATTTTGGTTAGCTCTTCCTGTTGTGATTTTTCCAAGTTTTTGTTGATATTCAATGTTTTACCTGGAAAAATCTCAATGGTGGAACTACCAAACTCTTCCATAGAGTAAAGAGACATTTGTCTAGATGATAGATATTCAATGTCAGAATCTAACTAAAATTGTGTGTGGTCATATTCTGAAGATGTTTCAAAGTTTTCTAATGTGTTCAGAATTTGACTATCTTCACTGATTTCAGAAATGGTAAAGACAGGTTGTATAGTGTCCTCATCATCGACCCATTCATTATCTCCTACTTCTGTAATTGATTTTGGTGGAGGATACAGATTGAATTTCTTTATCGAATTACCATCAAAAATATACATATCCCCAGATCTACAACTGATAAAAGCATCAGCTGTGGCTAGCGAAGGTCTTCCTAAGATGAGTGGGTGCCCTCCTAGATTACTCTTGGGAGTTAAAATCATGAAATCTACTAGATATTCCCAAGAATCTAAGGAGACTGAAATGTCTTCTAATACACCATCTGGTTTGATAATTGATCGATCTGCAAGTTGCAGTAGAGTAGGTGTAAAAAGAAGATTAGGAAGTTTTAGCCGTTCCATAGTCTGTCTACTCATAATGTTGATAGCAAGCCCTAAATCAATCAAAGTATTTGGAATTTCTACCCCATTGATATGTGTTTTGACAATTAGACTACCAGGATCTACATACTTCTGCATGGTAATTTTTCCCATCATGATATCTACAATTTTTCCTACCAGGTGGATTCTTCTTGTATCTCTTGGTTTCCTTCCTGGTCTTTTGAGACTCAACTCCTTTATTGTTTTTGCTAGAATAGGAATCTCTCTAATGGCTTGTAGCAAGGGAATCTTGATACAGACATTCTTTAATTCATCTAGAAAATCATAGTCAGGCAACAAGATTTGTTTTTCCACTCCTTTGTCAATTTGTAATCTTTCAGGAAAAGGTGGTGTAGATGAAGATGCAGGTTGCTCAACTATAGGAGTTGTGGGGGTTGACTCTTTGTCTTTTTCTTTTTGAGTGCTTGGGTTTTGAAGAGATGCTTCAGAACTTTTATTGGCTTCAAGAGAATCTTCCTCAGAAATGCTTTGCTTTTGAGCATCTATAGAAGGCTTTTCTAAAACTCTACCAGATCTGAGTTGTACATCATTGAGAGGAACAATCATATAGGTAGGAAATTGTTGTCCTTCTACCATGTAAGCATTTTGAGGGTTTTTATTATTGGGATTTCACAATGGCTGGGAAGGTAGTTGATTTGTCTTTTGTTAGAATGGAAGCAAGAGTTGGGAATTTGGATTTTGTTGAGAAGGTTGTTGTTGTTGTGGAAATGGCAATGAAAGTTGTGGATTTTGATTTGGAAGTTGTGGAGCTTGTTGATTTTGAAAAGATGGAGGATATTGATAAAATTGAGCAAATCTCCCATAAGGATTTTGCATACCTTGTACCCATGATTGAAATGGATTTTGAGGTTAGGACCAAGGTTGTTGCCAAGGATTCCAATTTGGTGGGGGTTGAAAGTTCGTGGGGTTGTTAAACCCTTTATTTTGTTGCCCCTGCCAAAGTCTCCTTGAAAGAAAGCAGAGAGACTCAATTGAATTTGGGTCTTCTTGAAAGACAGCTTTGAGCCCAGGAATTGAAGGACAATCCTTGGTCTCATGGCTTTCTGAACAAATCATACATGTTTCTACAACTTTTGCATCCAAGGGGCATTCCCTTAGAGCATGTTTCTTCCTACATTTTGGACAAAAGATGGCCAAAGCTTCAGCTTCTGCTTTCTGCTTGTTTTGTATCTTAAGGGTGTCTAGTTGCTCACTAAGGCTCCCTAAAATATCAGTTTTGAACTCATCAAGCATGTCACCAATCTCAGCCCTACTTACTGATCCAGTTGCAGATTTGTTTGCTCTAATGAGAGAAGGATCTCTAGGCCCTTTTCCAGTTTTAGATTTTCCCCTTGAGAGATGGACACATAGCTCTGCTATATCATGAAGTGGAAGTTGAGATATATCTCCTTTTCCCATCATGTTCAAAATATCTATCCATTCATCTCTAATGGCTTTCAATAGGAGGGCTTTCAAGGTTTCCTCATCTAGGTTATTCACTTTTGCTCTTTTCAGGTTGTATTGAAATCTTTCAAGTAAATCCTCTAAGTTTTCATCTTCTTTTTGCACCATTTTGAATACCTCATCCTTATGATTGGTGGGCATACAATAGTCCAGGTATCTATCCAAAAATGTTTGTTTCATATCATTCCAAGTCCTAATAGATTGAGTGACTAATCCCATGAACCATTTTAGAGCAGCTCCCTTCAATGTTGAAGGAAATAATTTGAGTTTTTGAGAGTCTTCCATATAATCATAAGTTCGGCATACAACTTCAAACTCAAATAGAAATGTTTCAGGATCCTCACTTCGCAACCCATAAAAGTTTGGAAGGACAGATGGTGAGATGTTTTTCATTGTTGTTCGAGATTCCTCATCAACTATAGGAAATCCAAATGAGTTATCTCCATCCTTATTTCCCCCGTTGTTACCTCTACCTCCTCCATTGTTTCCTCCTCCTCTACCTCTACCTCTACCTCCTCCAAATCAGTTTACTACTTCCTCTGTCATGATAGTTTCCTCAGAGATTTCAGAGTCCTCTAGTTCTTCTACTAATGGCGAACGAGGAGGAATTTCTCCCTCTTCTTCTTCAAGTGATTCTAATTTCTCGATTACAATTTGTTTTCCTGTAGAAGTAAAGAAAGGGTCTTTTCCTAACTCAGATTCGGTGGATAGTGTGGGAGAGTCTCCTAATTCAGTTGTTGCCCCTTGAATTCCAGGAATCCTAAGGCTAGGAGTGTGAGTTGGAGATGATGGAGGTGTATCTTGTCTATACCTTGAAGTAGATGGAGTTGTAAAAATTAAACTTTTGGCCCTAGCTATAAACCTTCCCCTAAAATCTCTTGCTCTATGCATGTCATTTTTTTATTTTTCTTCAAGTCGGGCTAATCATTCTCTTTCTGATCTTCCAGATCACTCTAAGTGCAAGAAGAGAGCATACTCAAGAAATTATTGAACCAATAACTCTCTTTTCTGATCCTCAAGGTCACACTAGGTGCAAGAGGAGAGCATACTTTGAGAAGTTATCAATTTTTACCTTCCTTGAAATTTTCTTGTTTTTTATTTAAGAAATTGGCTACCTAGTTTCACTTCCCCGACAACGACGCCAAAATATTTGGTCAATTTAGAGTGTCCTAAATTGCTATATTAATTGTCAATCCGGGAGTCGTAAACTGCTGAAGTGAGGTGCACTATATATGCAAGATAACCAATTTCTTACTTCTTTGTCGTTTTTGATTTTTGGTTTGTTTTTGGGTTTATATTTTGTTGATTCCCTAATGTGAGATGGCAATTTTAAAAGTCAAGTATGGATATAAGTGTTCAAGGCAATGGTGACCTTTAAAATGATTTCCAAACTTCAAAGTTTTCAAAAAGGTTTTAAAACTTGCAATGATGAAATCAATTCCTAAGATAAAATAAAAATGTACCAATATTCTAATTAAGCCAAACAGTGAGCTAGTGACTATGAAACCCAATATCCTTGCTGCTGTATAAAAAGAAACTGAACTCAGAGAAATTCAAAAAACACTACAAGCAAAGTAAACTAAATCATATTACATCAACTCATATTCTGACCCCTCACCATTTGACTCGCTCTGAATTTAGAAGGTAATCATAAACAAATTGAGCAATCTGATATCTAATTTGCATAAAATGAAACTAATATCAAACTACGCATTCATACTTCAATCCCTCACCATTTGACTCGCTCTGGCTATAGGAGGTAACTGAAAATATCATGAGCAATTCAATAAATAACTTGCAGAAAAATAAACTAATATCAAACTACGCATTCATACTTCAATCCCTCACCATTTGACTCGCTCTGGCTATAGGAGGTAACTGAAAATGACATGAGTAATCTAATATCTATCTTGCAGAAAAGTAAATGAACAAAACTGAAAGAAATAAACAATGCTGGAATTAGAACTAAGAAAATAAATCAGCAAAAGGACAAGATAATTCCATGTCATTAGTAATTAAAAAGCTATGTGCAAATGCCCGGGCTGCCTATTAGAACCTGAAATAAAGACACTAATCAGTTAACAGCATTAGAAAGCATAAAAAACTATGGACAGCAATCAACATGAATACCATAAGCAGTGTAATATATACAAGCAAACAATTATGGCATCAAGAACGTAAAGGAATAAAGCATGAAACTATACAGCAATTACAAAACCTTGGTGTGTACAGGGGCCCTCTGCACAACCTCGTCTAATCAGCAATCAACCACGAATTGAGCTTATAAATAGTGTCTTCTCATGTATTAAAATGCAGTCATAACATAAGGATAAAGTCACGACACGGTGTGCTCGTAAGCAGTCAAAATTACATTCAAAAAGCTAGCTAATATGCGTATGAGAACGCTTTATTTATAACAGAGGATGACACAACTACTTTCCTAAAATCTGCGCTGATAACAAGATACGTGAATAACCACGTCCAGAAATCTAGCATTATGGTAGCCGTGAAAATTAAATCCAAGGAGGGTGGCTGTTAGATTCAGTTCATGGAGCAGTCCACAGGTGTTAACACGTCTCCTGAGATTTAGGAATTTTCCACGCAAGTCTTCACGTGGTGAAAAACAGAGTTCTGCCACCGTAAAACTCTTAGGTTGACCACTGCTTGACTGTCTTTGACCACGGCCTTCTGTGAGGGATTCGGCTGAACCAATAGGACATGGTCCATGTCCACCTCATTTGCAACTTGCCCATGTGGTCAGATTCGCCTGTAGACACCTATAACATAGACTTCAACAAAAAGGCTGCGAAAAGTTGAGCTGGCTGCGGAAAGTGACAAGATTCCGCAGCTGAATGAGCAAAAATCTAGATCAAACAGCAGTCACAAGACATAGTTAGGAAACCATTTTATATGCTCTTTTTAAACTAATATGCAATGATTTGACAGCTTAGGAGGTCCAGGTAAATGGAAAAACGCTAGAAAGGTGTATAGGGAAGATGCAAGTTTGGGACTCAACAATAATGTAATGAGCTGTGTTATAAAGCTCTAGTAAACGGTATGTTTTTCTTGTTTCAACAGATGGTCATTGTAAATACTGCAATGAGTTATGTTATAAAGCTCCATGGTATGTTTTGTTTTCAGCAGTTTGTTGGTTATATGTGTCATTGAACATCGAGGATGGTGTTCCCCCAAGGGGGAGGGTTCTATAACAACCCTGGTTAAAAACTCATGTAAAAATTCTATAAGACCACGGTTGATGGGACACGTATTCCAAACTGAATGGTGCGCAAAACATCCTACTATGGGTGTTGATTTGGTTTATTATGGCTAAGGAAATTAACAAAGGCAACGGCTAAGGCTTTGGAAGCGCAAAATGGAATTTTTGGCACATTTATTTCTGAAAAATAATGGAAATTAGGAGAAAATGAAGGTGAAAGGTCAGAGGTTGCATTTGAGGAGGAAAATAATGGAAAATGAAGAAAATATAGGCATAATTGATAAAAAGGCTTCTGAGGATCAGTTGGAAAGCTTTTGCTCAGGTTTTGCATTGGATCAAGAAAGGCAAGAAGGTAAGAGGAAGGGAGGAGCAAGCAAGGAAGAGTAGGATCAAGCAGCTACAACATGATTCTTTGCAGGTATCGATTTCCATGTGTGATTTCCTTGCTAGATTTGGCATGCATGGTGTTGCATGTGGTTCTTTGTTGTTATGGAATGGGTTTTGCTAGGTGTAATAGTGTTTTCAGCCTAGCCTTGCCATTTCCATATAACCATGGTGTGATGGGGTTCTCATGTTTTGGTTGAGTTGGATTGCTAGATGGATTCAAAGCTGAGTGAGATGGATCTCTGAATGATATAGCACATGGCCTAGTGGTTCCTGAACCAGACTGTGGATCACGGTAAAGCCACTAGCCTAGTGACCCCTGAGCCAGACTGTGGGTTGCGGTAAAGCCAAGATTGTGTTACCTCAGTGGGCCTAGGAATCCTTGTCGTTGAATGGCAGGATATACGGTAAAGCCAAGAGGTGGTTTGCTCTCCATTGGGATTAGTAATCTCGGGTTTGGGATATGCAGTAAAGCCTGGAGAGTGGGTCTCGGTTTAGGGCCTAGTGATCTAGTGTGGATTGCGGTAAAGCCTGAGAGACTAGGAGATAGGAAAATTCCTCACGGTGTGGGTGGAGAAATATGGTGGCATCCATGCTTGTTTAGCCCAGTGATCGGGCAGAGATAATGGTAAAGCCTGTTATGACATGTTTATTATGTTGGCCTAGTGATCTGGGATGAATTATGGTAAAGTCTGGTTTATATTGATGAGGGTGGAGTGGTTTAGCCTCAGGATGCCCTGGTTGGTTCTTTGTTTTGAGTCTCACATTCATGCTTGGAATATGGCACGGGGGTGAATGGTTGAAGAGATATTTTTCTCAGCCATTATCTTTGCATAATTAATGAGAGGTTATTCCTCCTTGTATTTTTATGAGTATTATACTGATTTATATGTGGATCATATGGCTATGATTTCATTGGTATTTTTGTTGCTATTCTGTTGGTTATATATGTGTTTTACGACAGTGGCTATGTATGGCTCTCATCATGTTTTTAGTTGTAAATGAATGGACAATGTATCTATGACCTAATAGATGATAATGCAACAAATGCTATTAGGGAACACTGGTTCTTAGCGATTTTCAGATAAGTATGAGATCCCTATGCTTAAATCTATGATTTACACCTGTAGATTACATATTTGTGATATGTTTGACGAAATGTTTGTCATGGCTAGTAGGGGTCTGGTTAAGGTCTTGTTCAACTATTTTCTTTTGCATCATTGTTTCCCTGTTATTTTACTATTCTGGAGATGTCATTCAATTATGGGCAGTGACCTGGGCAATGGACCTGAAAAAGTGGCATAATCCTGGGAACGCTGGCACAGAACTGGACAAAATAGTCCCTGGATGTTGGCATGCCTTGTTATGAGAGAGTCAAGAGCCTATTGGACACTGGCAACCCTAGAGAATGAGAGCGTCCAGAGGTTAAGTGGTCAAAAACATCAGTGGGACCCAAGGGGTAGCTATCTGAAGAGTTGGGATGGTTCTTAGGGGTCATGTAGCTGACGTGGAAGGTTTTTATGTTGTGTTTCTGTCGATTCCATTTCCTTAAGGTCACATAGGAGGTTGAATCTAATCACAGTAGCCTCTCGTCACATGTTTACCCTAGTTGACCCGTTACTTGTGTAGATGTGGGAGGAGGGTGTTACATGTAGTCTACCATTCTGCTAGTCATCTTTGATCTTCTCTTCCTGCAAGGTAAATCATGTTAGCTAAACCAAAATATAAACAAATCAACATACCTCAATATAATTTGAGGAGGATATCTCATCTGCAAGACTGACCAGATTAGTGAAATACATATATAAACACAATCATATGAACATTTAATCCTCATTGCAATCATTATCCAGTCATCAATGCATGACCATACCAATCACATACCATGACCTCATGTACAACAACTATAACTATATCAATGTATGCATAACAATATATAAACATTGACATGCATAACTGATATACACTCATGATGACCACATCCAGCAACATACCATCTACTTCTACATGGCGACACCGCTACAAATATGACCACCACCATGCATATGCAGCAAGCACATAGACCACAAGCATAAGGAACACATATATGCAACTGACTTGAATGCATGACCAACACACTAGCCATCTAGTCTAAGGGGTGAACCATGCTCTGATACCACTCTGTAACACCCTCCTCCCACATTTACCCAAGTTAATCGGTCTGATGGGTAAACATGTGATGAGAGGCTACTATGATCTGATTCAACTCCCCATGTACAGTTAAGGAAGTGGAACTGACAAAACACAACCAATATGACCTTCTACACATGTTACAGAACCTTCAGGAGCCAACCAACCCTTCCAGGTGACCAACCCCTGAGGTAACTTGACATTTTACTAACCTAGAGCCTCAGTCGCTCCCATGACATGGGCATGCATGTGACTGGGACCCTCTAGTCACTCCCACAACAAGGGCATGCAAGCGACTGGGGACTTTTTCAGCTAGTTCTGAGCCAACAACCCCAGATTTTGTGCCACTTTTTCAGGGCTAGGTCTTAGGCCATTGCCCAGAACTTCAAAAAATGAGAAATAACATCGAAACAATGATACTAATGCAAATAATTGAACAAATACTTGATCTGACCCCTACTAGCCATGACAGGCATTTCGTCAAACATGTCACAAATATGCAATCCATGGGTCATATCAACAAATCTGAGCATAGGGGTCTCATACTTATTTGAGAATCGCTAAGAAGCATTGATGCTCTATCATAATAGTTGCAATATCATCTATTAGGTAATATATTCATTTTACATTCATTTACTAATCAAAATATGATGAGATCCATACATCATCACTGTCATAAAACATACTCATAACCAACATATAAACAATAGAAATAACAAAGGTATAACAACCATAAAAACCACATATGAACAAGTGTGTTTACCCATCAAATACAAGAGGAAAGAAGCTCTTATTAACATATGCAAAATGCAACCACGTTTGGGACTTCCATGAACCACCCGACCATAGACTAGGCTAAACCAACTCTCCCTTTCAGCGAGTCACCCCCGTGCCATATTCCAAGCATGAATGTAGGATCTCATGGAAAACATCCAACAAAACCAAACCAGGGCTTCCAGAGGCCAAACCACCTCAACTCTCAACCAGTGATTACACCTCACGGTCAGACATCACTAACCATCACCAGATTGGTCTCTACCCAGGCTGTCGAGGGCTCCAAAGCGTTTGTTCCAACCAAGGCTTCCAGGACTAGTAACTCAACCCACCAAGGGCTTCCAGAGCTTTTGTCCAATTAAGGCTTTCAAGACCAGTAACTCAACCCAAGCTATTACAGGGCTTCCAGAGCGTTTTTCCAATCAAAGCTTCTAAGAACTAGTAACTCAACCAACAGCCATAAGGAACATTAGAACCAACCAGAAAACAAAAGGAAAGAAACTCACAATACCATGGCTATCCAGAAAATGGCAAGGCTAGGCAAATCCACCCTCAATCGAGGCAATCCTCCATGCCAATGACAAATCATAACCAAGAAACCACAAGAATGTGTCATGCATGCCAAAACTAGTAAGGAAATTATACATGCAACTTAGTATCTACAAACAAAACCCGTTGTAGTTGTTGATCTCGATGCCCTCTTGCACTTTCCTGCTCTTCCTTTGCCTTCTTGATCCAAAACTCCAAGTATGCCACACTCCTCCAAGAGTGCTCCAAGAAAACTCTAAGTGTCCAAGAGTATGAAAGAGAGATAGAGAGAGAGTAGAAAATGAGAGCTTCATAACTGAACTGGCAAAAGTCTGTCAACTGATCCTCATAAGCCTTCTTATTAATGAGGTCTCTAATTTCTTCAATTTTCCATTATTTTCCTTCAATTTCCTCCTCACATGCAACATGTGACCTTTCACCTCCATTTTCTCCTAATTTCCATTATTTTCATAAATAAAATGCCAATTAATGTCACTTTGTCTTTCCAAAGCCTTTGCCATTGCCTTTGCCAATTTCCATAACCATTAATTAATCACAAGTGATTCCCATCACTATGTTTTTTCCCAACATTCATCTTGGAATACGTGTTCCATGACCATGGTTATTATTTTGCCTTTACCAACTTTATTACATGGATTTTTGACGAGAGTTGTTACACCTACGAAATTATGTAGGTTTTAACCATGTACAGAAATTACCTACATACGAATTCTAAGAACATAAAATAAACAATGCAAGAGCATAACACATAAAACACATATACACAGAGATTTTCCCCTGGATCCCAAAACCAGGACTACCAGCTTGATTTTTAATTATGTTCCTTTCAATGTTACAATACATATATATACATGTTGAAGCATCCAATACCATGGACCGAAAACCATCACACCCAAAACCATGTGCGAAAACCATGCACAAAACCATAGGTAGGTCCGCCCACCTAATATAGGGTCCAAAAAAAATTCCCCGGGCGATGCCCCGGACCCTGTAGAGGGGGGCTAACCGCCCCCCTCAAACCCCTCGTACAGGGGGGGTTGCTGCCCCCCCCATGACCCCCTGCTGCGCAGTCGGCGCAACGAAGGGGAGCTAGTCGTGAAAAGAATATAACACAACCCAATATTCTCCCACTTTTTGTTTTCTTTCCACAGGGGGCCACAGGAGAGCTTAGTCATTTATCTAGCCTTGCAACGCCCATTGTTTCTCTACACCAAGAGAACTTCTTAGAGCTCACATATTTTGTCAATGCATCTGCAGTATTCTTCAAAGTGTCCACCTTTACTAGCAACACATTTTTGTCTTCTATCATATCCCTCACAAAGTGATACTGAACATCAATGTGCTTTGTCTTTGAATGATAAGCAGGGTTCTTTGCCAAGAAACTTGCACTTTGGCTTCACAGTCTATCCTTATAGCTCTCTGTACTTGAACACAATCTCTGCAACCAAACTACTTCCTTGCTTGCATGAGTGGCTGCCATGTATTCTGTCTCTGTAGTTGATAGTGCCACTACAGATTGTTTCTTACTCATCCAACTGACTGCACCTCCAAATAGGTTAAACACATACCCACTTGTAGATCTTTTGTGATCCATATCTCCAGCCCAGTCTGCATCAACAAAGCCATGAATATCCAACACTCTGTCCAATCCTAGTCTTCCTTGGTAGCACAAACCATAATCACTAGTGCCACGTAATTACCTGAAGACCCGCTTCATTGTTGTCCAGTGCTCCTTCCCTGGTTTTGACATAAACCTGCTCAATACTCCCACTGCATGTGCAATGTCTGGTCTAGTACAGACCATCGCATACATCAGGCTAGTGACTACACTTGCATATGGAACACGAGACATGTCCTCTTCCTCTTTTTGTGTCTTGGGACACTGTTTAGTTCATAACTTCACACCTACAGGAATAAGAACCTTCCCCGGTTTACTATCCTGTATATTAAACCTATGTAGTATTGTCTTGACATACTTCCTCTGGTTTAACCAAAGCTTCCTCTTTGCCTGATCTCTTTTAATTTCCATGCCCAAAATATAGTTTGTAGCACCAAGATCTTTCATGTCAAATTTGGAGGACAATTGGGTCTTCAAATCTTGGATAATTTCTTTGTCATTTCCAACCAGCAACATATCATCCACATACAAGACCAGATAAATAACACGGTCACCAATTAATTTAAAATACACACAGTGATCTGCTTTGCTTCTGGTGAAGCCAAGTCCCCGTATAAATGTATCAAATTTCTGATACCACATCCTTGGTGACTGTTTTAACCCACACAAAGAATTTTTTAACTTCCATACCAGTTCTTTCTTACCCTTCACCGCAAAGCCTTCAAGTTGCTTTATGTAGATCTCCTCTTCTAGATCCCCGTGAAGAAATGTTGTCTTCACATTCATCTGTTCTACCTCAAAATCAAAAGCAACATCAATAGATAAAAGTAATCTAATAGAAGCTACCTTGGCAACAGGAGAAAAAATATCACCAAAATCAATTCCTGGCACTTGGGAATAACCTTTTGCTACCAACCGAGGTTTGTATTTCTCGACCTTTCCTTCTGCATTTGTCTTCTTCTTGAACATCAATTTGCTGCCAATGGGTTTCCTTCCAGCTGGCAACTCCACCAGATCCCAAGCCTCATTTTAGTGCGAAGATGCCATTTCATCAACCATGGCCTCTTTCCAGAGTTTGCCATCCTTTGAATCTATTGCTTCCTTCAGAGTTCTAGGATCGTCATCAGTAATAGATAAAGTAAAATTTGAATAGAAAGCAGATGGACTATACCTTTCTGACTGCCTTCTTTCTCGAACTAATCTTCTTACAACCGGAGTTTGTGGATGTTCATCTTCTGATTCCTCTTCTGTTGTAGAGTCTGATTCTTCCTCCTTTAGCTCAAACTCTATCTTATCAGGTTCCTTTGGTTGGACTTCATGTTTAATAACATCTTTCACCTCTCTAAACACCACATCTCGACTGTACACAACCTTCCTTGTTACTGGGTTCCAAAATTTATAACCCTTTAAACCATCCTTATACCTAATAAAGATGCACTTTTCATATTTACTATCCAACTTTGTTCTTTTCTCCTTTGGAACATGTACATATGCATCACATCCAAATACCCTCAGGTGTGAAAGATAGGGTTTCTTACCAGTCCATATCTCTTGTGGAGTCTTATCCTCCAACGCTGATGAAGGTGATCTGTTGACCAGGCAACATGCAGTCTCCACTGCCTCTGCCCAGAATTCCTGTCCTAACCTAGCACCACTGAGCATGCTTCTTGCCCTTTCCATCAACGTCTTGCCCATTCTTTCTGCAACTCCATTTTGGTCAGGTGTGTATGGAGTAGTCTTCTGTCATGCTATACCACACTTCTTACAGAATTCTTCAAATTCCTTCTTGCAAAACCCTCCACCATTATTTGTCCTCAGCACCTTTATCTTCTTCTCTGTCTGGTTTTCCACTAGAGCCTTAAATTCTTTAAACCTGTCAAAGACTTTAGATTTCTTCTTAAGGAAATATATCCATGTATTCCTTAGAAGTCATCTATAAATGATACATAGTACACAGACTTACCTAGTGATGGAATCTTCATAGGTCCAAACACACCACTATGCACAAGCTCTAATATTTGTTTTGCCCTCTTACTACCAGAGGGGAAACTCACCCAATTCTGCTTCCCATATACATAATTTTCACAGAAATCAAAATCCAAAGAGCTATTAGTCATACCTTCTACCATACCTTTACCATGAAGTATTCGAAGGCCCTTCTCTCCAATATGTCCAAGCCTTTGATTCCATAGCATGGTGTTTTCTCCAGAGACCACTAGATTTTCTGCTCCACTTTCAAGAACCACAGAATTGTTGCACCCATCAATAATAGTGCTACCTTGCAGCTTGTACAAAGTTCCAATCCGAACTCCCCGCATCAATACCAGTGCTCCCCGAACCATATTGCAGGTATCCTTCTGGAACACTGTTTCTACACCTACATCATCTAGCTTGCTTACAGAAATAAGATTTCTGTCTAATGTAGGAATATGCAGAACACCCAGAAGTGTTCTAATCCTTCCACCTTGCAAATTCAACTTAACTTTTTCGCGACCAACGATTTTAGCCTTCATGTCATCCCCCAAGAAGACATCACCACCATCATATTTCTCATACTCGCAGAACCACTCTCTATGGGGATTGAAGTGAAAGGATGCACCTGAGTCAATCAACCATGCCTCATGATCTACATGTGTACTTGAAGAAGCCAAGTACACATCCCCACCTTCATCTGAGGTGGTTTTTGCCTTTGCAGAAGGAGCATCATCAGATCCCTTTCCTTTGTCAGGAGCTTTAGATTTACAATCCCTTTTGTAGTGCCCTTCCTTTCTGCATTTCCAGCACACCTTTATAGGTTTTCTTGGAGATTTAGATCTCCCACTCGATGACTTATTTTTGTTTCTGTTATGGTACCTTCGTCATACAGACAAGGCATCACCATTCTGGCTCTCCATATTTTTCCGTCTCATCTCCTCTGTCAGTAAGGATGAGACTATTTCATTAAACTACAAGGTAGTTGCATTGCTACCTATTGCAATAACCAGACCATCCCACGAATCTGGTAGAGAACACAACAAACTGATGCACTTATCTTCATATGAAATTTTAATATCAATAGATAATAATTGACTTACCATAGTATTAAATGCGTTCAGATGCTTTGTCACCGAGTCTCCAGCTTTCATCCTCAGGTTATATAGCTTTTTCCGTAGGAACAATTTATTCACCAGAGACTTAGATTTGTACAAAGTCCCTAGCTTGTCCCACAAAGCTTTAACCGTAGCTTCCCCTGATACATTCAACAATACTGAATCTGAGACACACAATCGTATTGTGCTCTTTGCCTTTCGATCCAACTTCTTCCATTCTTCATCAGGCACTTTCGTTGGTTTAGTACCTAGATCTACCACGATCCACTGATCTTTATCTACCAACAGATCCTCCATCTTGAGTTTCCATAACTCAAAACTCTGACCATTAAATTTCTCTATCTCTATCTTTCCACTGCTCACCATCTTCTTTCAGCACTAGAATCGATCCCGCAGATCTCCCACTGAACAGGGTCTACCACAAGCCCGAGTGAAACCCCTCAGCAACAAAGGCGTCTCCTTGAAGCCAAAACAACTCTGATACCAAATGTAGGTTTTAACCTCGTACAAGAATTACCTTCATACCAATTCTAAGAATAGAAAATAAACAATGCGAGAGCAAAACACATAAAACACATATACACAGAGATTTTCCCCTGGATCACAAAACGGGACTACCAGCTTGATTTTTCATTATGTTCCTTTCAATGTTACAATACATATATATACATGTCGAAGCATCCAATACCATGGACCAAAAACCATCGCGCCCAAAACCATGTGCAAAAACCATGCACAAAACCACAGGTAGGTCCGCCCACCTAATATAGGGTCCAGGAAAAAATTTCCCCGGGCGATGCCCCGAACCCCGTAGAGGGGGGCTAATCGCCCCCCTCAAACCTCCCATACAAGGGGGGCTGCTGCCCCCCCACTACGCAATCGGCGCAAAGAAGGGGGGCTCCACCCACCCCCCCAACCCCTCGTTTTAACTAGAGGAGCTAGTCGTGAAAAGAATATAACACAACCCAACAAATTATTGTGTACAAGTTGAAACATTAGCGACCATGAAAATCTGAACAATTGTAATGAATTAAATTAATATGTGAAACAATATTGTTACTAAGCAAATCAATAAGAATGTAATTTACCAGAGCAAACTCCTAAGCCTGGATAATCATGTGTGATGTAAGCACATATGCCATAAAACGTAAAACTCCTCTCTATTGCGATGGGTATTGATACATTGTACACATGTATCCATTCCCATAATGCCTTCAATTCATCTACCAATAGTTGCAAGTATACATCTATATTCGTCACTTGCCTTCTACTAGGGACTATGACAGCCAACATAAGATGTTCATTCTTCACGAACAACCATGGGGGGGTATTGTTATTGATCACTACTACAGGCCAAATAGAATAGTTGGTGTTTTGGAGGGAATATGGGTTGACGCCATCCATGGCTATACTGAGTCGTAGACTTTGTACTTCATCCTTGAAATTTTCAGGCCATGTATCCTCTATATGCTTCATGGCTATTAAATCTATTGGGATTTGCATAACTCCTGACTCACTTCTGTGTGAGGCATGCCATCCCTGCAACATAGTTAATTCTTTGTAACGAAAGAGTGCTTGAATCCTTGGGATTATAGGCATGTGTCTCAATATCTTATGAGGAGTACCATGTGATTTACCCATTTTTTTTAATTATGGTACCTGTCATGCCCACATTTCAGACATATCTCTTTGTCTGCATATTCTCCTCTATATATAATACAATCATTCAAACATGCATGATATGATATGTACTCAACACCAAACATTTTCAACAATTGCTTTGCCTCTTAGAAGCTACCCAATAAGACATTATTACATGGAAGAACCTTATCTTTGAATATCGTAGTTGGTGGGGAATGCCAATATTTAACATTCATAAAATCAACCATTTTTAATTTTGATTGTGTGACAAAATAAAAGGAACTTGATTGATGATGCAAGTTAATTATGTCAATATTGCCGAGAAACATGCATTCGACATGCCAAACTTTGCTTTCACATTGTAAAACAACATCATTGTCCCCAGCTGAGTATAATTTGACTTGCCGCCAGGTCCAAAGAGAGGGGTGGTAGAAGCATATTTTAGGCTTTCGAATAAGTTATCAATGATATGAGCATCATCCCCTAGCTCATCATTTTGGAATGCATCTAACAACAATGCCTCCATGGTAGTCATATCCCGTAAGTAATCATCCATACCAAACTCAATTTGATTGCCTTCATTGCCAACTTGTGATAAAGAACTACTATTTCCATAGTCGTTCCTAATTGGTGAATCTTGGCGTAGTGAGAATTGAATAGGTGGTTGATTCAACCATTCTTTGTATGCTTCCTCTCTGATTCTTACTGTTAATGCAACCTTCTATCGAGTTGACATTGTAGTGGGGTGCTCCGAAAGATGGTAGGTGGTTCACTCATCATCACTAGAATCCCAATTTAAAAAAATATTGAATGTCATCATTACAATATCAATGATATTAGTAAGCATGTCAATGCAATTGGTTTATTGAAATTATTACATTATACCAAACAATTATTACCATCATTGGTCCAGGATTGCGACTGGAAGATGCCATGTTCCAATTGGCAGGGTGAAGATGTTGTCCATTTTCATCGACCAACTATTTGCGATATGCTACTCCCAATAAGAGCTTCTGACATTTTTGAAAATATGGAGAAATATTTTCTACATCTAAGTTGGATTCTGAATTAGGTTCTTGTAAATTTGGATACATTTTTATTCAAATTGACATGGATTAAAAAAAAATCAATTAGATAATCGAAATATAAATAAAATTTGAACTTATTGTAGATGAAAAGGGACAACTCCATGAAGGACTTTGATCAACAATATGGAACAAGCTGGAATTTGAAGAATTGGCCATTTTATATTACTAAGATTTTGTCATTGTATTTGATAAAAATCAGAAATAAAAATTTGTGTGCATATCCAAAATTAATCTCGACAACCATATAACCACAATCTGAATTTCAATATAGTTTTCAAACCATTTTTCAAGAATAAGGCGACTTTAAGTGGAAAATGTATACTATGAACTACAATAATTCATGTCGATGCATCCTAAGGCATGACTTGAGATTAATATGTCATTTTATGTGAAATTAAAATTTCAGATAGCTTTTAAACCCAACCAATGCACTTATTAAAACAAAGCACGTTGATGCGTTTAAAATATTAACAGCATCAGGGCGTTCAAATAAAACTGCATCGGTTCCCGACATTGTGAAAAAAAAATATGTTATCATATCGGTGCTCTTCTACAAAAAACACACTGATGCATTTCAAAATAAAACAACACCGTTACGCACATGTTTCTTGATTTTAAAAAATAAAAATGAATTCAACCAAATTGATGCTCTTATAACAACCAAAGCACCGATGCTTTTAAATAGAAATTGCACTGTTGCGTTAAAAAAATTAATCGCATTGTTTCAGGATTTTGAAAAGAAAAATGTATCATGGTGCGTTGAAAAAATTTGGTGCCCCAACAATGTCAGTGTGTTTTTTTTATAAACGCACTGGTGCGCTTAACTACTGAATGCACCAATGTGCAGAGAAATTGAAAAAAATAATCATTTTTAAAATTCGAAAATGAACGACAATTGATTTTTCGAAATGTAATTTCATAAAGGGTTTTAAATAGCAAAAAGTTATTCATAATTTCATTATTTTACCCAAAATTTCAAGTGAGTGATTTGCAAGAGAGACATACCGGGAGCACTATGCAACAACAAAATACTTTGGAGCAGCAGAACTATTCAGAAGATCAGAAGTTGAAAGGTATGGTGATTCACTTTAAGACTTGCTTGGTAAAGATTTTAAATTTTATTGTTTATTTTACTAATAAAAATTTTAACAATTTATGTTAGGGTTTACTTAAAAGAGAGATCATTTGCAAGAGAGACACACTGAGAGCACTATGGAGCTGCAAAATATTTTGGATACGCCAAAAGATCAGAAGTTGAAAGGTATTGTGATTCACTCAAAACAGTGGATAGCAAAAATCTTAAATTTTACTGTTAAAATATTTTACAATTTTTGTTATATTTATTTCACAATTCAGGGAAAAAACAAAAAAAAAACCTATATAATAAAAAATTTACTATAAATTTTACTAGTAATTTTTTTTACGATCTGATTTCCTATTTAATTTTAATTAAAATTTAGACAAAAAAAATAAAAAAATGAATACTTACCTTTTGCTTCATCCTACAAAATTTCACCTTATGGTTTAACTTCCTTTACCACTTCACAATTAGGGTTTTTTAATTCAGGCATTTTAGATTTAATGGGTTTGTGTACTTACTATATATTGGGTGTTTGACATGTAAAGTAGGGGGGATCAATTATTGAATTAGATTCAAACTCTATCGACCCTCTTCGTTGTTTTTTAAACAGCTATATGTTTCGCAGTGCGCCCTTTGTAATATAACACATTGGTGCTCCCTATGTAATACAACACATTGGTATATTATAACACTCTCTATTATGTCGGGTTTGTTAATCGTTGCTCCCGGTGTAATATAATGTACCAACGCGCCTCTTCCAAATAACACCATTAAATCATTTTGGTGTGTTTATCCTTAGAAATCACACTGTAATAATTTAAAATTAATTTTAAAAATTAATTCTCCATAACAGTGCTGAACAATTAAATGTTCGGGGTGTTTAATGTTCTAAACGCACCAATGCATTTATTTAGATAAACACACCAGTTATTAAAGTTTTTTTCTTGAAAATTATTTGATTTATTTATAAAATATATTTAATGGTTTCTATATTGAATGCTACAAGTTGTATATTGATAAAAAAATGCCTCAAAATGTCTCAAGTAACAAAAATATTGATCGATAGAAAGTTTGATTTTCCCAATGGGGGTGATCACGGTGAGGGATAGATGGCGGCGCATTAGATAGTGGAGCTAGATGGGCCTCCACGCGCTGCACAAATGAATTAATGGGTCATTGGGACGCAGACCCCATTCCCCGCGAGTATTACATAATGTAATGCAGAGGCAGGAGGGTGGCTAGTTGTAAATGTCGGGCGATGAGGAGAGAGTGTTGGGTGAGACAGAGCTACGGGTTGTTGGCATCCTAGCTCAGCCTGTGGCTGAGGGCGACAGTTCAGGGGGAGTTTGTCGCATGCAGGTGTGCGGAGAATTGGAACTTCTAGACAATTTGGCCATGGGATCCAGGGGAGGAATTCTCTAGCTGGTGTGATAGGTGGTATCGTTCCAGGGTTGGAGAGTGTGGGTGGAGAGAAAATGTCACTCCATTCTCAATCTAGATATATCTCTGGTTCGCGACAGCTCCATTAAAGAGTTAGCGTGGTGGGGAGCACGGGCTTTAGTACCTTCACTGGAGCGGCTCGCCCAATTCTGAGAACAACAACACGCCTCCCTACTCCTTGGCAGATTGTGGTCACGGTGTTGGCATTCGCTACTTAGGGCTCCCCGGCTCAGGAACGGTAAATGAAGTTTTATTGTGTTTAGTTCAAATTTGACTTGTGTGGTGGGCTTCACAAGATAGGCAATATCCTCCCCATGGCGGTGCGACGGTGGTGGTGGTGTTGGCTGCATGCCTAGATAGAGAGGACGCGCTCGAAGGGGAGGTGCTAGCCATTGTATGGACGAACGTTTGCACCATGGAGAGCCCAGCTCAGACTCAGAGTCAATCGAGAGCTGCCATTCTGATGTAGACGTTGCCATGTCCCCAGGCCGTTCCCTGGGCAACGTCGAGGCTTCGACACCCTAGAGTCCATTGCAGCCCAGCTAAACAACATCTAGCTCAGCATGGAAACTCTGAGGGAGCATAGGTATGATGACAAGAATGAACTGGTGGCTTATATTAATGACCTCCAGCATATGCAAAATGAGATCTTGGACTCCATAGAAGGCCTTCGGCTGCAGCTCCGCGCACAAACGACTATCTTCGTGCCTTGGAGACTCGAGTGGAACACATAGACTATCTTACGCACAGGCGAGTTGCGTTCTCTACTGCTCCTCTCGTGTTTCCCCCCAAACCCCCTTCCTTAATGTGTATTCATGAGAAATGTGTTTTTGCTCCTTTTGTATCAGCAATAACCAATGACACGAGTTGTCTTGGCTTCTTTTCAGTCTTCATACTGTTCATAGCAAGGCCAACGCCAACTCTTAAGCCTGCAACACAGCCTTGTGAGGTAGTAGTGATGTATTTTGATGTTGTGGTGATGATGTATTTTGTTGAATTTGGTGCTATGATAATATAATGAAATTTCTTTAACCAACAAAAAAAACAAAAATATTGATCGACACAATGATAACAAAAAAAAAAACTGAGAAGGCAAGTTCTTTGTAAATTCTTTACAAAATTAATATGTTTGAACTATATGTAAGTTTAACTAATATTTATTGGTTGGTGTGTGTCATGGAGAGCCATAAAATGAACAAGGTTGATAAGATTATTTCTAATCTAAGTGCAGGAAGAGCGTAAAAGCCTGATAGCAAAATTGCCGAATGATGAATCAGGGTGAATGAAAAATACTATTCAATTTGCTTTTGTTTTTTATTAATAATATACTTAAGAATATTAGATAACATGTTTCAAACAATATATTAATTGATATATGTTTAATGTTCTACAGGGAACAACAACGAAGGAAAATATCAATGTCGTTTTAAGAAAACAAAAATTATAGAACATGTAAATGATGATGAATTGGTCTTTCGCTCATCTGAAGTAGTGTTGGAGGTTAATGAAAGGGGGGGAATTTTTAAAGAACTACGAGGGATCTAGTGGAACAAACGTATAAACATACTTTCCACTTACAATACAAAAATCAATCCAGTGATTCTAAGAACCAAATTATATCTAAACTACAAGAAGCGTTTCCAAAGCAATGGTCAATGAGACATGTCAAACTTGCAATAGCAAAAACATACAACAACAAAAAAGAATCATTCAAAAGGTAATATTCCTAATTGTATAAAATGATTTTCTAGAATTATATGTATATATTACTACAAACCATTCATTTATTAATATCGATTTTATTATATTTAGTTTTCATATATCATTATAAAAATAGTTTATTACTTTTTCAGGAAGATTATGAAAATCCCAAATGATGAATGCGATAATATGCGAAACATGATAGCAGGAATGCCCAAAAAAGTGTTTTAAGGAGATGGTCAAAGAAATGGACATAATTGCATCACAGGAGGAGCCATCTCAACAACAACGTGCTTCAAATGTATGTAATCATGATTGACTTTATACATATAAAAAAAATAATTTAGCATTAAATATTAATTTTCAAGTATTTTTTTGCAAAAAAAAAGCAAGATGGAACTCATTCATCACATAAATAGGATGACAAGGAAGAAAATGGTTGATTTCAAAGTTTGTCAGTATAAATTATTAATATTTCCTTATAACAACTCAAGGTTTCATTTTTGTATATTTTAAGTTGTTTTACAACAACCATCCTTGAATGTCTTTAAATAGGTAGAGCAATCGAAAGAATTGATTGACATTGGGTTAAATAAGGGTTGTGAGTATATGTTGGGATATCAAAAATTAATTGTGGAATTTGTAAGTGTCTATGTTGTTTTACTTCTCTGAGTTTATAATTGATAAAACAAAAAAATCCTTTATATTAAATCTATGATTTATAATGGGGTTTAAAACATGCATGAAACAAAATATGGAACCACGCTAACAAAAGACTTGTTGCAACAAGGCATGAGACTTGGTTTTGAAACCATGAGCACATTTTATGAGTCACTTCTTGTTATGGTACATTGCTATTCGATTTACATTGATGTATACTATTTATTTCATTTTTCATTATTATCACCAATTTAAATACACTCATTACACTTTATTTTTATGTTTGCGGAATGGAACTGCAAGATCAAGTAAAAAAAACAATCGATGCAATCAACAAAACATTCCTCCAAATAAACCAAGTCATGGAAGTAGCTCAAGCATTAACAATAGTTCCAACGAAGAATGATGATCAATTTGGATATCAATGCAACCTATTATATTTTTTGAAATAATTATTTGTGAAAATTAGACATTTTGTTTAATGTAATGGACATAGTGTCCCAATTGAAAGACAAGGGGTTACCACTAACAATCCCATTTTGTATGACAAAGATACTCTTATTGATATATAATAAAATACATTTTAATTTATTCTATTGTGTTATCCAATGTCGTCATGAAATGTTACACCATTAATTAAACATATGAATAGCTTGAGCATTAACAATAGTTCCAACGTAGAGTGATGATCGATTTGGATATCAATGCAACCTATTGTATTTTTTGAAATAATTATTTGTGAAATTTAGACATTTTGTTTAATGTAATGGACATAGTGTCCCAATTGAAAGACAAGGGGTTACCACTAACAATCCCATTTTGTATGACAAAGATACTATTATTGATATATAATAAAATACATTTTAATTTATTCTATTGTGTTATCCAATGTCGTCGTGAAATGTTACACCATTAATTAAACATATGGATAATTAAATATTATAATGAAGAGATTTGAAATTTAATAATATAACAAATTAATCCAAACATCATATACAAATGCACTAATCAAATTTTAATTTATATGAATATTGTTATAAGATATATGTCGGTCTTTCGATAAATAATGAATTTAAAAAATTACAATAATTGCACTGTCATAGGTTGATGTTTTCAAAAAAGAGAAAATATCATTCAAAAACTGGTGCGTCTATAACATAAAAACGCATGGGTGTGTTATGTTATATAAAAGCACTGTGACGACATATTTTTGTATGTCTCGTGCCTTTTAAGAAAAGGAGGGCATCAATGTGTTTATATCTTTAAGCACCAGCGTTGTTTGAGATTAATGCCCCGGTGCATTGTAATTCTTAATGTACCAACGCTTTTGTATAACTAACTCCCCCATGCTACAAAATATTATTTCGAGCCTGGTCATTATGAAAACTAAAAACATTGGTCCTTTTGTATAACTAACGCACCGAGGCGTTTGTACAAATGATATGCATCGGCGCTACAAATTTACAAAAAAACACCGAC
Source organism: Pinus tabuliformis (assembly GCA_031772625.1). Taxonomy (NCBI): domain Eukaryota; kingdom Viridiplantae; phylum Streptophyta; class Pinopsida; order Pinales; family Pinaceae; genus Pinus; species Pinus tabuliformis. Next base: position 1,780,894,806 of record CM062819.1, on the reverse strand, counting down.
ACGACAATTATTTTTTGCGTGCCCCGGTGTCGTTCCTTAGAAGAACGCCCCAGGGATTTTTTTTTAATCTATTAGCACCAGTGTGGTATATACTACACACTAGTATTATTTGCATTCAACGCCTCGTTGATTTTAGTTATGTATGTTGCCCATATATATATATATATATATATATATATATATATATATATATATATATATATATATATATATATATAGATATATATATATATATATAGATATCGCATCGGTGCTACTTGTTCCATTAAGCACATCGCAAAACAATATCTGCTAGAACCTCTGGCTACCTAGATTTTTTCAATTGTGATGAAGTTCTATTAAAACCTCCACTAAAACATCCGCTATCCCAAACAGATGTTTTAGTGGATGTTTTTTTTGACAATTTTTGTTAATTTTATAACACTAAAAACCTCCGTTATAACCTCCACTAGAAGGTATTTTCTTTGTAGTGATGTCAATGACATATCATAAGCAAATAACCACATGCATATACCATGCATGCCAAAACTAGCAAGGAAATCATACATGCAACTTGGTACCTGCAAAGCAATCCAACTGTAGCCGCTGATCCTATTGTCCCCTTACACTTTCCTGCTTTTCCTTTGCCTTCTTTCTCCAAATCTGAAGTATGCCACAATACTCCAAGAAACTATAAGTGTGAAAGAGTATGAGAGAGAGAATAGAGAGAGAGCTCCAAGCTAGAACTAACAAAAAACTTCAACTAACAAAAGCTGTGAACTAATCCTCATAAGCATTTTTATCATTGAGGCCTCTATTTTTTTCATTTTTCCTTAATTTTCCTCACATGTAATTCTATGACCTTTCACCTCCCTTTTCTCCTATTTTATTTTCATAAATAAATGTCAATTAATGTCTCTTTGCCTTTGTCAATTTCCATAGTCATTAATTAATCACAAGTGATCCCCGTCACTATGTTTTTGCCCGACATTCAGTTTGGAATATGTGCCCCATGACCTTGGTCTTATTTTGTCTTTATTAACTTTATTACATGGATTTTTAACCAGGGTTGTTACGTCTAGAACTTGACTACGTCTCAAATAACTTCCTCAACCCATGGTTGTTCATTTATGTATCCTAGCCTTCTAGACTCAAAATTTGTGTTCAACATATGTAGGCTTTTCTCCTGTACATATTCAGCAACATGTACATGTTTGTTCACGACAACCTACCTATTCAAAGGAAGTCATTTGTCAAGTATATTTGCCAAAAGAACTTTGGAGTCTTTGAATCTGTCTCTTTTCTTTTGCTTCTTCTTGACCTATCTTCTCAGTTTGGGATTCTCCTGAACCCCTTTGTAACTTTTCTCTAAGGAGTTGCCTCTTTTAGGTACTCATCTTGCTTTTACTATTTATGTATTCTAGTCCAATTGACCGACTTTGGTCATAGATGGGAAAAAAATGTTTTTTGCTTCCAACATCTAAGTTGAAGAAGACATCTAGGCTTGGCAGCTAAGTTACTATCTTGAATATTGTGTATGGGTTGAGGATTGGGCTTTGTATTACATGTTATCCAATTTAAAATGGAACATAGACTAAATCCACTACATTTCATCATTATCAGATTTCAACTAATGTTAAAATCAATTCAATTCAATCACATACCATACCTAAAGTTAGGAAATTTTGACTTGGGACATCTTTGGCTCCATTGCTATAGGATTGAAATTATTTGGGATTTAATGCATTAAGCTTTTTTTTAGGATTGTAACGCCAAAACTCAAAAGAAAGTAGGAAATCCCTGGAAAAAAAAATCTAAGTCTAAGAGAAAATTTGTGCATTTTTCAAGTATTGTGAACACTTGTAAAATAAAATTGGCCATATTATGTTGTTGAAAGAATTTTTTAAAGTACCAGTCAAGCTTTTCTTAAGTATGAGGAGTCATTATTTGAGATAAATGCCACAATATCTACTACTTCCTTGTTAGAGAGCATATCCCATACCTATTGTACAAAACAAGATGACAAGGACAAACATCAAAAGGTAGCTGAAACAAAACTCAATGGCTGCAAAGGGCACATGTATGATGTGAATAATATAAATTTTGTATGCCAAAATTCAATGGATGCAAGGCACACATGTGAATGTTAAAAATTTGTAATGTTTATAAGCCCAAATTCAATGCCTCAAGAGAGCACATGTGAATGATAAAAGCTTGTAATGTTTATAAGCCCAAACCAATGCTTGCAAAAGAAACATGTGAATGGAAGAAAATAAATAAATAACAAGATAGACAACAACTCTGAAGCATTTTGCATTGCACGGGTATTCATTGTATCAGACATAGAACTCAATTGGTTAAAGAAGATAAAAGAAACCATTAGAGGAATTAAAAACAACCATAAAAAAATTATTATGATGAGCAAATGCAAAAAATTCAAATAAGAAATCCAAAAAACCATCTCCAGTGGATTCTGTGGATGCAACATAAAAAAATGAGGAGAATCCCATGGAGCTAATAGATTCCACACATGCACAAATCAAAATATACAAAAGAAAAAATGCAGGTACACGTTGCGTTCACCAATCATATCCACTCATAGAAGCTGCTCAATGAGAACTACCAAAGATGGCAACACAAAATTGCAACGCCCTATAAAAAGAGTTGAAATTTCAATGACGATAACAAGAAATAATAGAACGCCCAAGCAATGGTTGTCCAACACAAAAATCTTTTGTGAGATACACGCCAAAAGGAAAAGGTGACCAAAAACCATAACATAAACTTCATAAAGTACAAAATAAAGGATGAGATCAAAATTATGACTTCAGAAAAAACAAAAGACATTGAAATGCTAAAAGTAGATAATTTCAAATTGGGGTAACACCTCATTAGCTGGTACAATGCAAGTCATGATAAGCTCAATATTCACTTAATTATTTGGGCAAAACATTTCATTATAGACCATTGCTTAATTACTATAGTATCTTGTTTTTTTGTGATACTAATCTATATTAAACATGAATAAATCAAAATGAACACTTTTGCCTTACCACCCTCTCTTTCCAAAGTGAATGTATGCATTTGTTAGCATATTCACATTTGGAGGGTGATTGCACACATGTATATCATTCACTCCTGTGATTATAGGTAGCAAGTTGAACTTGTGCATTCATATAGAAATAAAGTACAAGTAAGCACAATTGTAAGATGAAATACATCTGTAAACATGTTACTACTAATATACACCAATATTGTGACTCGTGAAATTGCAAATTTGCATCTCTTTTAGATGATGAAAATTAAGTTTTATAGTATATCATAAAACACATTCCTATTGCACTCACCATGCCTCCCATTGCATACATCCCACGCTTGTGGCGTGTCTAGATGAGCAACTCCGAATAGATTTTCATGAAATGTTGTGTCGTCCCAACTTGAACACGATCTGGAAGAAGCCTGTTAGAGTGGGCTTGGAATATCTTAACATCACTGAAAATGTAATCCCATCTACCATAGTTCAACCCTATTGAGTTCTCCCTCATCTCACGCAAGATCTCATGCATTTGGAAAATTGCAGGAAGAGTCTCGATCAAGTTTGTTGATTGAATGCTACCTCTAGGGACTCTTAGAGCATCTTGTACACATTAAAAAACAACATTCCACAAATGAAACTTCTCTACATTCTAATTAGATCTCATGTTAAATTTAGAGGAGAAGTGTCATGATGTTCCAAATCAAATAAAAAATTTAAAGGAAAAGGAAATTCCAATAAGATTTCATGGTAAATTTAAAGGAGCAGTGCCACAATGATCTAAATCAAATGCAAAAGGCAAAGGAAATGGAATAAAACAATGTTACAAAAACTCTATAGAACAAAAATTTGAGAAAGGTCTTGGACAATTTTATTAATGCATTCCTAGAGTGCTCCATTTTGGGGAGATAAAAGAAGGGGCTAGATCCTCCAATTTCAATCAAAACGTTGCATGATTATGAAATAAATAAAGACCAAAATCCACTAATCATCCTGTTGCAGGCTGGCCATCAATCTCAACATGTGCTTCTACCAAGTGCTAGCCCTTATGCCTAACAAAGAACATAACAGTCTTATCATTGAGCTTGTATATCTTGTTTCTTACCTATGGTTCCGTCCATTGCATCCTTCAAGTTTATGTGACCTCTCATAATGTTCTCCTAGGTGGGAGACAAAGAATCCTCAAAGTCTGACTATGTCAAACAACATGAACCAAATCGATCAAATTTACATAACAATTGAAATAAATTGGAGGTTGTAACACCCTCCTCCCACGTCCACCCAAGTAGCTATGCCAACCGGGGTAAACATGAGACAAGAGGCTACTATGATCACATTCGACCTCCTATGTGACCTTAAGGAAGTGGAATTGATGGAACATCACACACAATCATCCAACATCATCAACAATACCCTCAGGAGACAAGTCAACCACTCAGACAAGTTGTCCCTAGGTCCCACTACTGTTCTGGAACTTTAAGGCCATAGTTGCTCTCATGCTATGGGCAAGGGAGTGACCAAAGACCTAAAGTCGCTCTCATAGGCCTGCATGCCAACGACTGTGGACCAAACTTGCCAGTTCTATGCCAACAACCTTAGGATTTAAGCCACTTTTTCAGGCCCAAAGCCCAGAACGCAATGAAAGTTTGAAATCAAGAAAGGTACAAGGAAACAATGAAGCAAAAGCAATAAACTCAACAAGACCTTAACCAGACCTCTACTAGCCATGACAAGCATTTCGTCAAACATATCATCGTCATGTAACCTACAGGTGTAAACAAAATAATTAAGTGTAGGGATCTCATACTTATATGAGAATCACTATAAACCATTGTTCCCTCATGTCATTTGCTGAATATTCATCTATTAGGTCATAGACACATTATCCATTCATACACAAGTAAAAACATGCTGAGAGCCATACATATTTGTTGTCATAAAATGTGCATATAACTAGTATAATAGGGACAAAAGTACAATAAACATATCAGCCATCAAAATCCATATATATATATATCGGTACATTTACACATGAAAATGAGTGGAATGAGTTTCTCATTAATCAATGCAATGAACCAACTGGAGATGGGACTACCACGTTCCACCCAACAGCCAATCACCCCCAGGCCATATTCCAAGCATGAATGTGCAACTCATAGAACACATAAAAAACACTAATCAATGTGGATGCCACCGGAGTTCTCTACCTACACCGTGAGGAATTTGAGTGCCTCCTAGTCTCTTAGGCTTTATCGTGCATCCACAGTCCAATCCAGGGATCATTAAGCCCTACACCGAGACATACTCTCTAGTCTTTACCGTGCATTCCATCCCGGAATCACTAAGCCCAACAGAGAGAAAATCCACCTCTTGGCTTTACTGTATATCCTGCCATTCACCAGCAAGGATTCCTAGGCCCACCGAGGCACACAATCTGGCTTTACCGCAACCCATAGTCTGGTTTAGGGGTTACTAGGCCGTTGGCTTCATGCATCCTCAGTCCGATTTAGGGACCAATACACCATGTGTTTGTCAATTCGGAGATCCACTCCACTCAACTTCGAATCCAATTCGACCATCCCACATAAATCGAATGAGAAAACCCATCTCATCAAAGTTATCAAGAAATGGAAAGGCTAGGCTGAAAATACTGTCACACCTGGAAAAACCCATGCCATGGTAGAAAAGAAACACATGAAATCCCATGCATGTCAAATCTAGCAAGGAAAATACACATGCAAGTCGATACCTGCAATGAAGCCTGTTGTAACTGCTTGATCCTGCCTTTCCCAGCTTGATCTTTGCTTCCTCCTACCTTCTTTTCCATTCTTGCTCCAATGCCAAAGTACTCCAAGAAAGCTCTAAGTTTCCAAGAGCATGAGAGAGAGAGAGAATAATGAAAGAACTCCATAGCTAAACTGACAAATGGTTACCAACTGATCCTAAGAATCCTTTTTATGAATGAGGCCTCTATTTTCTTCATTTTCCTCCTCACATGCAACCTGTGACCTTTCACCTTCCTTTTCTCCTAATATCCATTATCTTCATAAATAATTGTGCCAAAAATGCCTTTTTGCCTTTTAATGCCTTTGTCAATTTCCTTAGCTATAAAAAACCAAATGAACACCCCCTTAGGATGTCTTTCCCAACATTAAGCTTGGAATAAGTGTCCCATTCATCCGTGGTTATTGTTTTTAACTTTTATTACATGAAATTTTCACTGGCGCTGTTACAGAGACATGGATGTCTACAAACAAGGGTACCATTTTGTTCAATTTCCCCATAAATAGAGATGCCCCTTGAAAAATTCAAATCTAATTAATTTCATTTCATTTTGTCCATTGTTTGCAGCATAATCCTTATGACATGTTTCTTTGAAACAATGCAAAAATATTAAAAAAAAAACATGTATGGACAATTGAACTAACCTGACCGCGTAATGCTGATTAAGGTCCACTTTGTTCTTGGCATAACACTTCTCCTTTTTCTCCTTCAATGCTAGGGTGGGTTCTTCCTGGTTTTTTCATAAGGCCCTAACATTCTGAGGTTGGCGCCTCATCGCCCTTGATCCAATAACCACCATTTTTTGCAAGGACCTAGCATTCTTAGGCTAGCCCTCCAATTCCCTCGATCCACTAACCACCGTTTTCTTCTTACCACAATCCCTCATAGCCAAAGTCAAATTATCAACAAAAAACCTTATTCCAGGAGACATCGAAGTCCTCCTGCCAAGAGGTGAGGGTTGTAGAGCTCTCTTGCCGAGAGAAGGCTAAGGCATTTTCCTCCCCGCATTGCAAATGCTGCATATACCTGGACGAAACAACATATGCACCTTCTCTCACAGGAAGCCTATTATCTTCTTGAGTCTTTAAGAGACTTAGAAAAACACACTTGGAGGGTATTGGAGACAGTGCCCTTGAATTAGCCTTGGTTGAGGGGAATTATCTTGAATAACTTTGTTCTTGCCGAACTTTTCGACAGAGAGAGAGACCGCTTCAATTGGAGAAAATTTACCAGCAAAAAGCCTTCTTCCAAGAGATATTGAAGTCCTCCTACCAACATGTGAGGGCTACAGAGCTCTCTTATCGGGAGAAGGCTAAGGTGTTTTCCTCCCCCTACATTTGGCAAAGGTTGCCTATACCTGGATGGAACAACATATGCGCCCTCTCATAAGAGCCTTGTTCTCTACTTGAGTCTTCAAGAGACTTGAAACACCACACTTAGAGGGTATTGGAGACGACACCCTTGAATTATCTTTGGTTGTAGGGGAATTATCTTGAATGATCCTGTTGTTGCATGACTTTCTCACAAACAGAGACCACTTCTCGGTCTTCCCGGCCTCCATTTTAGTGTCATATGACGAATTTTTTTTATTTATTTATTTTTGAAGAACACACAGACAATGACATATGTTGAGGATGCCTGGAGGACAACGAATCTTGTACAATATCACAAGGAAGAACTTGATTAAAGAACGCTTATTGACGTACACACACACACATATTTGCTACTTGTATGTATTCTTATATATTGAGAAAACAAAATACTACTTTCCATTGCATTCAAAATACTTGGGCATAATTGTAATCTTATTTACCAGGAGCTTCATATCAATGCTCGACATAGTATCATTTCTTCAATCTTCATTTTCACATTTTCATAAGGTTGTCGAATAATAACTTCCTTTGCTCATGAATCCAAACCATAGAATGTAAGGAGTTTTCTCCCATTCACAAGCCTTGAGCTGAGCCTAAATTCAATCTATACAACATTTTTGCAATGAGCCTCAAACGTTCTATTTGGTGATTTTGCCTTGCCAATTCTAAAATCTTTGAATTCTAGGAGGCCACTTGATCTTTGAAGAAGGGAAGTTATTCTTCCAACTCCTTCACATTCTTTTCACAATAATGTTTTGCACTTCAAACCTCACATAAACAATGGCAATGCCACCCTTCCCAAGCTATTTTTCAGAAAACCCCTTCAAATACAATAGTAAGATCTAAAATTCCACCTTCGAACATAGTCAGAGATGAACTTAGGAATCCCAAAATCTCTTTGAATCTACATGTATACACTAATCAATGAATCCACTGACTAAACGCACTAAATACCCAAACAACTAATGACTAACTAGAATTGTGATTTTGGCCATTGAAGGTTGCCAATTGAAGGACAAAGCCCCAAATATAATAAGAAGCTTTTCACTAAGAGCATGCAAAGAACCTCTAGATGCACTAACAAATGAGTACATCACCATAAACAAGAGAACTAAAACTCCACAGTCCTCCATCTAAACCATCTCATGTGACATAAATTTCACTTCACACTAAATGAATGTGAATGTACCAAAGATTGGAGGGAATTTATTTTCCATCCTATTGATGTTATAAAGTGCCACCATTTACCATCCTTAAAATGGGTGCTAACCATTCTTGGGTTTTATGTAAAGAAATTCAATCAATTCAAGCGAGGTGAGAAGTATATAGATTCCCCTCATACACACATATTCTCAATTGGGTTTATCTCAAGTGGTTGGGGGAATGATTTTTATCATCCCCACCCAAGTTCAAGTCCCACAAGTGACACGATGAGCCTTGTGGTTAAACGACCTTAAGCCATGAATAATTTCTTACCTTTACCTACATGCTCAAGGATAAAGTGCTTTGTTATATGAGAAAAAATAATATACACTATATAATTATACACCAAAATATGTTTTTTTTTTTTTAGTTTCTTTGATGGTACCCTACTACTTGGTATTTGGTTAATTCTTCCATTTGTCATATGCTTGTCTCAAAGATTAAGCTATGCATGTCTAAGTATGAACTAATTTGGATTGTGAAATTGCAGATGACTCATTAAATCAATTATTAATAACAGTACTCCTTCATTGGTCTTTTGGTCTGCATACTTGCTATGCTTTTAGAAAACTTAATAATTTCATTTTCCCCAAATTGTTATGCTACACTTTACAACTTGTGAATGATCCTCTCTAATCGAGGGTTTGATGGAGCATTTTGCTCGTGCATGACACATATTATAATGGTTGTTCCTAATCATAGTTAGCCCTTGGATTCCTTTTATCTTTAAAAATGTTAACCCTTGCCATTACGGCCACCCCTTTGCATGATTATTAATAATGTTTTTAATACATATACAAAATTAATTGCACGATTTCCATTTAAATTATAAACGATCCCATGGAACTATCTCTCACCATCATTACCTAGCCATCAAAACAAAAGTTCTTATTAATTAAAATAATCTAAAAATGATTAAAAGACAAAAAATTATAAAACATGATATTTCACAACTATCTCATCATCTTTACTTAACCATCAAAACAAAAATTCTTAATAATTAAAATAATTTTAAAAACAATTAAAAAACAAAAATCTATAAAACATGGCATTTCACAACTTACACATTGTACACTATACACATCTCTCTACTTTCTTTTAAATATGTGAAATAAGATAAATTAGCCCAACCATAATTAAAGTAGTTGTCTTTAGTGCGACTTTTTGGAGATTTCGGTGACGGAATCCGACGGAAAAAATTGAGGTTAAATCTTGATTTGTATTATTTAAAATGGTTTTTTAACTGCATATTTGGATTCAACACCCTAAAAAACCCCTAGGACACTTTGATTGTGCAGAAATTACCTATCAACCTTGCGATTTCAATAAATTGCTGCCTGATTTTAGAGAAATTTGACCGAAAAAACCCACCGGAAAAGCCTCCAAAAAATCTCACTAAAGACAACTGCATAATTAAATGGTTAATGAACACCCATAACCTTAGGACATAAATGCAAAGTAAAAACAAATGGGGCAATATCACAAAAATTCAAATCTTAAATTTGGAAGTTAGTTATATGGCGAAAAAAACACTTTTTAATAATACAAATAATCACAAATTTCCATTTATAAAATACAAATAGCTTAATAAATTTAATCACAACTTTTCATTGAATTAATAATAAAAAATATTATTTTTAATTAAAATTTGAACATACACACATTATTAAAAAATTCTAAATTCTAATCATTTTTAAAATATTGTATAATAATAAATACTTTTAAAATCTAACATCCTCTTTTCACTATAAAACTATATACATAATATAATAATAATTAACGTAATAACCATCAAAACCAGAAGAAAAAAAAAAAAAAAATTAATCTAGAAAGCCCAAATATCACGTAATATGCCATTCCACCTATTCACCCTTCCAAAGGACCTGATGAGACAATTAAATGATAATGCTAATAATTATAGCCAAATCGCAGGCAGAATAATTATAGCCAAACCCCAAGCAGAACAAAGAAGCTCTATCAAGGGGGCTTTCGCCCAAATGTGTGTTTGAAGAAAGTTGTATTCCAAATAGACTTGGTCCATGTTTTCCGCAGAAGGTATGTATTGTGTTACTCCCTATTGCTTCGGAGAAGGTATGTATTGGATGACTCCCGATCGCTTGTGGGTTTCCTTATGGGTGCTTTAAGGATCATCACAGGAGATTTGCGCGGAAATTTCAGTATTTTGACATCCGGGGATGCTAATTGCCTCTAATTTCCCTGGATACGACTCATAGATTGGTCTGATAAAAGTGCAGGGTTCGATTTGAGGAGGGCATTGGAGGGCTTTTGATTAATCAGGATCCAGGATGTATAGCAATTTCAAGGAGCAGGCCATAGAGTATGTTCGGCAGGCAGTGCAGGAGGACAACGCAGGCAATTATGCCAAGGCATTTCCCCTCTACATGAATGCCCTCGAATACTTCAGAACCCATCTCAAATATGAGAAAAACCCCAAGATCAAGGAGGCCATCACCCAGAAATTCACAGAGTACCTGAGGAGAGCGGAGGAGATCCGAGTTGTGTTGGATGAGGGGACGAATTCTAGGCCTACTGCCAATGGGGATGCGGCCGTGGCCACCAAGCCCAAATCGAAGCCGGGAGCCAAAGGGGATGGAGATGGGGATGGGGAGGATCCGGAGCAGGCCAAGCTCCGATCAGGTCTCAATTCGGCCATAATTCGAGAGAAACCGAACATCAAGTGGACTGACGTGGCAGGCCTGGAAAGTGCCAAGCAGGCCTTGCAGGAGGCTGTCATCCTACCCGTCAAGTTTCCCCAGTTCTTCACAGGCAGGTTTTTATTTTGAAATTTTTAGCCGTGATCTGCTCATTTTCATGGTCAAGTATTTCAGGGTATTTAAAAGCCAAAGGAAGTTATAGACATAATATTTAGTTTTTAAAGTTTTCACAGATGGGGTTTCATTGCCAGTATTTACAAATGGGACGTTATTCCATTTTCATTCAGAGTAGTAAATTTTTCAAAGTCATTTGTACAGCATTTTCTCTCAGGCAAATAATCGATGGAAAACGAGTTTCTTGATTTATTTAGCTTTATTAATATTTGTTACAATGGGATGGTTCATTTTCAATTTTTTTTGCAACTGGGTAGTTTATTTCTTGTTTGTCACGTACTGTAAAATGACACAATGCTTTTTGTGATGGGTGTTTCTGTTTCAATGTTTTTTTGTTTTGAATTAACGCTGCACATGAAATTCGTCAAATTTATAACCCATGGCTCGCTCTATGCCCTCTGGGCCTTGAACCTGCGTCATTAATGTGGGGCATCCCATCTCAACCACTAAAATATGCGCCCAATTGTCTGACCTAGTTATCTAGCTTCTTGGTGTTGATATAGGAGTTATTTATCATATATTATTCTCATAGTTAACAACTTTGATTGGATACATTCAATATGGTGGGTCTCAAATATAGAAAAAAAAGTACAGTAATTTGCAGAATCTAAAGAGTAGAAATTTATGATATTTTCGGCTAATATTACTCAAAAGATGCACATGTTTACAACAAAATTTGAATGCGCAGCACTCCCAAAACTTTACATAGAAAAAAACCGTTGCTTTCTATCATTTTTTGCCCCCTTTTGCCCCGATGATGAGTGAAGGGTACAATTGAGATGTGTAGCAATAAAATTTCGTCATGCTGGCATAAAATAAAAAAAGCCCTGACAAAATCAATAACCTTAGTTTGACGTCTGGTCTGCTCAACAGAACGGTCAACTGGAAAAAGGAAAATGAATGGTGCTGGCGACCAAAATGGCTGTTTTGTTAATGTGTTCACTTTGATGTTTTCAACCTCTCTTGTGGATGTGTTAACATGATTTTCATATTTTGTGGCAGATGTTAATTTTTAAACCTAGCAACCTGGTTAATTACTTCCTAGCAGTTCAGGTTTACTGAATAAACATGCCTGATATTTTAACATATAAACAAAATATAACAGTGTAAACAAAATAAATTACACCAATCTCAATTGCATGCATACACTATACGTTCCCTTCAAAATCTGCTCTTTCATTAAGTAGAATCTACAGAATACAAGGGCTCTATCAAACATTAATACAAGGAATATAATCTACATAATACAATAATCCTCTGAGCGAAAATACCAATATAAGTTAAACCTAGAATTGATCCAGCTGATGAAACCCTTGTTCTGTGTCCTCTGATCTGTTGGCTGATCTGGATTATTCCCTTGCTGCTTCTTGCACTCTTCCTCGAACCCTGCACACTTGAATGGAAGCCCTTCTCCACCCAATCACTGAGATCTCACTCTCATTGTGTTTTGTGCTCAAGATGTGTGTCTTCTCCCTTAGCCTAGCATTCCTTTTATAGGTTTGAGTTATTGGTTGAATCAACAACCCTAATCTCCATAGTGATTGATGGTTGAGATTAGATCGCAACATTACTTTAGATTAACAGTTGAGATTCATCTAATTCACTAATGCAACTAACATTTGTATTTCATCAGATTAACTCATTTATCTTATAAAAGTTAATTGCCAAGGTAAAGAGTCAATTAGGTGACTTCCACACACCTAGACACTTAGGCCTGTGTAGAAGTACCTGTGCGACCTACTCTCATCACGCACATAGGTCTATGAGGTGCAGTTTTTAAGGCTTTATCCACATTTTAAGAGTCATTCATAACTTTTCATGCTATATGGTGTAAATGTATTCATTGTAAATTTCTGATATAACATGTATTTTCTAATGTGTCTAGCTTACACTAGTCCTGTTAGCTTGTAGTCATTCTAGAATGTCCCATTCAAAAATTCAGCAGACTTAATGGTTTTCAGGATTTCAGGATTTTTTGAAAATGACGCTTCTGACGCTTTCCAAAAAATGTCCCCGCTTTGTCCCCAGTTCGTGCAACATTGTCCAGAAGCCATTTAGAGGCTCTTTGTTGCTGTATTTTTGGTTCAGAGAAGGATTTCACTCTGTTAAATGCACCCTTATTTGCCATATTTTTTTTCTTCAGGAAAAAACTGTAATTTTATTTCATTGTAAGATGAGACAAAATTACATTCTTCATATACACATCTCTGTGTGTATTCACAAATATCCAAAGGATTCAAAATTTTTGTAGCATGGTCCAAAGAAAAGAAAAAAACTGTTTGCCAACAGGCTTTTACATCCACCAGATTTTACTAAAGAACTCTCAAAATTGTGATATATTACTTCACTCCAAAAAACTGATTTCCAAAAAGGGACAACAATTTCCTGGGCAATTGTAAACATAGACATGTAGAAAGTATGAATTTTACAGTGAGAATCTGCTGGTCTGCTTCCTTATATGAAGGGCCTGTGGTAGTACTCATATGAGGTGTCACATTGAAACTCCATAACCTGCCAACTGTCCTGCTCAAGATTTAAACCATCCTTTGAGAGCCGATCTGCGTGTGAGTTCCTTTCCTGTTGATATGCGAACTTGCAAAGCTATCAAAAAAGTTTTTAGTCTCAATAATTCCTCCAGAATTGGAATAAGTAATATATTCCTACACGGCTGTGTTTCATTGGTCCAATCTATCACTAGCATTGAATCACCGAAAACTTGAATGTGTGCACATCCTTTTTCTTTAGTGAAAATCAACAATTTTTGCATACCAAGAGTTCTGCTCTGTTATCTGTCCCTCTGCCAAAACCCATTTTTACTAGGAAGAAATGATTCCTGGGAAGGAATAGGATAAAACCGCCCCAACATTTCTGAATGTCCTCTTGTGATGCCCACGTCAAAATATGCGTATGGTTTTGTCATTTCGGGTTCTTCTACAATGATGCATAAAGGCAGGGGAGAGTTTTTGGATTGTGGAAATTGTGACTAGATAGCAAGGCCTTCCACTGCCACGCGAACAGGAATGGAGGATGTCCTGAAAAATGGACTTGTTCCTAGCCAACCAGACCCCCCAACAAATACCCTTACTTGCCATATACATGAAAAACTTTGCATATTGGTGTATAGTGGTTTGGGTTCATATGAATGCACACACACACACACACACATATATATATTACAAAATTTGAATATTTTATGTATTTTTGGTCAACCGTTTTTTTGGTCCGATTTTTCCTGGTTCCAGTCTGGTTCAGATTTTTGGGGTTGACTGATTTGAGGACTGGTCCAGTTCTGATAACATTGTTTGTAACTATAATTCTGTCCAAGATATATTCTATGTCACAAAAACCTAAATTAACTAGGCATTTCATAACAGTTCTGTTCAAACCTGACATCCTTGTGCAAGATTTCAATTAAATTCTGATTAAATCTGTCTTTAATTTTGATTGCAAGATGTCCTATAGACCAGGCTGGTATAAAAGATTGAAAAGTAAACATATCTATAAGTGCAAAACTGTCATATATTATAATGTTGTGCAGTGGTTGGTTGTACCAGAGAGGTCTTTAATCCCGGGTATCGTGTACCTATTTTTTATTGTGATCTTGTTTGTCTCTGTAGTCTATCTACATATAACATGTCTTATCCTTCTTTGGCACACGTGCTTGGTTTAGCGTGTCACCTGTTTATCAACCTTTGCAACTGCCTCTTCATTTCTGCATTCGTCAGTGTTGAGCTTTGGCATAGTTCCGTGTTCAGGTTTGTTTGTAGTATTGCTTGTTTACCTATGGATGTGTTCTTCACTGCAAGTGCCAACCTCACGTTATTGTTAAATTTGATAATGTACTAGTGTTGAATCTTTTACTGCAATTCAACATCTGCCATCCAACTTCGATCTAGATAGTAGATTGGCATTAATATTGTTGCCTGGTTCTGTGGAAGATGGATTTCTGTAACTGTAACTACTATAAGGGTTATTCTCTGTATTAGACAACATTAATCGAGTTGGTATATTGAACTTATTTTCCATAAATGCTTTAAGTTGTATCGAATTCCGATACATTTTTTAACTTGTTCTTGAAAGGTTTTTCTTTTCCCCAGGGAATTGTTTGCTGTTAGCCATGACTTCTAGTCCAATGTTATTCGTTATACTTCTCTAACTAGGTGGCCTATGATTGATTATTTTTCAGTAGTGGAATGCCAGTTAACAAGTTAATTTATATTGTAGTGCTCCGTGATTCTTAGTTTCTGAAATGGGCTCTACAGAATATTAGTTTCTTCAGCTATAGTCTGTGGTTTCTAAGAAGAAAAAAATCAGTTTATGGAACCAGAACTTTGATCCTTTATACCTCTTATCTTTCTTGTAACCCCCATTTCTTTTGTGCCTACTTTTCTTGAACCTAACTAGGAGTTCAGTTATCTACTTATACAGGATAATGTTTGTTAATTACATGTAGCTATAACTTATAAATATTTGACAGGTTTCAACTTACAAATATTGACATGATTGTTCATCTTTCAGTCTCATTGAACTTTGAAGTCAAAGTTCATTGTTGAAGTTGATTTCTGTTGTCAAAGTCAGTGTTGACAACATTAGCCTGTTGGGTTGTTGGTTCTGCAACTTGTTAATCCAGATTCCGGGATGACTTGTTGAAATCACAAGAGATAAAAGAGGATCAAATGGAACCAACCAGCAAACCCTTAATCAGCATAAACCAGTAAATCGTTTAGACATTTGAGTAAGCATCTGCTGTATTTTGCACCAAGCTGTTAGTAGAAGTCATGAAGACATTTTTCCTGGTACGTTGTGGAATATGAAAATAGTTAAGTCCATACAAGGGTGCTGTAATTCAGTGTGGGTAAGAAAGATGGATATTATTGTATGATTTGATTGGGGTAAGTTGTTATAATGAAAGATTTAATAGAACATGCGTCTCTACTGCGAGGACAAAACCAAGGGTGAAAGTTTTTTGCAAAAAAAATCTCACAAACAGTAAGGCAAGGGCTATATTTTTAGTGCAATTCAGAAATATCAATCTTTGAAGCTGCTATTCTTGTCAGTGATAATTCCAAGGCTATGTAGTATATACTCCCATGGAGGAGGATAAGCCTAAAATTGAGATTCAAATCATATGGCCTGAGTTTGGTCATATGGAGTGACAAGAAAGGCAGTTCTCATGGATCCTGAAACTCACATTTTCATTACTGCATTTACTGTAAATGTACTGACGTATCCTGATTAAAGCCAAGAATGACAAAGTGCATCCATACTGAAGTTTAAATTTGATATATGCAAAATTGTTCTAGTGAGACGTGGAAAACTCAACCTTCCTGTGTTGATATGGTGTAGATATCTCAATTGTTGAAGATGAACAAAAAGCATCTGTATAGACTATGTAGATGTTGTAATTCTCTAGGAACACATTCCTAATCTTTGGTTTCCGTTTCAAAAATGTTACCCACATGGGTGTTGGGATTGCATCATTCCCATAAAGAATGATATATGTTTCCAATCATGTATGTGTTATTCTTAGGACAATATTTCAAATATAATTTTCTTGAAGAGCTGAACTTCATTTATACTTATGGATTCCATCTAATAAGCAACTAAATTTAACTTTAATATGATATACGGCAACTTCTGTGAAATAGTGCAAATTAAAATAAATTCTACTTTATCTATATTTGAAATAGATGTTCCTTTTATGCACCTTATGTCTTTAGTGTCAGATTCTGAAAAGTTCCCTTTGCTGAAACTTTATAAATGTTGCCAATTTTCAAATAATTTTGGTCAATATGAAACTCAGTATCAAAAAGGCATGGAGAAGGTTTCATACTTGAAACATTTTTTGAAGCCAATGCAATGGTATATTAAAAATTTAGAAGTAAGATGTTTAACATTTCTTGATGAGAATTACAAGCAATTCCCTCCTTTTCCCTGGTGCATTGATATTAAGCATTTCTGTGGTTTATAATTTCTCTCATTATTTGTTTTTAATTTAGAATTTTTTTTGTTATTTGTAATAGATCCCTTTCTTAATGTCTATAATCTGTGTGTGAGATCATTCGTGTTTATCTTGTGTCAATTCAGGGAAACGAAAGCCCTGGAGAGCTTTTCTTTTGTATGGGCCTCCTGGTACAGGGAAGTCATATTTGGCAAAGGCTGTTGCAACTGAAGCAGATTCAACATTTTATAGGTACAGAGCTGTATTTACTATTTAGTGATTATAGTATTCTACTGACCTGGTGGTGTAATTTGTATTTGGAAATAAATTCAAAAATCTATCTACAAGTGGCTTTGGCATTGAAATTATATGTTGCCCCATTTGATATGTATTTGATGCTCTAATGTTACTTATGGGTTCTTTGCTTAACCATGACGAGTTATATATTTCTAAGAGTGGATGCTTCTGGAAAGAAACACGCAGGAAAGTTCATCTCTTACTGCATGGTGCAGAATATGGGTCCACAAGTTTTTGGCAAAGGTCATGCCAAGATATATTGCAATAGTAAAGAAAGTCAAGAACATTGACCTCATATGTTGATAATATACTGTGGGGTGTATCTCATGAGCTTGCGAATATTATATTGTTAAATTTAGCGTTGATTTTCTTTGTTTTGGAAGCTAATTAACAATGATATGCAACATGTGTAAACAAAAACTGGTATTTTCCGAGTTTTTTCATGATCAAGTGTTTCCTTTCAGAGGAGACCAAAACACCCCAAATTTGGAGCCTAAATAACATGGAAAATAGTTCAACCTTTGAAATTCTTGAAAATGGATCCAGCACTGGAACTTGTTTTTTTCATGGAAAAATTTAGGTTCAGCAATTGTACTGAGAGTACTGTCTAACTACAGAGCATACCTTACTCGTGTAAAACACCATGTTTCAGGTCCAAACTGCATTGAATATAATTAGAATGCCCCTGGATATGTCTTTCAAAAAATGACATTGATAGTCTCTGATATTTAGTGATGTCCATAAGGATCTTTATATTGCAGGGTTCAAGGTTTAGGTAGTTGTGTATTTTTAATCAAACATTTTCTATATTCTTATTCCTAATATTATACTTTTTATTGTTGATTTGGCAGTATTTCTTCTTCGGACCTTGTTTCAAAATGGATGGGTGAAAGTGAGAAGCTTGTTTCTAATCTATTTCAAATGGCTCGGGACTGTGCTCCATCAATCATATTTATTGATGAAATAGACTCCTTATGTGGGCAACGTGGAGAAGGTAATGAGAGTGAAGCTTCTCGACGAATAAAGACAGAACTTTTAGTACAAATGCAGGTATGGGTGAATTAAAATGTTAAGCGACACATTTTTGTCTTGAGGCATGAAAAGGATAGTACTTTTATTTATTTATATTTGTTTTATATATTTTATATGTTTTGTGAACTAATCTCCTCTTGTAAGTTGTAAGTTTAACTGTGATGGTATTAGTGTTTTTAATTACAGTCATTCTTAAAGAATTAAAGTGGGTATGTAACCTCAGTGTTCGATAGATATTGACTTTTGATCTCATGTATGAGGAGCAGGGGTGGATGAAACTGGATTTTAAAGCTTTAAAAACGGTAGATTTGTCAATGCTTAGAAATTAAGATTTTTGAGAAAGAACATACACAAAATCCTCATGTCACTGTTAAAATAAACAATCGGTGTTTGATCCAATAGTTGTCTGAATGGCATTAATATATGCATGGGTGATGTCTCCTTTTTTTTCCAAGGAAAACCTCACAGGGAAACCCAAGTGATGCTTCTGCATATTCGTGGATGACATCACTTGTAAACCTGTTGGTGTAGACTAGTGTGTCTAACCTACAAGGATTCAAACTGGGCACCTGGTGGTATAGAACCAGCCAAATAACCAGCAACATTGGCGATGACTTATTGAGGTGACCTACAACTTTGTACGCAATGCTGTTTTTTAAATGCTATGTAGGAGTATCCCCCTGCTCCTACATCCCCCCCAGGATCATACAGCTGGACCTCCAATGGTTCCAGAGGACTCTGGTAGTGAATCAATGCCCAGTTCGCCTCCATTGCTCTTGGCCATTGGACCCAGGAGATCTTGACATCATTGGATTCATTGTTGGATCTTTCTCTCTCTCTCTCAACAGACTCTTGGGCTGTCTACTTTCTAGTGTTGGACAACTCACTTATTATTTTGTATCACTGTACCTTTGTCACAGTTATATACTTCCAATGATATGATGATTATCTTTAGTACTTTCTGTAAATCGTTAAGCAATTATACTTCAGAATTTCAGCCATAAAACAGTAGGACAGTAGAGATCACAATGAAAAACAATGATGCAGTAAGTCAACACAAGATTTACCCTAGGAAAACCCACTTGGGGGAAAAACCCAGCAACCTTTTCCTTAGAGAAATCCTTCAATTCAACTGATCTTTTCTAGTCAAAATGAAGTCAAACAGACCAGCAAAAGATCCCTGGTCAAAGTATCTTCTCATCAAGTCTAGATGCTGCCCAAAAGACTTGGCCTGATCTGCTTTGAAAAGGACATGAAGAACATGTCTTGAAATTTATCAAGACATATTTGAAGGACTAAATTATACAATATGAAGACCGACCATAGCTACAAAAATCCAACACGTACTCGTCGTATTCTTCAGTCCTATTGACCTACTTTTGTGGTCAAAATAATCTTATCCTAAAGATTGAGAAATGATTTAAGCACAGATTATCTGCGATCGCTCTATTGATTAGACAACTTTAGTGGCATTAGTTAAGGCAGATACTACTATTTTGAATAATGTGCATCCCTAAGATATGTGGAAGTTATTATTGTTTTTTTAGTGTGGTTCACAGACACTAAGTGGCAGCTACATCCACGGGAAAATCCAGGTAGATCAACCCGAAGGGATTTACCCGCCAACCAAATTAGCAAGGCCTAACCCCAAGGGCATCGAGGAGATTTGACCCTGTGACCTCCCGATAGGCGAGTTAATTAGCAACAAGAATTCGACCTACTGAGCTATCCCTTGGGGCTGTGAGTTACTATTGTTACCCTACATCTGTCCATTACAAAAATGAAGAAGTTAGAGCTGAATAAGCAGATAATATAGTTTGTTTTGAAAGCTGATAGTCCAGAATGCTGACTTGGGCTGCTGAATTGGCGTGGATTAATCAGTCCAACTAGCCACAACCTTAGTCACCATGTTCGGCGAATTTGAACGAATAAGTTCGAAATTCGCCGAACTTCAAACGAATACGAACTTATTCGTTCAAGTTCACCGAACTTTATGGCGAACTCAAACTTTTTTGCGAACAAAATCGATTAAATTCGTTTTGGTTCGATTTTTTTCCTATTGGTTTCATTGTTTGCGGGCGCCGGAGGGTTAGGTTTCATTGTTTGCGGAGGGTTAGGTTTGATACACTACCAGTCTACCACCGAGCGACCGACGACCACTGACCTCAACCGAACTACCAGTCCGCGTGAGCAACATACAGACTACAGTGACGGGCCACAGGTTTTCATCGTTCAACAGGGTTTTTGACAGGTTTCGGATGGCTTTTTCGACGGGTTGTGGGCCGTGGCTATTTAATATTAGATGAAAACAAGCTCATGAATTAATTCTCTAATCTGACCCGATGAGATTTACATCACCCACGTTTTCACATGTTAATTTAATAAAATTTTAAGAAATGGATTTATTAAAATGGTTTTTATCCTTAGCTCCTCATTTTAATATGATTTATATTTTCTTGCGTGTCTTATAAGGTGATATTTCACATATACCACGATAAAACATTTTTTTAGAGGAGTTTATATAATGCATTAAAAACTTTCTCATCGGACTATGAAAAGTAATAGGGTTGCTCCATATTTATGACCTCCAATGCAATCAAACGATGTATATCACTTGTAAGTGCGTTTAACAGAGTTAAGACAGAAAGATTTATTTTTTTATGAATTGATATTAGCTAAAGGTTTTGTATAGTTATTTATTTATTTTTATTTTTAGATTTTTAAATTTTTTTATTTTAATTGATTTGAGAAAAATTTAAATTTTGATGACGAATAGACAACATTACACATTATACTTTAAATTGATTTTTTTTTATATATATACATTTTTTTTTTCGAATTTCTATTTGTCGAATTTTATGTCGAACTTTATCAGCAAAATTTTAGTTGCCGAACTTTGTTCGAATTCCAAGGTTGCCAAACTCGAACTTGAACACGAACCTGGTGACTAGGGCCACAACTGAGCATGAAAGGGTGGTTGACAGTGTCTTGTGCACAATACATTGACAGGATTTTCTGTTTTGAAGTTCATGCTTTCTTCTACAAAAGAATTTCTTTATTCTAAAATCATGATCTGTTGTATGGCTTGTTTTGTTTTTGCTTTTTTGATCTTGAATAACTTCTCTGAAGGTTTTGGTATAATTGTTTTTATTCTTGCATCTTCTCAACCAACATTCCTCTTTTATATCTTCCAAATTGCAACATTTATTGCATCTTATAGCTTGTTATGCACTTATTTTTGTTAACGAGTATAGAATAGTCATCAATATCTTCTTATAGGATTGTTTTAACTTTTAAGGCTGCTAGAAATATCCCAATTTCCAATTAGGGGCCTAGAGCTAACTTTTGTTCTATTGTGGTGATGTTCCTACCCTTGCTCCCCGTTGATTTTATTATGGTAAGATTCAGATATCACTGTTGCTAATGAATCCCCTTTGTCATCAAGATGATGACCATGGACATGCCTACTTGTGGTCAAGTAAATTAAACTTCCCACTAGCTTTCAATAAAGATACAATTCCATCTTTGACCTCCATACTTAGTGCCCAAGTGATGTAGGCGCGTCCTTGGCCAAGACAGAAATCCTCCACAAACCTTCATTTTTGCAGAAAAATAAGTTTGTTTTGTATTTAATTCTTTTTTGCAAGTCCTAAGCAAATTACAAGGCAGATGGCATCTATATATTATATACGAGTGTTGCAAGCATCCTAATTTTATTGCAAAAAAATCACAAAATCGTGATATTTTGGCCTAGTTGATGTTTGCCATTTTTTTTCAAAGAAACGGATGAGAGTTTTATTAAAAAATAGAGCTAGGATCCGGCCCAAAACTGTTGCTTTTCTTCGAAATTGCCAATATTCCTTGTGGGTTTGAGATTGAGCATGGAGGCTCAATCCAATCCCTTGAGTGATTCCCCATGATACAAAAAATTTAGTTCCATTCTTGCTAAATTTTTTGCAAAAGACTCTTAAGATGATAGATCCAGAGACATTTACATTCCATTTTTCACTACTTTTGATTTAATTTTGTTTGGCTTCTGGTTTTCCCTGCCAAAATACTTTTTCCCTTCTCGACTTGAATCCAACCTGCATTTTTCTACTGTATCTGATGTATCACCCTTCGATGAGTGAGCGTTGTTGTCTTCTGTTTCTTCCTTAGTTGCTTAATTTGCCCAAGAAGTTGCTTTTACAGCTATTTCCCTTGAGGATTCAGAGGGGGATTTGACTTTCACTGGGGTGTGCTGCGCAACTGCTGTTGCTGAATTCGGAGGATCCAAACACACATCTTCCTCACTGGTTTTTGTTTCCTTCGGTGAATCTTCTTTGTCAATAACTTTCTATTTTTCCTTTGATTCTTTCTTACCCAGAGTATCTTCTTCTTTATATACCGTATAAAGTTCGCTCTGGGCTTCTTCCCACCATTTGGGTCTCTGGTTATTTTTCGAGACTCTGTTTTTTTGCAGACGCTTTGGGCAGTTTTTGATTACATGCCCTGTTTCATAACATGCTTGACATCAAAATGAAACATTTTCATAATCCAACTTTTGAACCCACACATAGTCTGGAGCTGCTATCAGATTAATCTCAGCAGGAAAACCCTTGTTGAAATCCATCTCAACACATATTCAAGCATAAGTGGTTTTATAAAAATTAATAGATTCTGGGTTGTGGCAATAAAACTTCCCTAATGCATTACCAATGGAAGATAACATTGGGAGGTTCCAAAGATGCAGGGGAAGGTTCGGGAGCCTTACCCAAACAGGAGCCATGGAGATTGACGCTGTAATTGGATCAAAGGTGGCAGGGAAGGGCTGCATGAAAAGGCCAACATTGCCCCAAAACCAGGGCCCAGATTCATAAATATTCTGCTTATCTTCAGTATTATAAAAAACCACAACAAAAAGACCCCAAGCCAAAAGGTAAATGTTCAAATCATCAGTCGAGTGATGTGTCCACATATCAGAAATCCACTTGTGGAGATCGGTCAATCACAGTCAAAACCCATTAAATTTGCAGACCAAACCATGTTCTGAAAAAAAATTCAGTGCTGGAGGCATCCTATTTCAAAGGAACATTAAGGGCTGGAGCTTCTTGAACAACCAGAAGAACAAATCCAGATTTCAGCATGGCACTGTACTAATTCGAGGCTTGAGTTGCCATTCCTTTAACATATTTCTTCTTTGAATTGCTAGAATTCACCATTGATTATAGAGTTGCAGAAACCCTAGCCGCCGCTCTGCATCCTGGCTGCTACGATGTTTGCTAATTTTTACCAATATTTTGGTGGTATCTTGATTTTTATGATGTTTACCGATTTTTATCAATATCTTCTTGATTTTTACGATTTTTGGGTTTTTTGGACCCTTGCTGATTTCTTTCACAATTGCCAAAAATGTCAACTAGAAATTGCCATTTTTGGGAGCTTATAACTTCAGCATGAGGATATATTGATACCATATGAGGATTTGGATTTGTAGTGTAACTAGGATCATTGTTAGAAAAATTGGAAAGGGCTTGGAATACAACTTCTTGGCAACAATAACCCACACAACTTTGGATTGATGGTGAAAGGGTGCATTGTTAAGACACTCCTTGCGATTGGTCATCAGTTCAAATCCCTCGTGGGTCTGAACTTATCAACAAAAAAAGGGGGGCAAAAATTGGCAAATGTTGACAAGCATTAAAAATACAAATAATTTCTTTTTCTTCAAATTTTTAAACATATAAACCAACAAGGCCACCAAATTAACACATTGGCACATAAATATGGAAAAGAGTCAAGACACTAATATATATGATGTAGTTTATGCCAAATAAAAAATGATACCTCAAGGTTAATACTAAATATTAAACCCTGATAGCTGTCCAATCAAGGACTCAAAAGTGTGCAACCAATACAAAATGACATCTAGTGTATAGATGTCACTCATCATGAGTCAAAACCATGGTGTACCACTTGGCATTTGTATAGGATGGCTGAGAGTATAGGAGTTTAAGTAGGTGTATAGTCAGTGGTCCATTAATTGGAAAAATTTGTTTCATAGTAAAAATGACATTCTCCTTTATCTTTCATTTTCATCATTTTACTTAAATTTTTAAAATTACCATGAAATGACTCCAACCTCATCGGACTTTATATGGAGAAAATAGAATTTCATATCCCATTCAAAATTTAGTAGACTTAGTAGTTTTTAGGATTTCAGGGTCAATGGGATTGTGACATTTCATTAGATTATGTCATGTATGAGGGTATGTGATTGGCATTTAATCAAGAGCACCAAGCCCTATATGTAGCCTAGTGTTGGTGGTGTTGATTATTGAATTCCTTTGTCATGGCCTTAGCAAAAATCTACCTTTCACTCAAGTCAAAATCATTGATCAATGATCAGGCATGTTAAGCTTTTTCTACCATATTATAAGGCTTGGATTAGGCAGTTTGATGAAAATTGAGCAATGTTGACTAATATCCCTAGAGAATCAAAGTAGAGGCAAAGGCTAGACAAGAGGAGAGAATCTAGATTCTAGATGGTTGATGCTGAAATAATTAATGCAAAAATCTACCCTTCACTCAAGTCAAAATCATTTATCAATGATCAGGCATGTTAAGCTTTTTCTACCATATTATAAGGCTTGGATTAGGCAGTTTGATCAAAATTGGGCAATGTTGACAAATATCCCTAGAGAATCAAAGTAGAGGCAAAGGCTAGATACGAGGAGAGAATCTAGATTCTAGATGGTTGATGCTGAAATAATTAATCATTAATGTACTATGGATGCCATTTCTATCTTGATTTGTGTACAATATGCATGTTTTGATACAATCTGCAACTAATTTGTCACTCTGGATGTTTTTTGAATATATATATATATATAGAGAGAGAGAGAGAGAGAGATCAGCATAGATCCATCTTAACCCTAGATCTATCAAGTGCTGAGAGGAATCAAATTCCTCGAGGTGCAAACCTCAAGTTTTTGCACCCTGAAAAGGTTTGCACCTGGAGGGATTTAATCAATCCTGGTGTTTGATTGATCCAGTGTTACGATGGATTTATGCTAGCAGTATGCTTTTCTACTTTTCTGTTGATATAAAAACTGTGCTGTTGACATCATTTTGGCTGGTGTATGTGCTTTTTAGTTGAGTTTGTAGCTGTTGTGTGTAATTAGAGGTTAAGCAGATATTAGTAAGATCTTCTATGTTCCTTTTGACACAGGGTGTAGGAAACAATGATCAGAAAGTTCTTGTGTTGGCGGCTACAAATACTCCTTATGCTCTGGACCAGGTTTGTGTTCTATCGAGAATAATAGAATGAGATGCATGGTTTTTATTGAGGATTAATGAAAGATCATATTCTATTTGTTCATTTAAGGTTTCCATGATTTGGCTTGTTGGAGACTGCAGATAGATCTCCTTCTGATAAATAATCTTGTTTGCAGGCTATTAGGAGGCGTTTTGACAAACGAATCTATATTCCTCTACCTGATCTGAAGGCAAGGCAGCATATGTTCAAGGTGCAGAAAGTTTTCCTTTGAAAGTAAAAGAAACATCAAAATGTCTGTTTGTGAATTGATTATATCTTCGTTTGTTTCGGAAGTTTTGTTAATCTGAAATTGTGGGCTATAAGCAGGTTCACCTGGGTGACACACCTAACAACCTGACAGAGGGTGACTTTGAGGATCTAGCACGGAGAACAGATGGTTTCTCTGGGTCTGATATTTCTGTTTGTGTAAGTAGCATCTCACATCTTGATAGTATTATAATCCTGGGAGACTTTGTTCTGGGTGGTTTTGTGGTGCTTTTTTCTGTTTGTGGACTTGTTCTGAAAACAATTTGTGGTGGCAGGTGAAAGATGTATTATTTGAACCTGTACGTAAAACTCAAGATGCTATGTTCTTCAGCAAAGTGTCTACCGAAGACGGGGAGATGTGGGTGCCATGTGGTCCCCGACAACCTGGGGCTGTGCAAACCACTATGCAGGAACTTGCAGTTAAGGGTCTGGCTTCAAAGGTATGTTCTCATTCAGTTTATCCCGTCTCTCTGTTGGCATGACCTGTTAATTGTTAATTTTGTCAAAGAATCATTCCTATATAATGAACTTGTGGTTACAGATTCTGCCCCCGCCGATTTCAAAGGCAGATTTTGACAAAGTCCTTGCAAGGCAGAGACCAACTGTTAGCAAGCACGACCTAGAAGTCCATGAGCGATTCACAAAGGAATTTGGTGAAGAGGGCTGACAAATTTTCTTTGTCAAGGTCTTCCAATTGTATTATTTCCATTATTCTCCGACCAGATTAGTGGCTTGTAACATCTGTCGGTTGTTCTGGATTCTTATAAAATTAATGGACTTTCGTTGACCACGGGATACATCATTTATATGATCTGGTGGTATGTTTATCTTTTGTGGAGGCTATCTTCTGATTTTAATGATCCCCTTTTCGCGGTTTGCTTTTATTCAAATCTCAAAATTGTTACGAGGTATTTGTATATGAGAATTTGGGCTGAAACTAATCAAGTTAGCTAGCTCTTAAGTTATCCATCTCATGGGTATAAAAATATGGATCCTGTATTAGTAGCACGCAAATTAATTATAACGGTGCTGTGGCTCCTTTGAAAGATTTTAGACTCGAAATCATATATATTGGTAGGAATCAAATTGCGTCGTCATGATTACTGTGGTTAAATCCTTTATTGATGTGATTGGGAAAAGATAACTGTATATATAACGCTAATCCAGCGTTTGCATTTGTTACATTATGTAATGTAAAGCTGTTGCATTTGACGATTCAATCGGTGTTGTTGATAAGTGAAGATCTATAGAGTTATATATGGGGATACTTGTAATATTATTTATGAACGGTTGTCTATCTGGCAAATGACTCCACGAATACAGGCATTATACTCATACATAACTTTGTACTACAGACCATGTATTCTCATTCTTTTGTTCAGTTCATTATTTATTTCTTTTGACTATGTGCTCTAATATTATGACGTGGTCCTATATTTCAATATAAATGTCGATACTCATGATGTGATTATTTTCAGGCAAGTTAAACCTATAAGTAATAACAGAGTAGTTTGTCGATAACGCATTTCAAAGTTTCGACTTCCTCTGCCTACTGTTTCACTATTTTCTCCTATTGCTTCTCTCTGTGACCCCATTTTCTTGAACTCACATTTCACTTTCTTTCCTTTTTTGGTAGTGCCTCCATATGATCACTCTGGAAATCTGTTCCTCCCCTGGCTGTGAATTTTTCATCCGCGTTGGCCTCTCTGTTCCTTGCCATATCTCATTCTCTTGTTTTTCTTCATGCTTTTCCTTTGGCCAGTCTAATTGTTTATTCATTCCAATTAGTCATTACCACTATCTTCTATTTGTGACATCTGTTATAAGGCCAACCCTGTTGTCGGTATCGGATCCATTTGGCATTCGGATGGATTTATGTTATTTTTCATTCTCATAACATTTCCACCGTCTTTTCATTACCAACCTCTTTTCTGGCAGCCTGCTGTGTTTGTTCCATTGTCGATTGCATTTGCTATCGTCTTCTTGATCACCATTGCAACTGCCATGGACATCAAGGTTGCATGCCAAGGTTTTGAACCAGTTTGAAACAATGATGGAAATGTTTCAACTTTATGAATGCTATGACCTCTTTTTATTTTTCTGTCTCCTCCCGTCACCCCTAAATGATCTGCATTTAGAATCTTTCTCTGTTCCAAGCTTTTGGTTAAGCTGAAATATGGTTCTATTTTTTTGTTTTCAAATAGATATTCATGGAAACTTATTGAGTGTAGAGCTTTCCTTCTAAATCAGTTGAAGATGATGCTGTTAACTTTGTACTTAGTCAGGAAGTTCATAGGTTATGACCATCATCTAGAGCCTTTAAACTTCATCTTGGTTCCTAAAACTTAACCTCTTTGCTTAAGTTCCAATGAGACTTTCTACAATAGAAAAGGTTTTTTGATTCTCTTGCATAAAAGACATCTCCCTAGAAAAATTTCCTTGTGGATCATCAATTTTGAAACTTGTAGGAAATCTGGACACTCATTAAAATCATCCAAATTTATGTCAGACACGTAGGCTCCTACTGAATAATAACAAAAGAAATTTATGTCAGACACGTAGGCTCCTACTGAATAATAACAAAAGAAATTTATGTCAGACACGTAGGCTCCTACTGAATAATAACAAAAGAAACTGAAATGTTCCTTCCTATAAAACCTCAAATGCAACATATTGAAAAATAATAGAAAATAATCCGATTAGTGTGCCGTCACCACCATAATGCTAAAATAGGGCATTAAATGAAAACTCCTATTAGCTTAAATACTTGATAATAAGTTGAAATAGACTTAGACTCCCCAAAATCTGTAGGGAAGGCCTCATAGGATGAGCGAGACAAAAGCAATGAAGATTTATGTCCCGAAGGATGCCACATAAAAGATTAATTAACCACACTATTGTAATGGAAGGGTTGATCTGCCACTCGATGTTCCCATCCATCATTAACATCATCCTAAGGCTTAGACATTATTAGACAATGACACTTACATGCTCGTTTTATGTTTACATATAGAAACCTATGTTTCTAGAAAATCACCATTTTTTATTAATTAAACTTTGATGTCATTTTGTAAATGTGATATATTGACCTACAAAGTAAATATTGTCCATATATCTTTTCAATATAAGACATTTATGATATTCACCTCTTGAAACATTGTTTTAATGACATACCTAAGTTGTTAAATTAATGTCTTAGAAATTGCTAAAGATTAGAAGTTCACCTTTTTAATTTTTCACTTTGATGTCATTTTGTAAATGTGATTTGTTGACCTTCAAAGTAAATATTGTCAGCGAATATTCTTAATATGATGACGTTTTTAGTATTCACTTCCTAAAACATTGTTGTACTGACATCAATAGGTTGTTACACGGACCCCTTAAAAATTGCTAAAGATCAGAGTTTAGAATTGGATTCTAGAAAATAAGTTGATATTGTGATATCTATGTTTGTATGTATTTCAATGTTTATGCCATAGGATTGGTTCTTGAACATCAATATATTGATGTTAAGGGAATCCATTTTACTAAGCAATCCCCATCCCACAGTACTTCAAATTTTCCATTTGGAAAGCATTCCCAACAATGTGGAGGAGTGTTTCCTTTGGTCTTGAGTTCAAACTCGACAATGATGATGATTCATTGTTGCACTGACTTGATAATGATGACGATTCACCATTTTTGTCGAGCTATTATGACCTTGAATTATCATCATTGTTTGTTTTGTATTCATGATTGCAAGCAAGACTATTCTAACCCATTACCATGAGTCATTTTTGAAGGGAAAAGTGCAAAACCATGAGATGTATTGTATAGAACACATGGGAAAATAAATATAACTCACCTTGGGTGGCGAGAGAACTCTTGGTTGCATTTGTCTTGTGTCTTTCAAAAATAATGTCTAGTATTACAATTACTTATTTTTTTTGTTTTGGAAAATACATCATCGACACCCTGGCCATTTCCCCTTATTCCAAGGACGATATCTAGTATAAAGAGGACCATGTAGGTGACTATACATTGGCTCGAAATGGACATTGAGTGAGGTCCAAATACATAGACAGAGTTAGCATGGGACCTCTTGTTTGTTATTTATAGCTATTGACCACTTTAGCTAGCCCATTTGGTCAAATCATTGCGTTGAGAGGCGCAATCTACAACCCATTATGACCCCGATGTGTAAGTATGTCACGTCCTCAAAAAATAATAAAAATAGTTTTTACTAACATTGGCCAAAACATTAGTTTGAATTTTAAATTATATATAACTTTTTAATCTTATTAATGGACTAAGATTAATTATTAACATATAACTATGTATTATTATATATAATTTGAATGGGTAATAAATTATCTCATGCACTTCATAGTTCCTTTATCATATATGTGAATTTGAATGGGTCATAAATTAACTTTTAACAATTTTTTTACCACATTAAAATGTTAAATTAGGTAAAATATTAAACATATTTACTCAGATTTACTAAAGTGAATAACATCTCTTAAATTAGAGGAAAAATGTTAATTCAACACAAAGAATAGAAAATCTTGGTCCAAAATATTTTAATATTTCTTTTGATTAAATATTTGTAAAATGAGTTTTTAAAGGAAAATCCATATAGATATATTAATGTCTTTAAAGACACACATATTTCCACATCAAAGTTTTAATATTTGAAAATATTAATTTGGTGTAGTTTTATTATAATTTTTGTTATCATGACATAAAAAATATTATTAAATTTAATGACTTTGGTTTAATACAATATTAAATTTAATATGATACTCAATTTGTTATATTATAACATATATTAATATACTATGATATATATTAACTTTATATATATATATATATATATATGGAGGGAAGAACAAAAACATAGAGTGACAAGGGAGATATGGAGATAAAATGAAGAAGAAAGACATAGAGAGAGAAGAGTGGAGAGAGAGGGGGAGTGACAAGGGAGAGATGGAGAGAGGGTGTGTATGTTTTGGGTTGAGATAGAGAGACAAAGAAGGAGAGATGGAAGGAAGGGGAAGGGAAGGAGAGAGGGAGGGAGAGATATGGAGTTGGAGAGAGAACAATGTAAATTTTGAAACGGGAACTATAAACTCAAAATGGGAACTCTGGTAAAAAACCTCGAAAAAACATAAAAAATAGTGTTAAAACAAAAAGTGTGTATATTGGAATGATGGTTTTTTTAGGGTCAATTTTGAACATGTTTTAAAAATGACAATGAAAATGATTTTTTAATGCAAAAATTGTGCAAAAAACACCTTAAAAACGAAAAGTGTTGATATTGGAACGATGATTTTTTTTGGGGTCAATTTTCAACATTTTTAAAAATGCACAGTGAAACCAAATTTGTATGTGCAAAAAAAAACCGTTTTTGAGGAAAAAACACACTAATGTTTTTGGTAGAATAACAATTTTTTTTCCTAAGTATAATTTTAACATGTTTTAGTAATGACGATAGAGATAAAATAATGAGATCTGAAACACATTAAAATTCTATTAGTTTTTGTCCATGTTAAACATATAATAACATGACACTAAAGATCGTTAATTCTAATTGTTTTCAACTATAACATTAAAGATACAAAAAAATTTGGAAAATTTCAACCATAACATTAAAGATAACAAAAAAATTGGAAAATTTTTAACCATAAAATAAAAAAACCATGACATTATGAACAAATTACATGACTAAATTAATCAAAATGTCATTATTTGTAGATTGAATGAAACATACATTATATTTCTAAGTTATTGTTGCATTGTAGATATTTTAAACAATAAAAATCATCATAATTAAAACATATAATCCAACAACATAAAAATGACTCATAACTTCTGATTTAACGCCATATGGAAATCAAAATTTTTATTTCAAGATAGGATACAAACATCAGTTATATAAACCGTCTTAGACAATTATTCAAAATCACTCATATTTTTTTGCACACCATCAGAATTCACATCTTCAGATGAATGACTAGATGCATATGAAGATGTTCCATATTTTTCTCTTTCATCAACTAGTGCCCCATTTGAGTCCACAAGCATGCCCACCATTTTAGGTTTCAAAATTCTTTTGGATCTACGACTAGTTTTAACAGACTCCCATCTCAACACTGTTCCTTCTGGTAACAACCTTTCCAGAATCTCTATCGTCTTGAAGCGAAGAGTTCATCTCTTTGTTAAATTGAAGTCATAAAAAAGTATGTCAACATCCTCCAATTTTAAGAGGTCTGTGCGGCGACGATTTATATTTGTACCCTTTCTTTTTATCTTTCTGCCAATTTTTTTTTATCAACTACCATCTCTGGCTTATACACACCATTGAATGGGTGTGTATTTGTGGCATATCAATGTACTTCAACACCTGTAACATCTTCATTTTTTGTACTGACCTTTATAACCTTAACAACCTAGAATGGATAGCCATTGGGATCTCCATCTGCTAGCATTGCGATCATGCAACCCTCCTTATCCTGTATTGAACCCTTGTAAAGGTCTTCCATGGCTTCACGTTGTGCATGAGATCTTCTGGAGTTAATAGATCTCTTTTTCCTCTGCCTATGAAGAATTAATAATAGCTTGAGATTGTTGTTGTTGTTCAATAATGTTTCTTTCCTTATGTTCATTTGACACGTTTTGTGGCCAAATAAATGGATATTTCAAAGGTATATCTTCATTTGTTGTTCTTGAAATGATATCACTTTGATTATTGAAAAAAGACTCCTACCAAATTGAATCAACAATATCAAAGTACTCATATGTATATCTAATACATTTTTTAATTTCTTTTAGGCAATCAAAATAATTTATATCTCTATTATGTCCGCGTCCATTATGAACTTCGACAACTGATTGTAATAACAATACATTTGATGCAAATATTGGATGATCTAGAATGAATTTCAAAAAGTTCAAACCTGATGACGGTGCCCATTCTGCAGTAATTGAATACTTTTTGCCCCATATTAGTGTTTTCCCATCATTTTTTTTGATATGAAATTGATGTTGGAAGCTAATGTCATTAAGTTGTTCAATGCATTTCTCCTCACCATGCGATTCCAAAATAAACCTTTGCATGTCAATAGTGTCTTCCAACACATAAAAAATAGGCTCTGACATGTATGATTTCTTAATACATTCAATTAATGATGGCAAGCTTCCAACTTCCTTCCCCCTCAATGTGACTGAAAAACAATTGAACATCTAATCAATATGGTCATGAGTGTGCCCAACAAGAAGGAAACCAACCTTTACCTTCTGAAAAATTCTCAATTCAACAAGCATGTTTAGATATCCAAAAACAATATGATTTTTGTTTTCACGGCAAGTGTTGTTTAATTGTAGATACAAAACTTCAGGAAGATTACTAGACCAATGAGAAAGCACATCATGAATTATGGTTATTGTCAGATTTGCATCATTATGAATATTTGGAGCTGTGAAGTACACCCTTGGCAACATTTTCCCATTGAAGACCATACCACTGATCAAGTGATACAGAATAAAATTTCCCTCTTGTAAATTTTTGGGTGTGCGAATAAAATGTGGTAAAAGTGTTTTCTTCTGGTCCATACCATCAATTATCAAACCCAAATATTTATTCAAATTATCATAACACTTCTTTCAATGCTTGTACAATTTTTTTCCTTTCACTTGTTCGTTGTTTGCGATGCTCCCAAAGTTCTTTGACAATGAAATCTACACAACATAAATGAAAGTCATTAAGAAATACGTTTTCATAGTTGATGACTATACAATTTTAAAAGTTAAAGTTATGAATGCTTACCTTTCTCTGAATCTTCACGTTTATTCCGTTTTGATTTAAGAGAAGCACATGTACTACGAATCCCCATCCTTGTCTTCTTAGGAATATTGACATTGTTGAATTATTTCTTTCATACCTTAACAAAATATTGATATTTAATAAATCGACCATGTCTCTCAGCGCCTTCTGCATATTCTTTGTATAAGTTGTAGATTTCTCGTCTTGAGAAATTATTTGGAATATGTATTGTCATTCTATTTGGCATGCACTCTCCATGCTTTGAAAAGAAATCTTTCATCCATGACATTGCAGTATTTGATAATGGCCCAAACTGTTGTTTATGACGTACTTCTGAATAAAATGTGGGATCTTTTTCCAAATTTTCTTGGATTCTTGAGAGACGAAAATTACCCATTGAATGAAACATTTTGAAAGCCTTTCTACAGATAAATAAAGACCCAATATGATAATCATAACCTAGCAATGTAGATTGCATGCACCCCACTAAATATGAATTTTGCATGCTTTTATTCATTGATAAATATCTCTTCCTTTTCTCTAATGCAAACTTGAAATCCATATGTTTCAAGCAATCTTTTTGACAACATTCACTTGAAATGAGAGCGCTGATAGAACTTCTTCTCGTTAGATATTCTGCTCTACCCCTTGTATAACTAGAACATCTTGGATTGATACGAAAAGGTTTGCTCCTACTCCTCGATACAATATTTCCTGGCAACATCTCCATCATTGGATCATCATTTGTATAAGAATTTTCATCATCATTCTGAGGAATGTTATCCTCACTATGATCATCTGTGCTTTTGAAATACTGACTTGGAGGATATTCTTCATCTTCCCCTTCTTTAGTGCTACTGTCATAGTCCTTAGAATTAGGACTAAATGGAAAATTTGACTCGATGTTTATTGGATATTATTCATCATGTGCATTTTCAGTCCTTCTCTCATAATCCATAGGATTAGGACTACGTCGAAAATGTGACTGTTTACTTATTGAAAATTCTACATCCTACCCTTTGTCACTGCTACTTTCATAGTTCTTAGGATTAGGACTAAGTGCTTCATCTTGTCCTTCGTCACTACTGATCTCATAATCCTTAGGATTAGGACTAAGTGGAAACTGTGACTTTTTATTTATTTGAAAATATTCATCATAGCCTTCATCACTGCTACTCTCATAGTCCATAGGATTAGGACTAAGTGGACATCGTGACACTATTCATTTGAAATTTTTCATCATGTTCTTCATCACTGCTGCTTTCATAGTTCATAGGATTAGGACTAAGTGGACACTGTGACACTCTTTTCATTTGAAATTCTTCATCATGCTCTTCATCACTACTGCTCTCATAGTCCATAGGATTAGGACTAAGTGGACACTGTGACACTTCATTTTTTTGAAATTCTTCATCATGCTCTTTATCACTGTTGCTTTCATAGTCCATAGGATTAGGACTAAGTGGACACTTGACACTATTCATTTGAAATTCTTCATCATGCTCTTCATCACTGCTGCTTTCACAGTCCATAGGATTAGGACTAAGTGGACACCATGACACTCCATTCTTTTGAAATTCTTCATCATGCTCTTCATCACTGCTATTGTCATAGTCCATAGGATTAGGATTAAGTGGACACTGTGACACTTCATTCTTTTGAAATTCTTCATCATGCTCTTCATCACTGCTGCTGTCATAGTACATAGGATTAGGACTAAGTGGACACCGTGACCCTCCATTCTTTTGAAATTCTTCATCATGCTCTTCATCACTGTTGCTCTCATAATTCATAGGATTAGGACTAAGTGGACACCGTGACACTCCATTCTTTTGAAATTCTTTATCATGGTCTTCATCACTGCTGCTTTCATAATCCATAGGATTAGTACTAAGTGGAAACCGTGACTCTTTATTTATTTGAAATTCTTCATCCCGTATTTCATCAGTGCTACTCCCATAGTCCTTGGGATTAGGACTAAGTGGAATATTTGACTCTCTATTCATAGTGGAAGAATTTCCGTTATATTCATCAATATGAATATAATTGTTACGCGATGAAGATGTTGATGCTTCACAAAGAGAAACTTCACTATCAGAAGAATCCATACCTTTCAAACAGAAGAGGTTGAATGATACAAATGTACTCTCCTAATGATAATATATAGCTTAAAGAATGAAAATTTCCCTCCACCCTCCAAAAATTTTGTTTAATGTATCTCTCTATAATTTTCTTCTACAATTTATTGAAAAATTTTAACTAAAATTTTCTTATGAAATAAATTTTTTAAATAAAAATTGTAAACTAAATCTTCTACCTAAATTAATTTATTACTTAAACTATATAATATTTATTAGACAATTGAATGTTTTTTTTTAAATTTTCATTATACCTTCTAAAACAAATTAATCCTACATTTACCGTGCTGTAAAACAATTCCGTAATGTTCACTTTATCATAGTTCTCTATATTTCCATAACAAAATTTACATGGGAAAGTTTTTATAAAAACAAATTAGTTCCACATTAACCGTACGGTAAAAAAATTCCGTAATTTTCGATATATAATAAATTTCATTATCACTATTCTTCACATCACATAAAGGTTTTTCGAGGTTCGTTAAAAGACTTGGAGCGAATTTGTGGAGCAACTACATTGCTATCAACAACATATTCAATGGAGGATTATCGCATTTGAAAGGTTAGTTTCTTTTTTTCCTGTGTGCAAATTTTAAAATTAAATAAGTTTAATGTTTTTTTTTAGAAATTAAAAATTTCAATGATACAGATTTACCCACTACGTCCACAGTGGGCGTGGTGGGCTCGATCATGCTCCTGGTGGCCCAATGGGCTCGTGGGGGAGGGGTAAGGAGGCTCGCCACCCCGACGGCCTAACGACCTGCCAGGGTGGCAGGCTGATTCTGGTCAGCCCTCGCCCCACTCGACAACCCAACGGCCTGCTGCCTTAGCTGGCCATTGGGCCGCCGAGGTGGGGCGGGGGGGATGAGGGTGCGAGGGAGGGTGGCCGTTGGGCCGCTGAGGTGGGGTAGGGGGCTGGCGCCTGGATCCCCGCCCACTTTGGGGGCCCAACGACCGGTCCAGGTGGCGGGCTGATTTCGGGGGTGGGGCGGCAGACGGTTGTATTTTTTAAATTTCTTATTTTTATTTTATTTTTTAAATTGTTATGTTTTACAAAATTAATTATCATTTATTGTTTTGTTTGTTAATTTAAGCTATTATTTTTTTGTAATTTACTGATTTATATATGTGTCTTTTTTTTGCAAGAAAATGGCATCAAAGAAGATTTCTGTGAATATTTCTGGACCAAACACTGTTAAAGGTGGATCGTCAAAAAACACTGTTGAATGAACCAAACCTGAGCTGATAGCTACAAATATTTCAAGTGCCTCAAACAATAAGAAGACAATTTCATACTGGAAGAAATCAAAAGAAGTGAAACTTCTAGAAAATATATGGCATGTGAAAGAAAGAGAAAGCAAAGATGTGCAGATATATCTATATGCTGATATATCTAATGATAGTGGAATTTATGAGGTGTTGGGAAAGGTCATAGACATGTGTTTGGTACTGGACAAT
This sequence comes from Pinus tabuliformis, assembly GCA_031772625.1. Lineage (NCBI taxonomy): Eukaryota > Viridiplantae > Streptophyta > Pinopsida > Pinales > Pinaceae > Pinus > Pinus tabuliformis. The sequence continues at coordinate 1,780,857,350 of CM062819.1, read as the reverse complement.
GAAGTTGTTTATATACTTACAAAACCGCACAAGTCACATAAAAGGATTAAATATCAGTTATTATATTCATTGTATGACATGAGAGAGGTATCTACAAAGTTTTGTAAACAAATCGTAAATGATATTACACAAAATATCGTAAGTATTGTTATTTATTTTTGTGTTTTGCGTTATTGTAATTGTCTCATTATACTTTTATAACTTAGTTTTTATTGACATGATATTTTGTTTGACAGAATTTTATGGAAAGTGTTTCAATTATGTTGGGAGACATTCATTTCATAGAGCATGATATTATGAATGTTGTCAGCAGTTTCTACTCAGTGTCAGAAGAATATATGACAAACAAGAAAAATGTAGTAATTCATGATGCTACAAAACTACATCCAAGGGATAAGAAAAAAATGCCTCTAGTGAATAAATTTAGCAAAGGTAGACATGTTACTTTTGAAGATGAGGAAGTTGAAACTAACACTGAAGAATATGTTGTCGTTACTGAGGATGACATTGGAACTGATGTTAGAAAGGAGAAAAGCCGTAAAAGACCAAAAATAGCAATGCCGAAGAATAAATCTATTCTAGTTAATGATGAGAATGTTATGGGGAAGAAAAGTAAAGTTGAACATTCTCAAGTAGTCATTACCAACAGTGAAAATCATAGTGAAACTTCAAAAGAAAGCACAGAAAATATTACACTAGAAGTTGATTTAGAAGATGACATTATTAAAACAAAACAAAATGCCATTCGACAGAACTTGACAAAGAGAAACTTAATTGAGGGTGGTCGTACACTTCAGCTTAATGTGAGACAAATATATAAGGCAAGTAAAGGACAATGTAAATATCAAATCAGAAAGCCACACCACTTGCATGTTCACAACTTGAAGACATTGATGAGGTACAATCAATATGCTCATGTGGTTAATTATGTGCTTCTTATTGATCCAATTCAAGTTCCCAGCAAATAAGCATTTGATAAGTCAAAATGTTTTGAATACAATTATTATGTGCTTGGGGGAACCATTTTGTAGACGCTCAAAGACAATTGATAGAGGAATATTCCAATAACCCACGTTTTGAAAAAATGAAATGTATCATTTATGTTGGTTTATTAGATACAAAAGCAAAGTTAGTGGCATGAGATCATAATTCAGATAATGAATATAAGATATATATGAATTTCATCCAAAGGGTTAGATTTATTCATAGGGAATTTGAAGAAAAATGTGGTGGGGATAAGATAAATGTTACTGTAGATTTCCGAAAGGAATGTTGTATGGAAATAGGCTATCAAATTGAGGAGAAAATCAATTCAAAAGGCGGCAGAGTAAATACTGATTTATTCAGACGTATTGATAAAATTTTCCAGTTGACATTTAGAATTGAAGAGATATGGGAATTGATTAATGAGATTTTTAGCATGTGGGAGAACATTGACATTAAAAACCAGAAAGTCAAAAGGTCTTAACCATTGATATGTAGCAATAGTAAATCAGAACCTGAAATGAAACAACTTACAGAAGATATGACTATCACACCTTGGAAAGCATTGCAAGGAGTGAGGATGAAAAACTTGTCAAAGAAATATTATCTCGTGTAAGGTCAGAGGAATTATCATTGGAGGAAATGTCCGAGGAATTTCAAAAGTAAGTTTGTTGAATTATTTTTACTTATTTCTAGATTATAATTTTCTTTTAAATATAACATATTGTTCTTGGTAGTATTTGTTATAAATATCATTATATTAACTTTTTTTACTTTATCTATGTAGTCACAAAGTTTACATGAAAATACAAGAACAAATACTTAAACTGTTGAATGAAGATTGTTGAGATGATGTTGTACACAACTATCCAGATTAAGTTATACATCAACATTAATTTTTTTATATCTTGCATTTAAAAAGGTATGTTGATTTATACATTCATTTTTATTCATCTGTATATTATTTTTATTTTATAACTTATACATATATTTGTTTATTTTATTAAAAATGAGGAAGGATGCAAATGGAGCACCAGATAGTTTCAAAACCTTTATTGAAAAAATTAAGATCGAAACACTGAAGAAGAAAGGTCTTAGGAATGTTGAACTTGATCCAATTCTTACTCATTTCATTTGGAATGAGCTTGACACTATTCAATATCAAGTAATACAAGGCGACTGTAAAGACATTTCTAAACTCATACCTAAAAGGGATTATGCCCTAGTTATTGCAGATATTCCCCATGGTTACAATATCCCGAACATTGACTATGATAGTGACCCTTATATTTATCAAGCTCTTAGTAAAGTGGTTGCGAGATTTCTAGAAGTTACATCGTCACCATTATGGAGATTTGTGACATTTCATTCAGACACACAATTGATAATGTTATTGTCAAACTTCAAGGGGAAAACAAACTCAAGGATGCAACTTACATGGTAAGACGTTGAAAATATATATTTGATTAATGTTAGAAAATTCATTTATGTACAAGTTAATTGAATTTTTACTATTTCATGTTACAGGAAAAAGTAAAATCTTCTTAACCGTGAAGATCAACCACTTATAAATGATTCTGAGTTCAACTATATTGATAGTTGGGAAAAAGATGATAACTATAAGTCTATGATTTTTAATCGGGTAGATGGAAAGAGTCATAGCCAAGTATTGACTTATGATGATTTTGTGAGAAAAATAACATATGAAGACAAATAAGAAAAATGAGAGATAGTCAACATTTATAAAAAACCACAGTTATTGATTAACTATCTTATAGACATATGTTCAACCGAAGGAGATTGGGTTCTGGATTTATTTTCTGGCTCAGGTAAATTTTATTATATGGAATTGAATTTAAATATCTTCTTTCTTAATTTATAAATCATTATACTAATTTACTTCATTATTTCTTTTGTGCTTGATAATTAGGTACAACACTAGCATGTTGCCTTCAACAAGGAAGAAATTGCATTTCCATTGAAAAAGATCCAGTGCAGTGCAATTTTATTCAGCAAAGAATTAATGCTCTTCAATTTCTTCCAGATGCAATGCAAGAAATTGGGTTGAAGAAATGAGATTTTAGTGAATCACATGTGGCCAAAAGGCAAAGAAACCTCAACCACCATTACATGGAATGATTGGAAAGACATACATTGAGAGATTCGCAGACATCAAAGATCTATCAGAAGAGGAAAATGAGGAAAATGAAGCATAAAATATTGTGGAAGAAGACAATGGTGAAACTCTAAAGGATGAAAAGTTTGGATTACGTGATATTGTTGATTAAATTTAAATTATGCTTGGAAATCAAGCTTATTTTTTGTAACTATTAATTAGTTATACTTGTAATGTTTTGACTTTGACATTTTATGAGAAGAATAAGCATTCAATTAATGTTGTTATATGTTCAATATTTGTATTATGTGATTTTCACATTAATTTTTATGTTAATCATTATTTTTTGAAAAAAACATTGATTATTATTATTTTTTGACATGAAATTCATAAAAAAGCTATTATTTAACCATTTTTTGTTAAAATTTTCCTATAAAAATTGTGATTTTGACATGTCATTTCTAGCAAAAAATTATCTAAACGTGTAATTTTTTAGTTATATTTATGTTGAAAATGGTTATTTTTATGTCAATTGTTGAAAATGATTGTTTTTTAGAGACAATTATTTGATGTGCATTGAAAAATTAATTAATGATGTATAAATATGTAGAATATCGAAACTTTAAAATATCGACTTTCTTCTTTAAATATGCAAAACAATAAAAACCTCACTACAAAAAAATAAAAATAAAATAAAAACAAGAAAATATGAAGAAAAAGACCACTTCAAAAATTGTTAAATTTAGAAAATAATTATTTACATTTCATACATTAGAAAATTTAAAGTAAAAAAATAGGTCTTTTAAAAAAAGGGCTTGATGCAGAATCACTACTTTTATAAATCAACATGCAAATCAATAACATTCTAAAAAGTAATGTACATAATAAAATTTAAAGTGCCAAAAACTATGCTTAAAAAATGTGTATTCTGCATCACCCCTTTTCAAAATTGGGCCACTTTTTTGCTACCTTTACGAAATGGGTAATCGTATCAGTTCTCGTTTCGAAGTTTACATTGTTAAAGAGAGAGGGAGGTAAGAAGAAATTCATTAAGAGAGAAAGATGGAGAGAGAGAGAGGGAGTGATAAGGGAGATAGAGAGAGAGGGATAGATGGGGGAGAGAGAGTGAAGGGGAAGAGGGAGGAAGAGGAAGATAAAGGGAGAGATATTTAGATATGGAGAAAGAATGTGTATGTTTTGGGAGTGATATAGAGAGACAAAGGAGAGTCAGAGGGAGATAGAGATATAGATGGGAGGTGAAGAGAGGGAATAAGAGAGAGATATATAGAGGGAGGGAGAGATAGATAGATATGGAGAGAGAGTGTGTGTTTGGGGGGGTGAGATAGAGAGACAAAGGAGAGATGGAGGGAGATATAGATATAGATGGAGGGGGCAGAGGGAAGAATATTTCTTGTACTATATGCATTGATTTTAGTGTAGATGATGATTTCTAATCCTATTTGATTTCTTGCACTAGATGCACTGATTTTATTATAGGTTTTCATTTTTAATTATATTTGATTGCTTGCACTAAATGCATTAATTTTAGTTTAGATGTTGATTTCTAATCCTATTTGATTGCTTGCTCTAGATGCATTGATTTCAACATAGATGGTGATTTCTAATCTTATTTGATTGTTTGCGCTAGATGCATTGATTTTAGTGTAGATGTTGATTTCTAATTATAATTGATTGCTTGTACTAGATGTATTGATTTCAGTATAGATGTTGGTTTCTAATCCTATTTAATTGCTTTCATTATATGCATTGATTTCAATGTAGATGTTGTTTTCTAATCCTATGTGATTGCTTGCATTAGATGTTGTTAATCTTGAGACTGTAAATTCTTAAAAATAATTTTCAAGATTAGATGTATGGGGGAGAGAGGCAAGGATAATTTTAGGGGCGAATGTTCGCCCTTTGGCGAAATTAAGGGGTTTTAAATTTTTAGTGGGCGAATATTTTGTATCATAGTACATTTTTACAGATCACCTCAAATAGCCCACCTTATTTTAAGGGAGAGGGTAAAAAAGGTAAATTTAGCCCTTGAAATTAGGACTTACAACCTTCCATTCGCCCATTTTCAAGAATAGGTTTTATTTAAGTGAATCCATTCGCCCATTTTTAAGAATAGGTTTTATTTAAGTGAATCCTATGGGCCAAATACCATTTTTATAAAAGAGGTATGGTAAATTAATAAAAATATAAATAAATGAGAGGTATGGTAAATAAATATAACATTTTTTATATTTACTCCATAAGTCACCTTATATGCATGTAAGGGTGTAAACAAATAAAAATATAAGTAAAGTGGAGGTATGGTAAATAAATAAAACGTCTTTTTATACTTACTCAAAAGGTATGGTAAATAAATAAATATAAATAAACTAGACGTATTGTAAATAAATAAAACCTCTTTTTATATTTAGTCCATAACCCTCATTCTATTTATGAAGGCTCAAGAAAGAGGTTTTATTTAAGTGAATCCTATGGGCCAAATACCATATTTGTAAAAGAGGTATGGTAAATTAATAAAAATATAAATAAACGAGAGGTATGGTAAACAAATAAAACATTTTTTTTATATTTACTCCATAAGTCACCTTATATTTACGAACACTCAAAAAATGGGTTATATTTAGGTGAAACCTATGGCCAAAATACTATGGCACAAATACCATGGACTAGATTGTTATTAATACCATGCAAAAAACCATTATTAACCCTAATATTAGAATTAATAAAAATAAAAATGGCACATGGTATTGACCCATGGTATTCACCTGGAATGTAGCCTATTTAAATGGGGGAATTAAACCAGCATGTAGCCTATGCTAAGATTCACTAGGACTTTACAAAGTTTTATTATTTAGTGAAAGACTCGCCAAGATCTTACAAGATTTTATAATTGAGTAAAATATTTGCCATGCCTGGTGAGAGATTCGCCAAAAAATTATATATACATATTATATTATTGATAAAATCGCCTTCCATTTTTCCTATATAACATGGAGATTCGCCCATTTATTATATTTATAAATTTAGGGGGGGTTCTTAAAATTTTCCCTGGAGAGAGGGAAGAAGATTTCTTGCACTAGATGCATTGATTTCAGTATAGATGATGATTTTTAATACTATCTGATCGCTTGCACTAGATGCATTGATTTCAGCGTAGATGATGATTTCTAATACTATATGATTGTTTGCACTAGATGCATTGATTTCAGTGTAGATGTTGGCTTCTAATTATATTTGATTGCTTGCATTAGATGCATTTATTTCAGTGCAGATGTGGTTTTCTAATCCTATTTCATTGCTTGCACTATATGCATGGATTTTAGTGTACATGTGTTTTTCTAATCCTATTTGATTGTTTGCACTAGATTCATGGATTTCAGTGTAGATGTGGATTTCTAATCCCATTTGATTGTTTGCACTAGATGCATTGATTTTAATGTAGATGTTGATTTCTAATCTCATTTGATTGCTTGCATTAGATTCAATGATTTCAGTGTAGATGTTGTTTTCTAATTCTATTTGATTGTTTGCATTAGATGCATTAGATGTTAATCTTGAGGTTGTAGATTATTAAAAAAATAATTTTCAGGATATATTTAGTAATATGTAGAAGGACACTATTAAGAAATAATTAATCCTCCTGCAAAGTGCAAATTAATCCTTGACAAGATCATCTCCCTTCTTCATCACCAACTCATTACTAATAGACAATTACTTATATTCAAAATTACTAATACAGTAATTGCATACAACAATGTATTCAAAATATTTATAAGAGGAAAATGTATATTTATAAACATCAAAACAAATCAAAATATTCTTGAAGGAGATGTGATAATTGTTTGGAGAAACAAATAATGTAAATATTCTATAAATATGGCCACTCATTAAAAAAATTCAAAAACACATTATTTCTTGACTTTGCAAAATAGACTAAAGAAATAAATAATTTCAAACATAAACAAAGAAACAAATTATTTCAAGAGTAATATTGATGCAGTAAATTATTAAAACTACTCTTCAAGATATATTTTGTAATATTTGGAGGAACACTATTTAGAATTAATTAATTGTCAAAAGTTGTGATACCTAAAATTAAATGAAATAGATGTGCAATATCAATCCTCCTATAAAATGTTGATAAGATTATCTTCCTTCTTCATCACCAACTAATTACTAATAAACAATTACATACACATAAAAATATAACACAACAACGGTAAAATTTACAAACATCACATTCAAATCCAAACACGTAAACACACAAACCACTCAAAGTATCCAAACACAGACGCATAAACCATTCAAGGAAAACAACATAGACCAAAATAAATAAGAGAATGATAAGGTCATGCTAAGAAAATAAAACATAATGTGAATTTTGATTTTTATCTCAAACATATACATAATAATAATAATCTAACAATGTGACATTTTTGCCCTCAACTAGAACCAACTTAGATCCATCTAACAACGGATCTATCATGGGCCAAGAGGGATCAGATCCCTCAAGGTGCAAACCTTTCCTTAAGTTCTACACACCAAAAAGAAGGATTTGATCCCTCTTGGCGCATGATAGATCCGATGTTAGATGCATCTAAGCTGGTAATCACTCATTTTCCATTTTGATTCATTTACCATGTGCATCATAAGGTTAGGTTTCACTATCACACATATACCACCAAAACCAATATATCAAAGTCCATATGTTCATATATTTACAATATATAATTTTGGATAACCACTGTAAGTTAAACCATCAAATAATATCCATACAAGATCTTAAAAAAATTGCTTTAGGGCAATGTTCTAGATCAATTAATGCATTCTAGAGGATGGCCTTATGGATTATTGATACCTTGCGCACTTTGTTATAGTCATAAGAATGTACAAAGAAATTCCATAAAAATCAAATGCATGACCATATGTTTAAGTCTACAAATGAAACAAAATAAAACGAAACTCACAAAAAAAATCCAATAGTTAAGAGGAAGTTACGAGTAACAAAATGAAATGTTAGAAGGAAATTTTAAAATAAAAACTTGAAGGAAAGTATATCACAACTCCCTCTCTGATCCAAAGCAACATTTAACATCAAAATCAGACCATAACCAATCTTCTCAATGGAAATGAATGACATTGAGAACTTAACCATGCATAAGCAATTTTAAAGTAGGATTCCTTATATAAGCCATAATATGGTTCATTTTCCACAAAGGTTGACTAAAATATTTCTTGTTGGGACACACAAATGACACCCTTGCAAGAAGAAACAACATCGTCTAAGAGCCACCTCCCACTTGCACTTTTCTTAATAAGGTTTATGCCACTCTACCATAGTGGCCATGATAGAAGATGTAGGACAAAGGCAAGGTAAGTGAAAACATACTAGGATTAAGAGGGAAAAACCTTAATAGAAAACAAAGAGTTTATTGTTGCCGCGTCCTGAAGTAATTTGAATTTATTATAGAATATTCCATTGTAAATAAACCATTTTATGGTAGTAATATTTTATGACATGAATATAATTATAATAAATCAATAACAAGAGAATGAATGAGCATAGCTTGATAGGGTACTAGTGGTTGTTAGTAAGAGAAATGAAATTATCAAGACATCACCTAATTAGAGAATTAAGAATGAAGCTAACATATATTTGACTCCTAAGGCTAAGTTTTGGGGTCATGAACCAATCCAATAACTATGAAAGTCATGAAATGATCCTTCAATTTCATGTTATGGGTTTTTTAGTAATTGACAAGTGTGGACCTCTCAAACTATGGTAAGAACATCCAAAATGATGGTTTATAACCACTTACTAGTTGTTGACATAAAGTTCCATTAAAAAATAATAATAGGGAGACAATATCAATTATAAAGAAGGTTTGAGATTGTGGCCTAGAGTTTGGTGGCAACCTTTGATTATGTATACCCACTGAATTATACTAAATGAATAAGAGAGCGTTTGGAATCCATTGGATCATAAAATTAAACTACTTTTGCAAGAGCATAAGTATGACAATTTGACATTCCTAATAGAGTGAGTTAATAAGTCGACAAAATCAAGTTTTCAAGCAAGTGTTTTTTTTTTCCAAGCAAGATAAAGTTCTCTCACGATCCACTCATTTATTTTTCCATGATATTATCTTATGCATCGCTTGTTTTTTAATGGCTTGCATTTGGCTCAACTACTTTCACAAGGTCATAAGTAGGGAAACTTAGCCTTTTGTAGTTTGAGAGAATTATGAATATTTATGACATTTAATTTGGAATTCTTTGGCTAAGCAACTTAAATACTTACTCCAAAATAGTAAAAAATCTCTAGAAATGATCTTGATAGTGATGTCAAGAGTAAGTGCTTCATACCAAAGGTTAATGCAACCATAGTAAATTCATTGACTACAACTTTTGGTTCCAGAATGAAAGAGAATAAAATGCAATTTAGCATTACTAAATAACATAAACATGAAAGAGAGATTTTATGCTCAAAACATTGATCATAATATCAATTTTGAACATGATTATGTATTTGATTAATAACAAGTTGATGAATTTAGCTCTAAACAAAAATGGGTGAGACAATTTAGTTGAAGACAATTATCATTTCATGTGATGATGTTGAGGATCATGATAAGGATTTAAATTTTAAACCCCCTAAAACTAGATAAACCCAACGTTAAGGCTAAACTAAACTAATGGGAGTTTGTTCCTAGACTTGAAGTTTTTGTCCAAAAGAGAATTTAAAAATGCTATAAACTAGTATGTGGAGTATTTTTAATAGTGTAAAAACCCAATTGGTGATATTTGGAAGTTGTAACAACGTGTAATTTCTATTCCCGTGTATGGAGTATATTCATCAATATAACAACATAATTGTTTCTTGTACTGTACCCCTAACATTATGACATCTACAAAGGGGTTTGGATCTCATGCAAAAGAATATACAATAATGAGGAATGAAGGCTATGTTGAATCTAAAAACCAAGTAGGCAACTAGCATATTATCAAGAGGTTACACCATTTTTCTACTAGTCACATTGTGAAGATTGCATGATTCATGGGATACACCCACATGCAACGTCCTAGATGAATCAATGTGATTCTAGAGAATGACTTTATCAATTCTTGTAAGCCTACAAATTGTGTTATTACAATTTTAGGAATTTGCAAAGTAATTTCATAGAAATTAAATGCATGACCATAGCTTTATGTCTACAAATGAAACAATAAAAAGGAAGATCACAAAAAAAGGATCATACAATTAAGAGTAGGATGCAAATCATGTAAAACAATGTAGAATAGAGCTTATAGATTTTGGAAGGGCATATAGTTTTAGTGAAGCTTTCTCCCAAAGTTGAGAACTATTAGACAATGCCTTCAATTAGTCACCTTGGTATCTACAAATGGGTATCAGTCAAAACCACACAACATACAATATCAACAAAATGATAACTTGATAGAAAATTTCAAAACTGGCCAACAAGTAGAACTATACCCAATAGGAAAAGTATGAAATGGAAGTTTCATAAGAGTTAATTTGTTACAAGAGAGACTAATTTATAGCTTTGATTCTAAATCTTGAGTTAGGTGTGTTTGATTACCATCACCCAAATTGACTCCATTTGACATGGATAAAGTTTTCATACCCAATTCCTGTTGCTAAGTTTTACTTCAGAAATTTGATTATCTATTTGTTACAAAAAATGTTCCTTTTAGATTAAATAAACTACCAATTGAACATTGTGATAGTGTGAATGGTTCCACAACAATTGCTATCACATTTATTGTACTTTCTTTGGAACCATTTTGAGCACTTTCACTAGGACAACCTTCACCCATTGTAAATAAATTTAAATCAATGGAACATTCATACAACAATTATATTTTCAGCCAAATGAAGAGATACAAATGCTGCGTGAATATAACATTTTTCTCAAATAAAATTAGAGATTAATTCAATATATTCACTAGAATAACCATAGTTGAAATAATCTAGGTTAATTGATGAAATATAACATAGACTATAACATAGTTACCGATCAAATGAGAACTATTACCTCAAAACGAGAACTCTAGCCCCAAAACCCAAAGAAACATGAAAAAACAACCAAAAAGTGAAAATTGTGCATGCGAGAATGATGTTTTTTTTTAGGGTAAATTTTCAACATTTTTTTAAATGGAAGTAAAAACCAATTTTTTTGCAAAATGGATGAAAAAACACCCTCAAAACAATAAGCGTTGATGCTGGAACAACAAAAAAAATAAATCGGGTTACAATTTTGACACTTTTTAGCAATGGCATTAAAGATAAAATATCAAGACTTTGAGAAATTGTAAAATTCCAACAATTATCGAACATGATGTTAAAGATAAAATATCATGTCTCAAAGCTTGATAATTCCAATAATTTCCATCCATGTTGTTAAAGATAAAATATCTGGACTCTAAAAAACCCTAAAATTGTAACTGTTGTCAACCATAACATTAAAGATAAAATATCATACCTTAGAAAAACTTTAAGATTTTGACAAATTTTCAACCATGGAATTAACAACCGTAATTTTTTAATATATTTCAACCATGAAATTATTGACAAATTCTATGACAAATAATTTTTAAAAATGAACAAGTAAATAAAAGATTCATTATTCCAAGAGTAATTTTTATTTTAAAGGCTAAAACTATAGCTCTTTTCAAATTTTAGCATAAGACAACTTATCCTATTGCAAAAAGAAACTAAAAATCAACCATCAAAACAAAGTGCCCTCTTTTAATGAGGCATTAAAATTTCAACATTTAAAAAAATATCTTATACCAAATGATAACAATAATTAATATCTTGATAGTATCACTGTATAATTTAAAACATCAACATTAATTTCTAATATTTCTTTACTTTTAATCAAAATATCAACTTTGGTAGATTGAATATAACATGCATTATTTTTCTAATTCATTATTGTGTTCACTGGGGATTCACTCAGTGAACCTCTGACATATCATGTGCGTTCGTGGCATATAAACAATACCCTTAATTTGACTACATATTAGAAAATCCCTCTAAAAATAACTTTATTTAACCCCCTACCAATATGAACCCAACACAACTTCCCAATTTAGAAAACCACTACTTTCACTAGATATTGTAGGTATCCATTTTTCATTAACATTTTTTATACCCCTTTATATTTTTTCATTAACTTTAAGCTCTATTTTTTATATTTTCCAATATAATAACCCTTTACCCCCTATATATCCCCCAATATATTATGTAATTATTTCCTCAATATATATCCCCCAATATGAACCCACGTGGTATGATATTGCTCCCCCAGTGAAGCCCCTATGATTGCCTTGTGGATATTCTAAAGAGATGAATTCTTCATAATTAAAACATATAATCCAACAAACATAGAAATGACTCATAATTTCATGTAAGATCACATGGAAGTCAAAATATTTATTTCAAGTTACCATGCAAACATCTCTAAAGATATGAATTCTTCATCATTAAAGCATATAATCCAACAAACATAGAAATGACTCATAACTTCATGTGAGATCATATAGAAGTCAAAATATTTATTTCAAGTTACCATGCAAACATCTCTCAAGAGATGAATTCTTCATAATTAAAACATATAATACAACAAACATAGAAATGACTTATAATTTCATGTAAGATCATATGAAAGTCAAAATATTTATTTCAAATTACTATACAAACATCATTTATATAAAATTTCTTAGATCTTTATTCAAAATCACCCATAGGTTCTGGAACACCATAAGAATCTACATCTTCAGATGAATGAATGGATTCTTATGAAGATGACCCACATTCTTCTCTTTCATCAACTAGAGCCCCATCTGAGTCAACATGCATGCCCACCATTCTAGGTTTGAAAAGTCTTCTAGATCTATGACTAGGTTTAGCAGACTCCCATCTCAACACTGTTTCTTCTGGTAGCAACTTCAAAATATATATGGTCCTGAAGCAAATATTTCCTCTCTTTGTTAAATTGAAGTCATAGACAAGTATGTCAACATACTCCAATTTTAAGAGGTCTATGCGGCGACAATTTATATTTGCACCCTTTCTTTTTCTCTTTGTGCTAACTACCATCTCTGGCTTGTACACACCATTGAATGTGTGGGTATTTGTGGGATACCAATGTACTTCAACAACGGTAATATCTTCATTTTCTTTAATGACCTTTATAACCTTGGCAACCCAAAATGGATAGCCAAGTGGATTTCCATCTGCTAATACTACTATCATGCAACCCTCCTTAACATCATGCACAAAACCCCTGTAAAGGTCTTCCATGGCTTCACGTTGTGCACGTGATCTTCTAGAACCAATATAGATTTCTCTTTCCTCTACCTGTGGAGAATTAATAATACCTTGAGATTGTTGTTGTTCAACAATGTGTCTTTCCTCCTGTTCATTTGGCATATTTTGCGGCCAAATAAATGCAGTCTTCAAAATTGTATCTTCATTTCTTGATCTTGAAATGATATCACTTTGATTATTGAAAAAAGACTCCCACCAAACTGAATCAACAACATCAAAGTACTCATATGTATCTCTAATACATCTTTTAATTTATTCTAGGCATTCAAAATAATTTATCTCTCTCTTATGCCTTCGTGCATTATGGATTTCAACAACTAATTGTAATAATATTATCTTTGATGCAAATATTGGATGATCTGGAATGAACTTCAAAAATTCTAAACCTAATGACGACCCCCATTCTGCAATAGTTGAATACTTCTTGCCCCATATAATTGTTTTACCATCAATTTTTTTGATACGAAATTGATGCTAGAAGCTAATGTCATTAAGTTGTTCAATGCATTTCTCCTCACCATGCAATCCTAGAATAAGCCTTTGCATGTCAATAATTTCTCCCAACACATGAAAAATAGACTTTGGAATGTATGATTTTTTGATACATTCAATTAATGATGATAGACTCCCAACATCCTTCCTCCTCAATGTTACTGAAAAACGACTAAACATTTCATCAATATGGTCATGGGTGTACCCAACAAGAAGGAAACCATATCTTTACCTTTTTAAAAATTCCCAATTCAACAAGCATGTTTAGATATTCGAAAAGAACTTGATTTTTGTTTTCACGGCTTGTGTTGTCTAATTACAGATATAAACTTCAGGAAGAATACCAGACCAATGGGAAACCACATCATGGATTATAGTTATGGTTATATTTGCATCATTATGAATATTTGGAGTTGTGAAGTAAACCCTTGGCAACATCTTCCCATTAAAGGCCATACAACAAACCAAGTGAAACTGAATAAAATTTTCCTCTTGCAATTTTTTTTGGTGTGCAGACAAAATGTAGCAGAAGTGTTTTCTTTTGGTCCATACCATCAATTATCAAACCCAAATATTTATTTGGATTTCATAGCACTTCTTTCGATGCTTATACAATTTTTGTCTTTCACTTTTTTTTTTTTTTTTTTGCGATGCTCTTGAAGTGCTTTGACAATGGAATCCGCACATAAAATAAAAGAAACCTATTAATAAATATATTTTCAAAGTCGATAACTATCCAATTTTTTTAGAGAAGATGCAATATGTTTCCAGCTTCTCCCACCATAATGGACCTGCTTCCGCCACACAGCTCATAACCCACCTCAGCTTCTTCGACGGGCACAATCACATGCGACATTTTCTTGCTGAAGGGTTTGTTTCTTAGCTAAGTTGTATTACACCCGCACCTATCGCCGTTACAATTACAACTACGGGAGCCCCATCACCCCTGCAGGCAGCTGGCGCAAATCGGTTGTGACAGTTATGGAAGAATTAATAGATTATTTGGCAGATCTGTTGGAGGACGTGCCTATCTGGATACAATCAAATTCTTCTCCAGCTGGTTTTTTTTTCCTTCGACAACGAACTTTCCGAATCCGTCGACGCTTTGCCCCCCATCTCTGGCACCAAGGTCTCCTCTGTAACCCTCCCGGAAGATGCCCTGTCTCTACCGGACCTCATATCCCAGCCTTTATCGCCTTCCTCGCTTAGTTTCGTGGACCTCCCACCAAACCCTAGTGATCAAACCTTCTCGGAGGTCTTGGTTTCGAATTTGCCATTGACTGATTCATGCAAACCTTTGGTGGACCACCTCTCGGCTTCAAAAACTCCTCTGTCTGCCCGAATCGCTCCGCTGACCTCGTCCACTCCTCCATTGGGTAACCTCATAGGAATTTCCCCCATTTCCAACATTTTTTCCTCTGTGCCATTAACGGCTCCGCCTGGATCTAGGGTTCCTCCCATACTCGATGGCAGCGTATCAACACACCAAAGCAGAGAGAACAATGGAATCTAAGAAGAAGAAGTGCCTCAATATAAAATTCTGCAAGGTCTTCCTCAAACCGACTGAGGACACGCAGCTGCTCGACTCCATGGATACAATTGAGAAGGTTTTAGTGGGACGAGTTCGAGGTAGACATTACAGTGTAGAGAGGCTACAACAATGGGCATCTGAGGTTTGGGGCCATCACCTGAACAACCCTCCTTTTGTACAGACCTTTGTAAAAGGCTAGTTTTCTCTACGTTTTGACAGGTTGGAACACACCAATTGGGTGCTCTCCATGATATGGCATATTGATCAGGCGTTGGTTCTTCTGCGAAGATGGACTCCCCTGTTCGATCCAGAACAAGAACGGGTGGATGCTGGCCCCCTCTGGGTCTGCCTCCCTGGTTTACCATTACATTTCTGGACGGAGGATGTTTTTAGGCGCATTGGAAATGCCCTAGGTACCTTCTTAACATTTGATAAATCCTACCAGACCACTGGGCATATGGCATACGCAAGGATATTGGTGCATATGGATACTACGGATGGTCTGCTGGAGCATATCAACATTCAGTGGAGGAATTCCACCAGGAGACAGACTCTTGACTATGAGGGAGTCCCTTTCAGGTGCAGGAGATGCCACAAAGTTGGGAATTTATTCAAGGACTGCCCTCTCAATGGGCAAGCAAATAGGAAGGCACCTGGAAAGGAACCACCGGTTCAGGCATTGCCGAAGCATGGGGAACAACCCCAACATGTTGATTCAGAAGTCCAGGCGGAACCTTCAGCCAAGGAAGTGACCCCCTCACAACCTATCCCGAAAAAGTGAGGCAAACCTCCGCATAGACCACCTTATCCTCCACACACTAGATCCAAGGTGGTTGCCGGGGATGCAGACACTTCAGGTAAGCGCATTTCCACATCTGTTTCCTCACATTTAAGCTCTTATGTTCTTGATTTTATTATTTCAGCCCCTGGCATTGGTTTGGGATCAGCTGCCCTCCCCTTGTCCTATATCCCTTTATCTTGCCCTCTTGGTTCCCCCCTTTCCTCTTTCTCCCCCACCCCTCTCACCCTTTCTGCATCACTTTTGCTTCCTCCACCTGCATCTGTCTCTGGTGTCCCCTCCACTGGGTATTTGACCCGATCTAAGACTAAGCGTCAGGCATCGGACCACGTCGGGCTTGACCTCGTCCCCTCCCCTCTTCTGCTTGAGATCCTGCATGGTCGACCTTACTCTCTTACGAAAGCATAAAGCTTGGCAGTAGATGAGATTGCATCCAGAAGACAGGCTACCATCCTTGGGGTACTTAGAGCAAGAGACACCCCCATAGCGACCCCCCCCCACAATGAAGATTGTCTCATTTAACTGTAGAGGGCTAGCAAGGCCCGATAAAAAAATTAGCACTTCGTCGGTTACTTGTGGCCGACCCTTTAGATATCATATTCTTACAGGAAACTCTTGGACCTGCTGATGCCATATCCCACACTCTTGGAACAATGCTACCTGGATGGGTGTTTACTTGTCTTGATGCCCATGGCAGATCTCGGGGTATAGCAATGGGATACAATTCTCGCTCCATAAAACTACTAAACTGTTGGGGAGGGTCTGGGCACATCGCAGAAGATATACCCAGATTTTCGAATCTTCAACATTTATGGACCGTGTCACCACAGGCCCGATTTCTGGGACAAATTACTGGGATCTGACATTTTACAAATGGACAATATCATTTTGGGTGGAGATCTTAACTTCTCAATCGGCCACTCTGAATCCTGGGGTCATCGAGCACAAAGAGATCCTCTTTCGGAATACTTTGAAACTACTTTGGAATCCCACCATCTGATAGACATCCCCTCTGCAAAGATCCAAGCAACCTGGAGGAACAATAGGACAGGGGATGATAGCCTGGCTCACAGACTAGATCGTTTTCTGGTCAAGGAGAATTTATTGGAATATGGCTACAATATCAGACAATGGGTGGGATCGGGAGGTATCTCTGATCACCTACCAATATACATGGAAAATAGATGGGTGTCGGTCTAAACACAAAGGTCCATATAAATTCTGCTCAGCTTGGCTGAAGGAAGCCTCTTACATTCGTATGGTCATAGACTTTTGGATGTCCAACCCACCTGGGGCTGGGGAGAACATTATAAACGGTTTCATGCACAATCTCTCGGAGCTGAAGAAGCTGTCCAAAATTTGGGCACACAACAAAAGAATCTTTGATGATCAATCCCTGAGGCAGATCGAAGCTAACATAGTAGCATTTGAAAATAATCATGGGGGGATATACAGATCAAATGAACACAAGGATAGGATCTCCTCACTTTACACAGCCAGAGGAAAAATTCTTAAGGACCGCGAAGAAGTCTGGAGACTGAGAAGTAGGGTGATTTGGATGCAGGAAGGGGATGATAATACTAAGTTCTATCACAAATATGCCAATGGGAGGAAGGCTATTAACACAATCTGGCAGCTAAAGGATGATCATGGCCATTCTGTCAACACCTTCTCGCATCTGGCATCACTGGCAACCTCATATTTCAAAAAAATCTACAGTGCGCCTTGGGAAGTAAACCTGGCTGAAATTATTCAAGTGGCACAACTCTTCCCACGATTTGTGGATCAAGAGGAGGAAAGGGAACTGACAAAGGAAGTCTCTCTGGGAGAGCTGGAAGCCACTCTCAAGTGGTTCAAAAAAGACAGAAGCCCTGGGCCAGATGGATGGACAATTGAGTTCTTCCTAGCTTTCTTTGAGACTCTTGGCACAGACCTCCTAAAAGTCATAGAGGATACCAGGATAAATGGCAAGCTAGCTGCTTCTCTCACCTCTACTTTTATTGCACTCATCCCCAAATCAGATAACCCAACCTCATATGATGAATATAGGCCTATTTCGTTGTGTAACTGCATATACAAGATCATAACGAAGATAATTGCAAATCGGATGAGGCCCATACTTTCCAAGCATATTTCACCTGAACAATTTGCCTTCCTACAAGACCGTCAAATTCATGAGGTAGTGGGAACTGCACAAGAGGTATTACACACTCTGCATATTAGGAAATGCAAAGGTATGATCCTTAAAGTTGACCACTCAAAGGCTTTCGACAGAGCAAACTGGTTATATATTAGAATGTTGTTAACTCATCTGGGATTCCCATTCATGTTTATTAAATGGATCATGAGCTACATTACTAACATACCCTTCAGTGTCTTGGTTAATGAAAGTGCATCTCCCTTATTTTATTCAGAAAGAGGTCTTTGACAGGGCTACCCTCTGTCACCATTACTCTTTCTCCTAGTCATGGAAGGACTCAGTAGACTTATCAAAGAAGAACACAGAAGGGGCATACTATAGGGAATTAAAATCACTGAAGACTGTATTCTCACACATCTACTTTTTGTGGATGATGTCTTGATTTTTCTAAATGGAGGCATTGGTGTTGAAAATGCAACAAGATGATGGAGCTTAGTGAAAAGGAGTCGCCTTCACTAAATGGGCCCGCAGGCTATTTTTGGCGCAAAGTCTATTTTTAGACATATGGATCATGGTCTATGACTTGCAGGATGCTGTTTATGGATGATTGGTCATGTTGGTAAAAATAGATGGACTTCTATTTTTAGACATATGGGCGGAGTCTATTTTTAGACTGCCAGGCTAAAAATAGAACAGTCGAATATTATTAGCTCATAATAATATTTGGACTATAAACATTATCTTATCCTCTTGGAGCACTTCAGTTCGAGCTAAAGATGTGGCACATGCAGCTGTCAAAAGGAAATACGCTTTTCTTATGGGTCAGTTGAGCTATTGCATGATGGACTTCAGTTAGAACTCAAGTGGTTGAGTTTTGGTGGAGTTGATTGTGGAGTTGATGGAGTTGTGTTCAGTTTGACTTGGTTAAACTAGTTGTATTTAGTCTAACTGCATAATACACTAGTGATGAGTGATGTGAATTAATTGTTAATTAATTCACTAATTATTAACTCATGCAACTAAAGAATACATCAGTTAACTCAGTGCATGGACAGTTCAGGGGAGACAGGTGTTAGAGGTTGAGATTGCTATCAGTTGTGACTATAGTTGTGCATGAGATCTTGAACACTCAATGGGATTGAGTAATGCCAATGAGGATTGCGTGGCTTAGCCAAGGAAATATGAGATTTCTTCAGCCATTCATCAATTATTCTCTTGCAGGATTGCGCAGTGGAGGCAGGCAAACAGTGGAGGAGATTTGAGGCATCAGATCTGAGCTAGTTTGTGTGTAACAGGTGGAGATAGTACTGAGTACTTGTGAGAAGTATTGTACTATGCATTGTTACATGTTCTCAATCATTATAATATATAGATAGTGTGGGGTTTTCAGCTGTATGCTTTCCCCGGGTTACACACTGTGTTAATGTGCGCATGCGATTGATGTTTCATTGTTTTGATTCTGCAAATTGATGATCAACGTAGGGGAGGTTATGTATTATGCATGCATTCCACAATAGTGTATAATCGGGATAATCTCTGTGAATAAGTGTCATATTATTCAAAATTTCTACAATTGGGGATTTGTCAATCATGAAAGCTACTTTCTCATTATTTCAAGTGGCTACAGGGATGACTATCAATGATTCAAAATCTACTCTGACAGCGGCAGGATGCACACAACATGAGACCCATTTTGCATTGCAAAGATTCTGTTTTAACCCCCAGAGACTGGAGAAGGGTCTAAAATACCTGGGATACAAGATAAAACTCTTGGGTTACAGAATTTCTGGCTGGACTTGGCTCATTTCTAAAATGGAGAAAAGACACAACACCTGGTGCTTCAAATATCTTTCCAGGGCTGGCAAACTTACGCTCATAAAAAGTGTTCTGGAGGCCACTCCAGTCTACTGGATGTCACTGGCCTGGATCCCCAGAGGCATCCTAGCTAGATACATGCTCTTTGCTATAGATTCCTTTGGAAGGGCAGTCAGTTGGGAAATATTTTCGCCTGGGTAAAATGGGATGCTCTAAATCTACCAAAAAAATGGGGGGGCTGGGGCATTAAGAAGCCAGAGGACTTCTCCCCCGCTCTGGCTGCAAAAATCGGGTGGCAGCTCATTACTTCATATAGTCTCTGGACTAAGGTGGCTGTCTCTAAATACATTGCCCTGTTACAGATTATGGACTGGATCAGAAGGCCCCAAAGACTCACTACAAGGATATCGATCATATGGAGGGCTGTGATTAAAGCACTAGATCCCATCAGAGCTGGTCTTACCTAGAAAATTCAATCATGTTTGGCAGTAAGGGTGGGTATTGACCCTTGGATTGGCTATGGGAATATGCATAGGCTACCAAATGATCTCATAAATCATCTTCATGCAACAAACATATCCCATCTGAACCATATTGCGGATGCCGACCATACTACCTTCCTCCAACAGGCTTGGAAATAAGCCCACAGGCTGAACATTCCACATCAATGGATTTAGTATTGGAACGACTATATTTGGGCCCTTAATGAAGCTCACATCTGAATAACTGAGGGAGAAGATGAGATTAACTGGGCTTTCTCCAAATCTGGGAGATATACTCCTAAGGAAGGATATCTTGTTCTGACCGAAGACCACAGACCGCATGCACCTGAAGCTTGGTGGAAAAGTCTCTGGAAGCTCAAAGCCCCACCAAGAAGTAGGCTTCTCATGTGGACCATTCTAAGAAACAAAATACCCATGGGAGACAACCTCCTCAAGCGATCACAGCACGACCCATTCTAGGGTTGTCTGTGCAAATGTTGCAATGAATCTATCTCACATTTATTCTTGGAATGTTTTGTGGCAAAGAATCTCTGGAATACTATTTTACCTTTGGCTGCTCCTCACAATACTTGGGAGGGCGCATCTATCCTTGAGGCATGGACGAACTGGTGCACCTTTGCCTCCCCTACCAGGCTACATAATATCCCTCTTCTTGTTTGTTGGGCCCTTTGGATCGCCCAGAACAGACTCACCTTCCAGAATGACTCCCCTCACTAGCCCTCCATTGTTGCCTGCGTGTTGGCTGATTACTCCCTCATCCCCGAAGATGCACCACCCCCTCGACCGCGCAGCATTATACCTGAGACAATTGATTATCAGAGGCCGTGGGCTTACTTTGATAGCGTTGCACAGGAGAATGGGTGTGGCGGGGGTGCCATCCTTCATATTAATGCACATCACTCATACAATATTATTATGGGATTCGGCAGAGGCACTAATAACTATGCCGAATTATCCGCAGCAAAATTCCTCATTCAATTTGCATTGGAGAAAAACTGTAGAGAT
Source organism: Pinus tabuliformis (assembly GCA_031772625.1). Lineage (NCBI taxonomy): Eukaryota > Viridiplantae > Streptophyta > Pinopsida > Pinales > Pinaceae > Pinus > Pinus tabuliformis. The sequence goes on along the minus strand of CM062819.1, from coordinate 1,780,835,590 downwards.
CTACAAATATTTGGGGATTCAAAAGTTGTTTGTGATTGGCTAAATAAATCTTCTAGATGCAATGCTTATACTTTGAGTCATATTCTGGATGAGGCACTGAGATTGATTACATCATTTGACTCTTTTACATGCCATCATATTTACAGGGAGCGGAACACAGCTGCTGACAGGTTATCCAAAGAGGTTGCTAATAGGGATCCGGACAACTGGTTGATCCGAGAACAACGTGATGGTGCACATTACCAATTTTACCATCGGCCATTTATGGATATCGCTGTATAAATTTAATTTCTGCTGATCTCACAGGAAGAACAAACTTCATATATATGTCATTTGTAAATATTCATAGTTTCTTTTTTGACATTTTATCTACACTCACAAAGTGCTAGATAATATATAGAACTCCTATTCAGTATATTTACAGCCATTGATACTTCCCTGCGTGGACACAAGGTATCAATGTTTTGATCACTTATGTCCCTGAACATAATTTTGTTGAAGATAGGCAGTGCCTCTCTATTTGAATATGCTTAAATGCATTCACAAAATGTAATTTCCTTTTAATAGAAATTACGATTTTTCCTATGGGAAAAAAAACTATCCAATTTTTAAAAATAATGTTATGAATGCATACTTCTTTCTTCCCCTTGACATATATCCCTTTTTGATTTAAGAGAAATAGATGTATTGCAAACCCCCATCCCTGTATTCTTAGGAATACAAACATTGTTGACTTCATTCTTCCATATCCGTGTAAAATATGAATATGTAATAAATCTATCATCTCCTTCAGCACCTTCTACATATTCTTTGTATAAGTTGTCGATTTATCGTCTTGAGAATTATCTGGAATATGTATTGTGTCTTTATTTGGCATACACTCTCCATGCTTTGAAAGGAAGTCTTTCATCCATCACATTGCAGTAATTGCTGATGGTCCAACCTCTCTTTTATAACGTACTTCTGAATAAAATATAGGATATTTTTCCAGTCTTTCTTGGATTCTTGACAAACAAAAATTACCAATTGAATGAAACATATTGAAAGCCTTTCTACAGAGCAATACATTCCTAATATGATAATCATAACCTTCTAGTGTAGATTGCATGCAACGCATTAAATATGAATTTTGCATGCTTGTATTCATTGACAAATATCTCTTCCTTTTCTCCAAAGAAAACTTGAAATCCATATGTTTCAATCAATTGTTTCGAAAACATTCACTTGAAATTAGATCACTGATAGAACTTCTACTTGTGAGATATTCTGTCATAAACCTTGTATAACTTGAATATTTTGGATTGATATGAAAAGGTCTACTCTACTCCTAGATACAATATTTTCTTGCAACGCCTCTATCATTTCATTATTCTGTGTAGAAGCATTTTCATCATCATTAGGAGGAATATTGTCCTCACTATGACCAATCTGAACATAGTTAAAAAATTCATCACCATCATTGCTTGGAAAATATTCATTAGCATCCTCACCTAAAGGAAATTCTTCACTACCAACATTTGCACTTTTGAAATCCTAACTCAGACGAAATTATTCACCATCTTCATCTGTGATTTTGAAATCCTCCCTTGGAGAATTCAATTTGTCATCACCATGAGTGCCTTTGAAACACTCACTTAGAGAAAATGCATTATTCACATCTATGCCTCTAAAATTATCATTTGCAATAAAATATTCATCCTCCTCTTCATAACTGGTGCTCGCATAAATTTCCTTAGGATTAGGACTAAGTAGAAAATATGACTCTCTATTCATAGTAAAATTATCATTTACAGTAAATTCTTCATCCTCCCCTTCATCAGTGGTGGTCTCATAATCCTTGGGATTAGGACTAAGTGGAAACTTTTAATTTCTATTTAATGGAAATTGTTCATCCTCCTCTTCATCAGTGGTGCTCTCATAATCCTTAGGATTAGGACTAGGTGGAAAATTTGAATCTCTATTTACTGGAAATTGTTCATCCTCCCCCTCCCCTTTGATGCAAGAGCATCCGGACACCTCAGTGAATTTTTTTTTAGAGAAAGAGACACGTGGACAACCACATGGACAACCAGGCCAACCTTGAACAAGATTCAGTTAATGAACTAATTTTAGTTAAAAAATCAGTTAAAACTGAATGTATGTGTAATAAGAACTGAAGGATTCATGAGGGAATAAAGAAGGAGAGGAGAAAAACCTGTGCGTATGAGAGAGGACAAAATGTAGTTGCTGGAGAAATTATAGATTAAGGTTGAGATGCCTTAAATTGTAACCTGAGTTTGTAAATAATAAAAATGCGTCTTTGTGAATTGATATGGAAATGCGTCTTGTGAATTTGTGTCTGTTCTGTTTTTTTTTTTTTTTATGTGTCAGGCCCCTTCGGTAATTTTGTGATTGACATTGATTGATTCCCCGCCTTAACTATTTGTTTTCCTTTTAATCCTTGGAAGCCGAAAACAATGAAGAATCCATGGCGTATTTGTGTTATCAGTGTAACAAATACTGGCTAGTTTTGCGGATTGGCGAGCGTGCCGAGTGTAGGACCACATGAAGGCGCGAGAGTGCCCTGGGATGCCAAAGAAGACGATGAAGTCTATGTTTTTACTTTTTTTGAATGCAGAAGTTTTCAAGTTGGTACAGTGGCGGGTTCCAGGAAATTGGGCTGTTAAATCCATATGAACAGACAACCATGAATCAATGATTAGTCAATCACGTGTTCTCTCAAGTATTTTATTCTCGTTTTATCATGAAGTTGGAGACTAGACGTACACAAAGACGAAGACATTAATTCCCCTCACAATTTACGCTACACTGAGTGTAAGTTTGAGAGGGCCTGTCCGAGGAGGTCACGTGGGGAGCTCTTACGGTGGAGGCACCAGGCAACCAGTGCCGCCATCGAGGATTTAAGGATTGCGTCTAAATAAGGAAAGATGAGCGAAGCCATGGATTTTTTTTCAGAAACGTACAGAAGCAAGGTATTCCCATGGATTCTATTAGTTATGTTTGTATTCTGTAGTGTTGTGCGGATATGAGGCGATAGAAGAATCAGGAAAGCGATGATGATGAACAGCTTACAGGTCTTGCTGCAATCGGGAAGCAGCTGCCTGGCGAGAGATGTCTTTCATTGTGGTTGGATCAGTGGGAAGTGCTGCGCAATCATGTTGAGAAGACTGTGAGAGGTTTCAGATAGGCTTTGTGGGCTCATAACCCACAGGCTTGAAGAACAAATTTATTGGTGAATTGGGATTTTGGGTTCGCCCGAAATCTCGTCACCATCAAGTGGTATCAGAGCGAGAGATTTCCTTCGGAGAGGATTTTTTTGCATGCGAAGAAAGAAGAGGTATGAAGAAAGAAGAGGTACAGTTTGTTGAAGATTTGTAAGCTTGTAATTTTTTAATTTATTTTGTGAAAGTGAGAAGATTGCAGCAAACTTGGAGCAGGAGTGCTCAATTGGTTCGAGAGGAGAGAACCACGGAGATGCCAAGAGGACTAAGCTCAGGAGAGAAGCTTGGTAGGGAATCTGGTAGTAGGGAGGACTTGCTATGGCAGAGGTTTGGTTGCAGCTCACATGAAGGCAGTTCCACTGAAGAAGTGAAGCAGTGGGTAGAATTGCTAAGGAAACGCATATGACCAGGAGGTCATAATTTTTTTTGTACCTTGGTAGCATATGACCAGGAGGTCATAATTTTTTTGTACCTCGGGAGTCTGATGCAGGAGCATTCGGACACCTCAGTGAATTTTTTTTTAGAGAAAGAGACACATGGACAACCACATGGACAACCAGGTCAACCTTGAACAAGATTCGGTTAATGAACTAATTTTAGTTAAAAAATCAGTTAAAACTGAATGTATGTGTAATAAGAACTGAAGGATTCATGAGAGAATCAAGAAGGAGAGGAGAAAAACCTGTGCGTATGAGAGAGGGAAAAATGTAGTTGCTGGAGAAATTCTGGATTAAGGCTGAGATGCCTTAAATTGTAACCTGAGATTGTAAATAATAAAAATGCGTCTTTGTGAAGTGATATGAAAATGCGTCTTGTGAATTTGTGTCTGTTCTGTGTTTTATTTATTTTATGTGTCAGGCCCCTCGAGTAATTTTGTGATTGACATTGACTGATTCCCCGCCTTAACTGTTTGTTTTCCTTTTAATGCCTGGAAGCCGAAAACAATGAAGAATCCATGGCGTATTTGTGTTATCAGTGTAACAAATACTGGCCGGTTTCGCGGATTGGCGAGCGTGCCGAGTGCAGGGCCACGTGAAGGCGCGAGAGTGCCCTGGGACGCCAAAGAAGACGACGAAGTCTGTGTTTTTACTTTTTTTTTGAATGCAGAAGTTTTCAAGTTGGTACAGTGGCGGGTTCCAGGAAATTGGGCCGTTAAATCCATATGAACAGAAAACCATGAATCGATGATTAGTCAATCACATGTTCTCTCAAGTATTTTATTCTCGTTTTATCATGAAGTTGGAGACTAGACGTACACAAAGACGAAGACATTAATTCCCCTCACAATTTACGCTACACTGAGTGTAAGTTTGAGAGGGCCTGTCCAAGGAGGTCACGTGGGGAGCTCTTACGGCGGAGGCACTAGGCAACCAGTGTCGCCATCGAGGATTTAAGGATTGCGTCTAAAGAAGGAAAGATGAGCGAAGCCACGGATTTTTTTTTAGAAACGTACAGAAGCAAGGTATTCCCATGGATTCTATTATTTATGTTTGTATTTTGTAGTGTTGTGCAGATATGAGGCAATAGAAGAATTAGGAAAGCGATGATGATGAATAGCTTACAGGTCTTGCTACAATCGGGAAACAACTACCTGGCGAGAGATGTCTTTCATTGTGGTTGGATCAGTGGGAAGTGATGCGCAATCATGTTGAGAAGACTGTGAGAAGTTTCAGATAGGCTTTGTGGGCCCATAACCCACAAGCCTGAAGAACAAATTTATTGGTGAATTGGGATTTTGAGTTCGCCCGAAATCTCGTCACCATCACCCTTCCTCAGTGGTGCTCTCATAATCCTTAGGATTAGGACTATGTGTAAAATTTGACTCTGGAAATTATTCATCCCCCCTTCATCAATGGTGCTCTCATAATCCTTAGGATTAAGACTAAGTGGAAAATTTGACTCTCTATTTACTGGAAATTCTTCATCACGCCCTTCATCAATGGTGCTTTCATAATCCTTAGGATTAGGACTAAGTGGAGAAATTGACTCTCTATTCACAAGAAATTATTTTTGCTACTCTTCATCAGTGCTGCTCTCATCATCCTTATGATTAATACAAAGTGGAAAATTTGTCTCTTTATTCATAGTGAAAGAATTCCTATTATATTCATCAAAATGAATAGAGTTGTTGCATGATGAAGATTTTGATGCTACAGAAAGAAAAACTTCATTATCAGAAGAATCCATGACCTTCAACCAGAAGATGTCGAATGATATAAATGCACTCTCTCCCAAAGACAATTTATAGCTTAGAAATTGAAAATTTCCCTCCAAAGTTTCTCCCCAAATTTTTTCGCCAAAAATTTTCCCTCAAAAGTCCCCCCTAAAAACTTTTGCTGAAAATTTTCCCTCCAAAAATTTCGTTTTGAAATATTTCCCTCCAAAATTTTTGTCTAAAATTTACTTGAAAACATATTACTAAACTTTTGGTCTTGAAAACTTTCACCCTACTTTATATTCAAAATATCCACATAAATTTTCGTTTAATGCATTCCTTCGAAATTAAAATAATTTTTCTATTTAAATTATTTAACATTGACTATGTAACTAAATTAATTTTTATAATTAATATTTTATTTTTTATCTTGTTAGCACTCCTTAGTTTCCCAAGACTAAGAAAGGAAACCAAAGAGGTAACCACAAATCAACTTTTGACTTGGTAGCTAGCCCTACCAAATCAGAGATGGCTCTCTCTTGAATATTTAATCTCTGAAAATATTTATTTTCTATTTAAGAACAACGACTAGATATTTGGTAAATGGCAATTTATGAAAATGGTGGTAGAGTTGAGGAGAAAATTTCCATTGGGCATGGAGTCTATACAGTATGGAAGATAGATAAGATGATCAATAGATGGTGAATGAAGAATCAAGTGTCAAATACAAGGTAGATAAGGTTCTTTTAGTCACAATATTTAGCTGTAGTATGGTAGAAGACTAAAGAAGACCAATTGTCACATTAGAGCATTGACTTCAAGATGAATTATAATGTGGTTTTAGAAGAATACAAATGAAGTATTTAACTCTCAGAATTCAGAGCATATAGAATGAATTCTGAATCATACTTTTCAATCAAATACTAAAGAATAACATTTACAATGGTGAGATGAGAAAGAAAACATACACATAAAATATAAACACAAACTTGAGAAAACTATCACATGAATCTTTGGCACTAAAAAATATGTACTTTTGTATTAAATATCTTCTGTTGAAACACAGACAATAAAGTGAAATACACCAATACCTTTTTCTCCCACTCCTTCCTATCTTGTACATATGCAAATAATACAATATATACAATATTACACCCCTCTTTTGATTCCTCAAACATAGGAATCAAAAATTGACTTAAAAATATAAAATAATCCTATCTAAAACAATGTTACAAAATAATTTGCAACTAAAATGCAAAACTTTCAAATTTAGTGAAGGTTTGCCAAGCGAATCAATATCCCTGAATCTGCACCTTTAATTGTGGAACCATATTCCACAAAATCTGCCTTTTGACTTCCACCTTGCACTTGCCTGCACCAATCTTAGAGTTGGTTGGTCAACCTGCTGATATTTTGCTTCCAAATCTGTCCTCTGCTAATTATTTTTGAATTAGAAGCCTATTCAGGAATTGGAATGCCATATGTATTAACTCGTAAAATTGTTACTGTAGCAATTAAGGACATGTAACTAGGATGATTGGAATTAAATTATAAGGGTTTTGGAAAATATTTTGGTGCAGACCAGAATGGTGCACCTCCACTTATAGTTGCATTCTCAGGGAATGTGCAAGTAAGCTGCTGCACACGATTTGAAAAATAGTCCTCAAACTTTATTCTCGCCCAAGACACACAATCTTCAAATGTTACACATCTCTCTGAAACCAAACACTCAATCAAAACACTCCATAAGTTCTCGAGCCTGGGCATCTGATTAAGCATCCTTTCCACTCTGTCAACAGGGTTCCTATTTCTGTCTTGTAGACTCTCTTCTAAAACCCCCAAACATTTGGCCATCACCAATCCTCTTTTGGCACAACATTTCTGAAGCTCATGTCCCATGTTCATTTTTTCATTTGAGCGAATTCTCTAATTGAAACATGCAATTACCCATTCTCCAATTTTTTCTGCATGAACCCTAGTCTTGTTGTTAAAGTTCCAATGACCATTCCTTGGAGTCTCTTCCATTTTCCCAAACCTTAGCGTGGGTGGCTTTAAAACTCGACCATCTAAACATACCAACTGATTATCAACACTAATACTACAGGCCCTCAATAATGGGTCAACATTGTAATTGTTGACCTCCATTGGCTTCTATAACACTAGCATTCTTTCATCTGTATTTTGTTGAGATTGCTCCACGAGTGATGTGGATTGTTGAGAATAGATAGAATTCGTATACCTCTGCCCTGTACGAATTGCACAATCTGTCTGTGTCCAGTGGGAACAAGTATCAAAATCCACCCATCGACACGTAATCACTTCAAAGTAAAATTTTCTGTAAATAACACACATGCAAAGGTTGCAGAACCCACTTGGTACTACAAACTTCATAGCTACAATAATCCGCAGGAAGTTGACTTGGACATGCTATATTTATACATCGCTTGTGGGAAAATATATCAATGAAGACTGTTTGAATGACACTGATATTTGGATGCAAAAAAAGTTGAATCCCTGTTTTTATAGCAACAAATACTCCTAACTGAACCCAGTGTGTCCTAGATATTGAGACCTGTGAAATTTCTTTTAACAAATACACAATCCTCCTCTTCCACACCTATGATATTTTTCAATCACCTGGGCATACTCTTCATTGACACCTGCGTGCACATTTCCTTATGCCTGTGACACCTACATTTTTTTTATTGTTTTGTTGTGGGCTTCATCCCACATGCGTAGGAGAAAAAAATATGTTTGGTGTTTATATACACCATTATATAGGATATATCTCAATGACTTGAGCACTATGTGCTCCTCCCTTGCAAACTTTGGCTTGTGTGTTGGGCCCCTCCTTGACTTGGTCTTGTGTGCTGGCTTGTAAGTTAACCCTCAGTCCTGTGAGCTTCGACTGCGATGTGGATATTAGCCTCAAGGCCAACCTTAAAAAACTAATTTTTTATTTGTCCAAAACTATAACTTTTTGCCCATCATTTTCATTTTTCGTCATTGATGAAACTGTCATTGATATTGGCTTCCTGGCATCACAAAAAACATCAGAATTAAGAGTGCTATGAAATCCTTAAATTTGGGAACGCCACGAAATGAGCTCAATACACTCATGAATTGGTACGAAAATTATAGAGTGCCAACATCGACTCCATTTGGGGATGGCAGCTCCTTTAGGAGGTGTCAAGAATCGCTAATATTTGAATTTGCAGATCAATGCCTTTTCCATTGGGCTAATCCCAAGCATGAGACATGTTTTTTCGTGAAAACTTCTGCAATTGAAAACCTTAGTCATTTGTTTTAAACTTAAAACATAAATTTGATCTGTGTACTGAAATTTTAACCGAAACTGAAAATCTTGCTACACACTGAAAATCTGAATGCTGAGAAGATTATTACCTAGTAAGTTTATTTATGTATATATAATCCTATTCTAACACCAAATACTTAACTTCAAGCATTGTAAAATATCCAATATATCCAATAAAAAATTTGATCCAATACCTTGGCTCCGTCACTGTTTTTAACAAAAATCAGAACTAGAGCTTGTAAGGGCACTAGAAACTGATTGCAAGTTTGATATTCACAACAGAGAGCTATGAGATCATGAAAAACATGGGAGGCAATGGAACCTAATTGGGACTCTGTGGTGAAAAAATCCTCCATATAGATAGCTATGGGATCGTGAAATATACGACCTATTTCTTGATTTTCGAAGCATTTGACAATTTTATGGTCATGCTTGGGTATTACACATATGGTTTCTATATCATCATACAGTTTCAGATATGAGTCATCAAATTTACTGTCAAAAGAATCCTCAATTTCAACATCAAAATGCAACACTACTGTTTCTTGTTTGGGAGGAGGGAGAGTTTCCAAGAACTGTTTAGGATCTTGGAAATTATATGATTGGATTTGAACATCTAAAATCTCAATCTCCTTCTCAAAACTTCCAGCAACTAATTCAAAGAAACAGGTTTTACCTTCAAGAGAAGATCTCAAACAATGAAGTACGACTGTTGAAAAATATTCATCAATTTGAAAATCCACTAACTGATCCATTGATTCTTTTATAAGTTCACAAGATACAGGGTTTGCCACATACCTTGTCATCTAGTTTTAGTAAGCAACTTGATTAGTGGGCAATGGAGTCGCCATGAGTCGCCAATTGAGTCTTTAGATAAACCTAAAACTATGTGGAGTCACCAAGTGGATGATTCAACCTTCTTGTGTGCTGACACCTATCACCCATAGGTCTAGTCTTCAACGAACTGTAAAAAATATCCCCAGGGAAGATTCGACACTTGTTCCCCAACAATGGCGCCAAAATGTTAGCACTCCTTAGTTTCCCAAAGCTGAGAAAGGAAACCAAAGAGGTAACCACAAACCAACTTTTGACTTGGTAGATAGCCCTACCAAATTAGAGAGGGATCTCTCTTGAATATTTCATCTCTGAAAATGTTTATTTTCTATTTAAGAACAACGGCTAGATCTTTGGTAAATGGCAGTTTATGAAAATGGTGGTAGAGTTGAGGAGAAAATGTCCATTGGGCATGGATTCTATACATTATGGAAGATAGATAAGATGATCAATAGATGGTGAATGAAGAATCAGGTGTCAAATTCAACGTAGATAGTGTTCTTTTAGTCACAATTTTTCGTTGCAGTATGGTAGAAGACTAAAGAAGATCAATTGTCACATCATAGCATCGACTTCAAGATGAATTCTAATGTGGTTTTAGAAGAATACAAATGAAGTATTTAATTGTCATAATTCAAAGCATATATAATGAATTCTGAATCATACTTTTCAATCAAATACTGAAGAATAACATTTAAAATGGTGAGCTAAGAAAGAAAGATACACATAAAAGCTAAACACAGACTTGAGAAAACTATCACATGAATCTTTGGCCCTAAAAAATCAGTACTTCTGTATTAAATATCTTTTCTTGAAACACTGACAGTAAAGTGCAATACACCAAGACCTTTTTCTCCCACTCCTTCCTCTCTCGTACATATGAAAATAATACAATATATACAATATTACAACCCTCTTTTGATTCCTCAAACATCGGAATCAAAAATTGACTTAAATATATAAAACAATCCTATCCTAAAACAATATTACAAAATAATTTGCAACTAAAATGCAAAACTTTCAAATTTAGTGAAGGTTTGCCGAGTGGATCAATATCCATGAATATGGTGCTTTAAGTGTGGAACCATATTCCACAAAATCTGCCTTTTGACTGCCACCTTGCACCTACTTGCACCAATCTTAGAGTTGGTTGGTCAACCTGCTGATCTTTTGCCTCCAAATCTGTCCTTTGCTAATTTTTTTGAATTAGAAGCCCATTCAGGAATGGGAATGCCATATGTATTAGCTTGTAAAATTGCTGCTGCAGATATTAAGGACATGTAACTAAGATCATTGGAATTAAATTCTAGGGGCTTTGGAAAACGTTTTGGTGCAGACCAGAATGGTGCACCTCCACTTGTAGTTGCATCCTTAGGGGATGTGCAAGTAAGATGCTTCACACGATTTGAAAAATAGTCCTCAAACTTTCTTCTCACCAAAGACACACAATCTTCAAATGTTACACATCTCTCTGAAACCAAACACTCAATCAACACACTCCAGAAGTTCTCGAGCCTGAGCATCTGATTAAGCATCCTTTCCACTCTGTCAACATGGTTCCTATTTCTGTCCTGCGGACTCCCTTCCAAAACCCCCAAATAGCCGAACATCACCAATCCTCTTCTGGCACAACATTGTTGAAGCTCGCGTCCCATGTTCATTTTTTCATTTGAGCAAATTATCGAATTGAAACATGCAATTACCCATTCTCCAATTTTTGATGCCTGAACCATAGTCTTCTTGCTAAAGTTCCAACGACCATTCCTTGGAGCCTCTTCCATTTTCAGAAACCTTAGAGTGGGTGGATCTAAAACTCGACCATCTAAATGTACCAACTGATTATCAACATTAATACTGCAGGCCCTCAATAATGGGTCAACATTGTAATTGTTGACCTCCATTGACTTCTGTAACACTAGCATTCATTCATCTGGATTTTGTTGAGATTTCTCCACGAGTGATGTGCGTTGTTGAGAAGAGATAGACTTCGTGTACCTCTGTCTTGTACGAATTGCACAATCTGTGTGTGTCCAGTGGGAACAAGTATCACAACCCACCCATCGGAAAGTATTCACTTCAAAGTCAAATTTGCTGTAAATAACACACATGCAAAGGTTGCAGAATCCACTCTTGGTGCTACAAACTTCACAGCTATAATCATTCGCAGGAAGTTAACTTGGACATGCTATATTTCTACATCGCTTGTGGGCAAATATATCAATGAAGACCATTTGAATGACATTGATATTTGGATTCAAAAAAAGTTTGAATCCCTATTTTTATAGCAACAAATAATTCTAACTGAACTCAGTGTGCCCTGGATATTGAGACTTCTGCACAATTTCTTTTAACAGCTGCACAATCCTCCTCTGCCACACCTGTGTGCTTTTTCGATCACTTGGGCATACTCTTCATTGACACCTGCGAGTTCCCTAACACCTTTGCGCATATTTCCTTATGCCTATGACACCTGAGTTTTTTTTTATTGTTTTGTTGTGGGCTTCATCCCACATGCATAGGAGAAAAAAAATATTTGATGTTTATATATACCATATATGATATATAATGTTTATATATACCATTATATATGATATATCTCGATGACTTGAGCACTTTGTGCTCGTCCCTTGCAAACTTTGGCTTGTGGCTTTTGCTGGGACCTTCCTTGACTTGGTCTTGTGTGCCGGCTTGTAAGTTAACCCTCAGTCCTATGAGCTTCGACTGCGATGTGGAAATTGCCCTCAAGGCCAATAATAATTTTATGAAAAATTACAAAACTGTCATTAGACCTGAGAGGCAAGGCCAATAATAATTTTATGAAAAATTACAAAACTGTCATTAGACCTGAGAAAACTAATTTTGTAATTAGACCTGAGAGGCAAGACCAATTTAAAAACTAATTTTTTATATGCCCAAAACTATAAATTTTTTCCCATCATTTGCATTTTTCGTCATTGATGAAAATCCCATTGATATTGGCTGCCTGCCATCACAAAATACATCAGAATTAAGAGTGCTATGAAATCCTTAAATTTGGGAACGCCACGAAATGAGCTCAATACGCTTATGAATTGGCACAAAAATTATAGAGTGTCAACATATCCCACAATGAATAAAATTCAATCCAAACCTATAATATTAACTATGTATTAATTTTTTTAATTTAATCCCACATTCAAAAAACACTAAAGCAATTCCACAACTTTGCTATACAGTAACATTTATTGTTTCTATTTGTCACATCACATCAAGTCTTCTAGGTTTTGTTAAAAAGTTTGGAGCAATTTTGTGGAGGAGCTGCATTGTCATTGATAGCACATTCAACGAGAGTTTTTCGCATTTGAAAGGTTAGTTTTCCTTCTATTTTGACTAATTAAAGAGGAATTTGGGAAAAATTTGTCATTTTATGGTCTTTATGCTCCAATTTTTTTATTTATTTATTTTTTTTTTGGAGTTTTTTTTGCACTATCATATTTTACGGGGAAAACCACATAAAAGACCTTTTTTTTTTTTTTTTTTTTTTTTTTAAATTTAATAATATAGCGAAGAAAATAAAAAAAACCCTTATTTTGTAGGATTTTGGAGAAAAATTAAGATATTTTTTTTTTTAGGGCTTTGAAATGAAAAAAATGGATGTAATTATTATTATTATTATTATTATTATTGTATTTTTTAAATTTGGTATCGGAGGAATTTCAACTCTTCTCACCAAAAAAATCAAAACAAAACAAAAAAACAAAACTATTGCATTAGAAAAAAAATCCATTATATTGATTTTATAAAGATTTTTTTTTTTAACATTAAATTCAAATTATTTTTATATTTATATCTTTTTAAATAAAATTTATATTGTTAATTAATTAATTAATTTATTCATATATGTGTTTTTTTAATTAAATATATATATATATATATATATTATTTCAAAGTTTTTTTGCACCACAAAAGGCTATTTTTTATTTTATTTTATATTTTTATAGTGAAGAGGACGGGAAAAAAACTCAAATTTGTAGGATTTTTAGGAAAAAAATTAAGAAATTTTGTTTTTTATTTTTTAGGGATTAGAAATGAAAAATGGATGTTAATTTTTTTATTTTTTATTTTTTTAATTTGGTTTGGGGGGCATTTCAACTCGTGTCATGAAAAAAAACAAAAAACTATTGCATTAGAGAAAAAATCCATTATATTGATTTTAAAAAGTTTTTTTTTCTTTAGCATTAAATTTAAATTATCTTTATATTTATATTTTTTAAAATAAAATTTATATGTTAATTAATTTATTAATATATGCGTTTTTTTAATTAACATATATATATAGCGAAGAAGATGAAAAAAAACTCAAATTTGTAGGATTTTTAGGAGAAAAATTAAGAATTTTTTTTTTTATTTTTTATTTTTTAGGGCTTTCAAATGAAAAAATGGTTGTTAATTTTATTTGTATTTTTTCTAATTTGGTTTGGGGGGCATTTCAACTCTTGTCAGGAAAAAAAAAACTATTGCATTAGAAAACAAATCCATTATATTGATTTTAAAAAGATATATATATATGTGTGTGTGTGTGTGTGTGTGTGTTTAATTAACTAATTTACACACATATATATATATATATATATATATATATATATATATATATTTTTTGTTTGTTTTGTTTTTCAGGAAGATGGCATCAAAGAAGGTTTTTGTGAATATTTCTAGAACAACGACATCAATTCCATTATCTAAAGTTGCAGTTAGATGCTATATGAATACTGCTGAACATAGATGAACTGAGAAACATCGTAAAAGTCAAGCAACTAGCCCGTCAAGTACATTCAAGATTATTTCTGAATGGAGGAATTCACGATAAATAAATAAAACAAAATTTACATGACATGTTAAAGATATTGAAAGCGATGATAGTACACATATCTATCTATATTGTGGTATGATTAACTTTGGTGAACCATATGAGGTGATGGGCAGAGTACGAGACATATGTTTGGTGCCGAATGCAGACACTGCTTATGTTCTCGCAAAACTACTTATGACACATGAAAATGCTAGATATCTTCTGTCAAAGGTCAAGTATGACACATATGAAGAATCTACACCGTTGCGTGAGGAAATGGCAGCCAACATTTCAAATAACATTGTAAGTATGCTTATTTATATTTATGTGTTATGCATTATTGTAAAGATCATTAAATTTTTTTATAAATGATTGATCATTGACATATTGTATTTTGTTTGATAGGATTTTGCTGAGAGTCTTTCAATGATGCTGAAGGGTATTTATTATCTAAAGCCAAATATTATGAATGTGATCAGCAGTTTCCATACAGAGACAAAAGAAGAAAGGAGAAGGAAGCAAAGAGCAATAATCCATGACAATGCAATAATACATACAATGGATCATCAAAGAATCCCTAAGGTGGGCCAATCTATTAAAGATAAACATGTTTCTTTTGAATATGTGGAAAATTAAGCTAAAAAATATATTATTATTAGTGAGGAGGAGATTAGAAATGTTGTTCAAAAGGAGAAAATAAATAAAACACCAAAAAGAAAAATGACCACGAATGTCTCTCTTCCAGTTGATGATGAAGAGATTGTTTATGTAGAAGAATATATGTTAACCAGTAAGAAGAAGAAATCAAAAGTTGGTCAATCTGTTAAAATCATGGGCAACAGTGAAGATCAAAGTGAAAGTTCTAAAGGCAACAAAGAAATCATAACACCAGGTGCTGATTTAGAGGATGACATTATTAAAACAAAACAAAATGCCATTCGAGATCACTTGATGAAGAATAAATTAATTAATGGTGGCAAAACATTTCAACTTAATGTCAACCAATTCTATAGGCCAGATGAAGGACAATATCAATATCAAATTAGAAAGGCACATCACCTACATGTCCATAATTTGAAAACATTGTTAAGGTACAATCCATATGCACATGTGGTGGATTATGTGGTTCTTGTTGATCCAAATCAAGTTCCCAACAAAGAGGCATTTGATAGGACATGATGTTTTGAATACAAATATTATGTAATTGGAGGGAACCATTCAACAGAGGCCAAAAGACAATTGATCGAGGAATATCCCAATAACTCTCTTTTTGAAACAATGAAATGCATCATTTATGCTGGTTTAACAGAAACAAAGGCAAAGTTATTGGCATGGGATCATAATGCAGATAATGAGTATAAAATGTCTATGTCTTTCATCCAAAGGGTTAGATTTATTCATAATGAATTTGTAGAAAAATGTGGCAGGGATAAGACAAAAGTCAATTTAAGCTTTAAGAAGGAATGTTGTAAGAAAACAAGTTATCAAATTGAGGATAAAATCAATTCAAAAGGTGGAAAAGAAAATTCAAAATTATTTAGAGGCATGGATAAAGTTTTCCAGTTGGCATTTAGAATTGGGAAGATATGGGAATTGATTAATAAGATTTTTGACATGTGGGAGAATATTTCCATAAAAAATTAGAAGGTTAAAAAGTCTAAACCCATAATATGTACCACCAATAAGACAAGTCCTGAAATGAAGCAACTTCCAGATGATATGACTATCACACCTTCGAGAACATTGCAAGGAGTGAAGGATGACAAACTAGTCAAACTAATACTATGTCGTGTAAGTTCAAGTGAATTGTCATTGGCGAAATGTGCTCAGAATTTCAAAAGTAAGTTTGTTGAATTGTTTTTATTTTTTCTTGGATTATAATTTTCTTTTAAATATAACATATTGTTGTTGATATTATTTTTTAGACATATCAATATATTAACAATTTTTACTTTATTTATTCAGTTATAATATTTATATGAAAATACAAGAACATATGGTTAGAATGTTGAAAGAAGAGAGTTGGGATGATGTTGTACGCAACTACCTAGAATCAAGTTCTATAACAACACTTAAATATTTTTATCTTGCATTCAAAAATGTATGTTGATTTTTACATTCATTTTATTCATATGTAATTTTAATTTAATTTTATTACTTATACTTATATTTGTTTATTTCATTAAATATGTCGAAGAAGGATGCGGGTGGAGTACCAAATACTTTCAAAAGCTTTATTGAAAAAATTAAGTTGGAAAAGCTGAGAAAGCAGTGTCTTAGGAATGTTGAACTTGATCCTACTCTTACTCATTTCATTTGGAATGGGATGGACACTATCCAATATCAAATAATATAAGGTTATTGTGAAGACATTGCAAAACTCATAGCTAAAAGAGAATATGCCCTGTTTATTGCAAACATTATTCATGGTTTCAATTTCCTAGACATTGGATATGATAGTGAGCCTTATACTTATCAAGCTTTTAATAAAGTGGTTACGGGCTTTCAAGAAGTCATAACATCACCACTTTGAAGATTTGTGACATTTCATTCAGACACACAATTTGCAATGTTATTAACAAGCTTCAAGGGAAAAGAAAACTCAATGATGCAACTTACATGGTAAGACATTGAAATTATATGTTTGATTAATGTTAATTTTTATTTATTTATGTACAACTTAATTGAACTTTTACTATGTCATGTTTTTTTTTTCTCGGCAAAGACTAATATCTATTAACTTAAAATAAAAATAATTTTACAAGTAATCGAGGCCTCAGAAGATTCATGAGGGCTCTTTACACAACAAGTTCGCCTCAGAATGGAAGGATTCTGAGCATAAGTGCTACAAAAAACTACATGACAGAAGAACATATCAGAGAAGGACCAGTAGATAAGAATATTGTGCATGAGAACATGGAAGCGAGTATCCATTGCGAGTCTGACTGTAAAAACGTTGCCACTGCCCTGGAAATGACCAAAATCGTCAAGCCGACGGAATTGAGCCATATGTGTCTTCAATGAAACCTGGAAGCGATCATCTGCTTGACAGACAAAAAGCAAAAAGAGACAAAACCGTGCCGCGTGGCCTTAGGCTTCCTTGTCCCCGCCAGGAGTCTTCTCTTCTGCTGGACAGTCACTAACCAAACACAGAACTTCATTGCCGGCCTTATCGTCCTTTGGGATCGAAATTGGGTGATTAGAATCATTCAGAGTTCCATCCCCCACAACAGGGAAATTTTCTACATGGGGCAGAGTGATTCTTGGGCTGTCAATATGGCCTGGTTGATCAACCAGATCTTTCTCCGGGCTACCCATGGTCAATTGCTGCTCGCTGCTCTGAGAGGGCTCCGGAGCGATACAGGCCAGAGGATGGATCTGGTTTTCTTCTTCCGAGAGAATTATGGTGATATGGGCAGAAATCAGAGGTCTATTGAGGTTGCTTTGGAATTTAAAATGGGTGGTTTGAAAAGCACTATTCGGGATAGGCCTACGAGCAGGGCTAGAGGGTTGCACATTCGCATGAGAGGGAGGGAGATTGGCGGGTGAATGTTCAGGGTTCTCAGAGCTGCTGGCTGTAGGCCGAGAGCCATCACCATGATGCCCTCTGGGTCTCCTCCTGCCACCTTGGCGGACCATATTGAGGAGCGAATGAATGGCCACAGAAACAACAGAAACAACAAAGAGAGCAATTGAAAGACAAAATGCTTGAGCCAGAGAACAGGAAATACACACTGAGCGGGTTTGAGAAGGATGAGAGAGCCGCTTACCCCTGAGACGTGCCTGAAACCTGCGAAGCGCGCCTCTGAAAATGAAGACCCTCTTACCTCCCGGAACCTTCGAGGACCAGAACTCAGAGCAAGAGGAATTGAAGCACACCATGAGAGGGAAGAGCCGAAAGGTATTGAATATAACCATCCTTGCCGTGCTTCGAACAGAGTAAACCATAAATGCCCAGACGCTGCCATCTCCGTCGAAATGTTGTCTATCCTCTTTACTTAAGGTGAAGGTCTGGGGAGCCCCGCTGCTTTGCAGCATGCAGTACTCGTTAATAACAGTTGGCATGAGAGCCATTAATGACACCTGTGTCACCCGCATTTGGGGGAACTTTTACTATGTCATGTTACATTCAAAAGTCAAATCTTATTTCTTTTGGAGATTAACCAATTATAAATGATTGTGAGTTCATTCATGTTGAATATTGGACAAAAGATGATAACTACAAGCCCATTTTTTTGAATCGAGTAGATGGAAAGAGTCATAGCCAAGTACTAGTTCATGATGTTGTCGTAAGAAAGTTAACATATGAGAATAAATATGAAAAATGAGAGATATTTAACATTTATATAAAAAACAAGTATTGATTAACTATCTTATTGATTTATGTTCAAATCAGGGAGATTGGGTTTTAGATTTATTTTCAGTTTCAGGTAAGTTTTAGTATATAAAATTGAATTTTAATATTTTCTTTTTTAGTTTTTATGTGTTCATACTAATTTATTTACTTATTTCTTTTGTGCTTGATGATTAGGTACAACAGTGGCATGTTGCATATAAAGAGGAATAAATTGCATTGCGATTGAAAAAGACCCACTACAATGCAATTTTATTCAACAAAGAATTAATGCTCTTCAATTTCTTCCAGATGTAATGCAAGAAGTTGGTTTGAGGAAAGTAGATTTTAATGAATCACGTGTGGCAAAAAAGGAAAAGGAACCTCAACCACTATTATATGGAATGATTGGAAAATGACACTTTGAGAGATTTGCAGACATGAAAGATCCATTAGAAGAGGAAAATGAGGAAACTCAAGCAGAAAATATTGTGGAAGAAGAAAATAATGAAGCTGTAGAAGATGATGAACATGGATTATATGATATTGTTGATGAAATTTAAGTTATGCTTGCAAATCAAGCTCAATTTTGAGAGATATTCATTAGTTTTACTTGTAATATTTTGACTTTGAGATTTTATGAGAAGAATGAGCATTTGATTATTGTTGTTATATGTTCAATATTTGTATTATCTGATTTTCACTTTATTTTTTATGTGAATCATTTTTGTTTTGTAAAAAAACTGTGATTACTATTATTTTTTAACATAAAATTCATAAAAAATGTTATTTTTTAAAAGTTTTTTGGTTAGGATTTTCCCATAAAAATCGTTTATTTGACCTATTATTTTTGACAAAAATTCTCAAAATGTGTATTTTTTTTCATTATATTTATATTGAAATGTGTATTTTTTTGTCAAATGTTTAAAATGATTGTTTTTTAGTGACACTTATTTGATGTGCATTGAAATATTAATTAACATTACATAAACATATAGAAAATACTAACTTTATAATATTGACAATTTTTTTATTTTATTTTTTAACTATGCTAAAAAATAAGATTTCATTACAAAAAAAATTGAAAAGAAAAATAAAAAAACAAATACATAAATACACTTAAAAATAAATATCTTAGGGAAGGATAAGACATTAGAAAATTTGAAGTGTCAAACAGAAACCCTCTAAATAAAAGGGGTTGATGCTGCATCAACACTTTTTAAAATCACCATGAAAATCACTCACATTTAAAAAGAAATGTTCATACTTGATACATAAGAAAATTTAAAGTGCCAAAAATATGCTATAAAAAAGGTGTATTTTGAATCACCACTTTTCAACATTAGGTGATTTTTTGCTACCTCAAAAAAACGGGTACTCGATAATTTTCTCATTTGATCGGTAACTATGTTCTATATGTAGAGAGCACTAACAATCAAAATTCATGTCTCTCAGTTCAAAATTTATTTTGAGGGAAATTTTTTATACGTCTTATATCTTAATCTTTTCTAATATTTCACATTTTTTAGTCCTTTATAGAGTTATAACGATACAATCAATCTAAACAATCCTACATCCATTGAGTCCCCAAAGGTCCTGCCTACCATACAAAAATATGATATGAGTCATTACAATATATACATAAGGTATGGGACATTTTTTACATATATACATCAAGGATACAATTAAGTCATCCACTACATATACTAATAAACCATACTCCAAGATTTTATGAACTTCTAACCTCTAGTAGAATTGCAAATAACGATGAAACCTACCAACCACAACTAGAAGAAGTTATACACAAAGAGGGTTGAAATTAGTTAATTTGTTTGAAAATATCATAGATGTGCACCTATCCTCGATGGGGGTGCCTTAATTGCTGGACAAGTGGTGGGTGAGGTGACGTCGAAGCCTGTCCATCCTCCACGTGCACCCCACCCCCATGTTTAACATACATGATAGCAAGGGCCAACATGCGAGGCTGTCACCCACGACGATGACTATTAAATATTGTCTTTGGATCTGGTTACACATTTCTTGGTCGTGGTGGGAGATGGTAGTGCTCTGTAGTGCGGTGAGGGTTATGGAGATCCTGCATGCCTCACTAGGTCTAGGCCTTGGGGGAGAGGCAGAGAAGGCAACAAATGGTGCACAATGCGGGGTGTGTTGGTAGCACTGGTTGATCCTTAAGACCTTGGAATGTCAAGGGAGAATGAATCAGTTGGCATTCCCGTCAGCCCAGTTCATTTGCATGATGCAGTGTAGGGGAGAGGAGAAGAGTTAGAGTTGACAGACCTTGGCCAAGCACTAGCGAATTATCCTCTTCTGGTTCATGAGCGTTGGGGAACTTATTCGGGAGACTGGTGGTTTGGGTCTAATTGGCACCTACGGCAAGAATTTAGTTTCTCGGGGCCCCCACGAGGAATTATAATTGGGAAGGGCTCGACTAACTGGAGGAAATATGTAGAGGCAAGTGTAGAAGAGGTGGCGGGATGCCACGTTTAGCTTCCGAAGCCCTGTGCTAAGGAATCCTTGCCCCGCTTTGGCTGGGTATGGAGAGTTGATTACAGTGACGACCGATGCAGGATAGCCCCTCAATTCTATTTGGGGGAAGTGGTAGAAGTTACATTGTTTTCTGTTATTGTGTGGGGTTGGGAGGGTGTTTGCATCTGTTTCCCTTTTAGGTGTTTTGGGTATGACGGGATGCCTAGCCACTGAGGGAGACCACGCTGTGGGGGTGGAAATCAACAACAAGCAGATCAACTAGAGCGGGACCATGACGCCTTGTCGAGTTCGTTAGGCAGCTGTGAGACAGAGGAGAGAGATGATGGCTCCCCAGGGCATGTGGTTGCTCCAACGATGCTAGAGTCTATCGCTGCTCAAATCTGGAACATTCAAGTGAACATGGACAACCTCAGGAACCAAAGGTATGATGACCATAACGAGCTGGTAGCTTTCGTCAATGACATTCAATTTGGCCAAAGTGAAATCATGGAACAATTGGATAATATGTGATACCAACAAAGGCACACCAACGACCACCTTCACAGTATGGAAGCGAAGGTGGAGCGTATTGATTTTTATATGCATGAATATGCTGCATTTTGCAGCTCCCCCTGTAAACCCCCCCAACCCCCCAACCCCCCTCCTTAATATGCTTATTTATGTTATGTTTCTCTTTTTGTTTACAATATGTATGTCACGGCTCCTAGGCCGTCGAAAGTAATTCATGAAGCAAATAACTCATGTTATCCTCCTGGTCCCAATCTCAACAAGTCTAGTCGGACTAAGAGAATGGGGCCTGTTGAGATTCATTTTGTACTCTGCAATTCGATGTTAATATAATGATTGAAATTTGACTGACGATTTTTTTTCATAGATGTGCACCTATAAGTGCAAGAAACTTAAACAACGATTCTATAGAAATCTAAAGGCTAACATGATAAGCATGAAATCCACCATAAATTTCTAGCAAAAGATTAATACGGTTCTCACTATGTAATGACATTCAATAAATAAAACTTGAAAAATAAACCTCTAAGATATTGAACCCTATTAGATAGTGGAGTAGAGAAGAACACATCCCTAAAACTAGAATTGCTAGTATACTTAGTTATTCATATAACATTAAATGTATACCAAATCAAGTTGTATAAGACACATGTGCTATATGGAGATGAAAATAATATGCTTAACTTGCTTCTTGTAGCATATTTAATAATGAAGATGACCAAATATGTAGAAGAGGAAATCCTATTATAGGTTGGCATAATCAAACCAATATAATATGCACATTTTGTACCAATACTTAAACACCCCACAATTAACTTCCAATTGATTGCATAAAGTAATATATAAAGGAATAAAACAACATTGAAATACACACTAGTTGACAAATATACAAGAATACATAATACTAAAATTTGAATGCATAAATATATATCACATGATATCACAATCAAAATTATGTTAGGTAATATCATAGTCAAATGTCACATAATTAATGTATAATTAAGCCTCTTAGTAGGTTATCAATCTCATCACCAGCCTCCTCACCATCCCAACCTCATCCCCATTATCAAAATCACTCTTTAGCATTGTCTATGTATACTTCATCATCATCTACATTTTGTCCTTGAGTCAAAAAATATATATGGTGGATCTTAACAAGGTTGGAATCAATCATACATTTATAACTTTGAATAAACTCCATAACTATACCCCAATTTTTATTCTAACCCTAGATTTCCTTGACCCACCATACTTTAATTCTACCTTGGCTTGTAGGTCTATGTCATAGTAACTATCATTCTTATTTAATGGGATCTTATTTATATTCTCATAACTTTTTTGTTGTTAACAATGGAAAACATAACACAATTGACATTAATCCATACATAGATTCAAATATGATATGACGTTCTATAAATAACATCATTTGATTTTGAATCACATCACAAAATTTAACCTTGATGTACCCTTTTCCACCAAGGTAGTAGTAACTAAATTTATTAATTTTTGACTTGCTGACATTTTTGGTGTCCTTCAACTTGTAAAAATGTTCATATTTTCATATATTATGGATTCTATTTCAACATCTCACATTGGCTTTACATTTTTTTGCTTGTTTTGGATTTGAATTAATATAATTGTTTTGGTGTTTTCCTTGATTTCTTGTGTTTTTTTCCCTTTGCATTGGTGTTTTAGAGTTTCCCATTCTATGTTTGATATCAAGGACTATCATAATGAGAATTACCTGCTAACTTCCTTTACAATATGTCCTATGCCTCTCACAAATGTTTTCTAGTGATTGAATTAAACCTTGAATATTAATGAGTATTGTTCCACCATGAACTTCCTAAGCTCTACTATAAATAGAAGGTCAAGAAAGTCATATGCCTTCTCATATGGGTGCAAGAAAGTCACATGCCTTCTCATACATGTAAATATAAAATTTATTGTACTCTATATGATAATAAAAAATCCAAACCCTTGTATAAGAACCACATAAAAAATCAATGACAAAACAAATAGATTAACTCATTATAATTTGTTGGGAAGTGTCTTTTCTTCAAGGAAATTTCATCAATTTCCAAAGGAAAATGTATACGAATTTATCTTTGTGCTACAAACAATAGTTATTAGAGTAGACGAGCAAGCAATACTAGGATTTGGATAACGATTAGTGCGATGATTAGATGGATGATAAGGAAAATCATTTTGTGATGGAGGGGGGTTGTTTATGGGCATGTGATGAGATGGAGGTTGTAGGTTATTTATCATTGTGCCATGCCATGGAGGGTGGGGTTTGTTTGTGGGCACAATATCATGAGATGGAAGTTAGGGGTTTTGTACAAGCATTTTGTGAGGGTCGCATCCTAAGTCTGCTAGTTAGGAGAACATGTTGTTATTTGATGGATTGAGGCCATATCTATAAAATGAGATCCACAAGATAGTAGGATGTGATTAAATCACTAAATGTAGAAGGCCCCATTAATGAAGGTCCACTACAGTCGTTGAGGCCTCATTATGGAGGTCCACTTGGTGGTTACGGTTTTATTTAGTTAGAAACTATGAATAGTAGTGGAAGCTATGTATTTAGTTTCCAAGTGAACATTATTGTATTTGGAGCTTTTCTCAAATGGAGGTTTCCCCCTTAAGAAGATAATCTAACATTGTCTTAACTTTGAATATCAATAAAGGTTAACTTACTATCTTTATTTCCATTTTACAGTTTTGTTTATTTGCTTTCCATAGTTATATTCTATCTATATTGCTTTGAATATTTGTTTCAATTATTAAGGAACACTACAAGTGGTATTAGAGCACTTTCCAATGCAAACACATACTCAAGTTTTAGAAATTTTTTTTAGGCTAGATATGTGTTCCAACATCTTTAATCAACATAAATATCTGCCATTTAGTGGGTAAACCTATGGTTGGAAGAATACATGTAGAAAATAAAAATGGTGTCCTCTAGTTGGACACACTTGTAACCTTTTTTAGTATTCCTTCAAGTAATACCACATTGAACAACACCTGTATATATATTTGTCTTTCACATATCTTTAGATATATTGGAAGCCCTCTTAGGTGCACCTAAAACCAACCTTACATAATCTTGTTTTCCATCCTATTGTTATATTACAACGAGGAAAACATTCAAGGGGATCATGCTTGCATACAAAGGAATCGAGTAGTACAACTAAGGGTATAATCTATCCTCCTTAGTTAGTGTTATGAAATATTTGACTGAGTATTATTATAGGAAACCTTTAGGTATATTAGAGAGTTATATCGCTTGACATTTCTTTGCCCTTAGGATCCCACAAACCCTAGATTCTACAACATAGGCAGTTGAAAGCCTACATAATTTACAATATTAAGAATTTGAGAATTTTGTCCGTACAACACTACTAAAAAAAGACCAATAGTCTCATTGAATATTTTTTTAGAGAGAAGAAAGAAAAGAAAACATAAGAAAAGATAAAAGAAAGTTTGGGTCCCATGAATACCATTATGAGAGACATAGTACAAAACATTTTTTATGTGATGTTTATTTCCATGGTGTAACTCTCTGATACCTCATTTTTGTGGATTCATGAGAATATTTTCTTGTGGCCTATCTCCACAGATTCCTCATAGGACATTGATTGTATTGGGTTATCTCTTGGATAATGTATTCGGTGGATCTTGTTGTCCCATGACACATAACCATGAAATTATAGCCATGGATGAAGTAAATCAAATGACTTAGTCTCTTCCTTATTGAGTCAACACTCTCACCCAATCGATTAGCACACTAGATTAGACCAACATGTCTTCCCTCAATGCACAAGTTGACCTTTATTTTGATACGATTGAGAGTTGAAGGGTACACATTATGATGGTAGTATCATCTTAGCTAAAGGATATAAGGAGGTTAATAATATTGATGAGGAAAAGGGTTACAATAATGACTACCCCTTTCCAAATCATTCACACAATTTGATGCCTTGCTTCCCTAAATTTGATTTGAATAAGTTTGATGGGTCATATATGAAAGGTTGTTGACAAAATGTGTTAAACTACTATTTGTCACCTTAGACCTCAAAAGGGACCTATTTATGCCATCATCCAAAATCACATCTCTGTCACAAAAATCCATGTTTTTGAGCATGGTCGATCCTTGTCCTCTTGCAAGGCGTGACAATTGTTTTTTGTCCCTTTAAAAGGCGTATCTAGTCACTTGTTACCTTAATGAAATACGTGGTTGCCCTATAACCTTCTAAATTTGAATATTTATAAGGAGATTAACTTAGAACATATTGGGCATGATCCATCGTGAGCCTTGGAACTTGTCTATGACTCATTTTCATTAATTTCCAAGCTTTGAACCTATCTCTAAGCCTCCATCATTTGATAAAGAAAGGGTAAATCAAGAGGCATGGGGCTGATTTAGTGAATAGACTTATGCTACAAGAATATATCCAGAGAGAGGAATCCTTCATATCCTCCTTAATGTGAATTTCTATTTCATCCACAATTAGAGAGAGGGATAAGGAGTTATCAAGAAGCTTGGAGCCAAGAATCATCTCAACAAGTCTCAAGCTAACATATGCTTAATTTCACTTTCTTTATATATATGTGTGTGTGTGTGCATGTGTCTAATTGTAGATATTCTAATTTAAGTTGGGAGTTTCATAACCCTGGATATGATAAAATCACCATTTGAATGTAAGACTTCTCCTCACTTATTAATCTACGAATTAGATCTAACAAAAGAACTCATAGTGATGTATCCCTTGTCTATATTTGATCTTAATTTCATTAGTGAGAGGAATTTCTTGTCCATACGAGATATTATTTGATAGTAGAATTGGTGACTCCACTAGAGATCAAACCAAAAATATTTAGTTTTTTGAGAATTTAGCTCAATTTACTCTTAGATTTGGTTGAGTGTCAGCATAGGGATGTTGCGGGTGTTGTGTAGTTGATGTTTAAATCCTTAGATAGATGTGTCTCCTTCATTTTTCTTTTTTTAAATGGATATAGGAGTCTCACATTGAGTTCATCTGTCCTTACATGTTTTTCTTAAGTTAGGCCTAATGTGTAGTGACTTAAGTAGATTTATTATGTAAATTTATTGTAGATCTAGTTGTATGGTGCACTCTCATTTAATTTTTAGCTTTCAATTGAAAAGTAAAGAAAAAATTGCATTGCATAGCTATCTTTTCAGAACTTTTGGGTGTTTTTCATTTTTTGTGCATTTTCACCTAGGGTCATGGCTTTTCCAATGACAACTCATATTCTGTCACTTATTTGTGCATGAAAAATCATAACTAGTTGATTCTTTTGTGAAGGAAATAGGTGATCATACCTTCGTTGCTACTTCTTTGTGAAGGAAACCTACAATTCAACTGTAAGGTGCAAAAAAGAAGGGTTGTAGGGTGAAAAAAGCACTCAAATTTTGTGATTTTTTGGGCTTTTCCCTTTTGACCCATAGGAATATATTATTTTAAAGATACCCTTTAGAAATATTTTTTTTAAGGAAAGTTCATTCTTTTTTTGTTTGTCAAGTTGTCTGTGATCCTCCAGGATTCACCTGTGGCTTGAGGAGCCACGACCCAAGGGCATCTAAGTTGTCAAAGTCACCCAGGGATCGCACCTGGCCTAGGCCACACTAGCCCTAAGCTGACTGTATTTTCTAGCATGTCTCCTCTCCCTAGAACATGGCACAACCACCCCCCATGAGATTTCATTCTGGGTCACCTTGTTGACGAGGCCCATCCTCAACTGGTTATGCTAGCTAGACTTGACAAGGAATTTTCATTCTTATTTCTATTCCATAAAAAAGAAAAAAAAAATCATTTGTGATCATCCCTTTTGAGAATTTTAGGGCTCATTTTGTTGCATTGCAGTGTTGGTTGTGAATTTTGGGATTTGAAATTATATTTTGGAGTGATTGATAGTTTATTGGAATTGAGTGATTGATATCTTGTTTTAAATAGAGAAAAATATACCTCTTTTTTTTTTCCCTTGGAAAAATCGTAATTTTCATTATCATAAGAAAATTACATGCTGTAGATGCGATCCACATATGCAATATGTGAGGCTTTGTGCCTTTCTAGTAGAGATATACAAAAAAGTTTAGTGCACTCTGTTTGGGTCCAACCCTAACCCCCTTATTTATGTAATAGGGTCAAGTCATAATTATAGTTAAGTAAAGAGTCAATAAATCCCATATTAATAATTGTAAGTGGTTGACCTGCATTTAAAGAAGGGACCATAGTTAGTTGCAAATGGGCCATAGTATTAGATAGATGGTATTAATAAGAACCATGGTATTGCCCCATGGTATTGGATGTATAAATCCTATATAAAGGATAGAGATTCCCCTCGAGGAGCATCGTGTCTTATTTTGTAATCGAGCTCAGCTCTATTGGAGGTTGCCCCCTCAAAGAGGCAAGTGAACATTGCTTTTCCTTTCTGAATAATAAAATACTTGCTGTTATTTCTGATTGTTCTGCGTTCTGGGTATATTTCTTCGCATATTTGGTCTTCTGGTATCTTCTTTCAGGTCAAGAGCATAACAAGCGGTATCAGAGCACTTTCCAGGGCCGGTGGAATCTCCATTTTTAGCAATTTTTTATTTTTTATTTTTATTTTATTTTATTATTATTATATTATTATTATCATTATTGTTATTATTATTTTTTTTAATTTAATTTAATTTTCCTTTTTTTTTCTTCGGCTAGAGACGTGTTCCGGCATCTTTAAACCACGCGATCTGTCGTTGAGCGCATAAACCTGTGGATTTGGGGGAGGCATGCACACAGGAAATACAAGAGGTGGTCACGCTTGTTGGACTCCCTTGTAACCCCTGTGGGTACCCCTTCGAGTAGTAGCGTATTAGACAGAACCGCACACGGACTGTCTTCCAAGTACCCTCTGGGTATATCGGAAGCCCCCTAGGCTTTCTTGAAACCTCGCCATAGATAAACCGTTGGCCTTCTTTCTGCTACAGTACATCGAGAACAACACTCGGGGAGATTACTCACGCGTACGATAGGGTAGTCGGGTTATACGGCTAAGGGTACAATTGATCCTCCTTGGTTAGTGCCTTGAAAGATTGGGCCGAGTACTACTGTCAGACCCTTATGTATATTGCGATCTGTAGTACCTGACACTCCTTGAGACCATAGTTCCCTTGTCTCTCTCTGGATCACACATCATCTTTGCTAGATCAGATCTAGCAGGTGGGGTGTTGTTGCAGCAGCAACAATCAGTTCCGCCATTCAGATCTATGAGATCCGCCATTCAGATCTATCAGATCTACCAATCAGATCTATCAGATCTGCTATTCAGATCTATCAGATCCGCTAATCAGATCTATCAGATCCGCCATTTAGATCTTGCAGCAGGGGTTCGATTATTGGCACATTCCTGTAGTTGAGGGTTCGCCGACAGATCTGACTATTTGTGTGGGTTCCTATACCTGGGTGTGATTCTCGCAGGACATTGGGCATAATTTACTTTTTTGGGATTCGGCTACTGCAGTATTCCTAAGCGAGGAGTAAAACTCCTTACCCTCCTGGGGCGCTTATAAGAGACATAGCCCATCAGAATCAGGTCAATGAGCTGAGCAAGGTGGTACCATTCAATTGTTAGTGTCAAAAATTTCGGGTGGTCCCAAATTTTAAGTGCACTGGATCGGTGCATGGTACAAACCAGAGCTCAAGCTATGGCCAATGAGAAGATCGACACCCTTGAACAAAAGTTGGACTTAGTACTGGCGTCGCTCAAGACCTTAGCTGACACACTCACAAAGGGCAAGTTGGATGAACACTCGGAGGCATATGCTTTCAATGAAAACATTGAGGGCGAGTCTAGCCATTCCCTTCACCTCTTTGGCAACAACCAACAGTCCCAAACGTGACCACCCAAGCTGGACATGTATAAATTTGATGGCTCTCATCCAGCCACATGGCTAGCACAAATGGAGCAATATTTCACACTGAATCACATCCGAGATGATGCGACTCAGGTTAGTGTGAGTAGCATGTACTTGGACAATGAAAGATGGCAATGGTGGCAGTGGCATGAACGTTGCTATGGAAGGCCCGTGACTTGGAAGACATTCTCAAAAGCTCTTACAGATCGCTTTGACCATGAAGCTAACCTTTTGGGTCGTCTGACTAAGCTCCGCCAGACAGGAACAATGAATGACTATATTATAGCCTTTGAATCCTTAGCTTTCTGCATAGGAGGTCTACATGATTAGTTCTACTTGGAATGTTTTGTCAGTGGTCTTAAAGAAGCCATACAAGCCCATGTCCGACTGCAACACCCAACCTCATGGCTGGATGCTTGCAAGATAGCTCGTGAAGTAGAACGTGTGTTAGTGGCCTAGTCCAATCGCCCAAATTTCATAGCCAAGGGTCACCCCACCCAGGCTCAAAGCACTAACCAAACACTCAAGGTTCAAAAGGTGTCACCAACGGAAATGGCGGAAAGAAGAAAGCAAGGATTATGTTACTACTGTGATTAGAAATACTCCCCTGGGCATAAATGCAAGGAGCCCAAATTCTTTCAAATTGATGCTACTGATCACAGTTCATCAGAGGAAGCCCCACCACTTGAGGAACTGGAGGAGGAAGATGAGGACAACCAACTGGACAATGTACCTGAAGAACTAGTTATCTCGCTTCATGCTTTGGCAGACATTTCTTCTCCCCAAACTCTCAAAATCAGAGGGTTTATTAAGCATCGCCCTGTAGTAGTCTTGATTGATAGTGGTAGTACGCATAAATTTATCCATCAAAGAGTCATTGAAGCAGTGCATTGTTTTGTCAGGGCAGTCTCTAATTTCCAGGTCCAAATTGCTGATGGGGGGACAATGAAATGTGAAGGCCACTGTGAAAATGTCAAACTTCAAATGGGGATTATCAGCTAAAGACCCACATGTTTTCCATACAAATGGGAGGGTGTGACATTGTCTTGGGTGCTGAATGGCTCCGAACACTTGGCCCAATCACAATGGATTTCCAGGAGTTATATATGAGCTTTAAGCAGAACAACCACACACATACCCTCCGAGGACTCTAGGTGGGTGCTCCCTCTATCATCAGCTCGCATAGGATGGAAAAATTGTTAAAAAAGGGCCACCATGGAGTTATAGCCCAATTTAATGCCATCCAGGCCTTCGACCCCACTTCTCTTCATATTCATCCTGAGATGCAATAGATCTTAAACAACCATCTGCTGGTCTTTGACAAGCCTCATGAGCTTCCACCCTCGAGAGGGGAGCATGATCATAGCATTACTTTTGTCCCAGGGGCCCAACCACCAAATGTGCGCCCATATAGATATCCGTTGACCCAAAAGAATGAAATTGAAAAAATCATCAAGGAACTCCTAGAAGCAGTCATCATTCGTCCTTATTCATCGCCTGTGGTCATGGTGCTCAAGAAAGATGGGGAATGGCGTATGTGTCCAGACTTCAGGGCCCTCAACAAGCTGACGATCAAAGATAAATTTCCCATCCCAGTTGTCGATGATTTGCTGGATGAACTAAATGGGGCTCAATTCTTTACTAAGCTCGACCTTTGCTTGGGTTATCACCAAATTCGCATGAAAGAAGTAGACATTCCAAAAACTGCTTTTCGAACTCATGAAGGCCATTATGAATTCCTGGTCATGCCATTTGGCCTTTGTAATGCCCCATCCACTTTTCAGAGCCTCATGACCCACCTGATCAAACCATATCTCTGAAAATTTGTCCTTGTTTTCTTTGATGACATCCTCGTCTACAACCGCACCTGGGCCACACATCTTCAACATGTAGATCTGCTCCTGCACCTGCTCCAGAAGCATAAATTATTTATCAAGATGTCCAAGTCCTCTTTTGGCATGGCAGAAGTTGAGTATTTGGGCCACATTGTGGGGCGTGAAGGTGTCAGGGTGGACCCCAAAAGATCTTGGCAATGCAGGATTGGCCTCAACCCAAGACCTTGAAGATCTTGAGAGGATTTTTGGGTCTCACGGGCTACTATCGCAAATTTGTTCGCAATTATGGTCACATTGCTAGACCCCTCACTCACCTTCTCAAGAAAAATTCATTTCTCTGGAATGATGAAGCGCAACAGGCATTTATAGCTCTCAAACATGCCATGTGTTCCACTCTCGTATTAGCACTACCCGACTTCACCGAATCTTTTGTGATTGAATATGATGCTTCAGGTATAGGTATTGGGGTGGTATTAATGCAGGAAGGTTGAACTTTGGCCTTCACTAGCCAACAACTAAGTGGGTCAAATTTGGGACAATCTACCTATGAGAAGGAGATGATGGCCATATTACATGCAGTAGATACCTGGCGGCCATACTTATTGGGGTGGCGTTTCCAAATCCACACAGACCATCAAAGCCTTAAATATTTTTTGGAGCAATGCCTATCTTAGCCACAACAAAATAAATGGCTCACAAAAATGTTGGGATATGATTATGAGATAATTTACAAGAAAGGGCGTGAAAATGTAGTAGCAGATGCTTTATCATGCCAATTTGAGGAGGAAAGCACCCTGCTCGCAATCTCCCTTCCTATTCTAGAATGGATTGAAGAGGCTTGCAAGGAATGGTTTTCACATCTTCTGCTCTCCCAACTCATTAATAAATTGTAGGCGGATCCAAATTCCACAGCGGGCTACTCTTGGCAGGATGAGATTTTTCGCTACAAGGACAAAGTCGTGATATCACCAACATCCACCCTCAAAAGTCACATTTTGGCAGAGTTGCACTCATCTCCCACTGCAAGCCATTCAGGCTTTCAGAAGACTTATGCTCGCACTCGACGTTCATTCTTTTGGACATGCATGAAAAAGGACATTCTTACTTTTGTAGCTGAGTGTGACATATGTCAACGCCACAAAGGCGAAACAGTCAAATCCCCAGGAACATTACAACCATTCCCCATCCCAACCTCAATCTGGACGAAGGTTTCTATGGAATTCATTACAAGTCTTTCGAAGTCAGGCAACAAGTCAGTCATCATGGTGGTTGTGGACAGACTTTCTAAGTATGCTCATTTTTGTGCTCTACCCACCCTTTTACACCCGCTTTGGTGGCTCAATCTTTCATCGACCAGATCTTCAAATTGCATGGCATGCCCACTTCAATTGTGTCTGATCATGCCCGATCTTCACCAGTAACTTTTGGCAGGAACTCTTCAAGCTACAAGGTACCCAACTACAACTCATTACTTCCTATCATGCCAAAAATGATGGTCAAACTGAAGCAGTCAACAAATTTTTGGAGACCTACCTTAGGTGTTACACTTCAGAAAAGCAACATCTATGGGTACAGTGGTTACCTCTAGCCGAATGGTGGTATAACACTAGCTATCATGCCACCACCAAAATGACTCTATATGAAGCAGTTTATGGTCAACTCCCTCCTTCACCTACTTCTTATATCCAGGGATGCTCAAAGGTACAAGTAGTGGATCAACTCCTACAGAACCGCACAACCATGCTGACCCACCTCGGAGAGAATCTCCATCAAGCTCAAAACTGCATGAAGCAATAGGCAGATCAACATCGTTCAGAATGCCAATTTCAAGAAGGGGATCAGGTATTTTTGAGGCTACAATCATATAAGCAAACATCACTCAAAGACAAGGGTTGCCAGAAATTATCTCCAAAATTATACGGACCGTATCAAGTACTTCAATGCATTGGAGAAGTAGCCTAAAAGCTAGCGTTGCCATCCACGACCAAAATCCATCCAGTCTTCCATGTCTCATGCTTCAAGAATGTGATTGGGAACCATTGCCGAATTCAAACTAGTCTACCAGAATTGGATGAATAAGGTTCAATCTGGCTCCAACCTAAATAGGTTCTTGACAAGCGAGAACGGCACCTACGCGGCCACACGATCAAGGAAGTCCTCGTCAAGTGGAAAGACACCTCTCCAGAAGATGCGACCTGGGAACCAGCCACTGTCCTTCAGTAGTTTCCGCAACTTCAGCCTTGAGGACAATGCTATTTTTATGGGGGAGGGCATGTTAGGGTCCAACCCTGTTATCGGGAAATCTAGTTTCCACTCGGAGCTGCTAATCCCACTAAGACTGGTAGCTATCTTAGAAACAAACAAACTAAAACTACTTTCGCTTTCCTTTATGAGAAGTAGATAAGAGGGGAACAAAGGAAACCAACCTCAGTCTTGCGCTTGGTTCCTTGCTTGGTTCCTCTCCCTTCTGACAGATCCTTGCCGCTTTTCCTTCGTCTACCTAGCTTCAAAGAGCACTTGTGGAATCAAAGCAGCATAATGCTATCAAAGAACAGATATCTACAATCATAAACAATATAGGACCAGATATATATTGACCACACAAATGCATATATCATCAAACATACAAGAACGTGGAGGAAAACTTGAATAGCTTTATTAATATCAAGAATAGAAAAGAGGATTACAACCAATCGTTTTGACCCAGCGTCATCCTCCCAGCATGAAAGCCCTTCTTCACCTCATGAAAAAGCTTAGATCACCCAACACTATGATGTTACACCAAGAAACCAATAGCACTTCCTTACAAGATACAAAATTCCAACCTCTGGATCTCTGGGATGAGGGATCCATATATAGATGATTGTAGGGGGGTGAGTCAGCTTCTGGGATTTTGATTAGTGTCCTCTCTCTGATATTTCTTGATTCCACTTGGAGATTGATTATCTCTTACTCATCCCTGGGCGAATTCAGAGAGGCAAGTGTCACAGGAGAAGTTTCTGGAAGATTCCATGACGATCCACCTTGCAAATTGTCTTTGCCATTTGTCTACTCTCGCCCATCGCACCCTATAGAAGGCCTTTCCAATATGCATCGCACCCTTTACACTGAGTAGGTGAGATGCATCACATCCTCTGCACTGGGCAGTCTGTATGGTCCAGCTTTGACCAGTTTTGAGCAGTTTTCTATGGAGAACTTCTGGGAGATGATGTAATCAGCTGACCTTGTTCCTTTAGGGTGTGAAGCAACACTTTTAGGGACTTAGGAGCCCTTGGTTTATGGACATGTATGATTGGGGTTGCAGTGCCCAAAAATGTCTATAACAGTTGCCCCCTAAAGCATGAGGTCGTTAATCTTTTGATGTCGGGTGAAATGCTTTATCATGAGGATCCGAAGTTTTTTCGAGCTGGAAGGTGACCTGTAATAAGATACAATACAATACATTATTTCCATAATATTTTCATGATCTAGCTGAGGCAGCCATTCCCATGCTCAGCTTTATAAATTCATTTTCATGTACATGAGATAGACAACCATCTGTGTGGCATATTGATGATTCTGATAGAGCCATCATCCTTTGATTCGGATGATCATCTGTGCAGCAATGATGTACATTTGATGTTTTTATTTTCCTGAATATATCGCAGCCCGGATGGATGAAACTAGATCTGGGGTCTTCAAACTCATTCAATCTTCACTCGGAGTACAAGTCGATCCATGTGAAAGATGTTTTGGAGTCGAACATGGAAAGACATCGCCTGATTACCAGCCAATGATGTAAGCTGTTAACAGGCACGAGAGGAATCACCGATAATGATGATGACCCTCAAGGTACTACAGTACAATTCGCGTGGTGTGAAAGAGGGACTTGGCGTCGAACACCATGCAAAATATTTCGGTCGAAAGCCATTGATGTAAACCTGTCGCCGGAAGTGAGAAACTTTCCATTGAGGCATGAAAGCTTCAAAGTACTGAAAGGGTGGTTCCTAAGTCGACTTCTTGGATAATGAGCTGATGTCGACAAGAAGCGACCCATCGTAGGAAGGCCTTAATGAATCCCACATATATGACACAGAACGAAGTAAATGATTTTGGAGGTGAAAACGATCTGATGATACAGGGTTCAGGGTGGCAGTCATGAAAGAATGGAGAGTGAATGTATTGCAGCGAATGAGACACAGGTGAATTCTCTGAGCGATTTCTCTTGAACATACCGGTGACACTGACATGGATTGGTAGCGTTAACCCCAAATATGGATGGTGCGATGGACCAATGGTGACATGACCGGTGAACGGAGTAACCCAACCTAACTCGGACGTGGAGTGAAAGTGTCATGTTCAAGAGCGACTTGCTACCAATAAAGTTTCTTCAAGTTTTCTTCCCAATTTTTCCCCAGTCATTGCTGACCAGTACCTCTTTATTTTTATAAAGCTTGAGGAGGATAACATATGCTTGTTCTATAATTTTCCCTTCGGGAAAACCTGTCGCTATGTTTTAACGAGCCTAGCGACAGTGAAACTCGTTCTTGTCTATGTGGACAAGTTTGTCGCTATTGGTTTTAACGAGTTTAACGAAAAAAGATAACTCGGTCCTTTTCAATTTTAGAGAGTCTGAAAGGGACGTAAAGGAAACTCCAATAATCCTTTTTCGTCATATAATCCCTTAAGTATGAAAAAGTATAAAATAATACGAAAGGGATGAATTTTCAATAATTTTAACGAGCCGAACAAAACAAGTGCTCGATCTTTTTGTGTAATAATCCCTCAGGTCCAAAAAGATTAAAATTTAGAGGAGGGATAGCACTCCCGGTAGCTTTAACGAGCTGGAGAGGCCAATTTCTCGGCAACCTTTTCATATTTTACGAGTCAGATGAAAAGAGCTTAAAGGAGACTCGTTTTTTGAGGAACGAGTGATAATCTCGGGTAGTAGCTGATTCCAGGTACGGTTTGGAATTTTCCAATCACGACAGTGTCACAAGGATGGCTAACAGGATCACTCTTTGCAGCTGTTCCTCAAAAGGGGTAAACAATCAAATGGAGGTGAATGATCGGCTAAAACAGAGTGGAGGTGATGATGGGAACACGACCAGGGCTCAAAAGCTGATGATAATGCATTCACAATGGTTATTTACCGGAAATTGGTTCATTTTTTAATGAGATTAAACTCTGGGGGAAACATTTGCTCATTGCTTAGGTTTAATTTTTAACGAGCTTTAACTCCACATAAAAACTGCTCGTGCCAGTTGTATAATAAGGATGTCTCATCGATAGGTTCAATTTTTAGGGAGCTTGCACCATTCGAAACTTTGCTCCGGATCCTTTCATTATGCAAGCTAGGAACGACCAATCCTACGAGTTTAAAGGGTTGAGAAACTACAAACTAAGAAAATAAATGGTCGCTCTTTACTTTCAGGCAAAAAGGTTTGCATGCCCCCAGGCATAGCGAAGTAGAGTTTCCAGGTTACCATATGAAAGCTCTCGCATTTGCAAGATTGCTCCATCCGCGTTGCAGACAAAACACTTCCTTGGCGATGTCTACCGAAATAGACAAAGGTGAGTGGCGCGGTCGCCTCCACTCACATAACTTTGACGAGGGAATCTTATTCCAGTCTAATCCCATTTTCCTAAACGGATGGGTGTGTCAGACTAGTCATATATCCTCCGCGGAAACCTACCCTATACCCAAGGTTTTCTTGCCGAAACAGACCAGGGTGCATGCCCCCTAGGTTTCAGTCATGTCCTCCCGAATTACTCGCGCTCTTCAGGTGGACGGACTGGAGATTGATGAGACATTCCTTGCGTGAAAAGACCATTTAGGGATGGCATTTGACTATTAGCTATGTGTGAGCTGGGGAACGAAAGCTGGTCTACGAGCTGGACCACTCGACCTTCATGCGGAAAACACATTACTCTAAAGAGTGAGGAGACAATGGCCCCCATGCTATAAATATAGTTGCACCCAAGGAGTAGATTATAATCTAGAGGTCCTTGGACTACCATTACGTTCATATAAACGGTTTTCCTTCTCAACATTATGGGCACATTAGGAAGGATCCCTAACGGTCGACTGGTTCCTTTGTTAAAGCCTGTCAGATTTCTCATCTCAGGCAGAAGCGATGGCGAACCAAGCACTTTTCCAAGAAGTTGAGGAAAGGATACTCATAGAAGCCCCTTCATCTATGATGGTACCGACCATGACCATTTTGTAAGCTTGTCCAATGATTCAGAATGGTACACTAGCCGGTAAACGGGGTCTGCCTAGTAGATTCCAATCGAAGGAAACGACTAGGTTGCTTGGAGGTGGGATCGAATAGATGGCTGGATATGACTCTGACGAACTTCCTTCTTGCGGTAAAGGAACGGGTAGATTGCCCCCATGTTCATCGGAGTCTGTGTTTATGAAAAGGATTTGAACGGTGTCGTTCTCATTCTCTTCGGTGATTGTATCATCTGAAGATGGACCTTCCGAAGACAAGACCGGGTCGATTTCCGCCTCAACCTTTTGACTTTCATCTGGTATGGATTTAGCGGGTTTATCTTCAATGATAGATGCTTCGACCGACCATAATGGTGTGTCAGTCGGATTTTCAACTAGTGATGGACTTGGCAAGAGTTTCTTGTATCCAGGAGGAAGCCGTAGCGGTGAAGCAGGACGGTTATCCAAGAATCTTTTAGCTTCGTCTAGCAAGGGACAACGGTGGACGACGTGATTGCCTTCACACAATTTACAAGGAAATTTACATTTCCTTTTCTGTCCAAATGCTTCGCTTTCACTAGTTTATGGTGTACTTTCAACATGATCTTCATAGGTTGATGACACCGGATTGTGCAAACAAGGAGACTAGTCCCTTAAGATCCGAGGGATGCGAGGACAATCTCAATGATAGTGGTCTCCTTTGCAAATGACACATGGAGATTTAGGCTTGGACGGTGCAGTGTGCGGATTTTCACTAGACGATGCCCGTTACCCCTTTTCGCCTTTGGATCCTTCTTCTTCTTCTCTTTCTTCTCCTTCTTAGTTAATTGATTTTTGGCTTTACCAGCTTCATCAAGCGAAGAGGAAGGAGGAGAGGGAGAATCGGACGAAGTAGAAGGTTGGGGGGTGACTTTAGTATCATCTAGTTGCTGACTCGATTGTTCAGGAATCACGGTGTTCTGAACGATGGAGGTCGAGAAGAGCCATATTGGCAAGCTAATCGTCAATCCTGGAAGTGACAATGTGGCCATATGAGGTGCACCAACATCTCCCCAAGAGGAGAAAGGACTAGGATTTCCTCCAAGAGGAAATCCTTGGTTGGTGGACTTCATTTTCCTCAACCTAAGACCAACGCGGGAATGGTGATATTATTCCGATTAAAATAAATTTTAGACGCTTTGACACAACTTGTTTTTTCAATTTTTAAGAGTCGAGAAAAAACAAAATATGACTCTAGTTGCCTTCAATTTTTAATGAGCTTGAAGTGACAAGTGCTCAGATGGACCTTTTCCTTTAAGGAGTCTGAAAAGGAATGAAAGAGACTACTCTGGAAATCTAGACAGAGGGATTACCAAACCAATCGCAAAACTGCAGAATACTTTTTACGGTATGGCAGTCAATCTTCCCGAATGCTGTGTTCAGTGCATTGCGATCGATAGGGTGGCAGACACGACTTCCTATGGATAAAGGATATAGCCTATTGTGGTCTCCCAATATATACTCGACGGTACGTGGGAGCACAAGTCCGTACTGGCACTTGTCGTCTCAAAGAGGAGGAATCAACCAACCAACAATGAAAGCGACAGTTACCAGGCTTTACGACGCCAGAATACGTCTCTAGCCTAGACTTCTAGATGTTGTGAGTTAGGTTCCAAAGCATTTTTATGTTCATTAAATTTATTTTACAGTTGATCTTTCTTAAGAAATTTGCCTTTCAGGTTCACCGCATGATGTAGATATACAACTCCTAAAATGCAATCTAAGATGATAAACAATTGTTTAATCTTCTTTTTGCAATGAAAATCCTAGCTACTAAAGAAAGAGAGATGATATTCTTTCAACATAGAGCAGAGAGTACACACTAGATGCACTGTCCTAAATCAAACCAACAAGCAGTCTAAATGCAAATGCACATGCATGTATTTGTTTTCAGCTTTCTTAATGTGTGAATGACAAGAAGAATGCTAAGTACAAATCTGAATTATCTTTTCAAAGCGACAGTACTAACAAATTTCTCTTAAAAAAATGAAAGGAAGATAATGACGACACTTTGCTATTTTGAATTGAAAACTGCTTTCGACACTTGAAAAACTAATAATTCAAATCAAATACAAGAGTAACTGTATAATCGACCATCAAGAACAATAGAATTATTTTCCTTGACTGAAAACGACACTTGCGACACTTTCAAATCAAAAGATGACAGTTTGATTATGTTACTTCTTTGTAAAAGAGAACTAAAAATTACGCACAATACATAAAAACATTCACAGTTCTTTGCACAATGGAGGCGGAATGATGGAAAGGAAGGGGGTTTCCACAGTGGTATACTGATCACAGACAGCAAAACTCCTGAATAGAGCTGAAGAGAGTGAAGAAACACCAAAGTCTGAAGGCAAAATTAGCCTTTTCTGACCATCGCACTTGTTACATAGGGAAACCAGTATGCATCCCACCTACTGCACACGGGAGGTGTGATGCATACAGACTTCCTTGAAGAGAGGGTGTGATGGTACCAATGCGAGACTTTTACTTGGTCTTTGGTCACAGTTTACAGCTCAGTTTAGGGATTTAGGCCGAGCAAGTGATGTTTAGTAAATATAAATCACGGGGGTTGATCTAATGAGGTTACTAGAGCCACCACTAGGGCAATTAGAAGGTTTGCAAATCGATTTTTCAGTTTATAAACCAAACCCGGAGATAGACTGAAGCAGCATTGATCTACTTTGCACTTGCATAGCAAACGCAGTTCAAAGGCTAGCTGGCTTAACTTCAGGCTCTGTCTGTAAGTTTATAAAGCAAACAAATATAGACAAGCAAACAATCTATTCGCTCCCCAGTGGAGTCGCCATTTTATTATCGAGAAATATAGTGTCCACTCAGAGCTGCTAGTCCCACTAAGACTGGTAGCTATCTTAGAAACAAACAAACTAAAACTACTTTCACTTTCCTTTATGAGAAGTAGATAAGAGGGGAACAGAGGACACCAACCTCAGTCTTGCGCTTGGTTCCTCTCCCTTCTGACAGATCCTTGCCGCTTTTCCTTCATCTACCTAGCTTCAAAGAGAACCTGTGGAATCAAAGAAGCATAATACTATCGAAGAACAAAGATCTACAATCATAAACAATATAGGACCAGATATATATTGACCACACAAATGCATATATCATCAAACATACAAGAATGTGGAGGAAAACTTGAATAGCTTTATTAATATCAGGAATAGCAAAGAGGATTACAACCAATTGTTCTGACCTAGCATCATCCTCCCAACATGAAAACCCTTCTTCACCTCATGAAAAAGCTTAGATCACCCAACACTATGATGTTACACCAAGAAACCAACAACACTTCCTTACAAGATACAAAATTCCAGCCTCTGGATCTTTGGTATGAGGGATCCATATATAGATGATTGCAGGGGGGTGAGTTAGCTTTTGGGATTTTGATTAGTGTCCTCTCTCTGATAGTTCTTGATTCCACTTGGAGATTGATGATCTCTTACTCATCCCTGGGCGAATTCAGAGAGGCAAGTGTCACAGGAGAAGTTTCTGGAAGATTCCATGACGATCCACCTTGCAAACTGTCTCTGCCATTTGTCTACTCTCGCTCATCGCACCCTACAGAAGGGCTTTCCAGTATGCATCGCACCCTTTACACTGAGCAGGTGAGATGCATCGCACCCTCTGCACTGGGTAGTCTGTATGGTCCAGCTTTGACCAGTTCTGAGCAGTTTTCTGTGGAGAACTTCTGGGAGATGATGTAATCAGCTGACCTTGTTCCTTTAGGGTGTGAAGCAACACTTTTAGGGACTTAGGAGCCCTTGGTTTATGGACATGTATGATTGGGGTTGCAGTGCCCAAAAATGTATATAACAAACCCTAACCCCCTTATTTATGTAATAGGCTTGAGTCATAGTTATCGTTAAGTAAAGAGTCAATAAAGCCCATATTAATAATTGTAAGTGGTTGACCCGCATTTAAAGAAGGGACCATAGTTAGTTGCAAATAGGCCATGGTATTAGATAGATGGTATTAATAAGAACCATGGTATTGACCCATGGTATTGCATGTATGAATCCTATATAAAGGATAGAGACTCCCCTCGAGGAGCATCGTGTCTTATTTTGTAATCAAGCTCAGCTCTATTGGAGGTTTCCCCCTCGAAGAGGCAAGTGAACATTGCTTTTCCCTTCTGAATAATAAAATACTTGCTGTTATTTCTTATTGTTCTGTGTTCTGGGTATATTTCTTCGCATATTTGGTATTCTGGTATCTTCTCACAGGTCAAGAGCATAAGACACTCCACGCAGGGAGGCTTTGCCTTCTGTAGTGTTCATAATAATGTTAATCAAAAAATAAAACTCTACGCAAAGAGTATGTGTGACTGTCATCTTAAATACAAACTGATAATATGTAAAAACATAAAAATATTTATAGCAAAAAGCCAATACCAGGGTTCAGTTGAGCCAGATTTTTAAACTGTTGGGTCCATGAAGGGTCTATAGTAGTACTGGTAATGAGCTCCTTCCCTCTATTCATGAATCAACCATGTCCCACAAGGCTTGTGCGCTGCCTCCTTGGATAACTGATCGACATATGCATTTCATTCCCTGTAGATATGACGACAAGAAAATTTGTTAAATAAAGATGCAAGTCTTTGAGCCTCATCTAGTATGGGTCTCAGAGTGTAAGCTGAATAATTGTTTGTTTTTTTAATCCAGTTGCAAACAATTTTTGAGTCCCCAAATAATTGTAAATTTCTGCATTGTTTTTCCAAGGCATATCGGATGAGGTATTTTGCAGTAATTAGTTCTAAAAAATTATTTGTACCCCTATCGAGGCCCATTTGGATTTGAAAGTTATGGGATTCAGAGAGGTATAGTATGGCTCCTTCCCCACACCCAACTTCCTACGCTGACCCGTCAAAGTATGCCCATGGTTGAGAATGGTCGATGGCTTCAGGTACAATCTGCCTGGGGGGAGGATGATTCTCTTCATCTGGTGTGATGTGATATTCTGCAAGAAGGTGAGCAGTGATGGATGGCCAGTGTGGAGCGAAATCCTGGAAAATGTAGTGATTATGAGCAATCCATATTTCCCAGCAAATGAGAAGGGGAAGGTTATTAGCCTTTGACGGGGTGGCAGTGGTCCACCAAGTGGTCCATGCTTCGATGACAGTCTGGCCCCACCAGGTGCCCTGGGTGGTAATGGTCGAGAGGACAGAAATCCAAAGTTTAGTAGTGATGGGGCAGGAGAGAAATAGGT
The DNA here is from genome assembly GCA_031772625.1 of Pinus tabuliformis. Lineage (NCBI taxonomy): Eukaryota > Viridiplantae > Streptophyta > Pinopsida > Pinales > Pinaceae > Pinus > Pinus tabuliformis. Next base: position 1,780,792,668 of record CM062819.1, on the reverse strand, counting down.
GGTTTGTGTTTTCGGAATTGTCTTTACATAAACAAAACCAAAAAGGCCCATGATGTGCTCTTTTAATAAGATTGTCTCCAGTAGGGACCTTGCTTTTTAGAATGGACCACATGAGAAATCTGGTTCTGGGGGGCACTTTTAATTTCTACATACTTTTCCACCATTGATCAATGGTCTATGGTCTATGTGCAGTGGCTAGACAGAGGTACCCTTCTTTAGGGGAATAACGCCCATTTTTTGCAAGTGCCCATATGATTTCATCCTCCCCTTCAACAATTCTGATATGTGATTTGGTTAGCGCTGCTAGATATTCTGCCCAATGTTGATGCCACTGAGGAGGGATATGCAGGTTTCTAGCAGATTTTCAGGGCTGTGATAATATGGTGGAGTGTTCCAGGTCCGCGATATGATTGATGTGAGTGATACCTATATCGGCCAAATGGGCCGGGAGCTCACCAGGTAGCTTATGGGCATTTCCACACCCAATTCAAGGGTCTAATCCGATGCGCACCGAAGTTCCAGCTTGAATTCTCCAGGTGAGGCCTTCTCGAATGATTGACATAAAATTGAGAACTGCTTTCCAGACAGATATCCCTGATTTGTTCCAGCATGGCTATCGAAGCCAGTCCATCAGATTAAGAGGGGCTATGTATTTTGAGGATGCCACCAGAGTCTAGAGGCTGTTTGATGTGATCAATTTCCATCTAAGCTTGGCTGCCAGAGTAGAGGAGAAATCTTCTAGTTTTTTTATGCCCTAACCTCCCCATTTCTTTGGAAGGGTAAGCATCTCCCATTTAGCCCATGCACAAATTTTCCCTGATTTTTTCCCTTTCCAGAGGAATCTGCAACAGAGGTTTTGTATTCTGGAAAGTATTCCTCTTGCAATCCATGCTAGGGACATCCAGTATATCGGGGTGGCCTCAAGGACAACTTTAATGAGTACCAATCTTCCTGCCCTGGAGAGGTATTTATGGTACCAAATATTGAGTTGTCTTTCCATTTTGGTGATTAGCCAAATCCAATATGCTATTTTGTATCCAAGGGGCTTCAACCTATAACCTAGATATCTAAGACCATCCTTTAGCTATAGCAAGGTGAAGGGGAAACGGTGGAGTGCATAATGTATCTTGTGGGGAGAGAAGCCAGTAGAAGTGATGGTGGATTTGGTATTATTGATGATCATGCTAGTTTCAGTTTGGAATAGAGTGATGGTGTGTTGTAGAGAAGTTAGGTCCCCTAAACCCCCGTTGAGGAAGATCAACAGATCATCCACAAAAATTATATGAGTCAATATGCAGCTATCAATGATCATGATTCCCTTAATTATCCCCTAGTTGTGCTCTTCTTTTATAAGTCTACTGAGCCCCTCCATGACCAGCAAAAATAACAATGGGGATAGGGGTCACCCTTGCCTGAGGCCTCTTTCACAGTGAAATAAAGGTGATGCCACTCCATTTACAAGGACACTAAAAGGGATGTTTGTTATACAACTCATGATCCATTTTATAAACTTATAAGGAAACCCTAGGTGAGTTAGAAGCATTCAGAGGTATAACCAACATACCCAATCAAAAGCCTTGGAGAGATCCACTGTGAGAATCATGCCCTTAATCTTCTTCATCTAAATGGAGTGCATCACTTCTTGTGCAGTGCAAACTGCTTCATGTATCTACTGAACTTGGAGGAAGGCAAATTGTTCAGTGGATATGTGAGTGGAAGGATGGGCCGGAGGCGGTTGGCAATGATTTTGTAGATGCAGTTACATAGGGAGATCAGGCGGTATTCATCAAAGGAGGCAGGGTTGTTTGACTTGGGGATGAGGGCGATGAAAATGGCGTTGATGGCCTCATTTATTCTCCCAAAGGATCGAAAATCCTCAATGAAGGCAATATAGAACTCCACCATCCAACCATCAAGTCCTGGGATTTTGTCGCGCTTGAACCATTTTAAATTAGCCTCAAGTTCCCCCAAAGTGACCTGCTTGTTTAGTTCCATAGCATCCTCCTGATCCACAAAACGAGGAAAAAGTTGTGCTACTCGAATGACTTCAGCAAGTGTAGCTTTGGGAGATGCTTGATAGATCTACTTGAAGTGGGATGTTGCCAAGGAGGCTAGTTGCTGGAAGGTATTCACTGAGTTCCCCTGCTCATCTATCAATTGCCATATGGTGTTGATAGCTTTCTGACCATTTTCAAATTTGTGGAAAAATTTGGTGTTATCATCACCCTCCATCAACCATATTGCTCTGCTTCTCAACCTCTAGGATTCCTCCCTGTCTTTTAGGATTTTGCCTCTTTGAGATATCAAGGCAGTAAGATTTTCCTTCTGTTCATTTGTGGTGAAGAACCCCCTGTGATCATGTTCTAAGGCAACAATTTCTGATTCAATGTCCCTTAAGGTTTGGTTGTCTTGTACTCTCTTGTTATGTGCCCAGATTTTGGATAACCTCTTAAGCTCTTTTAGGTTATGCACAAAACCTTCAGTAATATTTCTACCAGTAGCATGAGGGTGAGTCTTCCAGTATTCAGATATCATTCGAGTATAGGTTCCATCCTTCAACCAGGTGGTGTTGAATTTAAAGGGGTTCTTTGGTTTGTTTAGCCTTCCCCTTATATCAAGGTATATTGGCAAATGATCAGATATACCTCCTGACCCGAACCATTGTCTGTAGATATATCCTTCACCCAGTAATTTCTCCTTGATAAGAAAACGATCTAGCCTCCTGGCGAGGCTGCCATATCCAATCCTTCTATTCCTCCAAGTAGGTAGAATTTACGTTGAGTGGATGTCTATGAGGCTGTGATTCTCCAGGATGTTCTAAAAAAAGCAGATAGGGGGTCAATCTGGGCATGGTGACCCCATGATTCCGAGAATCCCAAGGAGAAATTTAGGTCCCCTTGCAGGATGATGTTGTTTGATTGCAATAGGTTTGAGTTCAGTAAATGTGCCCATAAAGCTTCACGGTGATGACATGATCCATATACATTTACAAGTATGATATCGGTGCCCAGTTCGGATGAGTAAATGTCTGCCCCTATGTGTCCAATGCCTCCCCAGATATTACATAGTTTCATAGTCCTGGTGTTAATTCCTAGAGAAATGTTGCCCGAGTGACCATTAACATCGAGAGCTAGGAAGGACCAGTCCGAAAGCATGGATTCTAGGAGGTATGAGATTGTATCAGCAAGGCCCAGGGTTTCTTGCAAAAAAATGACATCCACAAGTTCAAACCCTAGAAGTCTATGCAGAGCTAGTTTTTTCTCGGGGCTAGCTAATCCTCGGCAATTGAAAGAGAGGAATTTCATGGGGGAGATGAGCCCAGGGTGTTCTTTGCTCTAAGAAACCGATCAATAGTGAGTTGTTGCCCGAAAGAAATCTCTTCCCCTGCCTGCAACTTTGCTTTGGAGAGGGAGGAGGGTCTACATTTTGGTGGCTTTGGAGGGATGGGGGGAGATATTAGCCCAAAGCTAATGGAGTCAAGGGCTTATGGGTGAGACAGGGATCAGAGTTGGTATCGGTGGGAGAGGGACCCTTGATCAGAGTCAAAGGATGTGGATGGGGTCGTCTTGGGGAAAGATGGGGGAGTGCATGAGAAGGTGGGCGGCAGGGGATGCAATGAACAAGTTAATGTAATGGGAGGTGGTGGTATGTAGGCAGAGGCATGGAGACACCCCAATGAACCAGAAAAGAAATCAGATGAGATAGAATGATGAACAGAGAAGGGGTTAGAAGAGGACATACCCGAAGCTAGCTCAACTTCCGTAGCTTCCGCAACCTCCCTTGCCCTGGTCAGAGGAGGAGAGGGTGGCTGATATGGTGCTTTTCCATGCTTCTTCAACTTCTCCATGGCCGGGGTCACCACCGTTGCTTCAGGGGTAGAGTGTGCCATAACTGCATCAGTAGTAGCATGATTTGAATGTGCTTGAGTGTCCTTTGTGGGGATTGTCCTTCCCTTTTCCGTATTCCTCGTTTTTCCATTCATGGGACAGTCCTTGAATATGTGACCAACCTTGTGGCATTATCGACACCTAAAGGGAACCCCCTCATAATCGAGGATCTGTGTTCACGAGAAATTCCTCCACCGCAATGTGATTTGTTCCTGTAACCCCTCTCTGGTGTCCAAATGGACCAAAATCATCGCATACGCCATAATTCATGTGGAGAGATATGATTTATCATGCTCCAGGTAGGTGTCCAGGGCGTTTCCTATGCATCTAAATATATCCTCTGACAAAAATTGAAGAGGCAGGCCTGGTAGGCAGACCCAAAGTGGTCTTGCATCGAGTTGCTCCCTCTCTGGGTCGAAAAGGGGGTTCCAACACCTTAGAAGCATAGGAGCTTGTTCAATGTGCCAGAAGGATGATAATACCCAGTTTATGTGCTCTGCTCGAATGAAATGCAGCGCAAACCATTCACAAACAAATGTTTGTATGAGTGGGAGCTCAGCTAGATGCTACCTCCAAACTTTTGCAGTCCATTGTTTTAGCCGGGACGCCGAGTAATTTCTATCCTGAACCTTACCAACCAGGACTCGATCAGCTGTGTCCATTGCTTCACCCCACTATATGTCTTCTCCTAGACTGATAATGACGTCTTGTGCCCTAGATTTGACACACTTTTTCCTTTTTCCTGGCCTGTGGCTCGTGTTAGTGGTATCCACCTGAGGTCTGTTGCAAGGAGGGTTTTGAGGGTTTGAGGTGTTTAGACTAGGCCTAGAGGGGAAGGCATCCGAAAGGGGAGGGATGAAAGGGGATGTTAATGGTGCCACAAGAGGGGGATCATGAGCATAGACGGGGGATATACAGGGGAGGAGGATGACGGGAAGTGAGATCCAGTAGATGGAGGAATGGGAGGGTAGTCTGAGGAACAGGCGGCGAGATCCAAACCAATACAGTGAGCCATGAATTGAAGGGAGGACGATGGCAGTGGAGGGGTAGCGGCAACCTTCAAGGAGGGAGGGTCTGTAGGTAGGGTTATGATCGAATAGGAGGGTCTCGAAATCGAGGGTAGGGGGGCAATGACCTCTGACAGTTCACAGCTAAAGGATAGAAACCCTTCCGTGCTTGGGTGAGGAGTAGTCCAAATGGAGACATCTTCTATTGGGTCTTCAGAGTAGTCGACAAGATTCCACTCCATAACCGTTCCGAGAGATTCGCGCGAGCTGTTGCCGTTGGTAAAATCCGTCACTGTAGGATAAAAAATTACTGTAGAGAAAGGTAAGTTTGTGGAGGGCACGACAGGGGCACAGTTGGGTTATGCACGGGACCACGAACATGGAACGGGATGGCACATGGATGGTGTTAAGAGGGTATGACAACAGGGAGATGGTGAGATCTAGACTAGGCCGCAGTGGAGGGGTTCTGCAGTCAAACCCTAGCCTGTGTTAGTTACCATGCGCGATGGGATCAGAGCCATCTTTAGAGCCTCATCTTCGTCCTAGAACTCTTGCCATCATAACAATCTTACTGTATCAGAAACATATACATCTTATCCTTACCTTATATAGTTTTCATGAAGAAAAAATAGTGCATTTCTTACATTTAATTCTTTGGCTTTATTTGGATTGAAAAGAGCTAATAACACCATTTGGTCAATCTGTACATTTTTGAATAATCATTAGCTATAAAAATGAAAACACATAATATACAATCAAGTAGAATATTTTATTTTTAGCAAACCAACATATCTTAGGACTTATGTCCTTGGTGTAGGTTTGAAGAGTAAATTCTCCGAGGCCATAAAACTAAAACTAGGAAATCACTAGAGAGAGTTTAAATCCATTAGTAACAAGGAGCGTTTGTAGGGAAATCACCTATAACATAGGTGTCAAGTGCGAGGTCACATTGGTGAAATTGTGGTATAACCTTGTTTGACACCCTTGAGATGGAGGAGGAACCCTAACTCAACTTACCTTAGTTCGAAGGTTGGAATTCCCTTCTCTAAAACCTAGAAAATAAACATTTAATGCTCCATCGCTCCAACTTGCTTGCAATGGAGTGGTGCACCACTCTATTGTAGTGTACAATGAGAGATAAAACTTCCTCAATCACTCCAAATGATCTACAATAGAGTGATGAAGGATCTATCTTCTAGAAAAACTTGTTTCCAAGGAGACCAATTCAACCTTGGGAGGTGATGAATTGCTAAGGATCTAATTATTAGTGCCTAATTCTAACTTCCTTTGTAAACCTACTTATTTGAATGAAATCAATTCATAGGAGTAAAAAAAAAACAAAAAACAAATTAAAAATCATTATTTGTTAAAATAGTAAGTAATTCTATATCCATTTTTTTTAATAAAGTAAATGATACAATTACTTAAAAATTAATACAATCTCAAAATATAAATTAATTTTAAAATTAAATAAATATTTTTTCTAACTTATTAGACATTTCTAAAACTTTTATATATATATATAACTTCTCTATCCACTAATATTCATTGAAATTTTCAATTTATAAAAATGTATATAGCATTACAAAATAAATAAATAAATTATTTAAATCATTTTTTTTCTCAACCTAAAATGTCCATAAGGAAACATTAAATATCATAAGTTATTCAATGAACCCCACACTCATATAGCATTTATAGAGCTTATGTGGATCTAGAGAGATAAAAACATTTTGATAAACCATTTCATGGAAATATGATTGTTAAAAAATTAATAACCAATATGAATTTCCATTTCCTTTTCAATTTGATTTGGATAGATATAATGGAAAATATCTCTATAGAAATGTACACAATTTATTTAATTTCTAAAGGTTTTTGGTCCATAAAAGAGTTGCCTGCAAAAGATTATGGAAGACGTGCTAGCTATAGGTGGAAAAATAAAACAAACAGAAATTATAATTTCATAAAGATCAGTTATGAGATAACAATAAATGTTTTAATTTGTTTTATTACATAAATTTATAAAATATTAAGAGATGAAATCCTAGCAACTAGTTTCAACCTTATAGTTTATAAATGTTGGAAGTTCAACTTTGAACACGGATAAAAAAAGAGAAGGAAATACATTGAGGGGTTGGAGTTTTGTGCACTAGAGGAGGCTGAAGCATTTAACCCCTAAGGGTCACTTTTTATTAATAAATAAATAAATAAATATATATATATATATAAAAGATTATGGAAACTACTAGTTATGCAAATTGTCTTTTCTCCTTGTGAATGCAATCTTCTTTTGTAAATCAACCCCTCTTCTTTCTTAAGTGGTTCCGAGCCTTTGTATATGTTTTTTTTTCCATGTTTGTTTTCTCTGTGATTGTCATGAACTTTTTCTCAAGTACTAATCAATAATATATTGGTTGATTTTTATTTTAAGGAAATATATTTATTTTGAAGTTTTTTCAGTGTAGTATTCATTGCTACCTATTTGTTATGAAGATCATAATTATCAAAAATCAAAATCTCCAAGAGTTTAGTTGTGAGTTATTGGGTTTAGGTAAATATATTAATATGTTTCATGAATACAATTGGTTTTATTTAAAGTCACCTAGTATATGTTTTTTTTAATCAAGAGAGTCAAATACTAATGTTCTTAATAACCTTTTTGATTTTTATTTTTTAATGTAGGTTTTAACCCCGTACAATCATTTGCTGCAAATATATTTTTAATCGAACAAAAAATATGCAATGGAAAACACACACACTAACAAAAAATTACTTAGAAAACCAAAATATTTTTTTCTATATATTCATCTTTACTATATATATATATATATATATATATATATATATATATAGATAGGTATCCAAAAATCATCAATTCATTTACACTAGATTATAGTACAACCATAGTTTCTTAACCAAAACCACAAGACCATGGGCTAAACCACTATGTGCCACAAAAATACTAAAGGTGAAAACCATATTCTACTACTGCTCTCAATAACCTTTTTGATTCTTATCTCTCAATGTAGGTTTTAACCCTGTACAATCAATTGCTACAAATATATTGTTAATCAAACAAAAAATATGCAATGGAAAACACACACATTAACAAAAAAAATTAGCCTAAAAAACCAAACTAAGAAAACATGAATATTTTTTTTATATATTCATCTTTACTATATATATATATATATATCTTGTGGCATCCAAAAACCATCAATTCATTTACACTAGATTATAATACAACCATAGTTCCTTAACCAAAACCACAAAACCATGGGCTAAACCACCATGTGCCACAAAAATACTAAAGGTGAAAGCCATATGCTGAAAAATACTTAAATAGATGCAAAAAACTACCCAATTTTCTATTTTTTTGGGGCATTTCCCTCGAAAGCTTGTGTAGGGATTTTTCCCCCTCATTAATCCCCAAAGCAAGGGGGGATTTTCTCCCATTGTCTTCCCATATGTGAACCCCTTGACTATGCACGCAACAATGTACAAAACGTGGAGGTAGCCGTGTAAAGAATATAACACATACACAAAATTCTCCCACTTGTTGTTTTATTTGCACATAGGGGAGCACAAGAGTACATGGTCAACAATCCATGGCAATACTGCCCAATGTTTATATACACCAAGTGAACTTCTCAATGTTCACATATTTTTCTAATGAATCTGAAACATTATTTAAAGTGTCTACTATCACCAACAACACCTTTTCTTCAACCATATCTCTCACAAAGTGATACGTAACATCACTATGCTTTTCCTTATAATGATACACTAGATTATTTGTTAGGAATATTTCACTCTAATTATCACAATCTATCGTCACATCTTGCTATACCAACCCAATGCCTAAACATAATCTCTACAACCATATTGTTTCTTTGCTTTTATGAATGGTTTCCATGCATTCAACTTCTTCAGTGGAGAGTTCCACTTTAGATTGTCTCTTGCTCATCCAATTGATTGTTCCTTAAAGTAGGTTTAACATAGTTTTTACACTTGCAATTCAAACTCTATCTTCTTTGGTTCCTATTTCCTTAGAAGGGATTTCTCTTTGAAAACATGTTTGATTTCTATGAATTACACATCTCTAAAAGATTATAACCTTTTAGATCATCTTTATATCCAATAAATATACACTTTTCAACTTTCTTATCAAGCCTACTCCTATTCTCCTTTGGAATGTGTACATAAGCATCACAACCAAATACCCTAACATGCTTAAGAGATGGTTTCTTACAAATCCATACCTCATGGAGTCTTCTCATCCAATGATGATGAGGGAAATCTATTTGCCAAGTAACATGCAATATCTACTTTCTTTACCTAAAATTCCTATCCTAACCTAACACCATTGAGAATTCTCACTTTTTCCATCAACATCTTGTTCATCATTTTTACAATGTCATTCTTTTGAGGTGCATATGAAGTTTTCTTCTGCCTTTATCTACCACATTTCTTACAAAATTATTTGAATTCATTCCCGTAAAACTCTCCCCCATTTTCAATCCTCGACACCTTAATTTTCATTCCTATTTGATTTTCCATAAGAGCCTCGAACTCTTTGAATATTTCAAAAAATTCATATTTATTGTTGAGGAAATAAATCCATGCATTCCTTGAGAAGTCATCTATAAATGAGACATAGTACAAAAAGTTACCTAGTGATGCAATTAACATAGGTTCAATCGCATAATTGTGCACTGACTATAATATTCCCTAAGACCTCATAGAAACATAGGATAATCTTACCCATTTTTTTCTTCATATAAACAATGTTCACCAAAACAAAAATACAAAGAGAAACTAGAAATACATTCTACCATATCATTACCATTTAGTACTCGAAGGCCCTTCTCTTCGATATGTCCTAGTCATAGATGCCACAACATAGCCTTTTATCTAGACATTGTAGGAGTTTTTCCTTCGTCTGCTTCACTCTTAGGAATAATAGAAATGTTGCACCGAACACTAATAGTGCTTACCAAAATCTTATACAAAGTTCCATTTCAAACTTCATTCACCAATACCATTTCTTCTCGAACTATCTTGCAGTATCCTTTTCAAACATTATTTGACACCTACATCACTCATCTTCCTTACATAAATCAAATTTCTAGCCAATCCTAGGATGTGCATAACACAAAGGAGTGTTTTAATTCTTCCACCCATGATATTCAACTTGAATTTTCCTTGTCCTATTATTATTATTAGTGTTGTTTTTATTAAGATTTTATTTACTTAGTAGGTTGATGGATATGAAACCAGTGGCATTATAACTTGACTCAAAATTGAATGCAATCGATTATGATTATGTAATCTCACTTCGATGAATCCTAAATAAAGTAAGGAGAGAGGTTTCATTCACTTCCAACAATGAAAGAATTGATAAATAATAGAAAACATAACAAATTCTCTAATGCACTAATTTTCAGTAGGAAAATACTAATGCAAATCAATTCCAAGAAAATTTTTCATTTTTATGTTTAAAACAAGCATAAAAACATGCAAATTCAAATAAAGACTATCTTTCAATGAGAGACACTAGATTTTTAATCGATGAAATAACTATTTCCAAGACGCATAAATGAACAAATGATGAGATTCACTGAAAGAAAAGAGTCTGACACAACCAATTCCAGAAGTGAAAGACTCTTTTTTGATATATCAACAAACCAACAAAAACCTCAAAAACTTAAACTGTAAAGATAAGTGTTTTTTCTCAAAAGGAAAATTAAACACACTGATCTAAATCTATGGTTGACTGTTATAGAATGTAAGCTATGCACAATTTGATGCAAAAACATGCAACTATATTTAAAAGACTGGGAAAATGTAATCTATGCAAGATAATTCTTCAGAACAAACACAACATGATTCTAGACCAGAGAAAGAACAATATAACAAGATTACTTATGTATAGCAGTACTTTCTTTCACTAATGCAATAAAAGAACCAATCAAGTGTAAATAAAAGGAAATTTCACAAAAATCATGCAACCTAAAGAAATCAACTGTAATCCGAGATTTCATTAATAGAGAACTCAAACTAAATTTTCATGAAAATTCCAAAGATCAAAAGGGATGACACTCAAAGGTGATTATCACTCATACAGGTAATAAATTAGCTTCAGTGTGCAATCACATTGTTGCTAAAGGAAAAGTGCACAATTTGCATACAGTTGCTAAATAAAAAGTGCACAAATCGAGAAAAACTAAGAAAAATAAAAAATAAAGCCACAAGTCCAAAAATTTAAACTTTCAAGGTTCTGAACACAATCAATTAAGGTAACAGGAAGCAATCAAAGATCACATGAAGGCATAATGAAGAAAAAAACGTTCCCCAGTATGGTTGCAATTTTTTTAAGCGAACAAATCTCATCTTGCGGAGAAGACAAGATCTCCCTAGATTCAATGGTTGAATCTTGTAACAAATAAATAAACAAACAAACTAGTAAATATTTCTCTAGGTTCATTCTTATTGAATCATAACCAATAGTATTGGAATATGAAATACATATCTTTCAAACAAAATGCTCGATGAAGATCCTCGCTATGGTTTGATGCAACTTTCTGATGCTTAGGATCCAGACCTGCAAACATATTAACAACAAAGGATCAAAGGCATATGATATATAAATGATTCAATAAAACCCATACTAGTGATCAAGGAGACTAGTAACTAATATAATTATCAATGGAAAAATGGTAGCAAACACATAATACATCAGCTCCTTTGAATAATATAGTGATAAATAAACACTCTTTTGTATTATAACTAAATGAAAAGGAGTAATACAACCTCAGCCTTGATGTTGCAAACCTCCTTCCAATAGTCTCCAATCCCCCCTTAAGTGACAAGTTTCCAACCTCAATTTGATAGTGTACATTGACATTCCAAAGTCTCACCTTACCCTCTGATTTGTGTTGAATTTATAGGCTAAGAGGAGGAGGTTTGATATCCTCTTCTCAAGGGATGAGATCCATAAAGAGAGGGATTAGGGTTCCACAAAGAGAGGAATTTTGATTATGTTAGCATGTTTGTATTGCCATTGATGTCCTTGTTGAATTTATGTACTCATGAGTCCCTATGTATCATCTTGAGTCTGTTGTATATTTGTTGAGAGATGTCATGCTGATGTAAAATGCTTTCATAGTCTTAGAAGGTCTATAGAAGAGGTGTAATGAGGTAATAAGGCATCATCTGAGGCTAAGAGACAATTGTGCTATATGTCTAGTTGATGAAGTGTGTTGAGTCTTTTTGAGTCATCCAACTAGTTTCTAGATGTCATGATGGTCTTGGAAGGTTAATTTACAGGTTGACATGATCCCCTGAAGCTCTATTGCAAGTCTGAGGGAAGTAATTTTTGTTTTACCTTATGCTATACCCTAGTCACTTTGATAAAGGCTTATGAGAGTGACTGAAAGTTTCCAGTCATTGGTTGGCAGTGTTGTGTGAGGGACCAGTTAGATCTGAATAGGATTGTCCATGCGACAAAAGGAAAACACAAAAAATTTCTCTGGATTACGCACGCATATTTGGATTTAATTTATTTTTGGCAAAGTCTATGGTTTTAATTTTCCAGAAAAAGTTCGAGCCAAGTCATGGGCCCTCTAGAAGGTGATTAAAGTTGAAATTATCAAAAGTCTAGTGGGATAAGTGGCTTGATTTAGTTAAGAAGTCTAGCTCAATAAAATCTGATGCATGTGAAAAGGTTTTGGGTGAGCTCCATCATCTATAGAATTAATTGATTTAATCACCTTCCGAAATTAAAAATATGTGGAGAAAGGTTGCTCATTTGGCTGGTTCTCTAGTAGTGTGAGTGAGTGAGTGTGCATGTAGAGAAAGTGAAAAAACCAGTGATTGTAGCAGTGAGTTCATAGTTTCATTATTGTAGTGTGCTTAAAAAATTATTCATCAACAATGTTTCAGAGTTAGGTCTAGAGATTCAAGATCAATTTGGAGAGTGTGTGTGGAGAGGTTTGTTCTCTCATTTGGAGTGTGAAATTGTGGTTGCACGAGTGTGATTATTTAATGCTAGTTTTGTTTATGCAATAGTGTTTTCAGTTCTAAATTATATTTTGTTGTAGCATAATTGTTTGTACTTGGAGTGGGGGCTTCAAGCTAAGTGCATGTTGATTGTCTATTGTAGGAGTGGGTGATCTAAGTTGGTTGTGGTCAAAATTTCTCATTTCAGTTCAGGGGTGGGTGCTCCATTGCTAGCGGTGGCTAGCATATGTAATGTAAATGAGAATATTTTGAAGAAATAGATAATAAGGAGAAGCAACAAACACTTCAATGGTTTTTTGCCATAGAGGGGGTTTTTTCCACTGAAGATCCAAGTGTCTACATGTGATGATTATTTGTTTTTTTCATGTGCATGATCTTGTTATATTTTTTGAAGTGAATTTATGAATAAGTTTTAATTGCAAAAAAAATTTATATTATTCTCGTAATACTAATTCACCCCCCCTTCTCAGCATTAATTTTGTATAAAAATTGGTATCAAAGTCGACTCCTTTGCTACAACTTGATCGCTGAAAGGAGAGTTTGAGAAGGAACAATGGCTGACCATGATGTGAAGGTTCCAATTTTTTACGGTGAGAACTACAATTTATGGAAGATGATAATGCAGGGGCATCTCAAGAGTTTAGGGGTTTATGTTTATTCTACTGTGGTGACTGGATATTTTGTTCTTGATGTTCTTCCTTTAGACCTTAATGGAAAGAGGAATTTTCAAAACAATGCCAAAGCTAGAAATGCTACTATTACAACACTTAGTGAGAATCATGAGCAGATAAAAGTCATGCATTGTAAATCAACCAAAGAAGTTTGGGACAAACTTGAGAATAACTATTAAGGTGATAAGAAGGTGAAGAAAGAAAAACTCCAAACCTATAGGATGAGGTTTGAGAACTTGAAAATGAAGGAAGATGAAACTATTGCAAAGTATTTCCGAAGGGTTGAAATTGTGACAAATCTGATCAAGGGCATTGATGGAAAATTTGACTATGAGGTCATTATTTATAAAATATTGAGGTCTTTACCAACAAGATTTAACCCTGAGGTTTCTCCTACTGAGGAGATGTTTTACTTGAACACTCTTACTATGGAGAAATTTCTTGGAATTCTCACAAATTATGAGATGCACATTGTAGAAGAGAAATCTAAGTCTAGTGAAGTGGCATTCAAGGCCTACAATAAGGTCAAGCATCTTACCAAAAGCCTCATGAAACTTCCAAATAAAATCAAGGAAGAAGAAGAATATTATAGAAGTGAATCTGATGAAGGATTTTCTCAGTTTTCCAATAAATTAAAAAGAGGTTCTGGAAACTATAAAGGTAAGCTTCCCTTCAAGTGCTTTGAATGTGGAGAAGTTGGAAATTTCACTGTAAAGTGTCCACATAAAATAAGTGAAAAAGAGAAGAAGAAGAAGGAGATGAAGAGAAAGGATAAAAATCAGAAATTTTGAAAATGTAAAGCCCAAAAAAGAAGGCGATACTACTCCAAAGAATAAAGTGGCACTTCAAAAGAAAGCATTGAGAAATCTTCATCCGAAGAAGAAGATCACAATGAATTCGTTCTTATGGCTTTGGAGTCTAAATATGAATTTGGTCTTGAGGATGGAGATATTGATTATGAAGGTGAGCTCATTACTGCACTTGATGAGCTAAGCAAGGATAGAAACAAAAACAAGATGCTGAAGGAAGAAATACGCAAGCTAAAGGAGAATAAGCCCCATTTGGTTGATACTTCTTCAAATATCCAGTCGGAGGAGCTTGAGAAATTCAAATAAAATTTTCTGCAACAAATTTCGATTCAACAAAACAATATGGCCAAGTTTGAAAGAGAAAATGAATCTTTGAAACAAAATATTGGTGGAGCTCAAAGTGCATGCACCCATGAGGAGGACATCATCTACTTAAAGAGAGAATTGGAGGAGGAAAAAATGAAAGAAAATTTGTTCGCCAACTAGCTAGAAGAATGGAAATAAAATTGTCACAAACTTGATGAAGAAATTGTTGCATTAAGGGCCAATCTATCAAAATCAGAAACTAAAGTATTTCTAAATAAGAAATTAGTCAAGGGATATGAAACCTTGCAAAATATTCTCAACATGCAAATGTCACCAGAGGAAAAAACTGGTTTAGGGTTCAATCCTCCTCTACAAAATGTCATAGATCAACCCATTACAAGCTATGCAGATGCTTTGAAAGGAACGGAAAATCAAGAAAATATTGCAACTATAAAGAATGTGCAAAAGAATGAATCTGAAATCAAATCAATAGAAAATCAACAAGTGGAGCAAGCAAGATGCTCAAATATCACTTCCCCATCATGGCAACAAAAATTCAAGTACCCTACACTATTTTATGGTTATTTTCTTCATGTAATAATTTTGGAGACAAAACCATAAATTGTAGGTTGAAGATGTTTCCTAGAAGAAATGTTGATAGATCAAGAGTTGCTCAAGGAACAAATATTTTGCATGCTAATGTAGATAATTCTTTTGCTCCACTAATGTATGATATTGAGTGTTTTAGATGAAATAAATTTGGTCACAAATCTAGTGAGTGCAGATATATATTTTCAAACTCTTTCATATAACACACTCAAGAGAAATCTAATCAGCAGGAAATTGAGAAAAGATGGAAGAAAAACACTGAAAATTATGAGATTGCTTTGATAGCTCATGATCAACATGAGCAATGGATTATTGACAGTGGTTTCTCCAAGCACATGATTGGTGATAACAACAAATTCTTGCAGCTAAAAGAGTACAAAAAAGGCAATGTCATTTTTGGAAATGATGCAGCAGTTCCCATCAAAGGCAAAGGAACAATTAGATTGGACAAGAAGACCAAAGCTCAAAATGTGCTTTATGTTGATGGATTGAAGCACAATCTTCTCAGTGTGAGTCAGATGTGTGATAATGGGCATGAGGTGACGTTTAGATCTATCGAGTGTGAGATCAGAAATGAAAAATCAGGAAAGTTGGTGACCAAGGCCATTAGAAGTGGAAACAACATGTACATTCTTGATGATACTAGACATAGTTGTTGCATGAGAAAAATAGAAGAATCCTGGCTGTGGCATATAAGATTGGGTCATGTTAATTTTGATAATCTAATCAAGATTAGAAATATTGGAGAAGTTAAAGGATTACCAAGGTTGGCTAAACCAGATAACACAATATGCAAGTCATGCCAATTTGGGAAACAAACAAGAGTGCATTTCAAATCCAAGGAGTTCACTACAAGCAAACCATTGGAGCTAGTGCATGCAGATGTATGTGGTCCTACAAGGAAGAAAAGTCCAAGAGGTGAGAGATATTTCATATTATTTGTTGATGACTTCACTAGAGCCACATGGATTATGCTCATGAAAGAAAAATTAGAAGCTTTCAACAAATTTAAGTATTTTAAGGAACTTGTGGAAAATGAAGTTGATTTAAAGATAAAGTGTCTTAGATCTGATAGAGGAGGTGAGTTCATGTCCAAGGAATTTGATGATTTTTGTGAGGAGCATGGGATCAAGAGGAAATACTCCATAGCTAGAACACCACAACAAAATGGTGTAGTGGAGAGGAAAAACATGTTGGTCCAAGATATGACATGAACTATGTTAGATGAAGCTGGTGTGCTAGATGTATTTTGGGGAGAAGAAGATCAAACAACAATATACTTGGCCAATAGAGTCCTTCTGAGGCATAATAGTGATAAAACTCCATATGAGTTGTGGAAAGGAATACCAACAATAGTTGACCACTTCAAAATATTTGGGAGTAAATGCTACATCAAGAGGATGACAAACAAGCTTGGAAAATTCAAACCAAGAGTTGATGAGGGCATATTCCTTGGCTATTCCTTCAATAGCAACGGATACAAATGCTACAACAAGAGAAGCAAAAAGGTATTGATATTGTTGATGATGAAGATTTGCCTAAATCTAATGATTCCAAATATGTTGTAGCTGATCATGATTTCATAGAATATGAGGACCAAGAAATTTCTAACAAGGAAGAAAAAGAGGAAGAAGAGAGAAATACATCCACTACAAAGAAGGCTCCACCAAGTCACATCCAAAAGAAGCACCCAAAAAGTCAAATTATTGGAAGAAAAGAGATTGGAGTGCAAACAAGGATGAAGTTGTTGGATAGATTCAATCAAGCACATTTTGCACTATTGTCTCAAATAGAGCCCAAAAGCTTCAATGAGGCTAGAGAAAATTAACATTTGGTCAAAGAAATGAATGAAGAGTTAGATCAAATTGAGAAGAAAAATACATGGGAGATTGTGCCAAGGCCAAAGGACAAAAAAATCATTGGAACAAGCAAGATGAAGAAGGAAAAGTGGTAAGTAACAAAGCAAGACTTGTGTACAAGGGATATACTTATGTAGAAGGTATTGATTTTGATGAAACTTTTACACTTGTAGCTAGATTAAATGCTATAAGAATGTTTTTGGCCTTTGCATGCTACAAGAAAATTAAAGTTTATCAAATGGATGTAAAATCAACTTTCTTGAGTGGTGATCTTGAAGATGAAGTTTATATAGAGAAGCCAGAAGTGTTTTTATTGGGTGATGATGAGAATCTAGTGTGTAGGTTGAAAAATGATCTTTTTGGCTTGAAACAAGCTCCAAGAGAATTGTATGCAAAGATAGAAAAACATCTACAACAACAAGGCTTCAAAAAGGGATCCACAAATATCAAATTATATATAAAATTTGAAAGTAATAATTTTCTAATAATTTCTTTGTATGTATATGATATTATCTTTGGGAGCGATTTGGAGGAGATGGGCCAAAATTTTGCACAAGAAATGAAAAAAGAATTTGAGATGTCAATGTTGGGTGAACTTACTTTCTTCCTTAGTTTGTAAGTTATTCAAGATGATAAAGGCATTTTCACTTCTCAATCAAAGTATCTCAGATAGAAATAAAACAAATTGGCATGGAATATTGCAAACCAGTGTGCACTCCTATGTTAACCCATTGTAAATTGAGAAAAGATAATGAATCACTAGAGGTAAATTAGTACATGTATCATTCCATGATTGGAAGCTTATTGCATATAAATACTTCTAAACCTTATATTATGCAATCTATATGATTGGTCTCAAGATTTCAAGCTAATCCCAAGGAGACTCATCTTAATGCTGTAAAGAGGATCTTCAAGTACCTTCAAGGCACTCTTGAATATGGATTATGGTATCCCAAAGGTAAACATTTCAATTTGATTACTTTTACTGATGTTGATTGGGATGGTAGTATTGATGACAAGAAAATTACTTCAGGAGCAACTCACTTTTTGGGAGATTCTTTGGTCTCTTGGGCAAGAAAGAAATGAAAATTTATCTCTTTTTCCACCGATGAAGCTGAATAAATAGCATTAGAAACTTGTTGTACGCACATATTATGGATGAAGACAACTCTTCAAGACATGCATGTTTTTGTATGAAGAGCCTCTTCCCATCATGTAGACAAAACAAGTGCAATAATCATATCCAAAAATCTAGTTCTTCATTCCAAGGCCAAGCACATACCAATAAAATATCATTTTCTAAGAGAACAAGTGGCCATCAAAGTTGTGAAATTGGAATTTATTGCTTCAAATGAACAAATTGCAGATATCTTCACCAACCCTCTTCCAAGGGATAAATTTGAATATCTTACAGAGAAGATGGGTGTTGTGCCTACTCGAAGGCATTGAGGAGTTTTTCACACAGTTAACTGCTATCATATGTCTACCACCAAGAGCACTTTCAATTGCCAAATTTTGAGAATGGGTGGTGACTGGTTGTTTGAATGCTTTTTAAAGCATTATGAACCATTTGCTTTCTTCTTATTGCTTCATCTCAAGATGGATTTCTTCTCCATATACATTGCTTCTTAAATATGTTGTGGTCTCAAATATATCCAGGGGTGTAGGTTTTAACCCTATAGAGAAATTACCTACAGGCGGATTCTAAAAAACAGAAAATAAACAATGACGATAATATAAGACAAATACATAGATATTTCCCCAGGATCCCCGGGACTACCAGATTAATTTTTCATTATTTTCCTTTCAATTTTACAATACATATATATACATGCCGAAGCATTCATAAACCCTAATCCATTAACCTTAGATTAGAACATAACCGTAGTTTCCTTGACTGATCTACAAAATACCATGGGTAGAAAACCATCATTCCCAAAACCATGTGCAAAACCCATGCACAAACCATAGGTAGGTCCTCCCACCTAATATAGGGTCCAATTTTTTTTTCCCGGGGCAGTACTGTGTAGTGGGGGCTACACGCCCCCCCCCCCCGTGACCCCCATGCTGCACCCAACACAATGAACAGGGGGGGTTATCACCCACCCACGAGTGCGAATAGTCGTGGAAAGAATATAACACACACCCAATAAGGGGGAGAATGTTCATCAACCCAGGGGGAGTATTTGTGGAAACTCCTTAGGGGGAGTACTTCATCATTTTCCATGTATTACATTGTTTCTATGTATTTTACTTTTCCATGTAAAAACCGTTTCCATTGATGTCAAATGGGGAGAGAGAGTGAGTTGTTTATGTGCTCAACTTCAGATTGTTGTATGTAAATGTAATATTTATTTTCAGAAGCTACAGGTTGACATCATTGGCAAAGGGGGAGTTTGTTGGCATGTTTGTGTTTCCATTGATGTCACCTATTGAAGTTATGTACTCATGAGTCCCTATGTATCATCTTGAGTCTGTTGTATACTTGTTGAGGGTTTTCATGCTGATGTAAAATGATGTCATAAGTCTCAGAAGGTCTGTAGAAGAGGTGTCATGAGGTAATAAGGCCTCATCTGAAGCTGAGCTACAATTATGCTTAGAGGTCTAATTGATGATGTGTGTGGAGTCTTTTTGAATCATGCAGCTAGTTTCTAGATGTCATGATGGGCTTGGAAGATTTCTTTTCAGGTTGACATGATCCCCTCAAGCTCTGTTGCAAGTTTTAGGACAACAATTTTTGTTTTATGTTATTTTCTACCCTAGTTGCTTGGATAAAGGCTTATGGGAGTGACTGAAAGTTTTTAGTCGCTGGCTGGTAGTGTTGTGCGAGCGATTGGTTAGATATGAATAGACTTATATATGCGACTGAAGGAAAACACAAAAAATTCTCTGGATTGCATGCACATACTTGTGTTTTTTTTCTTTGGCAGAGTTTATGGTTGGAATTTTCCAGAAAAAGGTCGAGACAAGTCGTGGGACCTCTAGAAGGTGATTAAAGTTGAAATTATCAAAAGGATAGTGGGATAAGTGGATTGATTTAGTTAAGAAGTATAGCTCATTCAAATCTGGTGCATGTTAAAAGGTTTTGGGTGAGATCTATCACCTATAGAATTAATTGATTTAATCACCTTCAGAAATTACAAATATGTGGAGAAAGGTTTCTCATTTGGTTGGTTCTCTAGTAGTGTGAGTGAGTGAGTGTGCATGTAGAGAAACTGCACAAACCAATGATTGTAGCAATGATTTCATAGCTTCAATATTGCAGTGTGCTTCATAAATTATTCATCAACAATGTTTCATAGTTGAGTGCAGAGATTGAAGATCAGTTTGGAGAGTGTGTGTGGAGAGAATTGTTCTCTCATTTGGAGTGTGAAATTGTGGCTGCATGAGTGTTCTTATTTGATGCTAGTTTTGTTTATGCTGTAGTGTTTTCAATTCTGAATTATATTTTCTGGTAGAAGAATTATTTGTACTTGGAGTGGGGGTTTCAAGCTAAGTGCATGTTGATTTTCTGTTGTAGGAGTGGGTGCTCCAAGTTGGTTATACGCAACATTTCTCATTTCAGTTAAGGGGTGGGTGCTCCATTGTTAGTGGTGGCTAGCTGATGTAATGCAAATGAAAATATTTGGAAGTAATAGATAATAAGAAGAAGCAACAAATAATTCAATGGTTTTTTTCCCTAGAGGGGGGTTTTTCCACCTAAAATACAATTGTCTACATGTGAAGATTATTTGTGTGTTTTCATGTGTGTGATCTTGTTATATTTGTTGAAGTGAATTTCTGAGTAAGTTTTAATTGCATAATTTGTTATATTATTCTCGTAATAATGATTCACCACAGCACACCCCCCCCCCCCCAGTACTACTTTTGTCTAACAATTGGTATTAGAGCCAAGCTCCTTTGCTACAATTTGATCGCTGAAAGAAGAGTTTGAGAAGGGAGAATGGTTGGCCATGATGTGAAGGTTCCAATTTTTGATCGTGAGAACTACAATTTATGGAAGATGAAAATGCAGGGGCATCTCATGAGTTCAGGGGTTGATCTTTATTCTAATGTGGTGACTAGATATGCTGTTCCTGATTTTATTCCTGTAGACCCTAATGGAAAGAAGATTTTTCAAAACAATGCCAAATCTAGAAATGCCATTATTGCAACACTTTGTGAGAATGAGTTGATAAAAGGCATGCATTATAAATCAACCAAAGAAGTTTGGGACAAACTTGAGAATAGATATGAAGGTGATAAGAAGGTGAAGAAAGAAAAAATCTAAACCTACAGGATGATGTTTGAGAGCTTGAAAAATGAAGGAAGATGTAACTATTGCAGAGTATTTCCAAAGGGTTGAAACTGTGACAAATTTGATCAAGGGTATTGATGAAAAAATTTAAGATGAGGTCATTATTAAAAAAATCTTGAGGTTTTTACCAGTAAGATTTAACCCCAAGGTTTCTGCTATTGAGGATATGTATGACATGAGCACTCTTACTATGGATAAATTTCTTGGAATTCTCACAATTTATGAGATGCACACTGTAGAAGAGAAATTTGAGTCTAATGAAGCTACATTCAAGGCTTCCAAGAAGGTCAAGGATCTTACCAAAAACCTCAAGAAACTTGCAAATAAAATCAAGGAAAAGGAATATTATTCTAGTAGTGAATCAAATGAAGAATTTGCTCAGTTTTCCAATAAATTAAAAATAAGTTCCAGAAAGAATAAAGGCAAGCTTCCCTTCAAGTGATGTGAATATGGAGAAGTGGGAAATTTCGCTACAAAGTGTCCACATAAAAGAAGTGAAAAGGAGGAGAAGAAGAAGGAGATGAAGAGAAAGGATAAAACTCAGAAATTTCAAAAAGGTAAAGCCCAAAAGAGAAGGAGCTACTACTCCAAAGAAGAAAGTGACACTTCAGAAGAAAGTAGTGAGAAATCGTTATCCAAAGAAGGAGAGCACAATGAATGTGTTCTTATGGATTTTGAGTCTAAAGATGAATCTAATCTTGAGGATGGAGATATTTAATATAAAGGTGAGTTCATTACTGCACTTGATGAGCTAAGAAAGACTAGAAACAAAAACAAGATGTTGAAGGAAGAAATAAGCAAGCTAAAGGAGAATACGCCCTATTTGGTTGATAATTATTCAAAGACCCAGTTGGATGAGCCTGGTAAATTCAAAGAAAATTTGCTGCAACAAATTGTGATTCAACAAAACAATATGGCTGAGTTGGAAAGAGAAAATGAATCTTTGAAGCATAATATTGGTGGAGCTCCAATTGCATGCACCCATGAGGAGGATATCATTTGCTTAAAGAGAGAATTGGAAGAGGAAAAAATGAAAGAAAATGTGCTCACCAATCAACTAGAAGAATGGAAAGAAAATTGTCACAAACTTGAAGAAGAAATTGTTGCATTAAGGGCCAATCTATCAAAAGAAGAAACTAAAGCATGTCTAAATCATAAATTTGTCAAGGGATCTGAAACCTTGCAAAATATTCTCAACATGCAAAGGTCACTAAAGGACAAAACTGGTTTGGGGTTCAAGCCTCCTCTACAAAATGTCAAAGATCAACCAAGTACCAGTTATGTAGATGCTTTGAAAGGAAAGGAAAATCAAGCAAATATTGCAACAACTAGCAAGAATGTGCAAAAGAATGAAGCTGAAATCAAATCAATAGAAAATCAACAAGCGGAGAAAGCAAGAGCCTCAAATATCACTTCTCCATCATGGCAACAAAAAGTCAATCATCTTAAACTATTTGATGGTTATTGTTTTGCATGTAATAATTTTGGATACAAACCCATAAATTGTAGGTTTGATGTTTCCTAGAAGAAATGTTGATAGATCAAGAGTTGCTCAAGGACCAAATATTTTGCATGCTAATGGAAATAATTCTTTTGCTCCATTAATGAATGAGATTGAGTGTTTCAGATGCAATAAATTTGGTCACAAAGCTAGTGAGTGCAGATCTAAATTTTCAAACTCTTTCATGCAACACACTCAAGAGAAATCTAATCAGTAGAAAGTTGAGAAAAGATGGAAGAAAAAGGCTGAAAATTGTGAGCTTGCTTTGATAGCTCATGATCAACATGAGTAATGGTTGATTGATAGTGGTTGCTCCAAGCACATGACCGATGATAAGAGAAAATTCTTTCAGCTAAAGGAGTACGAAAAAGGCAACATGAGCTTTGGAAATGATGCAACAGTTCCCATCAAAGACAAAGGAATAGTTAGATTGGACAAGAAGACCAAAGCTCAAAATGTGCTTTATGTTGATGGATTGAAGCACAATCTTCTCAGTGTGAGTCAGATGTGTGATAATGGGCATGAGGTGACCTTTAGATCTATTGAGTGTGAGATCAGAAATGAAAAATCAGGAAAGTTGGTGACCAAGGCCATTAGAAGTGGAAACAACATGTACATTCTTGATGACACTAGACACAATTGTTGCAAGAGAAAAATAGAAGAATCTTGGCTATGGCATAGAAGATTTGGTCTATTAATTTTGATAATCTAATCAAAATTAACAAGATTGGAGTAGTTAAAGGATTACCAAGGTTGTCTAAACTAGATAACACAATATGTAAGTCATGCCAATTTTGGAAACAATTAAGAGTGCATTTCAAATCCAAGGAGTTCACCACAAGAAGAACATTAGAGTTAGTGTATGCAGATGTATGTGTTCTACAAGAAATAAAAGTCCAATAGGTGAGAGATATTTCATATTATTTGTTGATGACTTCACTAGAGACACATGGATTATGCTCATGAATGAAAATCAAAAGCTTTCAACAAATTTAAGTATTTTAAGGCACTTGTAAAAAATGAAGTTGATTTAAAGATAAGGTGTCTTAGATCTGATAGAGGAGGTGAGTTCATGTCCAAGGAATTTGATGATTTTTGTGAGGAGCATGGGATCAAGAGGAAATACTCCATAGCTAGAACACCACAACAAAATGGTGTAGTAGAGAGGAAAAACATGTTGGTCCAAGATATGGCACGAGCTATGTTAGATGAAGCTGGTGTGTCAAATAATTTTAGGGGATAAGCATCTCAAACAACAATATATTTTGCAAATAGAGTCCTTCTGAGGCCTAATAGTGACAAGTGACTACATATGAGTCGTGGAAAGGAAGACTAGCAAAATTTGACCACTTCAAAATATTTGGGAGTAAATGCTACATCAAGAGGACGACAAACAAGCTTGGAAAATTCAAACCAAGAGATGAGGAGGGCATTTACCTGGTTATTCATTCAAGAGAAACATATACAAATGATACAACAAGAGAACCAAAAAGGTAATTGAAGGTATTGATATTGTTGTTGATGAATATTTTCCTAAATCTAATGATTCCAAAGATGTTGTAACTAATCATGATTTCATAAAATATGAGGACCAAGAAATTTGTGACAAGGAAGAAGAAGAGGAATAAGAGAGAAAGACCCCCACTACAGAGAAAGCTCCACAAAGTCACATCCAAAAAAAGCACCTGAAAAGTCAAATTCTTGGAAGCAAAGAACTTGGAGTGCAAGCAAGGAGGAAATTGTTGGATAGCTTCAATCAAGCACATTTTGCACTATTGTCTCAAACAGATCCCAAAACCTACAATGAGGTTAGCTAAGACAAACATTGGGTCAAAGAAATGAATGAAGAGTTATATCAGATTGAGAAGAACAATACATGGGAGCTTGTGCCAAGGCCAAAGGACAAAAACATCATTGGAACCAAATGGGTGTTCAATAATAAGCTAGGTGAAGATGTAAGGAACAAAGCAAGACTTGTGTAGAAGGTAGAATGTATTGAATTTTTTGAAACTCTTGAACCTATAACTAGATTAGATGCTATAATAATGTTTTTGGCCTTTGCATGGTACAAGAAAATTAAAGTTTATCAAATGGATGTAAAATCAACTTCCTTTAATGGTGATCTAGAAGAAGAAGTTTATATAGAGCAACCTGAAGGTTTTTTATTCGGTGATGATGAGAATCTAGTGTGCAGGTTGAAAAAGGCTCTTTATGGCTTGAAATAAGCTCCAAGAGCATGGTATGCAAATATAGACAAACATCTACAACAACAATTATAAATACTAAATCCATGGTCCTTAGGTGTAATTTGGATATGGTTATAACTACTAGATCCATCGACAAAGAAAAATATTTCTTCCCTGATAGGGTAACCAAGACTTGGTCAATAAACATAAGTTAGAAATGATATTTTTGTGTCACTTTGTTGATATTTCTATAGTCCAAAAAATATCTCATTTTCCATTATTTTTTGTTACAACAACTAAAGAGGAGACCCACTAACTATCGTGAATTAGATAAATAAAATTAGATGTAAGTAATTTCTATAGTTCCTCAACTATGTCCCTCAATGTTGAATTCCTCTGAAATGCGGGTTGGTAGATGGGTCTTGATTCTTCCTTGATGCATATATGATGTATACATAAATTGGGATGGATCCCCTTCATATTGGAGTAGTCCCAATTGAAGGCATCATTGTGACATTGCGATACTATTTTTGTTTATACAACAACCCCCCATTTGTTTCTAAAATAAATGGGGATCCTATTAAAATTATTTGATTTTTTAGATGCTCATTTTCCTATGAAAATTGTTGATAGTATGTTCTTAATACTCAATGTATAAAGCTCCCAATTTTCTTTGATTTTATAAATTTTTGTGTAAAATTCTTTAAAATCTGAGCTCCTCCCTCCAATATCCGCCTTTCCCATCCGTCATCAAGAAGATAATTTTAGGAGGGTGGAAAGCATTTTATACTCTTCAAAGCAGATGTAGAGAGGCATAGTTATGGGATTGGAATACGATTAAAGTGCTTTTTGGACTGTAGTTTGTCCAGTGATGCTATATGGGTGTAAATTGTGGGTTAGCAGCACTCTCGTCTCAAAATGGAAACAAATTGAGAAAATCCAGAAACGCTTGATCATGAGAAAGTTCAAAATAAAAAGTTCAGTACCTTATGAGATAATGTTGAGTGAAACAGGAACAGCTCCCATTGAAGCAATTGCTATGGCGTAATGAGAGTAGGTAGAATTGAGCAAATGAGAGTAGGTAGATGGCGCAATGTTATCTTCAATGAAGGCATGAGTGAAAGAAAGAAAACATGGATGCAACAAAACTACACATGGATGCAAAAATGGAATATCCACCTCAATCCCAGTCCCACAAATAGTAAGGAGATAAAGGATTTTGTTATGGAGAAGTTTCGTAAAAAGGTACGGGGAAAAGAGTTGGGTAGAAAGAAGAAATATTACATTGAGGAATTCAACCCTACATGTGATCTACAACATAAAGAGTTCATTGGAGCTAGCATTTCATGGAGGGAAAAGGTTCTTATCACTCAATTAAGGACCAACTCACATCAACTTCGGTGTGAAACAGGACAATGGAAAAAGCCTAAAGAAGCTTGGGAAGAACGGGTGTGTACATTTTGCACGTCTAGGGCTATGGAATCGGAAAAACATTTCATTTTGGAATGTGATGCATTCAAAGACATCAGAGAAAGTTATGAGAACATGTTAGCATCAGTTTTTTGGCATCGTCTTTTTAGCGAGGGTATTGTTGGAAGGTTGGGCCAACTTATCATCAATTTTAATCGGAAAAAGATTGAATTGTAAAAAGCGAAAAACAAGGAACTAATGGTCTCATAGACTATTTTTAGTCTCGCGGACCTTAAAATATCATTTCATTTCATCCGAATGATATTCCTTTACCCCTCTAGATGCTCGAATAAGTGGATTGCCTTTATCATTTCATAAATGAACCAGATTTGCTGCCAAATTCCATTCTATTATATTCCATTTAGATTCCACCCTCGATATTCCCCCATATGGTCCTACATGAATCTTAGAATATTTTGCCTATTCCACTTCCCAGACACCTAAATATCCACCCATATGGGCCCCACACAATGATAAATAAGTTTTACACCTCCCACCCCTCTAACGATCAAATTTCTTGTTAAACTCTCCTAATTAAGAATTAAGTTGAGGGCTTAATTATGATTAGTTAAAGAATAATAAGGAATCTACCTATTTGGTCTCTCGCTCAAACAAAAACACTGCACATTCCCCACACCTTGGATAATTAGATCTCGTCTTAAGGTTGCTTAATCAATGGATTAAACTAATTCATGAAGTTAATGATGTTTACGAAATAATTAAGTTAAAAACTTGTAGTCAAGTTCTTTCAATAGGTACTGCTTGTTGCATCCTTGAAACCCCAGATGTTCAGATCATCATTTACATGCAATTAAAGGTGAAATAGGGTTAGAAAGCATAGTTTAACCGTGATATCTCAACATACTAATTTAGTATAAATTGGGTTTTCCCAAAGTTTATATGTTCTTGTTAGTATGTTATGTGGATTTCTTAACTTCTTGAGTTCTAACCTTTCTAAATCTTTCTATGCAAGTAAAATGGGAAAACAAAAACGTCAAAACAAATCCCTAAAAAATGGGAGCAGATCCAACTCTGTTGAACGAGAACCCAACTGATGGCTAATTAGGACATCCTCAAAATAATGAAAGTTTTAATTTAGAGGTTTGATTTCATCCATTCAATGACTTTGCTGTAAATAGAGACATTTTGTTTTAACTTTCTAGTAAATAGTTTTATAAAAAATATTTGTTTCTTAATTTTTTTTTACTATATATACGAATCTTCTTTTTGACAAGGAAAGGGTTGTTTGGATAAATTTGTATGGAAAGGAAACTAATATTATCTATCAGCTATTTTGATTAGTTTTAAAGACTTAAGGACCTTTTTAGAAAGTGTATTTGGTTCAACAAATCCTATATATGTATTATTATATGCATTTGTGATTTTAGTTGAATATGGAATTAATATTTGATGACTGGTTTCCTTTTCATGGATATTTGTATACTTATTTTAATTTTATAATTTAAAATAAATATTTGAGCGTATTTAGTTGTTTAAGTTCATATTATTTTTATTGCTTAAACTGATTATCTTTCTATCTAATGTTCATTCTTAAAATTGAATTGTATTATCACTAGTGATATAGATAGTTTTGTTTTTTTTAGAATATAATTTACAATTTTCAATTAATAAAACATAAAATAACAAAACCCATATTCCTTTTATGCTTTATCATTAGTGTCTATTTCATTATGTGGCCTAGTTGAGCCCACATATTAGTCACAAAAGACTGTTTCTTAAACATTTGTAGTTTCTTAAGAAACATGCATTTGGGTAGTTCTTTCCCTCCTTCCTATTGGTAACAACAAGTATTACAAAACACCAACACAAGAGGAGTTAAAATTAGATAGATTTAGTAATAGGTATTTAGGATAAATAGGTTAGAGTAGTAATAATAGTAGTAGTAATAAGTTATATGTTTGTTGCAGGTTAGTGAAGGTTAGTTTAGGTTATGACAACCGGGCCTATATATTGGTGAGTTCCACCACACCAAATGAGTAATGGTGTAATTTTGTGATCCAAATATAAAATGGCATCAATCCATGGAATTTACCCATGGTATTGTAAGTGGCATCCACCCATGGTATTTATCCACCCATGGTATTGTAACTGACATCCACCCATGGTACTCATTCACCCATGGTATTTTCCCTATTTATCCACCCATGGTATTGTAACTGACATCCACCCATGGTACTCATTCACCCATGGTATTGTGACATCCACCCATGGTATTCATTCACCCATGGAATTGACCCTTGGTATTGTAACTGAAAAATACTATAAGTAACAAGTTACATTTTGTAAAAGGACAATTTGTTCGCCACAATGTAGCTTTTACATTTATTCTCTGTTTTAATAAAAAATATCTTTGTGGTTTTGTTTATTGGGAATTCTCTTCTTTTTCTTCTAGCATTTCAATTTTTCAGATCTTAGGGGCCTCTCCCCAAAATCCATTTCAATATTTTAGATCTTAGGGGCCTCTCTCTAAGATCTGGATCAGTGGTATTAGAGCAGGTTATGATTCCATGGGAATGAGGGTTTGATGCATATTTCAGTTTCAAATTTTGCAGCAATATTCAACAAACTTCAGGCATGTGCTATGTCCTTCACAGAGCATTTTCTTGGGCCAAGTGGGAAGAATTTTTCTTGTTTCATTTTTTTGCAGGAATGTTTTTGGGTGGCGAGTTTGCAGATCAGATCTGGAATGTTTGATACAAAATTTACAAAAATAAATAATATATTTGGATTCCTTGCGAAAAATACCCAAATTAAAAAAAAAAAATCGGCTGAATCGAAGTCTGGATGAGGGAGATATTGCTGATTTAAAATCAGCTATGTTACAGAAATGTTTTTGACAACAATTCATGGACGACAACTCTCCTATTTTTGTTTTGCAATTTTGGTGCATAATTTCAAAAAAGTGATTGTAGATCTGAGCTCCTCTTGAAAAATTTCTCAATTTCAAAAAAACAATGGGTCTAATCAAAGTTCAGATGTGGGAGATATCGCTGATTTAAAATCAGCTATTTTTTCAGAACTTTTGTGATGATGGAAAAGTTTCAGCATGAATATGAGATTCTAGAGTGTCCAGATAAGGATTTCCAACACATGGGAAGATGCAAAATGGTCCTTCTATTTCCAAAAACAGGTTATAATAAATATTCTAAGTTATATTGGCCGAGTTATGTCCATTTTAATTCTGGAGCAGCATTCAGAGCGGGTTCCCTTTGGAGACGTGCCCTCCCACCCCAGGCTATGTAGGCACATGCTACTTCATCAACAACCAACATCACGATTATGGGTCAACCACACAAAATTCTTGTCATCGAAGTCCATTTTCTAGGCCGCACACTGTTAGTATCATAGTTCGTCACAAGCATTACAAGGTATCTCTATCATCGAATCTTCGTTTGTCACAGTTATGGGTCATCCACAAAACCACACTTCATCGAAGTCTATTTGCTAGGCCGTACACTGTTAGTATCACAGTTGGTCACAATAATTACAGGGTATCTCTATCCTCGGATCTTCATTCATCATGGTTATGGGTCATCCACAAACACACACTTCATCAAAGTCCATTTTCTAGGCCACACACTGTCAGTATCACAGTTGGTCACAAGCATTACAGGGTATCTCTATCCTTGGATCTTTGTTCATCATGGTTTTGTGTTAACCACATAAAACCATTCTCTTCAGTGGCTATTCATATTCAACAAAGTCTTTGCAAGAAGGAACTTCACGCAATGGGGACCATTGCTTCTTAAGGAGGGAGGAATGATCCAAATAGAAAATGACATCAACATATGGAATTTACCCATGGTATTGTAAGTGGCATCCACCCATGGTATTTATCCACCCATGGTATTCATTCACCCATGGTATTTTCCCATGGTATTGTGACATCCACCCATAGTATTCATTCACCCATGGAATTGACCTGTGGTATTGTAATTGGAAAATAAGAAACACGTCACATTTTGTAAAAGGGCAGTTTGTCCGCCACAATGTAGCTTTTACAATTATTCTCCATTTTAATAAAAAAATTATTTTTGGTTTTGTTTATTGGGAATTCTCCTCTTTTTCTTCTGGCATTTCAATTTTTCAGATCTTGGGGGCCTCCTCCCCCAAGATCCATTTCAATTTTTCAGATCTTGGGGGCCTCCCCCCAAGATCCGGATCATTTTGGCCCTAATCGGGTGGTAACTCCTCATTGCATGCTAGAATTTTCTTTCCTGTCAATAAGTATCTTGACCAATTTTTCTCTTTCTTGTTCTGTCAATCCCTTGTTGATGTTCAAAGTTTTTCTAGGGCTAATTTTGATGGTATTTGTGGTATATTCTTGTTTTTCTTTAGCTAAGGACTTGCGTTCTAAAGATGAATCATCTACTAAGGCAAGAAAAGCCTAATTTTATGAAAGTAGAAAGTTCTCAAGAACATGTGAGTTAGAGGAAGAGGAAGAGGAAGCAATGAAATCACTAGTTTATTCATCCTCAATATTTTCTCTAATAATGAGTTACTTATCAGTAGAGAAATCCTTATGGACTACTTCTTTTTCTCCACTTCCTTCTTTGTCAACCCAAAAAGATGTTTTAAGGTCTATACCGAGCTTAGCAAGAGGATATAAGGTTAGCTATTTGGTGGAGGTGGCATGGGATATTGTTATACTCCTAGATAGGTAACCAATAAATGTGCTTGAAGTGGCTAGCCATGGTCATCCAAGTATGAGAGGGTATCCCTTAAGGGAGGATTTTGGTTGGAGGACCATAAAATAAACAATATATTCCCATGAGTCTATGGATATCACCACATCCTCCAAAATTCCTTCTGGTTTGATTGTCGACCTATCTTTGAGTTGAAATATGGCGGGGATTTGTCTTAAGCCAAATATTCCTAAGGCTTCCATAGTTTCTCATATCGTAACATTTATAGCAACACCTAGGTTGATTAGTGTGTTGAGGATAAGGGTGTTATTAATTTTCATGTTAACAACCAGGCTACCAAGATCATAGTATTTTGCAGCAAAGATCCCCCCCCCCATAATCAAATATGATAATTTACCCATGAGGATGGTTTGGGAATCTCTTTTTCTTTGGCTAGGTCTCTTGAAACAAAGTTCCCTTACCAATTTTGAATAAATAGGTACATCTTTGATAGCTTGAAAAAGTTTTATTTTAACACACATACTTTTGAGTTCACCTAGGAAATCAAATTTTGAATGAGTTGTAGGTTTCTATAAGCTTGATATTTCAAGGTAAGGCGGGTTTTTCATGTCAAAGCCTACTTGTTCAGTTCTCAAAGGTTTTGGAAATAATTATTTTTTCAAGTGCTTCATTCCAAGCTTCCTCATTGAAATATTTGATATGCACAACATGATTCTCTCAAGTTAGTGTCTTTCCAGATCTAAGACGGATATCATCACAGTCTATGGAAGAGATAGAGTAAGTAGGGTAGGTTGTGAGCCCAACAACTTGAGTTGGTTGAGTTGGCCTACCATTATTAGGGTTATATAGAGGTTGCACAGACAATTGTGGTCATGGAAGGGAATATGTGGATGTTTGCGATTGAGGAGGAAGAAGGATTTTCATGGGTGGATGCATAGGACTTGTTAGGGGCATCCATATGTAGGGCCTCTCCACCCTTGTTTCCAAATCTATTGAAGGGAAAGAGGAGCCATCCATGGCTGAGAAGGAAAACACCACTCCTGAGAGGAATACTACAAAGTAGGATTAGTATAATAGGAATTGAAACATTGCAATGTATCTTGGATCACACCTTGTTTCTACTTCCATGGTCAATTTTGTGTGACAAAATAGACCTATCTATGTTAGAAATACTGAGAGGGAGGTGAATTAGTATTTCGTGATAATTGAGGACCCAATTTTCGCTCTTATTCATAATGTTAACTTAAAATTATTTGACTAGTAGCACATATAAGCTTAAGTAGATAACACATGAGCAACATATAACCATAAATGCATGTGAACCGTACGAGTGCAACACATCAACAATTAAACATACACATCATCACATAAAGATGCCAAATATTAGGTGGAAAACCCAACTAGGAAAAACCACCACTGTTGTTGTCTTCATCCTTTTTTATTAATATTCAAAAAAATATTCTTTTACATCTTGCACTAGTGTAGGATTTTACCAATGCGTAGACTCTTACGTGTCGGAGGCCACTTCCTCTAATAATTTCTTGATCCAAGGTCTTTTGCTTATAGATGTATTAAATAATTCATGGATAAATTGTAGCTTAACCATAGAAATTTAATGTGCACATGAAAGAAGAGGAGACACACATAAAGGCATGAAAAGAAGATAAGAGACTTGATAACGGAGTTTGTCCAACTTGGACTACGTCTTCGGGCCCTGCTCGATGAATGGGGAGGCCTTCATTCATTAAGTGGAATGAGAAAGAAGAAGTACAATTAACATTTACAAAAGGAGTCTTATACTTCCCATATGGAAAATGGCCGAAAAATGGAGAGCTCTGTTGTAGAAACTAACATCACCATTGATTTCCTGTCACCGAGAGGTGCAAAATCAATATAAAACTTGCCCAATTCTGAAACTGGACCAAAAATGACCCTCTGGAAAATTGTGCTCAAGCAAGGTTCCGCCCCCTGTGACAGGCCTGCTCAAGGTTCTGCCTCCTCTGTCTCGAAATCTATGCCGTGCTTTGCCTACCCGGATGCACTGTGCAAATGAGTTTAAGTATAATTTTGTCGAAAAAATTCCCAACAAATGCCATTTTGTGCGTTGGAAAATAAAGAAAATTGTTGAGGAGGGGTCAGGGGATCACATCTCGCCCCTCCCATTTTAATACATAGTTTTTGGATTAAGTTATAATGGGGGTGGGTTCGCCGGTCTGGTGGCCCGCTCTCCAAAGCTCCGCTGGCAGTTCCATGTGATATGGAGGGGGTGTTGGGGTTGACTACTCGCCCCTCGTATATTAATGTAATGGTGGTTCCGGGGTCGGTGGGGTCATGGCCGCCTGCCCCCTTTTTTTATTAAATATTTGTTGTGGTTCCACCGAGGGTGGCGGGGGCATGGTCTGCCGCCCTTTTTTAAAAATTTTATTCACCCACTTTAGAAATTTTCTAGAACCTTAGGGATATTAGGCAAATTAATGGACCCACAATTTCGCTCGGAAAACTGGCTGGATTCTGGTGCTGGATTCTTGCCAAATTGCACCTTCCTTAAACTTACCACATGTGCAAGTCAATGTGAAACTTTGATTGCTTTTATCTTTCTCATACGGACTTGGATTGGAGTGTCGTTCGCACTGTTGGAATCAGGGCAATGAACACTTTGATTTGGTGTCAAGTTTATCATCTTTCTTCCACTTTGAATTTTGAGCCTTTTTTCATGCCATTGATGTCTGGAGATCCACCTGGATCAATCATCCCCATTGAGAGATTTTGGACCACCAAAAGCATTAACACTATTCATTATATGACCTGTGTCTTCGCCAAGCCACACTTTCAATCATTTGCAAACAAAACTAATAAATCTTCTGCACTCATATACAATCACTCATGACTCAACAATCCCTCACTTGCCAAGAGTTTATAGCACACACTCTTTGGTCAAGGATTACACAATAACAATCAATACCTCAACTACTCATAAGAAGGCCTAAAAACATCATCGTTGCATTTTGAAGTGATGGCAACACATCATCACTTTTACATTTACTTGCAACACATGATTTACAAACCGAGGCCATACAAACTACTATATTAAAAAAAACATCCTTTCCTTAATAAAGCAGACCACCATGAATGTGTTTGAGCATTGTCACCGGCTGGCTTCTCTATTGCTGATTTCTGGCTGTGGAGCATTTGGCACGTGCTTTCCTGATGTCCCTCTCTGTTGCAGTAACTACACCAATTTTTCTTTCTCTAAACCTTTTGGGTCTTCTTGAAGCGCTTCTGTTTAGTGTTCCTCTGATAAGGATTCATGAAGCCCTTACTATCATTGGAATAGGAGGAGGAAGTCTCGTCATCCGTCGTTGACTGATCACTAACTACTTTGGAGCTTTCCCCAACGTCCTTCCTAACATAACCAAGTCCTGCATGACGAGGCATTTCCTCTACTTTGATGGGGTTCATGATGCCTTGGCCATTAATGCCAAGGCCCTTTCCCTGATATCCCATCTTCTTCAACAACTTGGACCCGATACCTATAGTATACTTTTCAAAAGCAGCGAAATCATCATCAGGAAAAGTACATGGAATCAAAGAACTATTTTTTACCTCAAGGGGGTTAGGCTGTAATCTTCCCAAGGCCTCGTTCTTAGCTTGCAACTAGCGTAGCAACCTCTGTTTCTCCTCCTCTGCTTCCCGTAGGAGCCTCCTTAACTTAGCATTTTCTGCTTGAAGGTTTTGGTTGGTCTCCTCAAGTTCCTGGAGCCCTACCACATTGGGTGCCCTTTCCATCTTTGGTACAATATCTATTGAAATTTTTGCTTCATCACCTGAATCAGAACCTAGATTGATGGGTCCGTCTATTGCTATTCCAAGAGTTGCAATCCTCCTTTCGTCACTGGAATTTGATCCCAAGTCAATGGGTCTACTTTGTGCAAAATCTGTATCCGTGACCTTCTTGTCTTCTTTTGACTCAGATGTTTGATCTTGTTGCATGGTGGTGGTGGTTTTCTACTTCTCCTTTCTGTCATTTCTCTTAGGTCTCAACACAGGGTGAAGTTTCCAACAATTCTCTTCATTGTGTCCCTCTTTCTCACAATGTATACAAGCGGGTTTTGTCCCTCTCCTCTTGGTTGTTGCAACTCTTTTTTGGTGGTCATTTTACGCATGCATCCCACTGCTTTTAAGATGCATGGATTTTACAGTGGCCTCATCAATAATAGCAGGTTCAAATAATAATAATGAATGCCTTATGTAACTATGTAAAGAACCGATATACTTAGTTACAGTCTCTGGTGAATCATAGGAAATGCTCAAATTCAATGCTTATCTTCTAAATTCTTCAGTAAAGTTTTGCACATTTTGAAGTTTGCTTTGCCTTGGGTGTTTCCATTCTATTAATGCCTTTTGCCTATAGCCTAAGGGGTAAAATTGTTTTTTCAATGCAGACACAAAATTTGACCATGAGGAGAGATGGTTACCCAGATTTGCGTTGCCCTGCAATTTGCTCTCTCACCAAACAAGAGTGGTGCCACTTAGTCGAAGGGATGCCAACTGGATCTTTGCCTCATCCTCTTTAATTCGTTGAATTTTGCAATAGACTTCAATATGCCTAATCCAATTATTAAGCTTTTCGGCATTACTTTCACCGTTATACATGGGAAGATCAAATTTGACATCTAATTTAAGGAAAGGTTTCTTAGATGCATTTCTTGAATTCCTATGATGATGGTGAGAAGAAGAAGAGGAACTTTCACTCATGAAAGGAGAAGGAGGGGGTTCTTCTCCACCATTTCCATGCACCGAACCTTATTCTTCTGGCTTTCTCTCTTTTGCTTTCTCCAGCCTTGAGAACAATTGATCGATCTTTTCTGCCATTGTATAGAATGTTTTGTGGTAATTTTGCTCCTCTTCATAACGAACCTTGTCATCTGCCATGTTTCTCCTTTGATGTGCATGCCCCGCTTCGGGATTGAAAGACTTTAGTTTCCCTTCGCCTCTTCAAAGCTTGTTTCTTGTTAGCATACAAACATGCAATTCACATCTACAAAGACCTACTCTGATACCACTTGATCCAAGATATTTTGATTATAGATGTATTAAAGAATTCATGGATAAATTGCAGCTTAACCATAGAAATTTAATGTGCACATGAAAGAAGAGGAGACATACATAAAGGCATGAAAATAAGACAAGAGACTTGATAATGAAGTTCGTCCAACTTGGACTACGTCTCCGGGCCCTGCTCAATCAATGGGAAGGCCATCATTCATTAAGTGGCATGAGAAAGAAGAAGTACAATCAACATTTACAAAAGGAGTCTTATACCTCCCATCTAGAAAATGGTTAAAAAATGGAGAGCTTTGTTGTAGAAACTGACATCACCGTTGAGTTCCTGTCACTAAGAGGTGCAAAATTGATATAAAACTTGCCCAATTCTGACACTGGAATAAAACTGATCCTCTGGAAAATTGTGCTCAGGCAAGGTTCCGCCCCCTATGACAGGGTTGCTCAAGGTTCCACCTCCCCTGTCTCGAAATCCGTGACGCACTCTGCCTACCTAGACGCACTGTGCAAATGAGTTTAAGTATAATTTTGTCAGTGGAATTCCCAATGGAGGCCATTTTGCACATTGGCAAATAAAGAAAATTGTTGAGGAGGGGTCGGGGGATCAAATCCCGCCCCTCCCATTTTAATACATAGTTTTTGAATTAATTTATAACGGAGGCGGGTCTACCGGTCCAGTGGCCCGCTCCCTAAAGCTCCACTGGAAGTTTCGTGTGATATGGAGGGGGCGGTAGGGTTGACTGCCCGCCCCCCTTATATTAATGTAATGGTGATTCCGAGGGCGATGGGGTCGTGGCCGCCCGCCCCCTTTTTTTATTAAATATTTGTTGTGGTTCCACCGAGGGCGGTGGGGGTCATGGCTTGCCACCCTTTTTTAAAATTTTATTCACCCACTTTAGAAATTTTATAAAACATTAGGGGATATTAGGCAAATTAATGGACCCACAATTTTCCCCAGAAAACTAGCTGGATTCTTGCGAAATTACGCCTTCCTTAAGCCTACCACATGTGCAAATCAACCTGAAACTTTGACTGCTTCTATATTTCTCATACAGACTCTGATTGGAGTGCTGTTCACGCCGTTGGAATCAGGATGACGAGAAATTCAATCTAGTGTCAAGTTGATCCAAAATGGATTTGACATGGCCTCTAAGTCTAAAAATCTTCAAATAAGAAGTATAGGTTGAATGACGCAAATCGCATGTAAATCCAAGAATAGAACCAAGTCAAACTTCGGGCCAGAGAATCAATGGCTACATCAGCAGGACATGTGACAACCCGGGATACAGTCATAGGTTTCTGATGATGTCAACGCAGTGGATGAGGTGGCAGTCAGAGATTGGCTCACGGCATCAAAGATGTGGAACAGGGTTAAAAGCAGAAAATGTGATTAATGAGGTTAAACGCTGTTTACCGCTAAACCTCATTAGGTAGTGGACCGACAGATTTATGAATAAAACAATGAACCTTTTGAGTTTTGTGGTAAACGGTATTTCGAGCGGGCTTCAGGCGATAAGTGGTATTGGAAGCGTTTCCTCTGATTCCATACACCAACCGACACGTAGCACACCGCAGGAGAGAGAAAACTGCTTTTTTGGGTGGGTAATCTCTGTGCAAGTGGGCCACCTGAAATGTCTGTCAGCTGTTGGATTGGAGATCGTGGATCAACGATGGAGATTGAGTGGGCTGTTTTATGATTGGGTTGGATGTGAACCGTTGGATGAAGGCATATCAAACGGTGCGGAATGTCAAAGGGCATTGGCAGAAGAGGCATGAAAGCCATCCAATCCATCCATTTCGGAATTCGTGTCAGAGGAAGGCTAACGTCGGGTCTACCCGTGCCTGCCGGTCCCGTCGTTGGTAAACCGTTACAGTCTCCACATTTTAAGGAGGGTAAAGAAATGGTGTTAAGGACAACGATTAACACAGAGAGCCTGGGAGGTCAGAGAAGAGACAGAGAGTCAGAGAAAACACATAGCTATGAACAGTTGATCAGAGGCACTAAGAGGGAGAGTCTGTGAACTTTTTAGAATTGAGGTTTTTGAGTGACATCCCTATGTAATATCACTGTTGTTGTGTTATGGCTATGATTGAGCTCACACCTGTAAACTTTGTTCTAGAAGACATAATATAGAGGTCAACACTAATAGCTGGACTAGGAGACGTAGCTAGGAAGTCTAGTGAACTCCTTTATTATTTTGGCTGTGTTGATGTGTGTGTCTGTTATGTTTTATGACTGTTAATTGTCTATATTATTTGCAATCTTTTTGATCTGTTGCACTAAGTAATATAGGCACATTCCTGCACATGAGTCTATAATACCTTTTCTTCTTGATTTAGTATCCATTTCAGATCAAGTGGTATTAGAGCATTTGGTTTTGGTTTTATTAAGGATAGACAATCTTGTGTTGGATTTTGAATGCTAACTAGATTAAAGCTCAGACTAGGAGAAGGAGAACTTGTTGAGGCTAATCCAGAGATTGGAAGAGTCTATTCTCAGAGGAGAATGGTAGAAGAAGCTCCATTGGGATCATAATATCAATTTATAGAGATGGAAGAGATGGATCTGGAGTTTAAGAAGGGTCGAGGTGAAAGCACTGGAACACCCAAACCAAACAAAGGAGTAGAGGAACCTTTTCTAGTTTCCCCTCCAGAAGGCAAAGGAAAAGGAGGAATGACTTCTCCACCATCTCTTCCATCATCATCATCTTCTAGCTCTTCTAAGAAGTTTGATTTGCCAATTTATGATGGAGAACTCAATGCAGAAAAGCTAGATAATTGGATAAGACAAATTGATGTATTTGCAGGTTTTAGAACGTTGATTCAGAAAGGAAGAAGATTTAGCTAGCTAGCCTTCGACTTGGAGGAACTGCACTAGTATGGTGGGAAGGCAAGGCACAAGCTGATCTGCAAAAAGATGGTAAAATCATTTCTACCTAGAATGAATTTGTTTCTGCTATCAAAAAGCAATTCTATCCTTTAGCTTACATGCAACAGGCAATGATGAGTTGGCAAATTCTTTGTCAGTTGAAGGGTCAAAGTATACAAAGTTATACTCAGGAATTCAGAAAGAGAGCTTTAAGTCTAGGTATATCATTAGACTCACCTGAGACTTTATTGAAGTATATAGGTGGTCTTCATAGCTATTTAAAGCATACTATTCTCATGTTTAATCCCATTAGCTTAGAGGACTTGGGATTAGATTCAGGCAATGAAATAACAATTATAGCCACAGGTATTAAAGGTAAAGATTCTGAAGCATCCACAAGTAATTCTGCACAATTTGTTGATAATGAAAATAATGAGAGGAAAAGAAATGAGCTTTTTCGTATTAGAGTAATTTCCAAGCATAATAAGATTGATACTTTATTTGATAGTGGATGACAGGTAAATTTGATTTCTAAAACAATTGTAAATAAGTTGGGATTACAGACAAAACCTTATGAGAGGCCATATCCATTAGGTTGGGTGTGTGATAAAAAAAGCTACAAGTAACGAGACAATGTAAACTTAGGTTTGCTATTGGATCAACATTTGTAGATGAGGTTGAATTAGATATAGTTCCATTGGATATATGGTATTGTTTTGGGAAGTCCATATTTGTATGATAGGAAAGCTATTTTCTATAGAGCTGAGAATAAGTATCAACTCACTAAAGATGGAATAGAATATATTGTAAGATCTCATAAACTCAAAGGTAATTATTCTCTCATAAGCTCAGGGCAGATGAAAAGAATTGTGAATTCAAGTAAACAATTTTTACTAATGGTTGTAAAGGTAAAGGATCCTGAAAAATCCAATGCATTTGAAGGCTGTGATTCTAAAAGGAAAGCTGATTTAGTTAAAGTTGTTTCAGAATATGATGTTCTATTTCAAGAACCAAAAGCTCTGCCACCCAAGCGAGAAATAGTACATGATATTTATTTGCAGCAAGATGCTCCATTACCTAACATTGGAATGTACAGGTTGTTAGCTTTAGAGAATGTAGAGATAAAGAAGCAGGTACAAGATTTGCTCGATAAAGGGTTTATACGACCAAGCACATCACCATGTGGATCTCCAATCATGCTGGTAAGAAAGAAAGATGGTTCGTGTAGAATGTGCATTGATTATAGAGCACTAAATAAAATAACGATCAAGAATCGTTATCCTCTTCCTCATATTGATGATTTATTAGATCAACTGAAAGAAGCAATTTACTTTTCTAAGTTAGACTTGTGAAGTGGTTATCATCAGGTCAGAGTTGCAGAACAAGATGCATGGAAGACTGCTTTCAAGACAAAGCAAGGACTGTATGAATGGTTGGTTATGCCTTTTGGCTTAATTAATGCTCCTGCTAAATTTATGAGAGTCATGAATGATGTACTCAGACCATTTATTGATGATTTTGTAATTGTTTATTTAGATGACATTATTGTTTTTAGTAAGACATGGGAAGACCGTGTAAAGCATGTGAAGCAGACTTTAGATGTTTTAAAAAGAGAAAATCTCTATGTAAAATTGTCAAAATGTGAATTCGGCAGAACACCTTTAAATTATTTGGGTTATATTGTAGGGGGTGGTGAATTGAAGATAGATCCCTCTAAGGTTGAAGTCATTGTGAACTGGCCTAAGCCCAAATCTGCTA
The DNA here is from genome assembly GCA_031772625.1 of Pinus tabuliformis. Lineage (NCBI taxonomy): Eukaryota > Viridiplantae > Streptophyta > Pinopsida > Pinales > Pinaceae > Pinus > Pinus tabuliformis. Next base: position 1,780,751,686 of record CM062819.1, on the reverse strand, counting down.
CAGAGATTAGGAGTTTCCTAGGGGCAGCACAATACTGGAGAAAGTTTATTGCTAACTTCTCATTGATTGCAGCTCCATTACATGCTTTAACAGGATTGAAATAGGTGTTTAAGTGGGGAGGCAAACAACAGAAAGACTTCGACACCTTAAAAGAAAAAATCAATAGAACACCAGTACTAGCACTACCAGATCTTCAACATCCATTTGAGATTGGGATAAATGCTAGTGACTATGCCATGGGAGCAGTGTTGATGCAACACAGAAAGCGTATATGCTATCATTCTGAGACATTTACTTATGTAGTAGTTAATTATCCCACATATGATAAAGAATTGTATGCATTAGTACAAAGTGTGAAAAAGTGGAAACATTACATAATGGGTAAAGAAACAATCATACATACAGATCATCAACCACTTCAATATTTTCACTCACAAACTAAATTGCAGCAATCAAGACATTATAGGTGGATGGGGTTTCTACAACAATTTCATCTTGTCATCAGATATAATAAGGGCATACACAATAAGGTTGCACACATGTTATCAAGACCAATAATAAATGCATCTACTATACTTAAGCATAACTCAGTAATGCATGAAATTTACATTGAACAATATGCTCAAGATGTAGATTTTAAAGTTGTATATGCAACTTTAAGTCATGGCAAGCAAGTAGAAGAATTGGATTATTATGTAAAGGACCAACTCTTATATCATTTGGGAAAGTTATGCATTCCACAAACTAAAAGAGTTAACATAATTCGAGAAGCACATACTTCTCTCATATCAGGTCATTTTGGTGTAAGTAAAACTGTTTCACAATTGCAAAGGTTTTGTTATTGGCCAAGAATGCATGAGACAGTGTCTAGATATATCAAAGGGTGTACTATGTGTGCTACAAGAAAACCAAGTAATAGAAAATTAGGCTTGTACACTCCACTTCCAATTCCTTCTCGTCCTTGGGAAAGTGTTTTCATGGATTTTGTTGGGGGATTGCCAAAATCTAGGAAAGGTCATGATTGTTTGTATGTTGTTGTGGATAGGTTCAGTAAAATGTGTATCTTAATACCATGTAACAAGCATGTTACAGCTGAAAAAACAACAAAGTTGTTCTTTCAGAATGTATGGGTTCATTTTGGGTTACCCACTTCTATTGTATCTGATCGATATTCTCGATTTTTTGGGAAGTTTTGGTCAAATCTATGGGAGTTGATGGACACCAAGTTGAAGAAGAGCACAACATTTCATCCACAAACAAATGGTTAGATAGAAGTGGTCAATAGGACAATGATTCAGTTGCTCAGAGGTTATTGCAGCAAGCATCTCAAGCTTTTGGATGAGCATTTGTGTTATGTGTAGCATGCTTACAACCGTGCCAAGCACTCTTCTACTCAGAGATCTCCTTTTGAGACTTGTTTTGGTTTTATGACGAAGTCTTCCTTGGATTTTGTCTTTGGTAAAGACATAGCAGTTGATGGACACAATGATGTGGACAAAGCAACCAAGTTCATTGAACAAATCTAGGAAATTCACCAAGCAGTACAGGAACAGCTGGAAAGAAGTCAAGTCAAGTATAAGGCAAGACATGACAAGCATCGAGTTCAGCATAGTTTTCAAGTTGGCGATCAAGTCTGGTTGTACATTAGCAAAGATAGATTGCAGGGTGAAGGTAAGAAGCTAAAACCAATAAGGTATGGACCTTTCAAGATACTTGATAAGGTTGGTGAAAATGATTTTTTCCTTGATCTAACAGCTTCTATGCAGATCTACTCAGTCGTTAATGTTGAAAAATTGACATTGTATGAACCTTCATTGATTGAAGATCCTAAAGAGTAAAGTCAGTTGCCTTCTATTGAGGGTCTGTTGCCTGAGTATCTCAATGAGTTACAGAAGGACACAGTTCTGGACAAGAGGGTAAGAACTTCACATCAAGGGGATACTGAGTACCTAAGAGTAGGGCTCAAAGGTTCAAATCCAAGCAAAGCACGATGGATAGAAGTTAGATAGGTGAAGGAGCAGTATCCTCACTTGCTCGAATGCTAAAAACCAACTTTTGGTGGTCCAAAATCTTTTCAGTGGGAAGGCGTGATCCAAAATGGATCTGGCATGGCCTCTAAGTCTAAAAATCTTCAAATAAGAAGTACAGGTTGAATGGTGCAAATTGCATGTAAATTCGAGAATAGAACCAAGTCATACTTCAGGCTAGACAATCAATGGCTACGTCAGTAGGACATGTGGTAACCCGGGATAGAGTCACAGGTTTCTGATGATGTCAGCACAATGGATGAGGTGGCAGTTGGAGATTGGATCACGGCATCAAAGATGTGGAACAGGGTTAAAAGCGGAAAACATGATTAATGAGGTTAAACGTTGTTTACCACTAAACCTCATTAGGCAGCAAACCTGAAGGATTTATGAATAAAACAAAGAACTATTTGAGTTCCGTGGTAAATAGTATTTTGGGCGGGCTTCAGGCGATAAGTGGTATTGGAAGGGTTGCCTCCAATTCCATACACCGGCCAACATGTAACACGCTGCATGAGAGAGAAAACCGCTTTTTCAGGCGGGTAATCTCCGTGCAAGTGGGCCACCCGAAATGGCTGTCAGCCGTTGGATTGGAGATCATGGATCAACGATGGAGATTGAGCGGGACGTTTGATGATCAGGTTGGATGCGAACCGTTGGATGAAGGTAGATCAAATGGTGCGGAATGTCAAAGGGCGTTGGCGGATGAGGCATGACAGCCATCCGATCCATCCATTTTGGGATTTGTGTCAGAGGAATGGCGACGGTTGGGTCCACTTGCGCCTGCTGGTCCCTTCGTTCGTAAACCGTTACAATCTCCATGTTTTAAGGAGGGTAACTAAACGGTGTTAAGAACAACAATTAACATAGAGAGCCGGGGAGTTTAGAGAAAAAGGAGAGATAGAGAGTCAGAGAAAACACACAGCTACGAACAGTTGATTAGAGGCACTAAGAGGGAGAGTCTGTGCACTCTTTAGACTCGAGGTTTTTGAGTGAAATCCCTGTGTAATATCACTATTGTTGTGTTATGGCTCTGATTGAGCTCACACCTGTAAAATATATTCTTGAAGACATAATATAGAGGTCGACATTGATAGCTGGACCAAGAGACGTAGCCAGGAAGTCCTGTGAACTCCTTTATTATTTTGGCTGTGTTGATGTGTGTGTCTGTTATGTTTTATGATTGTTAATTGTCTATATTACTTGCAATCTTTTCGATCCATTACACTAGGTAATATAGGCACATTCCTGCACATGAGAGTTTGTAATACCTTTTCTTCTTGATTTAGTATCCATTTTAGATCATAAGTTTATCATCTTTTTGCCACTTTGAATTTTGAGCCTTTTTTCATGCCACTGCTGTCTCGAGATCCACCTGGATCATTTCTCCAGCTACTACTGGAAGGAAGCCACTACTCCCTGATCAAGTTCTATGGCCACCACTAGAAGTAAGATACCATTCCCTTACTGAAGGCTCCAAACTTCAGACTCCTTGTGGACCACGTTTCAATATGTTTCACATTCGATCCACCTAAAAAAATTTAAATCTTGTAGGCCACATGTCACACTTTTTAGACTGGACCCATTTAGAATTTATAGCTCAATAAAAATTCTTAGTGGAATCTAAAACCACTGCTTACCAATACCAAATCAAACCAAGCTCAACAACATTAACTGAATACAAAACCAAACCCTCACTTCAATAACCAATCTGCTCACCAATGTAGTCTATATAATAATCAAGACAATCAACACCAATAATACATCAATTAATAAGGACATCACTACATACAATCTCTCTACAAAATATGAACACATCAACTAACACAGATTTATTCAACATAACAACATGATCATCAAACCACTTAAATCAATATAAGCACATCTAGCATCAAATTCATAGGCACTCAAATGTACATGCCTCAATGCTTCAACAATATAGAACTCTTCTACCAAAGAGACAATCAACTACAACCAAAACTCTACCATATCAAACATTAACCATTTGTCAAAACTTTGGATTTTTTCACTTCAAACAAGGCACTCATGCACACAACGATCTCTAATATAAGTTAAAAACAATCTTATAATTTCAAAGTAATAATGACAATCCATGTACCAACCCACTGTAAGTCCTGCAATAATGGCATATCATAGACACATTACTTCATTATATTTATGCATTCTTTATCTTACACAGGTGCTTAACTTGCTTCAAGGCTATGTCACCACCATTAGCGTATAATGGCATACAATTAAGCAAAAACCAAATAATTCATACTAAAGGCTAAACAAAAATTGGTATTCTGGACCATTTAATCTTGCAACTTGAACTGTGAACACGTTATGTGTGAGTAACTTGCATCAGTTTCTAGCTTGCAATAATCCTTATTAATATTACAACATCAAGCTTACTAGTAACTTTCTCACTCAATAAAAAAAACCCAAATTCAAAGCATCTCATCATCACAATAATTCTCATCAACCCAAATTCAAACCTCTACATACTATTTACTTTCACTATATATTGTGCGCATTCACTAAGTTTTCCATGCTAATGCCCATCCAAATCTTGTCCATGGTTTTTTCTATTCCCATTCCAAACAACTCATGGTTTTCCAAAACCATGTCTCCCATTAATGATTGCCTGAAACCAAAACCAAACCCACTACCATGCATTTCCAATACCATGCCATGTTGTATATCATCCATGAAATCATTGATAAAATCAACACATGGTTTATAGAAACCACATGCATGAAGTGGTGTACAACAAGGGAATTAATTTTTCCAATCCATCTATAAAGTAATAAATCATTCATGAAACCATTCGTAAAATCAACACATAGTTTAGAGAAACCACATACATGAACTGGTGCACAATAAATAAATTAATATCTCAATCCATCTATGAAGTAATGAATCATCCATGAAACCATTCATAAAATCAACACATGGTTTATAGAAACCACGTGCATAAAGCCCTGTACCATAACAAAATTAATCTTGACCAATTATAAAGTAATAAATCATCCATGAAACCATTCATAAATTCAACACATGGTTTATAGAAACCAAGTGAATAAAAAGATATACCATAAAGAAATTAATCTTGCCAATTCAATTATGAAATAATATATCATCCATCAAATCTCTATCCACAATTAAGCCACTCTTTACATAACCATGTCTAATTAAACGATATTCCAAATACCATCTTCTTAACTAAAAAATGCCATCCCATTCTTACCAACACCATACCATCATTAAAATGGTGTGCTTCAACCCTCCCACCGTTTATATAAAAAAATATAAAACGCCAAAAAAAAATTGACTTCAAACATTAATACTAACCATAGATTATGAAAAATGGCTGCATCGATTTAATTCACCTTTCGATACCATGCATTATTAACCATGAGCCTTACACTTGTACCAAAACAAGAATAACAACAAAAAGTAATCGCACTAGAAGAGACCAATCACATGCTGCTCAATCGATTTCATACATTCTAACCAGATCTTCATATCACACACTACCAAAGATAATCGATGTTTCAAATATCTTTCGGTGTTCATTTATATAGCCATTGCTTCATTTAGACCAAATCAAGCCAACATGAGATATCATGGGCATTTATTATGGTAAATTTAGATGATATTTGATCCCATAAGTAAGAAGCCAATGAGTCCACTACAAAAACCATGATAGATTTACCATGGGTGAGAAAATCAAACAAATTTTAAGCAATGGGCATAGTCAAATTGCTCATTACACCATGGTTAAATCCAATAACAAATTATAGTCAAATTGTTCATTACACCATGGTTAAATTCAATAACAAATCTAACCAAATTAAATAATTAGCCAATTAAATAACCATAAATACTTGGAAAATTAAACATTGGACCCATGCACTTCCATTCAAGATTTAATTTTGTATTTGACCATTTACACTTGGAACCAATGCCCCTTTCCCCCATACCATTGTTCTAATGGCACTATGGTACATTGGACAACAAATAATTATTGATATAACATTAATTGGGTCAACCAATTAATAAATACTTGGAAAATTAAACATTGGACCCATGCACTTCCATTCAAGATTTAATTTTGTATTTGACCATTTACACTTGGAAACAATGCCCCTTTCCCCCATACCATTGTTCTAATGGCACTATGGTACATTGGACAACAAATAATTATTGATATAACATTATTTGGGTCAACCAATTAACTTAAAGTAACTTCATGTCTTCCATCCATCAAGACACATTAGATCAACCCAAACCATTCAACACACTGTCTCCCCCTAAGACATCAATGGCTTGGTTACCAATCTCCCAAATTACCAATATTGACATGCCAACACAAGTGGCTCTAGGGTTGAAATAAATGACAACACCATGCCGCCAATAGTCTGATTTCCTCTACTTCTTGATATATAACTTTTAATCCCGATAGAGAAGGACAACTATTGGTAGGATGCCTTTTTTTCCATATTCCATAAATATTGACTTGGTCCAAGGGCCACTACTTCAATTGGTGTTTCCTTCAGCATTTTGGGAAGAATATAGATAAGGCTAACTTTTCCTCTTCCCTCTTTTTCTTCATCAGCATATTATCTAATTGGGAGCTTAGGGAACTTTGTATTCTTATTTTAAAGTCCTCTAACATGTTTTGCATTTTAGCTTTGGTAATTCCATTCCCAACCATATTACCAGTCCTTGTTAATACATCTCATGTGTCTTTTCCTATTTTAAGTTATTCCATGAAAATATAAATGATAATGTTCCATAATAACATCATATGATTGTTGGGAAATGTCTGCTCCACCCATTAGGTTTAGGAGTTTCAAGCATTCATCCCGAATTTCTCCCAAAAATAAAACATGTAATATTTTAGGATCCATTTCTTGTTTTGATCTATGCATATTGTATTTGAACCTTTACACATAGTCCTCAAGGATTTCATCCTCATTTTTGCATCATCCAAAAGATTTCTTCCCTTGTTTTCTTACAATTGCAATAGTCCTGATACTTTTCCAATAACTTTTGCTTCATTTGATTCCTAGATTTGATGTTGCCTTCACCAAGGTTGATGAACCAACAAAAGGATGCATTCTTGAGCATGGTAGGGAATAATTTTAGTTTCGGAGCATCAATATCATAATCATAACCATGGAAGAGTACATCAAATTAAAAAAAAGGTTTCAGGATTTTCTTGTGACAAATCATGGAAGTTAGGGAGAATAGATTGAGGGATGTTTTTCATTTTAGTCCCTATATTTGTCTCTGGTATTGGGAATCCAAAAGAAGAAGTCTCCTCCTTGACATCCTCATTATCCATTTACTTTTCCTCTTGTTTAGAAAGTGATTTGTAAACTTCCATGGATATTCCATTAGATAGTTCGTTACAACAAATTTGGTAAATTATACTTAAAAATCCAAAATCTACACTATGAGGGTTTATTTCTCTTTATATTTATGTATATGTAAAATAATTTATATTACATATGCATGAAAACTAAATATTATGCAAATAATAGATAACAATGAAATAAAAACTCACAAACCATAATTTACACAAGAAATATCATGGGAAACCCTTTTGGGAGAATACCTAGCTAGAAGGTGAGGCTATTCTACTTTCTTTCTTTGAATAGAAAATGGATGAACATACAAAGAAGTAAGGCTTATGGCCCATAGTATACTAAAGTTCACAAATCATCTATATGTTCTCTCTCCCTATCCCTATCGAATACTCTGCTTGCCTATGGAGCAAATTTCCCTTGAAAAGGATGGAACCCCTTTTCCTCCCATTAGCTCGATTGTAACACAACTTGGTAGCCTACTAGTGGTTAGGTTTGACTCCAACTCTTAAGTAGAGTTCAATATCGACTCTTATATAATATTCTTCAGCATTATCACATGGATATCCAATTTTCCATGAGTAACGGGGGTTGACGTGGCATCCTCTTGAATTATTGTGGTCAAAACAAGTAGGTCAACTTCCGAGTGGCATAACTTTTGCATACAGAATCTATTTGAGGAAATTATTGCACCATTGGAAAGGTACCTACGTGTAGAATAGAAAAAAAGGTGCCACACTAAAGAAACAATTTTTTACCCTCATAAAATTATATTTAATGCCTAAACCTTTTGGAAGAAGGTTTTAGACTCGACTAATCTGCCAAACTGGGCCCCGCCGATAAAAATGGACTTGTCAACTAATTCCTTCACTTTTTCCACTTGAAAATAATCGATATGGATGATTAAATATAATGATAAAATGCAAATCAAAGCTCCCCATTTTTTGGAGGCTTTTGTTCACTAAAATATTCTATTCAATGAGGTGAGGAAAATTTTCCTCCACCTTCTCTTGGGTGTACCATTCAGCCTTGCCTGGAAGCTATCCTTTCAACCCAATCTAACAAAGGTCATGCTACTCCTATCTTGTAGTTATGACATATTCTACAAAATTGTATGCTCTATCAACTCTGCATAAGGATCTAGTGCCAAATCCTATACAAAAGGTAGGACATGTTACTCTTTCTGATCTAGAATGGAAGTGATGTAGGGGCATTCCACTTCCAAGCCAAAATGTATTTTGACTAGAATTGGGGTCTTTTCGTTTACCAGGGAGTTGGTTCCCTATGTGTGTGAAAGTGTTTAATTTAATGTATTTCCTAAGTTTCTAGAATAATTGTATGTAAATGATTTAAAGTGAGGATTGATGTAATTATATCTTCTCTAAATGAGAGATCTCAAGAGTATTTGGGAGAGTTAGAGAGTGATCCGAATTTAAATAGGAATGCAACAAATTATAGATATAACCATAAATATAGAGATGCAGTAGAAATAACACTATATTTCATTAAATATCAAATAATGAATATGCTTACAAACATAATGGAAATGAGACTAACTCAGGCGATAGTAGCTTATCTCTGAGAAGAGATGTGGTGGCTACATGCCTCTGAACTGAGTTACAATGTGGCTCAAGGGAATTTTTATTACTGAACAATAAGAGAAAACCCTAAAATACCAAAAACCTAACCCGAGGAGATGTAACACCAAGAGTTTATGGGCCCTGTTGGGGTTAGTTGGGCAACCAACTTCCCGGGGTCGTAACTTGGTCATATTATCTCCGTTTGACGTGCATGATACCTCCTTGGAAAGATATCTTTGAGGACTAAAACTGAAAAATGTGATTTCAATGAAATCAATTGGAGAAATATTGCCAAAAAAATGTTGTTTTGTTTTGGGCCTTAAAATGGCTCCAGAAGTTAAGGACCTGAAAAATTGCCAAAAATAGTAAACTGTGCTACAATTAAGGAAACTGAAAAAATGAAAGAAATAATGGTGGGGGTCCACATGGAATAGGTGGGTGGCCACCAATATCCACCTAGATCATTCCTCCCCCCTTAGGAAGCAATGGTCTCCATTGTGCCGAGTTCCTCCAAGAGACGAGGAAACTTCTGCTGAACTTGGTCCCTAGTGAGCCATTTCCATTGGTGCAGGAGTTGGCTAGCTTTGACAACTTGATACAGTTGGATCTTCTGCTGTAGAGTGATCTTGATCTGTGTGTCCATGATATGATTAGTTGTAGCTTGTTCCATGCATTCTGTATTTAACTCTATTGGTGTGAGCTGTTCTGCAATGTCGGATGTGTCCAGTAATGGTGGAAAGTATGGCCAAAGGCGATCCACATTGAACATTGGGTGCAGGCCAAGGAATGGGGGAATTCTGAGCTCAAAAGCATTATCTACCACAACCTTGGTAATGGTGTATGGCCCATATCGAAGCGAGTGAATCTTGCGGTGGGGCCCAACGAGGCACTCCTGCAAATGTAGCCAAATTTTGTCGCCCACTTGGAACTTGTGTGGCACTCGATGTTGATCATGCCGCTTCTTATACTTAGCATTGGATTTGTCCAATATGTCATGGACCTGTTGACAGATGTGTTGAATGTACTCAATGAAGCTATTTGCCTTGTCGACTTCGGACTAGACATGAGTCGAATCTGACTGAGTCATTGCAAATGATATGGCCACATTAATGGGACATAGTGGCTGGAATCCCAAGCCCACCTGAAAATGGCTGTGGCCAGTCGAGTTGTGGAGAGCCCAATTGTAGTAGTGCTGAACATATGGGAGGCTCTCATCCCATGTGTGCGGATGCTTTGAGTTGTACATGCACAAAGTGTGTACGATCATCCTGTTGACGACCTCTATCTGGCCATTAGATTGGGGATGGAATGTTGTGGACTTAGTGATCCTGGTGTCCAACATCGACCAGAAGCTGAACCAAAATGTGCTGAGGAACCCGCTGTCCTGATCTGAGATAATAGACTGTTGGATCCCAAAGTCTACCCACACTCGTTCAAAGAAGAGTTTAGCAGTGGCTTCTGCTGTGATACTCTTCTTGCAAGCCATCATAATGGTCATCTTCGAGAATATATCGATGACCACAAAAACATAGTCATTGCCATGCTTAGTAGAAGGAAGGCCTAACGTGTAATCCATGGAGATGGATGACTAGGGGTAGGCAAAAAAGTATAGAGACCTTGCTTCTTGATGGTCAGTTTGGCAATGACACATGCAGTGTAGGATTTAATGTACTTCCTGACATCCTGTCGAAGATTCGGCCAATAGAAATACTTATGTAGTACTGCCACTATTTTCTCGACCCCAAAATGCCCAATGACCCGACTGTAGTGCGATTCCCAAATCATCTTCGCACGCTTGCTTGAAGGAACACAAAGGTGTCCTAGTTGGAATAACAGAGCATCTTAGAGGTGAAAATTTGGAACTTGCTGACCCTCCAAGATCGTATTGTATGTGTGGCCGAATTCTGGGTCACTTTTATAGAGAAGTGGCCAATCAGAAGTCTCGTGCCCACAAGAGTTGAGAACGATGGTTAACACCATGATCGGTGGTCAGCTGAGGAAGTCTGCAACATTATTTGTGTTGCCCTTCTTGTGTTTGATATTCAAATGGAATTGTTGCAGGTATGTGGACCACTTCTGATGGCAATCATTCTGAAACTTCCCTTGCATTTATATGAACTGCAGGGGTCAGTGGTGTGGAGCTGTAACAAGGGTCTCTTTCACCTCTAATTATCCCACATTAACAAGTCAATCTGGGAACGTTTTGTTATTGCAAAGAGTATCTCAATCCGAGGCTATTCGTCAGAGTAATGCTTAGTAGTACAGCGTTCAGAAAATACAAGAGTAAACAGATGCTAGACTATGACTAAATTACTTCAAAAGGATAAAATCACACAAGACAGCTTATCAGTCAAGGGTGTGGAAGCGATAACCCATCCCTCTAGAAACTGATGGAAAGGAAATTAGAGCATGGACCATAGGTCTGGGAGCTAGGCAACGACTGCTGAGGCTCACTACAGCCTTAAACCTTCTCTCACACCAAAGCAGCAAATGCAAATAAATGGAACGGCAGAAAGTAAAATGGAGCAGCAAATAGGAAATGGAACAGCAAGTCTAAAATGGAACAGCAGTAAATGGAACAGCAATCAAATGAACTAAGTCTCGCGAGTCAGAACCAAACTTGCTCTATTGAACCAAACTCACACTCTGCGATAACAATCTTCTCTCTTAAGGCAAATTGGATGGAATGTACTTTATGGAACAACACTCATTGATGAATTATGGAACAACAGGAATCAATCATACATACACGCAACACGCTAGTATAGTAATCTGATGATTAAGGAGAATACGACTATGTTTCCAAATAGAATAACATTACTTTCGGATTCCAATAATCGGGATTTCGAATGAATCCAATAACAATAATATTCAGTATAAACGCTCTGTAACAGAAATAGCTGGTTTAGACTAATAACATGCAATCAACTCTGAAAAGATTCAATCATGCAATGCAGAGTCACTACATGGATTTCCTGAAAGAACCATTAATGAATTAATCGTAGCAGAGCATGGAACAGCACATGAAAAGCATATCAGATTACCGAGAAATAAAGATAAGCAAACCACGCAGAAATCAAGTTATAATGATACAAAAGCAAGTGTCCTTCGGAGCCGGGCCCTTAGCTTCCAATGGTACACCGCCTTAGATTACTCCAGACGCAAAGATGAAATAAACACCAAGTCTTTTATATTAACGCATCAACAAACGTACAGTAAACTAGGTCTCAGTGAGACTCGATGATCAAAGTTTAGTCTGAAACTGAAAGTTACATAAAAGTCCCCTTGCTTAACGATGCTGTTCCTTTTTATAAAAGTAACGGCAGAGATATCTAGGTAACAAAATAAGTAAAACAACAATCCCTCAGGATCAAAGATCCTGAGGGATTCGCCAAGCTGTTAATCTTTTACTTTTCTTTCCCTTTTCGCCGAATTGGTATCCCTTCTTCATTTCCTGGGTCGTTCTGCTTCGATCTGCTCGATCTCGTTTGCATCCGGTTCCCTTCTAGAGGGACAGCAATTATTCCTCCTTTGTCTTTCCCTTTTGAACGGCAGCTCTTCATTTCCACCTTTCCCTGCATAGAAAAATGACAATTATCAGCGATTAAGCTTTCCATGTTGATTCTCACACGTTTTATTAGAATTCTTTATTTCTTTGAGTTCATGATGCAGAAAAGGTTACAAATGTTACTGAAAAGCCACTAAATTGTTTGTCAAAAACATACCTTTCGAGTGCTCCACACACCCCCCTGCTTACCCTGTTTCATGCCCTCATGAAAACATTATAGTTGACATGCAAGGCGGTAAGAGAATAGGCTGGAGAGGGAACCTCGTGTGGAGGCCTACAACCGTGATGAGCAACTAGATCATCAAAGAACTGATTTGTTTGACCTTCAGGCATTTCATACAAGGCCTGATATCCGGGTGCAGGGTGCCAAATGATTGGACTACGAAATCGATACCCTAACCAGGATGGCCCTGCTTGCAAAATACGCTCGCCATAAAGGTTCAATCGGCTGGCAGCCAGCTCAAAATTTTCGTATTTGAATGGTTCCCTGAGCTGGATGTTTGGGCTAGAAATCCGGTATCGGAATTTTGCAGCATCGATGGCGAGGTCTTTAATAGTCAGAAAATATTCCAGACTGTGTCGGATTAGGTCCTCGTGCATGGGTCCTAATGTCTCCATGACACCCGAGGTTCTCATAAGGTTCCTATGTGCTCTCCATAACAGCACTGGGTCTCTAGGCTCGGCTCTCACCCACAAGTCTAGGCTGTTTTCCCGTCTCTGAAAAGTGTTATAAGCTCTGAGCCATTTCAGTTGATTAACCCCGAATGAAACGAAGGCTTGCAATTGTATGTCCCCAACAAAAGGGCCAGGATTTAAGTCAGTTTCCTGGTCTAGCACGAGGTTGTGCAAGTAAAATTCACACAATAATCTTTGAACCTTAACTCCATAATGCTTGCAACAATCTATGAAATCATTAACAGTATTGATTTGTATAGGGGCACCCGCCCTAACAGCTTTTATCTTTAATCGTAAATATCGTTCAAGCAAAAATAAAGCATAGTTTTTAGCAGGGGCCCTACAGGTCAGAACGTCATTATACAAAGAACACACAGTGTCCATCTGCCTAATAACAATATCTAATCGACGAGTTACCTTGGCAACCTTTTCTTGCTCCTTTTGCCATCCTTCGAAGGCCTGGCTCTCGGACTGACTAATATCCCGAAGTTGCTGTTGTAACTCTTCATATTTCTCCCGGGGGACTGTTTGTTCTCTCAGCTGTTCAGCTTCTTGCTGAGCTTGCTTCATCATCTTGTGCAAGGTTCTTGTTTTTGGATCCTTTTTCCATAGAGCCGTAGAGGCCGGGAGTTTTACCTGAACCTTTTTGTTATGCTGTTGGGAGTTCAGAACCCGAATTACCCCTGAGGGTGGTGCCTCTATTTGGATCTCCTTATTCTCCTTTTCTTTCTTAACACGAATGAAAGGTTGCTGTGGTCCCCCTGTTAATGGAACATCATCCTGTTCCTCTGCCTCAATTGGAATGGCAGTCCGTTCTTCAGTGTCATTTGGAACAACAGTCTGTTCTTCAACGTCAATTGGAACAACAGTAGGTCTTCCAGCGGGGTTTTGACCAACAGGGCGGCTATAAGTCCTTCGTCTTCTTGTCCTACGGGATTTTTCTGCAGTGGCCCTTTTTCTTTTCCTTGAGGTCCTTCGTATCCTCAGGTTGGCTTTCAGAATCCGAATTTGCTGTCGGAGCTGGGCTATAGTGTTCAACAACCTCTGCTGTTTCCTCCTTAATTTCTTGATTTCTATTGCCTCAGCAGAGGGCTCATGACTGGCCCTTAAATCTGCTCCTACTCCGTCTAGAATTTATTCTGGTGTCTTGGGAATAGATTGTTCCCGATTGGTGTCTCTTATTTCCTCATCATGAACGGGCAGGTTTTCTTCTCCTGCCTTTTCTGCATGTGATTTCTCAGGTGTGTCTTCCTCCGGAGGTCCGTCAGGGAGGCCTGCTGGGCTAGAGGGTTGGCCATACTCCCCCATATTGGCCAGGATTGCGGCCAATTCGTCTTCACCCACAGGGTCCCACGGCGGGCTGCCCTCCGGCTGTCCTACTTCCTCCTCTTGATTGGACTGCTCAGTGACTGCCTTGGAGTGTTCAGCTTCTGTTTCTGTTTCGGAATGCTCATCTCCCTCCTCGACTCCTTCTCCGGGCTGCTCAGCCTTGCCCCCAGATTGTTCAACATTTTCTTCGGAAGGTCCTCCTTCTGGTTCTGGAGGTTCGTCCGTAATCTCGATTGGCTGGCTGGTGCTCTCCTGGATCTTTTCCAGCCTCCCTTGTATCCGGGCTGATTTCCTTGGTCTCTCAGGTTGTTCGGGTGTACTAGCAACATGTTTTTCTGCTACCAATTCTCTACGTTTTTCTGGTCGTTCCGGTGTGCTTGAAGAATGTTTACGTTTTGGAGCAACATGTTTTTCTGCTGCCAATTCTCTGCGTTTTTCTGGTCGTTCTGGTGTGCTAGAGGAATGTTTAGGTTTTGGGGATGGTGCTGCCAATCCCCCCTCGATCATTGCAATGAGCTCCTCCCAGCTGCTCTGCTGTTGAGTGAGACTATGGCTCACTATCAATCGAATCAATCCATGGTGGCTAACAATTGATTCTACGTGCTGTGCCTTTTTCAGGCTTCGGGCCGCATCATGCAATAATGAATTTAGAAGTGCAGGCAGATTTACAGAACATTTCTCTTTCAAAACAGCTAAGAGTTTAAGATGACGTGGTCTTACCACGTCTTTCCTTCCTTCGCAAGTGATGTAGCTCTGCACTATCTTTGCTAATTCGGTCCAGGGTTCTCCTAACGTTGCTGGCAGAACTCCCTTCCCCTTAACTGTCAAGCTTTGGCCTTCATCCTGGAAAATCTCCATAATCTTTTGTAATCTTTCTTTCTTCAGCGTCCATACAGGTCCAGCGGCTGGTAGTCCCGAGACTTCTGCAATTATATCGTCAGTGACCGCTATCCGCCTCCCTCTTACTATGGAGTAGTTCTCCTGCAGGTTTTGCAGAAACTCCAACGCCACTATTTCATTCGATTCTTGTAGGTGACTGAAAAAATTCAGCCACCCTGCCTTTTCCAGGATCTCCCGGGCAGCAGCGGAGACTGTCAACTTCTGAGGTTCGCTTCGGATTGCCTTTCCCCCCATGGTTCCACTAAGAATTCCCAATGGAACAGCAACTGCCTGTGCTGTTTGAGACGCAGAAAGGGTGATTGTTGCAAGGTTTTGGAAAAAAAACACAGAGTATGCAAAAAAATGGATTGTGGACGGCAACTTTCGTAAAAATAGAATTATCATGCCGTTAAACCATGCCATACCTTCGTACACTATCTTCCCCGAATGGTGTGCTGACACGTAATTCGTGGAGTAATGAGGTTACCTTCCCCCTCGCAATATGATAGGCTGTCCCAGCCGTCAAGTAGAGGAGCAGCAGCCATTCTGTAACCAAGTCATAAAGGAACAACATATGAAATTATGCCATGTTTTAGATGGACAACGAAATACCGAAATCGAGGCAAAAAGGTGGATGCGTTTTACATAAGAGCCTGCGTGATATGATGCGAGGGCGGGGGATGGGACGTCTGTCAATCGTACGAAATCTCCAGCGGTCGTTGTTAGTTCCTTTGCCATGATTGGTGGTAATGAGTGTTCATGTGATGTATACATCGGGACATAAAATATGATTTATTCATAGGATATAAGAGACAAAGAAGTATTGATATCATACCTATTGGTGTAACCATTACGACTTCAATACCATTAACAGAGCTCTGCTGCCGACAGGTGTTCATAACCTTGGCAGAGTTGTTTATTTCACCCCTGGAACCATGATCCTTTGTGTGTATTTTGAAAAGTATTTTGTCAAAATGTAGGCCATTATGCTGGCTTGGTAACCAGGTAGCCATAATGCCATTCACAAGGAAGGTGCGAAACGTGGACAGGCCGGCTCGTGATGAGACCCCCTGTTCCAAGGTCTGTTTATTTAGTGTACCTTTTGGACCATATCCCTGGTGTGGTGGCCATAATGGGAATGCCACTTCGCTTCCATCCTTATGATCATGGTAGGCTGGCTCTTGATGAGACCCCCTATCCTGCATTTGACAATTGATAATCCATATTTACCTTTTTTTTTTTTTTTTTTTTGCAAAGCACTTTTTCTTATTTATTTGCACATAAGGGTGGTTCAGCACTCCTTAAGAGTGGGAATGGTGGAAGAAGTCTTATCATCCCAATAGGAAGATATAAATTCTCTGCTCTTATTCCTAAGTAATAATCAAAGAATTTTTAGGGAGATCGTCATGATAAAGATAACCAACCAGAGCAAAGGTGATAAGACAATGACAACAAAGATGAGAAGTAAGTGTGTCCCTCCTCTTGTCCTCTTATCAATACTAGGCCTTATAAAGATAGCGATTTATGATCCGCTGACTTCGGTATGTCATGATTTATGTTCATTGCATAAGTGCATAGCTGTATCTTAAAGACTGGAGAGAACATGGGCGAAAAGCATCCTCAATATAAATCATCAAAGAGAGCAAAAACATGCCGATGGTGTTCCTTTTGAAAAAGGAACAGCAAAAATAATCAACAAAAAGAATGCTGTTCCTTTGGAAAAGGAACAGTAGAAGAGCAAAAATGTTGTTCCTTTTGAAAGGGAACAACAGAAAATCACGAATGCTGTTCCTTTTGAAAAGGAACAGCAGGAAATCACGAATGCTGTTCCTTTTGAAAAGGAACAGCAGAAAATCACGAATGCTGTTCCTTTTAAAAAGGAACAACAGAAAATCACGAATGTTGTTCCTTTTGAAAAGGAACAGCAGAAAATCACAAATGCTGTTCCTTTTGAAAAGGAACAGCAGAAAATCACAAATGCTATTCCTTTTGAAAAGGAACAGCAGAAACACAACAATGCTGTTCCTTTTGAAAAGGAACAGCAGAAACACACAAATGCTGTTCCTTTTGGAAAAGGAACAACAAAGACACGCAGAATGCAAAAATCAAAATTTTGAAAAAAGAGAAAGATCAATGAAAATGTTAAGAAAACGTATATACAAAAAAAACTTATGTACAAGTTATAGCAAAAAATGAATTCCTTACTGAATTATAGGTGAGGAAGATTTTGCTTCCTCTCCTAAAATTTCCATATCAATGTCTCAACGTAGCTGCTGACAGAAGGATTCCCGAGTGAGTGGCTTGCGATAGAGACGAACTCGGTGGCCATTTACCTTGAATGCATATCCAGAACCGTCGATTGTGATCAGAGTGAGGGTCCCATTATCATGTACTTTCTGGATTTCGTATGGTCCCAACCAACGAGTCTGAAGTTTCCCCGGGAAGTCCTGAAACCGAGAGTCATATAACAGAGCCCAGTCTCCTTCGTGAAAGACTTTGTTCTTGATGAGTGCATCATGCCATTTAGCTCGCTGCTGTTGAATAAGTGCTGTATTCTGTAATGCAGAGAGCCTGATTTCGTCCAATTCATTAATCTGCTGTAATCGATTAATTTGTGCCTCACTTAGATCTAGGCCAACTTCTTGTGCGGTTCGTAACGTTTGGATTTCAAATTCTATGGGGAAAATAGGTTGTTTTCCAAACACTAATTGATAGGGTGAATAACCGGTGGTACTTCTCCATGTGGTTCTATAAGCCCACAGTGCTTCAGGTAATCGGGCAGCCCAATCACACCTATGTGACGCAATGGTTTTTGTTAAAATTGATTCTATTACCTTATTGCTACTTTCTACTTGCCCATTCGCCTGCGGGTGATATGGGGTAATAATTTTATGCTGGACGTGATAATTGTTAAGTGTTGCAGCTAATTTGTTTCCGGCAAATTGTGGTCCTCCATCTGTAATTATTTCTCTCGGAAGGCCATAACGTACAAACAGATGGAACAGGAACTGTATTACAGAATCTTCTGTAGCTCTAGGCAACGCTTCGGCCTCAACCCATTTGGTGACATATTCTGTCGCCACCAAGATATATGTTCTCTGATTTGATGATGGGTTGATGGGTCCAACGAAATCAAGAGCCCATCGTTCAAATGGTTCAATGACTAATTGTGGCCTCAGAGGCATTTCGTCGGCTTGACCAGGTCGTCCTGCTCGCTGGCAGCTGTCACAGGCTTGGACAAATTTCTTCGCATCTTTGAAAATTGTAGGCCAGTAGTATCCTGTTTGCAATACTTTATGTGCTGTTCTTCATTCAGCAAAGTGTACCCCACATGGTCCGTCATGACAGGCTTTTAAGATGTCGAAAATTTCATCTTCTCGAATACATCTCCTAATTTGCATGTCTGCCCTGTGTGGAACAAATAGCCCCCAATCCACGAAAATCGAGTACTCTTCTGAACAATCTGCTTACGTTCATTAGGGGTTAAGTGTTTTGGTAGCTTACCTACTGCAAGATAATTGGCAACATCAGCATACCAGGGTGTTTGAACAGCAACAACAAACAGGTGCTCATCAGGAAATTGATCTTCCACTGCTGCTGCTTCAATTGATTTTGGTATTCGTGAGAGAAAATCAGCTACAGGGTTTTCCTTGCCAGGTCGATCCTTGATTGTGATATCGAACTCCTGCAATAAAATCAACCATCTAGTTATTCTAGCATTTGTGACAGGCTTATTTGCTAAATATTTGATAGCAGAATGATCTGTATATAAAATAACGGGATAGCCTGTGATATAATGTCGAAACTTATTGACAGCATGTATTACAGCCAGGAATTCTTTTTCAGTGACAGTGTAATTTAATTCAGCAGGGGATAAATTTTTGCTGATATAATAGATAGCATATGGTTTTTTATCCTCTTCCTGCCCAAGGACTGCACCGATTGCTGTATCTGAGGCATCAGATGAGATTTGGAATGGTAAATTCCAGTTTGGTCCTCGAAGGACTGGAGCTGTTGATACAAGCTTCTTTAATTCCTTGAAAGCACGGTCGCATTTTTCTGTCCACAAGAAATCAACATTACCAGTTAGTGCATATAGAGGTGCAGCAATGTGTGAATAATGTTCTATAAATCGTCTATAATACCCAGAAAATCCAAGAAAGCTGCGTACCTCTGTTTGAGTAGTGGGGGTGGGGATAAGCAAAAGTATTTGAATTTTGGCCGGATCTACCTGAATGCCAGCTGCTGAAACATAGTGTCCTAGAATGAGCCCTTCAGTCATCATCATATAACATTTTTCGTGGCTTAAGCAAAGCCTGGTAGCAATGCAACGTTGTAGGACTTTTTCTAGAGTGTCTAAAGCTGGATCAAAATCATCTCCATATGGTGTAAAGTCATCCATGTACACTTCAAGTCCATCATTTATTAAATCTGCAAAGATGCTAAGGACAACCCTTTGGAATGTGGCAGGAGCATTACATAGGCCAAAGGGTAGAACTCGATAGGCAAACGTTCCCCAAGGACAAGTAAAAGTAGTTTTATCCTGGTCTTCAGGGGCAATCTGAATCTGATTGTATCCACTGAAGCCATCCAGGAAAGAAAAGAATTTCTTTCCTGCTAAAGTGTCCAATACTTGGTCTATGAATGGGAGAGGGAAGTGATCTTTTTGTGTGGCTTTGTTTAACTCCCTGTAATCCACACAAATCCTCCATTTCCCATTCTTCTTGGGTACCACCACAAGCGGAGAGACCCATTTACTATCAGAAATAGGATAGATAAAATTAACATCTAAAAGTTTCTGAAGTTCAGCTTTTACAACATCTTTTAGATGAGGGTTGAGTCTTCTTTGCGGTTGACGAACAGGTCTTGCATCTTTTTCTATATAAATATGGTGGGTGCACAATTGGGGATCAATCCCTTTCATATCAGGGTAATCCCACGCAAATGCTTCTTGATACTTTCGTAACAGACGGATGAGCTTTATTTCTTGGTCCGGTGTAAGGTTGGCATTGATATTTAGAGTCTTTCCCGGTTCAATTTCCACTACTTTACTGTTGGCAACAGAAGTCACAGGTATTGTTTGGTCATGCGCATCTTTCAAAGGATCTTCTTCTAGTTCACTATCGAATGCTGCTTCTATCATGAAACACTGCGTGTGAGATCTAGATTCAGTTTGACTAATGAAATTATTGATGGCATCGTCTTCTGTTTGGTCTTTAAAGTCTAGAGCCTTCTGTACAGTCAATGGGGATCTGATATTGTCAGTAAGGTATGACATAGGGCGCTGGTTAGTTTTTATCATTGTAAGACTTGGCTGTGCTGGAGGGTATAGAACTAGATTTTTAATATCTGGTCCTCTAGTTATAGTCATATTTCCCTGCCGGCAACCAATGTAAGCATCGGCAGTAGCAAGCCAAGGTCTACCTAAAATTAGCGGGTGTCCATCCAGTCGGGTTTTTGGATTAATTATCAGGAAATCGGTTGGGTATTCCCAGGAATCTACAGAGACCATGACATCGTATAAAGTACCTTCTGGTCGAACTAAAGATCGGTCGGCCAATTCTAACAAAGTAGAAGTAGGTTCTACCGATGTAATGCCGAGCTTTTGGCAAGTAGAGGTTGTCAAAATATTAATTGCAGCTCCTAGATCAACTAAAGCATTAGTCGGGGTCTGACCATAGATTTGAACATTTACGATTGGATTTCTCGGATCTTCATATTTAATGGGTGTCTCTTTTCCTGATAACAGGTTAGATAAAGTACCGACTACTTGGACTCTTGGGTTAGTGGTTGCATTCCTCCTTGATTTTTTTATGCACAATTCTTTTATAGTTTTTGCGTATATAGGGATGTCTTGAATGGCTTGGAGGAATGGAATTCTTATGTACAGATTTTGTAACTCTCCCAGAATGTCAAAGTCTGGATATTGTATAGGTCGTGTTATAACTAATCGTTCTGGGAAGGGAGGAGAGGATGTACTTGCTTGATGATGGGTCTGCTCCTTATTTACACCCTCTTGTTGTAACGGCTATTCTATTGGTAACTGATCTTCAATGTGAACTATTTTATCTCCCTCCATTTCTATTATACGTCCAGATCTTAATTGAAGATCATTGCACTCCCTTAGGTCAGGTCCGATTTCTGATGATTCCATGATTTGGAGGGATTGGACCAGTCTATTATTTGGATTGGGATTGGTTGGGCTGGGAGTTGCGGTTTCAGATTAGACTGGGGGTTTTGTTGTAAAGCTGGCAGAGTCGGTTGAGGGAGCGAAATAGTTCCTGCTGGCTGATATGTCGATTTTGGCCAGTTTGTCTGCCAGGGTGAACCTTGTGAAGTAGGGGGAGTCCATTGTGGAGGATATGGGTTATTCTGCCAATATGGTGGGGCGTAAGGAAAATTCGGCCAACCAAATTGGCTTGTCTGATTCATCCACGGATTTGGAGAAGGAAACGACTGTGGTGACCAGTTCGAAAATGGGGGTTGAGATTGGTTTTGCCACATACTATATTGCTGAGCATTATACTGCGGAGGCTAGAAAGAAGAAGTTGGGTCTGTAAACATACCAGATTGCCTTGGTTGCCATTGGCGACGCTGGTTAATGAAGTATGTTGATTCTGACTCTTCTTCCGCTTCCTTATATACTGCCTTCAATCCAGGAAGTGAGGGGCAGCTCTCAGTAAGGTGATCTTTTGTACAGATAGCACATGTTTGAACTGCATCCAGTGGACATTCCTTGTGGCTATGTTTTCTTCTACATCGGGGGCAGAAGATCGCCAAATTCTATTCCGCCTCCATCTGCTTCTGTTTAGCCTGCACAATATCAAGTTGTGTAGTTAATGTCCCCAAAATATCAGTTTTAAAATTTTCTAATAAATTTCCAAGTTCTACACGTGTTACTCCTTCTGTTGATATTTTGTTATCTCTGACAAACTGATCATATTCCGCTGGTTTTATCCTTGTGCTGCCTCTCGAACTCCTGATACATAAATCAATGATGTCAGCTAAATTCTCTTGATAAATATCCCCTTTTCCCATGATATTTAATGTTTCAATCCACTGTTCCTTCATGCCTCTGATCAATGCAGTTTTTAACACATTATCAGGCAGAGGTAGTGATGCATAGGGAGATCTTTGTAAATTATACTGAAAACGTTCTACGTACTCCTCTAATGTTTCATTTGGTCTAGCTGTCATTTGGAATACTTCATCTTTTAATTCTCTAGACCTACAATAATCCTGATATTTTTTTAAGGACTCTTTCATTTGATCCCAATTATTAATGACCCCACCACCTAGGCCCATAAACCATCTTAAAGCAGCCCCCTTTAAGGTAGAGGGGAACAATTTCAATTTCTGGGGATCGGTGGTGTAATCATACCCCCTGCATAACACATCGAATTCGAATAAAAATGCATCCGGATCTTCTGATGTGAGACCGTGAAATGTGGGGATATGTTGGAGAGGGATAGCTTTCATGGGCGCATTTGCTGCGGAATCCACTATAGGATATTGCAATGTAGAAGTTTGAGTATTTGGCTGATTCTGCGCCATGGGATCGAATATATGCCAATAACCTTCCGGGATTTCTAGGAGGGTATTCCTAGGTTGAGAAGGAACGGCCTTGACAGGGATTGTTTTAATAACACTTCCTTTGTCTGGAATAATGAAAGTCCCTGTTGTTTGAGGAGATTGAATTCCTCCAATAATGATTTTTGCAGTGCTCCTTTTATCTGGGCTATTTAATGGCTGGTCTGTTTCAATAGGAGATTTGGGTTCCCTGGTTTCCCCTGTTTCTCCTTCTCCTTCACAAAGGTTACTGAAATTCCCTTCCTGCAATAGCTCGGGAGTAGAATTTTCAATTTCTTGAAAGTCCTGCTCCTCAGTTTGACTATGCACTTCAGCGAAGGCTACAGATGGTGATCCTGTGGCCTGAAGGGAGCTAGTAGGCTGTTTAGAATTGATTTTCCTGGGGCCTACTGATGGCTGAGATTCAGTTTTCTTATAGATTTCGTCTATGAAGGTTGTTCGGCCAAGGGTCACCGGCCCTTTGGCTTTTTCGGGTTTGAATGGAGGTTTGATATTCTTTTCTGGCTTTTTCTTCTTAGTCATGCACTCTAATAAACTACTAAATCCTATTCAACCAACAATTCTGCTAGGAAAGCGGACGGTGGAGCAGGACTTTTACATGCTCCGTACGCAGGTTCTTACCTTTCATTTTTAAAATCCAACTCTCCCCTAGCAGATTCGTACACTACTCTGTAAAAGACAAATGGCTATACTCTTTCCCCGGCAACGGCGCCAAAATGTGGAGCTGTAACAAGGGTCTCTTTCACCTCTAATTATCCCACATTAACAAGTCAATCCGGGAACGTTTTGTTATTGCAAAGAGTATCTCAATCCGAGGCTATTCGTCAGAGTAATGCTTAGTAGTACAGCGTTCAGAAAATACAAGAGTAAACAGATGCTAGACTATGACTAAATTACTTCAAAAGGATAAAATCACACAAGACAGCTTATCAGTCAAGGGTGCGGAAGCGATAACCCATCCCTCTAGAAACTGATGGAAAGGAAATTAGAGCATGGACCATAGGTCTGGGAGCTAGGTAGCGACTGCTGAGGCTCATTACAGCCTTAGACCTTCTCTCACACCAAAGCAGCAAATGCAAGTAAATGGAACGACAGAAAGTAAAATGGAGCAGCAAATAGGAAATGGAACAGCAAGTCTAAAATGGAACAACAATCAAATGAACTAAGTCTCGCGAGTCAGAACCAAACTTGCTCTATTGAACCAAACTCACACTCTGCGATAAAAATCTTCTCTCTTAAGGCAAATTGGATGGAATGTACTTTATGGAACAACACTCATTGATGAATTATGGAACATCAGGAATCAATCATACATACACGCAACACGCTAGTATAGTAATCTGATGATTAAGGAGAATACGACTATGTTTCCAAATAGAATAACATTACTTTCGGATTCCAATAATCGAGATTTCAAATGAATCCAATAACAGTAATATTCAGTACAAACGCTCTGTAACAGAAATAGCTGGTTTAGACTAATAACATGCAATCAACTCTGAAAAGATTCAATCATGCAATGCAGAGTCACTACATGGATTTCCTGAAAGAACCATTAATGAATTAATCGTAGCAGAGCATGGAACAGCACATGAAAAGCATATCAGATTACCGAGCAATAAAGATAAGCAAACCACGCAGAAATCAAGTTATAATGATACAAAAGCAAGTGTCCTTCGGAGCCGGGCCCTTAGCTTCCAATGGTACACCGCCTTAGATTACTCCAGACGCAAAGATGAAATAAACACCAAGTCTTTTATATTAACGCATCAACAAACGTACAGTAAACCAGGTCTCAGTGAGACTCGATGATCAAAGTTTAGTCTGAAACTGAAAGTTACATAAAAGTCCCCTTGCTTAACGATGCTGTTCCTTTTTATAAAAGTAACGACGGAGATATCTAGGTAACAAAATAAGTAAAACAGCGATCCCTCAGGATCAAAGATCCTGAGGGATTCGCCAAGCTGTTAATCTTTTACTTTTCTTTCCCTTTTCCGCCGAATTGGTATCCCTTCTTCCTTTCCTGGGTCATTCTGCTTCGATCTGCTCGATCTTGTTTTGCATCCAGTTCCCTTCTAGAGGGACAACAGTTATTCCTCCTTTGTCTTTCCCTTTTGAACGGCAGCTCTTCGTTTCCACCTTTCCCTGCATAGAAAAATGACAATTATCAACGATTAAGCTTTCCATGTTGATTCTCACACGTTTTATTAGAATTCTTTATTTCTTTGAGTTCATGATGCAGAAAAGGTTACAAATGTTACTGAAAAGCCACTAAATTGTTTGTCAAAAGCATACCTTTCGAGTGCTCCACAAGTGGTCTATGTGGATGACCGTTTCCTTCCCCAAAATGTAATTCTTCCATTGTCGGCAGGCCTACACAATGGAATACATCTCTTTGTCATAAGTGGGATACTTTGATACTGTGTCTAAAAGTGTCTCACTGTGATATGCCACTGGATGCCCATGTTGAGTAAGGACTGTCCCAATAGCATAGTCAAAGGAATCTATCTCGATCTCAAATGGTTGTTGCAAGTCTGGTAATGTGAGCACTGGTGCAGAGCAGAGGTGATGTTTCAACTCTTTGAATGCCTTCTTTTAGATTCAGACCAAAAGAATTTTTCTTTCGCTCCTCCTTTGGTGACTTGACTCAAGGGCCTAGTGATATGAGAGAACCCCAACACGAACCTGTGGTAGAAATTGGCAAGACCCAAAAATTTTCGAAGCTCCATTAGAGTGGTTCAGGCTAGCCAATCACGAATGACTTGGATCTTGGATGGATCCACATGCACCCTCCATTCATCAATAATGTATCCCAGATACTGAACCTGGGTCATGCCAAAAGTACATTTCTCCAAATTGGCACACAACTTGTGTTGCCGCAGTGTCTGGAGAACCGGTCAGATGTGGTGGAGGTGTTGTTCCCAACTCTGGCTGAAGATCAGGATGTCATCCAAGTATACCACTAAAAATGAGTTGGTGAATGACCACAAGATGTCATCCATAAGCCTCATGAAGGTTGTTGGGGCATTCGTCAACCTAAAAGGCATAACTAACCATTCGAAAAGGCCCTCCTTGGCTTTGAAGGCAGTCTTCCACACATTGGAGGGTTCGATTGGTACCTGGTGATATACAGACTTCAAGTTGATCTTGCTGAAATATTTTTCCCCATTGAGTTGGTCCAGAAGGTCATCAATTCGCAGAATCGGGTACCTATTCTGGACAGTGATCTTGTTCAGCACTCAATAGTCAATATAGAGTCTCCAAGTCCCATCCTTCTTCTGTACCAACATGATCGGGTTCCCACAGGGCGATGAACTCGGACGAAAATGATCTTATGCAACAAATCCTAAATTTGCCTCTTGATTTCATCGTTCTCTAGAATGGAGTACCAATAGATTGGTCCATTAAGTAACGACACACCTGGGGTTAGATCGATGGAGTGCTTGACTTGACAGTACAGAGGCACCCCTGCGGGGGAGGTGAAGATGTCCTTGTACTCCTCGATGACCTTGTCCATCTGTTGTTATCATGTGGAGGGGTCCATCTTGAGGTTGTGGCCACCGTCTTATTTTTTCCTTGAGGGTGTATCATCATGAAAACAAATTTCCCGGTTTTTGAAATGAGTTTACTGCATTGTTTTGCAGTAACCAAAGAGATGGCAGTAGGAGGTGCTAACTCCGGTATCCTGTACAACTTATTTCCTAATGTAACAATAACAATGCGAGGCCTTGACTCATACAAAACATGTCGCTTCCACAAGTATGGTTGGCCTAATAATACATCACAAACATCAAGGGGAGTAATGTCACATAATACCTCATCCATGAAGGGCTTGATGATGTATGGAAGGCGACATTGTTGGCTCACGCGCAGATCCCGTCCTTGGTAAAGCCACCGAATGGTGTACGGTTGTGGGTGTGCTATGGTTGGTAAGCCTAGCTGCTTTATGACCTCTACTGTAATGAGGTTCTTTTGGCTCCCGCTATCGACAACGAATTTTAGCGAGGAACCCTTTACCCACATCTAGGAGTGGAAGAGATGCTCCTCATCCTCTGGATCTCGGGTTCCTCCTTCTGGATCTTTGTGGTGGTGATGGTGGCATTGGGCTCTGCATCAATAATCTACTTCGCTTTGTCATTCCCCTTGTTGGGTTTCGACTCAGAGTCAAAACACGCATATGATTCTGAAGCCTTTAGTTCGGCCACCAGTGACTGCTTGGCCCGAGACTCACTTGTGTTGTGGGTGGAGCTCTTATGTTACTCACACCACTTTCCTGTGTCCTTCTTTAGGTTCACAGTGTTGTCCTTTGCTTGTGGCCTTGGCAGGTTGTCCTGGGCTGTCCCACCTTGACTTTGTCCTTTGTTATGCGATTTGGGGGAACCTTTCCCTTACTTCGGATTCACAGATCCAAAGTCTCGCTTCTTCTGTTTAAACTTCTGCTCGATTTTAATGGCGTGTCAATATGCCATGCTGAGTGAGGAGATGTCCAGGAACTCCATATTGTCCTGGATGTATCTATGTAGGCAGCTGCGGTACTTGATTACCAAATGTTTCTCATAATCCTTGATACCCAACTTCGTGCAAAGGGTATGAAAAACATTAGTAAACTCTGGCACATCTTGGTCCCTTCCCTACCACAATGTGGTCCACTTTAAGTATTTGTCCTCGTAGCTTCTGACAGCGTAGTACTTCTCCTTGATGGCATCTTGGAATGAATTCCAAGTGGGATCAGCTAAAAATAGTGAGGTCGTACTTTCATCCTTCTGCTCACAATAGGTTTCCCACCAATCCTTGACGTGGGGGGCGACTTTGAGAAGACAAAAAGCAATATTTTCTTGGATGGAAAAATCATGAACAAAAAAATATCCTTCTAGTAGATTCAACCATTTATCTACTGCATCTGCATCTATTTGGCCCTCAAATATGGGAATGTCAAAGTTTACTTGTACCTTAAAAGGCATGGATCCTCCAGAGTGGTTGTTGGATGTGGATGCGTCATCGGTGGGCAACCGTTGAAGAATCTGGGAAAAGTTATCCATCATCATGTTCCTTTGTTTCTCAAGGGCCTCCTCGAGCAATATTTTGATTAGATCTCCTGCTCCCTCTTCTTTATTTTCTTCCCCCATGGGAGGCCGTTGGGATTTCCGAGGCTGGTCTTGCAAAGGTTCGACAATTTTGAGCCCTAATTCCTTATATACCAACCTCGTTGGGGACATGCAAAGAAAAACAGAGAAAGAGAAGACCTCTATGATCCGAATTTAAACAGGAACACAAAAATTTACAGATATAACCATAAATACAGAGATGCAGCAAAAATAACACTATATTTCATTAATATCAAATAATGAATATGCTTACAAACATAATGGAAATGAGACGAGATCGGGCGATGGTAGCTTATCTCTGAGAAGAGATGTGGCAGCTACATGCCTCTGAACTGAGTTATAATGAGGCTCAAGAGCCTTTTTATTATTGAACAATATGAGAAAACTATAAACAACCAAAAACTTAACCTGAAGAGATGTAAAACCAAGAGTTTATGGGCCTCGTTGGGGTTAGTTGGGAAACTAACTTCACGGGGTCGTGACTTGGTCATATTATCTCCATTTAACGTGCATGATATCTTGTTGGAAAGATCTCTCCGAGGAATACAACTGAAAATGTGATTTCAATGAAATATTTTGGAGAATTATTTCCAAAAAAACGTCGTTTAGGGCCTCAAAACGGCTTTGGAAGTTAAGGACCTGAAAAATTGCCAAAAATAGTAAACTATGCTACAATTAAGGAAATTGAAAAACTGAAAGAAACAATGGTGGGGGTCCACGTGGAATAGGCGGGTGGCTGCCAATATCTACCTGGATTAGAGAGATTTTAGAGTTAGTTCTATTTATGAGAGGATTTTATGGATCCAGAGATCTAGAGATAAGATTTGTTGAAGAAATTATTTATTTGAACTACTTCTAGTTCAGAATCTATTTTTATATATATTTTGTAAGCCAAAAATTAATGGTGAGAGATCATAGGAGGATTAGCGAGAGGCTAAGAGGTCGAGAGCAGCCATAAGGCCAAAGGGGGCCAAAGGGTGTAACTAAATCCAAATGTCTTTTTTGTAATTTATTGTATATAATATAGAATCACTTTGTTTCAAGTGTATTGGAGTGCGAGTCCTTGTTTATTGTTGAATTCCAAGCCAATGTTTACAAATATCAAGTATAGTCTCTCTCTCTCTCTCTCTCTCTCTATATATATATATATATATATATATATATAGGATTTTGCAGGTATCAAAGCTAGGATGGATTTGTTGTAGGATTAGAATAACACAATTGAAGTGAGTAAGAGAGAATCCTTTGGTTCTCCCCAGATCCAGGTTCAAAGTAGAGATCATTGATCAACAAAGTGATCAATGATCCCATTTTAGTGAAAGATCACAATGGTGTAACAAACACAATATTATAGTTGCGTAGAGGAACTAAAAGGAACCAGAGCGTAAACTAACATAACACACATAGGGACTAGAGGAGTAGAGCCCGCAGAAACCAAGTGAGAGTGCAGAGGAAAATTTAGATAGAAAAAGTTGCAAATAACACATAGTGTTTATTAAGCCTTCATTGAGGGTTTGTTAGTTAACAACTCCAAAAGATAGAAATGTCATTTAAAAGTGTCAAGTCAGAACCCAAAAAACCGAGAGTTTCATTAATTAATATTTCTCAAGAGCCAGACACCAGGTTAATAGGAACAAAAATCAACAGAGGAATGTGGCGAAAGTTGATGGGAAAATTAACATTACCATGGTCCATCAAATCCCAAAAACTAATTTAATTGAGAGCTAGAAATTATCAGGTGGGGATGATAGGTGCATAGGTGGAATAGTCGGAGGAATTAGTGGTTGATAAGTGAAAAGTAGGCCAACCCAGAAGATAAAAGTGGAGGAGTTCAACGTAAGTGTATGTTGTAAGGTGGGCTAGGTTGGAAGCCCACGAGCCCATAACTCTTTTGAAATGTGATATAAAAAAGAGACTCAGGTATCCGGGCATTCGAGCTCCATTCTAGCAAGTGTATACATATTTATTGTCGGGAGCAACTTTATGAGTGAGGTTGATAGTGGAGTAACCATGAGAATCAACCCAGAAGAATTGTAATTGTGTAGTGTTACTAAAAGGAACTTGTCTCCAGGGGCTATTTAAACAACGGAAAGGGTTGGATGAGCACATGAAGTAAAGAAGCCCTTGGGCTTAAAGGAAAAGCCAAGCTATGTAGGTGATGATGGAAGAAAGGTAAAGTGGGATGATTTATAAGGATTGTGAAATACTCCAACTATGATTTATATAAAGGGATTATTGATGCTGTATAGTGACGGTAACTGGGGCATGAAGGAAGGCATTTTTAGAGCAAAGAACTAGGACTGTGGGTTTTTAAGGTAGGCTCAAAATTGGGCTTGCATCAAGTGGTATGAGAGCAATTTATATCAAAGACAAAGTGGTATCAGAGTGAGAATGCTTTGAAATTTTAGAATAAAGAAACAAAAAGCAAAGTTGCAGCAAAATTGGATCTAGTTGAGGTAAAATTTTTGTTTTTCAATTTGAATAGAAAATTGATGATTGTAAATGAAGTGTTTTGGATAAGATATTTATTGAGGAGGTAGAGAAGAATTGGCCTGAGAAGCAGCTAAGAAGAAATTTTTGGGAATAGAGAAGAAGAAGCAGGAAGAACCGATTAAATGTGGATTTTTTATGAATTTTGTTCGTAGATAGCAGATCGAGAAGAGGTAGAAGCCATAAAATAGAATCTTTCTAGGGGGGATTATGATAGAATCCAACAACAAGATGAATTTTTGAATGTGAGGAAAACATAAGTTCTCAAAGGAGGAAGTGAGCATAGGAAATCGCAGTAGCCTAACAAATTTTATAGCTAAAGAGAAGGTGTGCTCTAAATAAAGAAGGAGAAAAGGTTCTACTATAGAGGATCAAAGGAATATGACAACTTCCAACACATAGAAGTTATGTAGAAATCATTGCAGGTAATTCCGTAGTATATTATTTCCAGAGATAGAAACAAAGACAAAGACATAGACAAAAATATAAGGCTTGTTGCAACCCACAAGTGGACAAGGAGTGTTCACAAAAGAAGAAATAATGGATATGGATGGTCATGTGAAGGATTCAGGAAAGAGCAGTCACAATCAGATAAAGAAGAATCCCAAGGTAGCTAGAATAAGGAGGATGAGTGACAAAGAGTTCAAGAGAGAGATGATTGATTTGAAGGCATAAGTCAATCATTTGAGACAACTATTTCCAGACCATGGATATGACTGGATAATGCAGAGGAATAAGGTAAGATGGCTTTCATTGAAGAAGAGATTGAGATAAAGGATGTGTCCCAGGATTAATTAAGAACTTAGAGCAGTTGAGTGCAAGATGGGAGTTGATTGTGAGCTTGAGCATGGACCAATCCTTGGAGAAAGTGAGGATGAAGAAGATGCCAAGGAAAAGTATTTTAGGGATCAATTTATGATAATAGAGACTTGTGTTTTCAATTTTGATGATTGGCGCATGAGAGTAGGTGCTATAAGTGAATATAGAGAGCAGGAAGTCAAGGCTATTATAGGAGAAGGCAGAAAGGCATAATTATTTTATAAAGACAATCAGAGTAAGCAGTGGATAAGCATAATCATGGAAGAAAATCCTAAGGTGGATTTTTGGTTTTAGACGAGATGCCTGAGATAGAGAAACTTTTATTTTTTGATGACGAAATTGATGAGAGTGGTGAAGCCTTGATCGAGTTTGAGTATTATGACATTGAAAATAAATAAGAATAAGTTGTTATAGTAGAATATGCATATGAGGACTTAATAATTGGTTTCATTTTCCCAATAATATATGAGGAGGAGATGTTGGAAACATGCACCGAGACTTTAAAGTTTCATGTTTTTAAAACTAGCAAATGTTTTATGTCTATAGGATATGAGAAATGCAAGGATAGATAGGCTTATAAATCTGTCATTTCAGAGGAGGAAATAACATTGAAAGGATATGCAAATACAAATACTGAAGACTTCCAAGAGAATGAATAAGGACAAGGAACAATATGCTGGTTTGAAGATACTTTAGTTGGAGAAATACAAGGAAATTTAGAAAAGTGATGTAGGACTACAAGGGAATAAGCATGGCATTGGAAAAAGAGGAAAATGAGACAAAATAATGAAGAAAAACTATGGAGGAAACCATGCACAAAGGTATGAATTGTTTGTGGAAAATTTGTCATTTTAACAAAATGGAAAACACGAAGTTATTGGAGAAGGAAGACAACTTGAAATTGCAGCTTAAATATATGTAACATAGGACACATAGTTTCATTGAGAAAAAATATAAAGATTTGGAAATGACAATAACCATACAATTTCCTTATAAATACCAACAAAAAGAATTAAATAATATTAGTGGCAACCAAGTTCAACATAAAGATGGTAGAAACATTATGTACCATCTAGAGGACCAGTTGGACATAGAAGTTGAGGAATTGAGGAAGATGATGATAAAAGTATATCGAAAGAGGCATGTTGTTGAAAATAAGAGGAAGGACAACAAGATACATTGGGCTACATGAGTATACATCAACAAGGAATGGGGAGAACTACAACACAAGATCTAAAAACTAGGGAGGAATAAGGAAACAACAATAGGACAAGAACAACATGATAAAGTAGATGATTTACTACAAGTCAAAACTTAGGATCTAGGAGGATTTTATTAATCCATGAAAGTGTTGGAAACTAGATCACTAGTAAGATGGGGGGGTGAATAAGTAGTGAAGGAACTTAGTAAACTTTCACTTTTTATCTAATTGATTATTCTTTAAACCATTCATAAAATGAAACACATAAGCAAGGATTAGAGCATCAAACACAAGTAAAACCATGCAAGCATTCAACATAAGAGACAAAAATATTTATGGTGGAAACCTATCCTCCTGGGTCAAAAACCACCCTTGTTGTTGTTGCGTTGCTCAATATATTTTATTAAGAAAAAATTATATATGGATTAACTTACAACCATAAGTCAGAAGACTTGTCTTCCTTCATAGTATGCTAGCACCTATCAGTTAGACAATTTATTTCTCTCATGGATCTACATAAATCTATTCACTGGAAGCCCCCATGACCAACGATCCTCACCCAACTCCCATTGGACTATCAAAATCCTATTGGATAGAGAAATTTTTTCCTTCTACTAAATAAAATAAATCATTATCTACTCAGAAGCCTCCACACCTTCACTTCCTCCATGCGAACTACATTTCATATATTTTCAAACGGTGCTCCCAATCTGCTCAACACGAACATCAAAACAAAAATCTCTTCAAAACACAAAATAAAAACCCAAAACTACATCAAAATCTCACCAAACACTACATAAAATAATCTAATCAATACACAACTAAACCCTCTCTACAACAAGTAAAACTACTCACAACTGAATGCTGCACTCAAAAAATAAACTAGAGAATATACTAGGAGAAAAAAATCTCCAAATACAACTAAAATTAAACTCTATTTCATCTCCTCATTCACTAAACAAAATGTTGGCTGAAACTTACTCCTGCTATTTGTTGTAACACCTACAAACTGCTTCAAAAATTCTACTTCACAACTCTCACAACTTGCACACAATCCTCCAAGCTCATAATCACTCAATACACAACATCATCCAACCAAACTATCATTGATCTCTTTCCAATATATAGATGAGCTGAGGTGCTCAACTCAATAATTACCAAGAACTACTGAGCTCCACAAACTCTGTTCATATGCCTGATTTGATCTAAGTTCAGATCCTTGACTAGATCATACCACTAACTCCACTCCATGAAGGATATTATTCACTTTAGCCATCTTCTATAAGCTCAATAACCTTTTTCCAACCTTTACATGATGAGTCCTGAATAATACAAGCCATAAAAAAAATAAACACCCGATATGTGTGAGGAATGCAGAGAAAAAGTCACTTTAGTCCACAAGCGCACCCACAAAATTACCATATTTTAGTTGTAACCACACTCACAACACTATCTCCCAGTGGTTGGAGCCTTACAACCACATGCATGAGCCTGTCTCCATGCGGTTGGGGAAGAGGATGGAGAAAACTCAATCAAATTAGCTCAGAGCTCTGCCAAACTTTAGGGACACCTTCATCAACTCCAAAACACACCTCCAAACCTCTACGAAAAGTATGCAAATAATGACATAGGCCAAGAACCTCTACAACAAGTCAGTTCCTCATCATGACGAACATCTCCAGCTCCTCAAGCAACAAAAATCTGTCCAAACACATCCTGCACCTGTAGTAACATCTTCAACACTCGTAGCAGCATCTCTAACACTTGGAGCAGAAAAATCAAGTCATCTGAATTCCTCCAACACCTATAGAGGCATCTCCAACACATGTAGCAACATCTATTGTAACAAAACAACTCTTTTGAAGAATGTAGCAAGTGATAAGCCCTACAAACGGGTAACTATATGGGTTCATTTTGCCTATTATTCTCATTTACTCCACCCTTCTCCATAGTTTTATGCATGCTTTTGAATATATTTATGTTAATTGTGTGAATGGGAATAGTCACTTTACCATAAGGTCTAATATGTTCTTATTGCAAAATTTTGGACATTTTTGGACTAAGATAAGGCATTTATGAGCAGATTGCAGCCAAATACGAAGAAACAAGGTTGAGGATTTGTAGGAGGGGTGTCTCTTGCACTAAATGACCTCTTCCTCGAGTTCTCCACCATCAGCTAGAAGTTCTACAACCCACTAAAGATGATTTCAAGGGGCAGCCGAGCAGGTCTAGTGAAGTGGTTGATTAACTACAGTTTTGGGCAGCCAAGCTCCTAAAGTTAAGGAAGACTGTTGGGGGTCCTCATTTGCATAAGTAGGAAGGCTTCAAGCCTTAGTAGTTTAGTCATTTGTTAGTCTATTTTCGCACTTTAGTGCAGCCCTGTATCAACACATTTTTGAGCTTCTTCTTGTAGATAGTTTTTGGGATGTAACTATTATTTTTTGATCAATGAAGATGAATCTAGCTTTGCACCAGCTCTGAGCTTTCTTAGGAGGCTGTAGCTCTTAGGGTTGGGCCCAACCCAAGTGCCCAGTACCTCCTTTGTGTACTTTTATGTGTTTTTCTTACATTCATAGAATAATTTTTGTTATTTAGGTTAAAGTCTTGCCTTATTACTTAGGTTTTTCTTGATGATTAAGATAGTTGTTCATGCTTCAGGTTGATTTGACAGTTTGGTAATAGAAAAGATCCACAAAAAGGTTAGCAAGCAGGCCTTGATCTCATTTCTCCCTCCTTGGGACCATGAATTGAGACCAAGGCACAGTTGCTGCCACAAAAACACTATTCTTGCCTTCCAATGCGATTGCTAGTGTCAGATTTTGAGTTGGAAAAGTTAATATCAGTTGTGTTTTCAAGTTTATATTTGTTCTTTCTCAGTTTCCATAGCTTTCTTACATGATTTTCTATCTATAAACTTCTGTTCATCATATTTATGGTTTTTAGGGCAGATTAGGTCAAAATAGATAAATCTCTATTTTTTTAGTCTTTGCTTGGATTAGTTTTGGAAAGTAGTGTACAGAACACCTGTAAGTCACTCCTACTTATCCTCCCTCCATCATACAACCTACTCCAGGCCCTCACTCAAGATTTCTTTCCTTCATTCGCCACACTTTCCCAACTTGCCCTAATTCCTACATTTTTGTGCAACATTGCTTTCTTCATCCTTGAACAAATCCAACCATCTTCATCACTCCTAAGCTTCATTTACTAGGTCCTACACCTCTTAACACCCTTATCCACCCTTCATTTCCACTTTCCCACCGTTTTTCCACCATCAACCCTCTAAAAACCACTTTCGGCCTGTTCCTGTAGATCCCCTGCAGCCTCCTGTAGAAGATAATGCGAGCGATTTTTTGAGATCTGAGTGTGGTGGAAATCTCCAGAAGGGTGCTAGGGACCCCTTAGGTCCTCTCCACACCATCCCAAACTCCTGTAAATGCCCACTCCATTTCCTTTCACCAATAAACCTTTGCACAGTTAAAAATAGTTAAAACACATGCGTAATAATTCTGCATAAAATTGCTCAAGAATACAAAAAGATGATTTTCCCATGTTTACCTTCAGAAGTAACTTAAACACATGCATTTTACCTTTTCAACAGTCAATGGCATCTAGTTCAGTAGTTTTACATCTCTTTTCTTGCACAAGTAGGGTTAGTCGGTAAAACTAGGGTTTGCTGGGGTTTGTGTTTCCTTTCAGCTTTCATCTTCTTTTTGAAAGTAGACTAGCCTCTTTCGAGTTATCTTTCATCCATCACAGTTAAAAGCTTCTTCTAGGAACTCATAGAAGTTGGCTTAAGCTCCTAGAGAACTTGTGCCAGCTGATCAAGTGACAACCTGCAGTGAGAGCTAGTACTTGTGCATATAACACCGTCGCTTCCAAGTTTGTTACGAACTACCGGGTTGATAAAAGTAAAGTAGGGAGTCCCAGGAGTTGCAACATCATTGCTGCAATATTGGAGCTCACCATATTTTTGGTGCCGTTGCCAGGGAAGCATCAGAGTATTTTGTAATTACTGCTTTTCTTCTATTTTCTACTGCAACCTTCTGCTAAGTAGTTTATTTCAGCAAAAGTAGAATAGTTGTTTCATTTCAATTCTGCAAAAGTAGATCAGTCCTTTCCTTCTTTCATTTCAATTCTGCAATTTCATTTCAACAAAATAGATTAGTCCTTTCCTTCTTTCATTTCAATTCTGCATTTTCATTTTAGCAAGATAGATTTTAGTTAGTTGCAGTTCAATCTATTTCAGTTTTTGCAGGTACAAGCAGAAGAAAAAAAACAACAAAAATCACCCAAAAAAGAGATTTCATTTCATGCCTCGTAGGAACAGAGACAATTCAGGAAAATTCCTACCCAACACCCCCACCACATCACTAAGTCACCCTTCTCTCTTCTTTGGTGGCAGTGATCCTGAAGAACCTATAGGTGAACCTCCAGAGATATACGAAGATCCTATATTAGAAGAAGAGCAAGAAACCATTCCTCCTGAGACCATCGCTGAAAATAGAAACAGTAGCGGAAATGGGGAGAGAGTAGAAGGTACCTTTCCCATCTGAGAGACCAATGGGGACACAAAAATGAAAAACATAAGTCCCTCAGCTTTACCTCACTTCCATGGATTGACTACTGAAGACCCTGATACCTTCTTTTTTGAGTTTGCTGTCCTTTGTCGAACTTATGACTATGCAGAAGACGAGCAAAAGTTGAAACTCTTTCCTTCTACCCTCAAGGATGCAGCACTTCGCTGGTTCATGGGGCTACCTGGAAACAATATCACAACTTGGGCTCAAATGCAGCAAGCCTTTAACAACAAATACCGGTACTACTGTAGGTCAAAGGATATAAAAGAATAAATCTTTCAAATGACCATGGGAAGTGATGAATCTTTAGAAGACTATGAAGAGAGGTTTCAACTTAGTTATAAAAGGGCCAGGTGCACACTTGACCCCGAATCTAGTTCATTCCTTAAAAATGAGTTTGCAAATCAGATGGAAGATTTCAAAAGTGAGATGAGACAGAAAAATTGCCATGCAAATGGATACCTTGCGAATCCAAAAGAAGCAAGAGGAAGCCAAGAGGGCTTTGGCCATCTTCTGTCCCAGGTGCACTAGAAAGCATCCTAGGAACGAATGTCCATTTCACTCTATAGAAGTGTGTTTTGTCTATGAAGAAGACCATCCTACAAATCAGTGCCCTTCCTTGCCCGGATTTAAAGCTATGTACCAAGGGGCTAAAGGAACCACTGAACGACTCTACTTCATGAACCAAAGGAGGCCACATGGACCTAGACCTTACCAACAGGGAATGCAAGGGACATCCCAGACTTATTACAACCCCAATCAAGCCACTTCCATGCCTTCTTAGGGTCTCCCTGCTCATCCTTCCCGGTCCACACCCCCTCCTTGGTTGTATCCTCCTCAATACCATACTCAACAAGTTGCTCACTCGTTTCATTCTCACACTCAGCCACAACCTCAGTGGAATGAACCTCATCAAGGGTGGAGGCCCCAATACAACTATCCTCCCACTCTTTTGCCTCCACCACCTGCTCAACCACAACCATTACCTCCTGCTCCTCCAAGACAACCCCATATACCTACTCAACCAAACCCGAACCCTAATAACAGACAGGCCCAACAGGTATATACTGGAGAAACCACATGCCCTACCTATGTTGTGGAGATTCAGGAGATCAACCTACGATCTGGGAAGGTCCTCCTAGATAGCCAATCTCCTCCTAAGGAGGATGAGGAAGAGAAACAGGAAAGTGAACCCAAATGCATTCCACCATTTTCTGAGAGACTAACTGGAATCACGCAACCAAACCCAGAAGAAACTGAACTTCTGGGAGAACTTAAACAGTTATGTGTAAAAATACCACTTCTCTAGGCCATAAAAGATGTACCAATCTACAATAAGTTGATCAAAGAGAAGTGTTTCAGGCACCCAGGTAGGCGTAAGAGAGATGCCCCAACTATCAATGTCATAGGACAATTGTCTGACTTGATGTTGGGACAGGTAATCTGTCCAAAATATCTGGACCTTGGGAGTCCTGTAGTCGATGTCCACATCAATGGCACCATAATCCCCCACACTTTAATTGATCTAGGGGCTGCCATTAACATAATGACCAGGGACACTATGCTCAAACTCAACCTTCATAGTTCCCTAAGAAAGACTTCAACAGTACTGCAGTTGGCAGACCGCTCCACTGTGACTCCTGAGGGGATTGTGGAAGATGTCATGGTCTCCGTTGATTCCTGGGAGTACCTTGCTGACTTATTGTCCCTTCAGCCAAAGGCAAAACTCACTGGGTATCCCATCATCTTGGGAAGGCCTTGGTTAGCTACTGCAGATGCTTACATTAGTTGTCGAGCTGGGAGCATGACCATCAAGAATGGGCATATGTCCAAACAGCTAGTCCTGTATCCTCCTGCCCAACCTCTGCTAGAACATGACTTACATCTTTAGTTGGAGGAGGAAGATGAGGATGAAGTCTACTCTACCCCATTGTGCACCGTGGAAGCCACCAGGGGAGGTCCTCAAACTGAGGATGATCTTATTGAGGATTTGATTCAAAATCCACCCCCTAGTGCATTGCCATTAGAAGAGTTGGTGGAAGAAACCCAAGCCAATGCTTTAGTTGATCTCTGTGTGGCTGATACGACCTCTCTCCGAGTTAAGAATGTGGAATTTGGCTCTGAAAGAACCTTGAAGATCAACTCATCCCTATCCACCTCTCAGGAGAAAGAGCTGTGTAGCTTATTGAACAACCATTTGGATGCTTTTGCTTGGAGCTATAAGGAGATGAAGGGAGTCCACCCTTTAGTCTGCACCCATCACATCTACATTAAAGAGGATTGTAAACCGGTCAGGCAGCCTCAAAATCCAACCCTTAAGGACATTGTCAAAGAAGAACTGCAAAAGTTGCTGGATGCAAGATTCATCTACCCCATCTCTGACAGCGAGTGGGTTTCTCCTTTGGTGCTTGTGCTCAAGAAAAACGGGAAGTGGAGAATCTATGTAGATTATCGAGAACTTAACAAAGCCACAAAGAAGGACCATTTCCCTTTGCCTTTCATAGATCAAGTGTTAGATGACTTGGCAGGGAAGAAGTTCTTTTCCTTCCTAGATGGGTTTAGTGGGTACAATCAGATCCAAATCAGCCCAGAAGACCAAGATAAGACCATTTTCAATTGTCCATGGGGTACCTTTGCCTATCGGGTCCTTCCCTTTGGGTTGCGCAACACTCCTGCCACTTTCCAGAGAGCAGTACTGAGTATATTTGCTGAGCTGGTTCATGATTCAGTGGAAATCTGTATGGATGACTTTACCCCTTATGGTTCTAACTTCCAAGAAGCTCTGACCAACCTGAGGAAAGTTTTAGCCAAGTGTACTGAGATGAACCTATCCCTCAGTCCCAATAAATGTGAATTCCTAATGACTGAAGGGATCGTGCTAGGTCATGCAATTTCTCAGCAAGGTTTACAGGTGGATCCCAACAATATTGTTATCATCCAAAGGGTCCCGCCTCCTCAAAAAGTAAGAGATGTTCGGATTTTTCTAGGCTTAGCAGGATATTATAGAAGATTCATTAAAAATTTCAGTAAGCTAGCCTCTCCATTGTTTGGTATTTTGGGAAAAGATGCTGAGTTCATATGGACTGACAACTGTC
Source organism: Pinus tabuliformis (assembly GCA_031772625.1). Classification (NCBI taxonomy): domain Eukaryota; kingdom Viridiplantae; phylum Streptophyta; class Pinopsida; order Pinales; family Pinaceae; genus Pinus; species Pinus tabuliformis. Next base: position 1,780,711,373 of record CM062819.1, on the reverse strand, counting down.
AAGAGGCTCTGGATGCTTTGAAAGGTAAGCTGATAACTACCTAAATCTTGAGAGGTCCAAACTAGGCCCTACCTTTCCACATTCACACAGATGCCTTGAACAAAGCCATAGGAGCAACCTTAGGACAAGTTGAAGAGAAGCTACCATATGCCATATATTTTGTTAGTAAAAACCTGTCCAAGGCAGAGTTAAACTATACTGTAACCGAGAAAGAGCTCCTGGCTGTAGTCCATTCCCTAAACAAGTTCAGACACTACATCACTGGCTATCAAACATTCGTGCATACTGATCATGCTGCAATTAGGTATTTGATGAACAAACTTGATGTAAATGCTCATATCATTAGATGGTTACTTTTATTGCAGCAATTTGATTTGACCATTGTTGATAAGCCAAGTAAGGAAAATGTTGTTGCTGATTTTCTGTCTAGACTAGATTTGCCTGCAGGTGAAGAAGGGATGGTGGATGATCAAATGACAGATGAACACTTGTTTGCTATTTCAGTACTCTCTCCATGGTTTGTTGATATATCAAATTATTTGGTTTCAGCACAGTTTTCGCCATACCTGTCCTCAACAGAGAAGAGCAAGATCGTGAGGAAAAGTGCCCCATTCACTTGGATTGGGGGAAATCTTTTTAAACTTGGCCCAGATTAGATTTTGAGGCGGTGTGTCAGGGAGGAGGAAGTTTTTGACATTCTCCTAACCTGTCATGATGGGCCCTGTGGAGGCCACTTTGCAGCAAAGAGAACAACCTTCAAAATTCTACAGGTAGGATACTATTGGCCCACTCTTCATCAAGATGTTAGGAGATATATCAGCCAATGTGACAAATGTCAAAGGATGGGGAAACCTACTCCAAAGGATGAGATGCCCTTGCAGCCTCAGGTGACTTTTGAGCCATTTGAGAAGTGGGGCATGGACTTTGTGGGTCCTATCAACCCTCCTTCAAAACAGAAGTCATACATCATTGTGTGTGCAGATTACTTGAGAAAGTGGGCGGAAACAAAGGTAATCAAAGCAGCAACAGAAGAAAAGGTAGCTGAGTTTTTGAGGGAAAATATCTTCTACAAGTTTGGCTACCCAAGAAAATTAGTCACAGATCAAGGAAGTTAGTTTACCTCTAACCCGATTGAAGACCTGCTCACTCATCACAAGATTAAGCATAGAACTTCCACCTCTTATCATCCGCAAGCAAATGGACAGGTAGAAGTTACTAATAGAGCTTTGGAGGAGATTTTGACTAAGGTAGTGAGCAGCAGCAGAAAAGATTGGGCAGATCGCTTGGTTGAGGCCACCTGGGCCTATAACAGTACTTGGAAAACTACAATAGGCTTCACACCCTATGAGCTGGTCTATGGGAAGAAGGCCTTGCTGTCCATAGAATTTGAATATAACACATTGAGGTTGGCAGCTCAGCTGGACCTAGATCTCAGCCATGCACAACAGGAAAGATTGCTTCAGCTGAATGGATTAGATGAACAGAGAATGTAGGTCCTTCTCCACTCAGAGGTAATCCAACTTCAAAGAAAGATATGGCATGATCAGCACCTCAAAGAAAAGCAATTTCAGCCAGGGGATTGGGCGCTGCTATATGATTCAAGATACAAGGATTTCAAGGGCAAGCTGAGGACAAGATGGCTGGGACCATATATAGTGGAAATATGCAATGACAATGGTTCATTCCTTATTCAGACCATTGATAAAGAAGCCATCCCCATGCTCGTCAATGGGCATAGATTGAAAATCTACAGGAAGCCCCTTTCTAAGCAGGAGTTCATTTAGACTCTTGGAAAATCAGTGTTGGTAATGGAGCAGGTCCCTGTCTCCACTCCACCTACACAAAAAAAAAAAAAAAAGCGGAATAAAAGATCCTTGGGTGAAAACCTCTTGGAGGTGCCCAAGGCAGACAATGAGGGTGAAAACCTACTGGAGGCGCCCCAGCTGTCTCAGACAAAAAAAAAGAAAAAAGAAAAATAAACCTAATTTCTGTTGAATAAATTGCAGGTTTTGGGAGGATCGTGCAAGACCAAGACAAAGGACATGACAAGGATGCATGCATCCCTCACAATCCATTCCTCCATCATCGTTACCCTTTCCCAAGATCTGGTCTCATTTGATCCGAAATTTCACATCCTACAGGAAGCTCTGTATCTTCTACAGGAGGATCCTATAGAAACTACAGAAAGCCAAAATTGATCTCAGAAGAGGTCTCGAGGGTTTGAAATCTGTCTTTGAGGCCTATAAACCTCCCTTTCTCCATCCCTCACCATATGTCACCTTTTTCCATCTCTGTGCACCTCCATTACACTCGTTTTTATGTCCCTGCACAGTCACACACAAAAATCTTGTTTTTCATGCTGCAAACAAAATTTTAATGAAAAAAAAAAAAAAACAGTCTTTTTCACTCACCATACCTGATACCCTCCATTTGTGATTCCTTGTTAGCTGAGACCCTCATTAGCAGTTGTAGCCCTACTCACTTTAGCTTGAATTTTCGAAGGAGAAGCAGCTACAGGAAATCCTACAGGGTTCCTGTAGCACCTGATCCCTCTGAAAAACACACTACAGAGACAGGGACAACAAAGTATAGCATATGAAACAAGCATGGAGTTATGTTTGAATGTGTGAACATCAGCAACAACCCAAGGACGAGCATGCAGAATGCAAGTAGCAACAACAATGAAGAAATGGGTTCCAAAATCGGAAATGTGCATAACATGGCCGCGATTGCACAGGTAAGTGCCTAAACCTATTCCTCAATTACATGAATCATATTTCAAGGCTGCGTGACTATGGGAATGGTTCGGATTGAATGGAATTGGTGGCCAGTTAACTAGCTACCCTCGGTCAGTTACATGTCCTTGTGGAATCCAAACGAGCCCCGTCAAATTTAAAACTGCTGATCAAATACATAGCCAGCATGTGTGGAATGTCCATTCAGGAAGAAATATTCGGGACTGGTAGTGGTGGCGGCAGATAACGGGAGTAAGGGAGGTGATGGCGGTTAGACGGCATGCAGAAACATTATGACCGTGACATAGGATCAATGGTCTGGTCCGGCCACCTCATCACCTCACCACGAATCATGCCCACAAATAAAAAACAACTCAGTTAAGTCATTCACCACCCTTTGTTCATTCTGCACTCACGACGTTCTCGATTGGAGTACGCATATACCACTTCCAGAGCAGCTAACCAGTCGTCCTCCGCCAGATTTCTGCTTGTTTTTCGAAAATCTCCCGCCTATCAGACTCTATAGGAAGCACAGTTTCATTCTACAGGAGCCGGGTGACTTCTACAGGAAGGGTTCTACAGGAAAGGCAGAGAACAGCTCTGCAAAAAGAAAACCCAAAATTTTTGTCGAATTTCAAGCTCAAAACGAGGTAGGCTCAGGAAAACTTCTCTGTGCATGATTTGTTTGTGCAAGGTGGTGAATTGAACACGACATTAGATTGAAAAACAAGAGTAAGTCTGCCTCTGCATTGAGAAAAAAAGTGAAGGTCTGCCTGCATATTTCACTGAGTTTACCCAGATTTTTTCTCCGCATCCGAAATCTCCTCATCATTTTTTAAATTCTATTGTAAGGAAGATACATGCAGCAGTAGAGGCCAGCCTGTGTGTGTGAAAAAAAACTGAATTTACATATCTATCTATGTGCTGAGAAAAGAACCTGTGTCCTTATGCTCTGTTCTGTAATTTTTTTTTTCTTTTCATAAACAGACAATCAAATTCTGGGTGATAGCAGTTTTAAAATAGGGGAATTATTGCCATTTGATATTGTAAGGAGCACATGAGAAATTCCTTCTTGGGTTTAGAAAAAAAACTGAATTTAGCTATCCTCTGTTTCAATGATTGACTATTTTTTTTCCCTCCTGAGCATTTTCTTTTCTGGTTAAAATACAAACTCAACACCATGCCAGGAGGATTCATGAGGAAAGAACCCTTAAACTCTAGCAAATTGTATGAACACCCTGAGGTGGTGGACCTTTTCACTAGAGCAAATTGGATATCCTTCTTTGACAGAATTCAGGGTTATGATGAGGAGGTGACTGAAGAGTTTTTGATGTCCCTGAGACCACATTTGAAGACACATGCCACATTTGTTTTAGGGGTTTGACCGTAGAACTTACCCCTAAGTTCATCAGTAGAATTACCAGTCTACCATTGGGGCTCCCTTGGAGAAAAGAGGAGAAATCATTGGGACAAGTGGCTAAGAACACATTTTTTCTGCCAGAGGAGCATCCTGTAGAAGACAAAAACGGGGTCAGAAGGACAAGCTTGCCTCCTCTCTGGAGTGAAGTCAGTTATCAAATAATGAAGTATATCACATGTGAAGGGAGGTTTAGCATCATTTATGGTTATCATTTCAGGCTGCTACATGAATTGAGGTATGGGATGGACTTGTTTCCAGCTAAGAAACTGAGCATCCCATATTTCCTCCTTCAGTCTTTAATTGAATGTGGTACAAATCTAAATGCAGGAGTCCCAGATCAGTCCGCCCACCATGGACTCATCAAACTGTTGGTGGAAGATGCCTTACACACCTATACTATCCCCATAGCTTGGGAGATCTTCAGAAATATGTCCAGGGATGATAACATCAGAACTTTGGCTGAGAACATCAGCCCATCCAATAGTGATGAGGGGGAGAAAATTGAAGAAATTGAGAAGAACATTGATGAGGGAGCACAAGACATTCAAGCAGAGGGAAAAACAGAGGAAGAACAAAAGGAAAAAGAGGAATTTGACAAGACTGCTGAGCCTAAGACAGAAAAGGAGAAAACAACAAAAACAGAGAAGGGAAAAAGGACAAAGATTGGAAAGAAAAAGGCCAAGAAAGCCCAAAAGAAGGCTGCCACAGCCAAGGCAGGCACCCAGTAAGAGAAAGAAGAGACACACCCTGAGATATCAAGGACACAAGCAGAAACATGGGGCATAGAGATTTCTACAGGAAGTGAAGGAAAATAACAACAGAAAGAGAAATCCCCTGAAATGTTGGCAAGGGAAGCAACAATTGTGCTTACTACATTAAGCACACTTACAAAACAAAAAGGAGAAAGAAAAAGACAGACCTCCATGTACTTTAAATCTAGAATAAGCACAAGGATCAAAGTGGGCAAACCTCAACCACCATCCAAGGAACCAATTCTCATTGAGGACTCACTCACTAAAAAAAGGAAGAGTCTCCTTCCAGGATATCTATCACCTATGAAAGAGGAAGCCCAAAAATCTCCACATGGAAAGAGAAAATTAAGTTGATGGACTCAAAGGCAGTTCTATAGGAAGCTGAAACATCTCTATAGGAAACTCTAGCCAAGTTAAAAGAGACTGAGAAATTGGAGGAGAAGGCAGCTAAATAGTCACACAGGGAGAGCAAGGCTGAAGAAATACCTGAACCTACCCCTCAGCCTAATTTAGGCTCATATTACAATTTGTTGGAGGGTGGGAAAATCATCCCACAAAAATTTGTTGTACTGTTATTTTTTGAATTAGAGAAGGAGAGGATCAAAACACACACATGGATGCAAATCACCAAATCTAAAGGAGTTGAGGACATAGGCCACATGGAGGATAAGCTAAAAGAATTAAGAGGGGAATTGGCCATGGTGAGGCACATAGAAAGCTGCACAAGAGCCCAGCTACAAGAGGAGAATGAGCTATTGAAAAAGTAGTTGTAGCTACAGGAAGTCCATAAGGAAGATAGGATGTCCATTTTGGGAGGGCAACAGCAGCAAGAAGGACCTCCAGCAGACAAGGAAACAACCGAGAAACAATAGAGAGAGGGAGAGCTACAAGCTAATGTGTAGATGCTAACAAAATTGCTGCAAGAACAGGAGTCTCAGGCAGCAAAATAAATACAAGTTTTAAAACAACAGTTGCAAGAAAAAGAAGCTTAAATGGCCTGCATGGTCAGTTGGGCAGTAGAAGCCTTACAATGTAGGCAACCTGCTAAATCCTATGCATTATATCTTAAAGACCAATGGTTTCAATCTCAAATTAACACATTGGCCCAAAGGGGCACCACTCCATTTCAGAATTACAATCAGTTTATGCAATTGTGTGACAGTAGCTCAGTTGAAGATAAGGCCAAGTTAGCAGAATTCTATTTACACAACTTGGCGCTTCCTAACATGAATCTATGGGACCCAAACACTGTATTAGGAGATCTACAACACTTCTTGGTTAAGCCATGAGGGAAAGAGGGCAGTAGAGATTCAGAAGATTATGGCTAGGGAACTAAGTGAGCCACTCATGATCAGGGTAGAACCAGAAAATCCCTCATCTCTTATATATTTCCATCGGTACCTTGTAGACAACCCTCACATCGCGCCTGACTATGTTGAAAGGCAAGCTCAGGCCATTGCTCACTTTGAAGACATGGAAAGACTGTTTGGTGATAATTGCATTCATGCTTGCACAAGGAGATGGAACACATTGTCCCATAGTTTGAAAATAAGAGAGTACCACTACCCAACCAGAATGAGGGAGGCTATGAGAAGAGTACCCCTATACAAAAAATCAATGCAGAACTTGAAAGCCAATTGGATTGGCCTTAAGTTCAGCCCTCCACTACTATTAAGGCTGTTAGAAGGGGTCAAGGAAGAAGAGGAGCAAAGACAATGGGAGGAAGTAGATAGAAATGTAGGTTTTCATGATAGAGAAGAGGACATCACCTCAGAGGCCTGGGATGTTAGAGAGGCAGCCAAAGCAATCAAAGATGATGAACTGGATTAGTTGCTCAGAGGGTGAGCAACACATTCAGTAGGGGGTGATGATGAGCCCCAGAAATGGGTAACTATATGGGCTCATTTTTCCTATTATTCTCATTTAATCCACCATTCTCCATAGTTTTATGCATGCTTTTGAATATATTTATGTTAATTGTGTGAATGGGAATAGTCACTTTACCATAAGGTCTAATACGTGCTTATTGCAGATTTTTGGACATTTTTGGACCAAGATCAGGAATTTATGAGCAATTGGTAGCCAAATATGAAGAAACAAGGCTGAGGATTTGTAGGAGGGGTGTCTCCTACACTAAATGACCTCTTCCTCGAGTTCTCCACCATCAGCTCAGAGTTCTACAGCCCACCAAAGATGATTTCAAGGGGTAGCCAAGCAGGTCTAGTGAAGTGGCTGATTAATTGCAGTTTTGGGCAGCCAAGCTCTTAAAGTTAAGGAGGAATGTTGGGGGTCCTCGTTTGCATAAGTAGGAAGGCTTCAAGCCTTAGTATTTTAGTCATTTGTTAGTCTATTTTTGCACTTTAGTGCAGCCCTGTATCAGCACATTTTCAAGCTTCTTCTTGTAGACAGTTTTTGGGATGTAACTATTATTTTTTGATCAATGAAGATGAATCCAGCTTTGCACCAGCTCTGAGCTTTCTTAGGAGGTTGTAGCTCTTGGGGTTGGGCCCAATCAAGTGCCCAGTACCTCCTTTGTGTACTTTTATGTGTTTTTCTTGCATTCATAGAATAATTTCTGTTATTTAGGTTAAAGTCTTGCCTTATTACTTAGGTTGTTCTTTTGATGATTAAGATAGCTGTTCATGCTTCAGGTTGATTTGACAGTTTGGTAACAGAAAAAATCCACAGAAAGGATACCAAGTAGTCCTTTATCTCATTTCTCCCTCCTTGGGACCATGAATTGAGACCAAGGCACAGTTGCTGCCACAAAAGCACTATTCTTGCCTTCCAATGCGATTGCTAGTGTCAGATTTTGAGTTGGAAAAGTTGATATCAGTTGTGTTTTCATGTTTAGATGAGTTCTTGCTTAGTTTCCATAGCTTTCTTGCATGATTTTCTATCCATAAACTTTTTTTCATCATATTTCTGGTTTTTAGGGCAGATTAGGTCAAAATAGGTAAATCTTTGTTTTTTTAGTCTTTGCTTGGATCAGTTTTGGAAAGTAGTGTGCAGAACACCTGTAAGTCACTCCTACCTATCCTCCCTCCATCCTAAACCTGCTCCATCCCCTCACTCAAGGTTTCTTTCCTTCATTCGCCACACTTTCCCAACTTGCCCAAATTCCTACATTTTTGTGCAACATTGCTTTCTTCATCCTTGAACAAATCCAACCATCTTCATCACTCCCGAGCTTCATTTACTAGGTCCTACACCTCTTAACACCCTTATCCACCCTTCATTTCCACTTTCCCACCATTTTTCCACCATCAACCCTCTAAAAACCACTTTCGGCCTGTTCCTGCTGTAGAATTTCCTGTCGATCCCCTGCAGCTTCTTGTAGAAGATAACGCGAGCGATTTTTCGAGATCTAAGCGCGGTGGAAATCTCCAGAAGGGTGCTAGGGACACCTTAGGTCCTCTCCACATTGTCTCAACCTTCTACAAATGCCTACATTTTTTTTCGCCAATAAACCTCTGCACAGTAAAAAATAGTTAAAACACATGCATAATAATTCTGCATAAAATTGCTCAAGAATAAAAAAAGATGATTTTTCCATGTTTACCTTCAGATGTAGCTTAAACACATGCATTTTACCTTTTCAACATTCAATGGTATCTAGTTCAGTAGTTTTACATCTCTTTTCTTGCACAAGTAGGGTTAGTCGGTAAAACTAGGGTTTGCGTTTCCTTTCAGCTTTCATCTTCTTTCTGCAAGTAGACTAGCCTCTTTCGAGTTAGCTTTCATCCATCACAGTTAAAAGCTTCTTCTAAGAACTCATAGAAGTTGGCTTAAGCTCTTGGTGAACTTGTGCTAGTTGATCAAGTGACAACCTGTAGTAAGAGCTAGTACTTGTGCATATAGCACCGTCGCTTCCAAGTTTGTTACGAACCATTGGGTTGATAAAAGTAAAGTAGGGAGTCCCAGGAGTTTCAGCATCATTGCTGCAATATTTGAGCTCACCAGCAAGAAAGTCTCATTTTTATTTTGCCTTGGTCAAATTGAGAAAATTCAAATTTCCACATCAACAAACAACTTGGATGTATTTAAATTGTGTGACATGGACTTTCCACTTAGTTAGCTTAGTAAATTTGAGTTAGAGGGATTGGAGTTCAGTTCAACATGTGTGATTGCTAAATTTTAGTAATCCAGTTCAATTATATCTAGTTGAGTTCAGTTAAACTAGTTCTAACAGTTGGAGGAACTAGTGGAAGGTTAGTTGTGCAGTGGTACAACAATCTAACTCAATGAGGATCTAGCTAACTAATCAATTAGCCTCTAATAACTAGTGCATGTAGAGAATTCAAGTTCCCAATTGTGGTGGAGATTCCAAGGTAATGTAACAAGAAGTTGTGAACTAGTTTGAGTGTACAAGTGTTACATGCAGGGAGATGATAAAACCTTGGGAATTATGCAATCAATTGGAGTAAATTTCCTAAAAAATAGGGGATAATTCTCTAGGAATTTCATAAGGAAATAGGAGCTCATGCAGAGGAATAAATGGAATAACACTGGGTGAGAGCTATTGAGCACTAGAGAAGGTATGTTATTATCATTTATTTTGTCATATTTTCTTTAAAATTCATAACCTCTTTACATTATGAACTAGGTATATGACAAGAGATTATGATAAAATCTAGAAGATTTATGTGCAACGTAAGATGACTAATAATTACCCTTTTCTATGTAGAAAAAGGGGAAAATGGAAAATTACCAATCTGAAGGAAACGATAAGATGCCATCAACTGTTGTCCCTTTGACAGGGAACTGCATCTAAACAAGAAGATCCATACTGGAGTGTACAAACCAGGAAAAGGAAGAGGAGATACCAAATTGGCACAAGAGAATGAGAAGATGACTGAGAGCTAAAAGTATGGCGAATCCCTCAGGATCCTCTGATCTTGAGGGATTGCTACCTTAATGATTCTCTGTATCATTGATATCTCTGCTCGATTGTTATAGGAAGGGGCGCACTGCTAGCCCAAAGGAAGACTATTGTTGTTTTTATGAAATTCTCTTTTGTACTTGAAACTTTGATCATTGGCTCTCTCTAAAAGAGCAATTCGCTGTAACTTTGTTTTGATGTTTAATATATAAATCATGTTGCCGTTCCATCTTTGATTCTGGAGTAATTATAAGCAGTCCGTCCCTGGAGGCTAAGGGCCTGGCCCTGGTGGATCACTTGCTTCCTGTACTATTAATTCTCGATTTCGAGTCGTGTGTGGTTTGCTTTCTCTTATCTATTTCGTTCAGTAATCTACTATTCCTTATTTCATGTATCAAATTTGTTATATTTTGATTCCCATTCGAATAGTAAGGTTATTCTTTGCATAAAGATGTTATGTTACTTGTTTTGAAGCTACATTGTGTTACTGTTACATAACATTGCTATTCCTTAACAAGATTGCCGTTGCTGTTCAATTACAGAGTAACAATATTGTGTATACATAGATCGGTATCACTGTCTATTTATCTACGGTTTACTTTCAAATGTGATTGCTGTTCATTTGAACTGTTGTTCCACCGTGATCGCAGTTGCTGTTTCTTTATAACCGGGATTATTTATTATTATGCCGAAACTCAGATTACTATTCCTTTAACAGACAAGCGTTGCATATAGCATTTGGTTTATTTTGCTGTGTATTTACATTTGGTTTAAGTTGTTGTTCAATATTTCATAGCTTCCTTTAATTTGCTGTCCCATTTATGTTTTCTATTTAAATCATTTCTGAAGTGAAGATTGCAATTACTATCCATTTAGTAGGATTAAGCTTTGTTGTTCAATTGAGTTAAATAGATTAATTGCTATTCCATTTCTTGCCATTTGAATTATCATTGCTTTAGTGTGTACAAACGATCTGAAACTGTAGTGAATACTGACAGTTGCTATCAAGTTCCTAGGTTAATGATCTTTTCCTTAATTTTCTTTTCAATTACATCAGTTTACAAAGGGATGAGTTATCACTATTGCACCCTTGACTGATAAGTTGCTGTAGTGAATGATTTAGATCTCAGAGTGCTAAAAGTTTTTTTTTTGAAAATAGATTTCATTTCAAGCATCCATTTACTCTTGTATTCAAAAGCACTATACTACTAGCATTACTCTGACAAATGACCACCTCAGGCTGAGTACACTCTTTGAGATAACAAATCATGCCTCAATTGACAATTAATGTAGGGTAAATAGATGTGAAAAAGACACTTTTTACTGCTCGAAATTTTGGCACCATTGTCGGGGAGGAGTGTAGCCATTTGTTCTTTCCAGATTTGTGTAAGTACCTGCTAGGAGAGAATTGGGTTTTAAAAACGGAAGGTAAGAACCTGCGTACAAAGCATGTAACAGCCCTGCTCCCTTGCCCACTTTCCTGTAGATTTGTTGCTGTTTTTGGGTAGAAATTAGCATTTGATTTGTGTGCATGACTAAGCAGAAAAAGCCTGAAAAGAATCCTAAACCACTACCCAAACCTGAAAAAGCTAAGGGGCCGGTGACCCTTGGCTGATCAACCTTTATAGACGAAATCCTTAAGAAAGCAGAATCTCAGCCTTCAGTAGGACCTAGAAAAGTTGCTTCTAGACAACCTACTAGTTCCCTTCAGGCCACAGGATCACCATCTGTAGCCTTGGCTGAGGTGCATAGCCAAACTGAAGAGCAAGATTTTCAAGAAATTGAGAATTCTAGCCCAAAATCATTACAAGAAGGGAACCTTAGTAACCTCTGTGAAGGAAGAGGAGAAACAGGGGAAACTGAAGAACCAAGATCTCCTCTTGGGATAATTCAGCCATTAAGAAGCCTAGATAAGGGAAATGCTGTAAAGATCATACAAAACAAAGAATCCCCCCAAACATTAAATCAACAAGGAACTATCATTATCCCAGATCAAGGAAGTGCTGTTAAGACCATTCCTGCTCCTTCTCGTCAGCCTAGGAATACCCTCCTAGATATCCTAGAAGGTTATTGGCATATATTTGACCAAATGGCCCAGAACCAACCAAACACCCAAACCTCCACACTGCAATATCCCATTGTAGATACTGCAACCAATGCACCCATGAAGGCCAATCCGCTCCAGCACATCCCTACATTCCATGGCCTTACATCAGAAGATCGAGATGCATTTTTATTTGAATTTGATGTGCTGTGCAGAGGATATGACTATACCATCGATCCCCAAAAACTGAAATTATTTCCCTCTACATTAAAAGGGGCTGATTTAAGATGGTTTATGGGGTTGGGTGGGGTTGTTATAAATAACTGGGATCAAATGAAAAGTGATTTTCTGAAAAAATATCAGGATTATTGTAGGTCTATAGAGTTAAAAGATGAAATATTTCAGATGGTAGCTAGACCTAATGAAACATTAGAGGAGTATGTTTAACGTTTTCAGTATAATCTTCAAAGATCTCCTTATGCATCATTACCCTTACCTGATAATGTATTAAAAACAACATTAATTAAAGGAATGAAGGAACAATGGATTGAAACACTAAATATTATGGGAAAATGAGATAATTATCAGGAAAATTTTGCAGACATTATTGATTTATGTATCAGGAGTTCGAGAGGCAGCACAAGACTAAAACCAGCAGAACATGACAAGTTTACAAGAGACAACAAGATCTCTGCAGAAGGAGTAACTCACACAGAAACTGGAAATTTATTAGAGAATTTCAAAATTGATATATTGGGGACTCTGAGAACATAGTTCGATATTATGCAAGCAAAACAGAAACAAGCAGAGGCAGAGAAAAATCTGGAAATCTTGTGTCCTAGATGCAGAAAGAAACACAGCCATAAAGAATGTACATTAGATGTAGTTCAAGTTTGCACCATTTGTACAAAAGATCACTCTACAGAGAGTTGTCCCTCATTTCCTGGTTTGAAAGCAGTATACAAAGAAGCGGAAGAAGAACCAGAATCGGTGTACCTACTTAATCAGTGCCATCAATGGCAGCTGCGACAATCAGGTATGTTCCCCGATCTAGCTTCTTCTTTTTAGCCTCCGCAATATCATGCTCATCAATATAATACAATGTGGCAAAATCAACCACCTTCCCAAATTGGACACAACAACCATTTCCTTCATCCTCTCCATGGCCAAATCAAACAAGCCAATCTAATTGGCCAAATTTTCCCTATGCTCCACCATATTGGAAAAATAATGTGTATCCAACACAATGGTCCCCTCCTACTTCACAGAGTCAAGCCTGGCAGACAAACTGGCAAAGACCGATGAATCAGCCAGTAGGAACCATTCCCCTCCCTCAACCTACACTGCCAGCACTACAACAAAACCCCCAGTCCAATTTAAGACCGCAACTCCCAGCCCAACCCAACCCAAACCCAAATAACAGACCGGTTCAATCTATTCAAATAATTGAAACACCAGAACTAGAAATCGATCTAAGGGAGTGCAATGACCTTCAATTAAGATTTGGGCACATTATAGAAACAGAGGGAGATAAAACTGTTCAAGTTGAAAATCAGTTACCTATAGAACAACCACCACAAGAAGAGGATGTGATCAGATAGCAGACGCATGATCAACCAACCATATCTTCTCCCCCATTCCCAGAACGACTAATTGTGCCACGTCCTATAGAACATCCTGATTTTGATATTTTGGGATAACTTAAGAATTTGTACATAAAAATTCCACTCCTCCAAGCTATCCAGGGCATTCCAATATATGCAAAGAGCATTAAAGAGCTAGGTATAAAAAACCAAGGAGGAGAATAACAAATAACCCAACAGTCAAAGTAGTTGGCACCTTATCTGAATTGTTATTAGGAAGAGAAACACCTGTTAAGTATGAAGACCCAGGAAACCTGATAGTAATAGTACAAATCAATGGACAAACATTTTCAAATTCCTTAGTTGATTTAGGGGCTGTAATTAATATTTTAACAACGGCCACTTGTCAAAAACTAGGCATTACATCAATAGAACCGACTTCCACTTTTTTAGAACTGGCTAACCGATCGGTGGTTAGGCCAGAAGGGACACTACATGATATCATGATATCTGTTTATTCCTAGGAATATCCTGTCGACTTTCTGATAATAAACCACAAAAACCAACTTGATGAACATCCATTTATTTTAGGCAAACCTTGGCTTGCAACTGCTGATGCTTATATTGGCTGCCGACAAGGCAACATGACTATAACTAGAGGAAGTAACATCAAGAATCTAGCCCTATACCCTCCCGCCCAGCCAAGTGTCACAATAATAAGAACTAACAAACATCCTGTATCATACCTCACCGAAAACATTAGATCCCCATTAACCATAGAAGATGCCTTCAATTTCAAAGATCAAACAGAGGATGATGTTATTAACAACTTTATTAACTAGGCTGAATCCGGATCCCATATACAATGTCACATGATAGAAGCAGCATTTGATAATGAATTAGAAGAAGATCCTCTCAAAGACACTCACGATCAAACAATACCTACTACCTCTGTGTCAAATAGCAAAACTATAGAGATTGGGCTAGGAAAAATTTTAAACATTAATAGCAACCTGACTCCCGAACAAGAAGAGAAGCTAATCCAACTACTGAGAAAATACAAGGAAGCATTTGCATGGGATTATCCGGACATGAAAGGAATCAATCCCCAATTATGTACACACCACATTTACACAGAAAAGGATGCAAGACCTGTTCGCCAACCCCAAAGGAGACTTAACCCTCATCTAAAAGACATTGTGAAAGCTGAACTACAAAAACTTTTAGATGTGAACTTTATTTATCCTATCTCTGATAGCAAATGGGTCTCTCCGCTTGTAGTGGTGCCAAAGAAGAATGGAAAGTGGAGGATTTGTGTAGATTACAGAGAACTAAATAAAGAAACACAAAAAGACCACTTTCCCCTTCCATTCATTGACCAGGTATTAGATACTTTAGTAGGAAAGAAATTCTTTTCTTTCTTGGATGGCTTCAGTGGATACAATCAGATTTAGATTGCCCCTGAAGACCAAGACAAAACTACTTTTACCTGTCCTTGGGGAACATTTGCCTACAGAGTTTTACCCTTTGGCCTATGTAATGCCCCTACCACATTTCAAAGGGCTATCCTCAGCATCTTTTTAGATTTAATAGATGAAGGGCTCGAAGTATACATGGATGACTTTACACCATATGGAGATGATTTCGACCCAACATTAGACACAATAGAAAGAGTGTTGCAATGATGCATTGCCACCAGGCTCTGCTTGAGCCATGAAAAATGCTATATGATGATGACTGAAGGACTTATCCTAGGCCATTATATCTCAGCAGTTAGAATAAAGGTAGATCCGGCCAAAATTTAGATAATCTTGTTAATACCCACTCCTACCACACAGACAGAGGTATGCAGTTTTCTTGGATTTTCTAGTTATTATAGGAGATTTATAGAACATTTTTCTCATATTGCTGCACCTCTATATGCACTGATAGGAAATGTTGACTTTGTTTGGATAGATAAATGTGACCGTGCTTTTGAGGATTTGAAAAAGCTGGTGTCAATAGCTCCAGTACTCAGAGGTCCAAATTGGGACCTGCCATTTCAAATTTCATTAGATGCTTCAGACATAGCTATTGGAGCAGTCCTTGGGCAGGAAGAAGACAAAAAACCATACACAATCTATTACATTAGCAAGAATTTGTCTCATGCTGAGTTGAACTATACCATTACTGAAAAAGAATTTTTAGCTATGATTCATGCTGCTAATAAATTTAGGCATTATATCACTGGATATCTTGTTGTTTTATATACAAATCACTCTACCATAAAATATTTAGCAAATAAACCAATCATAAATAGTAGAGTAACTAGATGGCTGATTTTATTGCAGGAATTCGATATCACAATAAAAGAACAACCTAGAAAAGAAAATCCTGTAGCTGACTTTCTTTCATGAATGCCAAAACCAGTGGACGTAGCAACGATCAAAGATCAATTTCCAGATGAACATTTGTTCGCTGTTACTGTCAAAACACCCTGGTATGCTGATGTTGCAAATTATTTAGCAGTAGGCAAGTTACCAAAACATCTAACTCCCAATGAACGAAAGCATATTGTCTAACGTAGCACCCAATTTTCTTGGATTGGGGGTTACCTGTTTCATTCAGGGGCAGATATGCACATCAGGAGATGCATCCGTGAAGATGAAATTTTTGACATTTTGAAAGCCTATCACGACGGACCATGTGGTGGATATTTCGTAGATTGAAGAATTGGTCATAAAGTGTTGCAAACAGGGTATTATTGGTGCAAAATCTTCAAAGATGCAAAGAAGTTTGTTCAAGCTTGTGACAACTGCCAAAGAGCAGGATGCCCTGGACAATTCGACGAAATGCCCCTGAACCCACAGCTAGTCATTGAACCATTTGAACGATGGGTGCTCGATTTTGTTGGTCCAATCAACCCATCATCAAACCAGAAAACATATATTCTAGTAGCAACAGAATATGTCACCAAATGGGTTGAAGCAGAGGCATTGCTAAGAGCTACAGAGGATTTCGTTATTCAATTCCTGTTCCACATATTTGTGCGATATGGCCTCCCAAGAGACATAATCACGGACGGAGGACCACAGTTTGCTGGTAATAAAATTGCTGCAACACTAAAAAACTATCATATTCAGCATAAAATTACTACTCCATACCACCCACAGGCGAATGTTAAAGTAGAAAGCACAAATAAGGTAATAAAAGCAATACTGACAAAAACCATTGCGTCACACAGACGCGATTGGGCCTCAAGATTACCAGAAGCCTTGTGGGCATATAGAACAACATGGAGAAGCACTACTGGATATTCACCATATCAGCTAGTATTTGGAAAGGAACCCATCTTTCCAATAGAATTCGAAATACAGACCTTGAGAACAACACAAGAAGTCGGTCTAGATTTAAACGAGGCCCAGATGAATAGACTACAACAGATCAACGGGTTGGATGAAATGAGGCTCTCTGCTCTTTAACATACTACAGTAATCCAACAATAGAGTGCACTTCCACATTTTTGCTGTTCCTTTTCGAAGGAACAACACTTCTACATTTTTGGCTGTTCCTTTCCGAAGGAACATCACTTTCATTTTTTGCTGTTCCTTTCCAAAGGAACAACACTTTTATTTTCTGCTGTTCCTTTCTAAAGGAACAACACTTGCGTTTTTATTTATTTATTTATTTTTTTTTTCTGTTCCTTTCTGAAGGAACATCATTTTCATTTTTCTGCTGTTCCTTTCTGAAGGAACAACACTTGCATTTTTTGCTGTTCCTTTCCGAAGGAACAACACTTTCATTTTTCTGCTGTTCCTTTCCGAAGGAATAGCACTTGCGTTTTTTGCTGTTCCTTTCCGAAGGAACAACACTTTCATTTTTTTGCTATTCCTTGCATTTTTTGCTGTTCCTTTCTGAAGGAACAACACTTTCATCTTTTGCTGTTCCTTTCCGAAGGAACATCACTTTCATTTTCTGCTGTTCCTTTCCGAAGGAACAACACTTTCATTTTTTTGCTATTCCTTTCTGAAGGAACAACACTTTCATTTTTTCGCTATTCCTTTCCAAAGGAACAACATTTTTTTATTTTTTTGTTTGCGCTTATTTTCTTTGCTGTTCCAATTAAGGGACAACTGCCGTTCCTTTCAATAAACAAGCAATTTCAAGCATATTTTTTTTCCTTTTGCTTGCGTCTTTTGTACAGTAGTTGTTCTATCTTGAAGACAACATTCTTTCTTTGTGTGTTTTACTATTTCAATCATTTTTTGAGTTATGCTCAGCTATACATTCATGCAATGAATACAAAAACTAGATGATATTGAAATTAGCAAATTACATAAAAATCGTTATCTTTACAAGAAATTGCTTTGAATTGATAAGAGAAAAGAGGAAAGGACACAACTATTGATTACCTTGCTGTCATTATTCTACTAATACCGATATGATTGGTTATCTTTATCATGATGGTTCTTCCTAAATTCCCATAATTCTCTTTGATCATTATTAATGAATAAGAATAAAGGGCATATTTTTCTATTGAGATGTTAAGACTTCTTCCACCATCCCTACTCTTAAGGAGTGTTGAAACACCCTCTGTATATAAATAGGAAAAGTGCTATATAAAAGAAAAAAAGGAAGAAAAATGTTTATATGATCGCTAACATGGTTTGTCAAATGAAGGATAGGGGGTCTCATCAAGAGCCAGCCTACCATGATCATAAGGAAGAAAGTGAAATGGCATTCCCATTATCACCACCACACCAGGGATATGGTCCAAGAGGCACATAAGAAAAATAAAAAGTCCTTGGAACAGGAGGCCTCATCACGAGCCGGCCTGCCCACCTTTCACTCCTGCCTGGTGAATGGCATTATGATTTATCTGGTTACAAAGCCAGCATAATGGCCTCCATTCTGACATTGCACAACACTTTCCTAAGCATACACAAAGGATTATGGTTCCATGGGTGAAATAAACAACTATGTCAAGGTTATGGACACATGTGGGCAATAGAGCTCTGTTGATGGTATTGAAGTCATATTCCTTATACATCAATAGTAATTATAAAACCCTTCTTCTTATATCTTTGTAATGGGTCAAATGAGATTATGTACATAACCCCTCTGAACCTTTAATACATGAAAATCTATTACAATCAATTATGACGGAAAAATTTGATAATGATTGCATTGACCTTTTATGCACGTCAGCTGTCCTATCCTCAAATTCTCGCATCATATCATGACATTCTCTTATTTATTAAGCGATTCCATTAGACACCTCAATTTCGGCAATCCACTCGTTCTTGTAAACATGGCATCCTTGTATACCCTGTTCCTTTATGACTCTGTACTATGGTAGTTTAATACGCTGCTCCTTCATTTGACGGCCTAGGACAGCCTATCACATTGCAGTGGGGGAGCAGGTGACCTCATAATTTGCTGGCATACGTGTCAGCTTATCATTTAGAGAATCCTGACTCAGGAATAGCAAAGCTTAACGGTATATTGTTTTCCAATTTGCATGGCTTGCTGTTTCGAAGATATTTCCATGTTATGTTCTGCAACAATTAGTAGTAATTCGAAATTCAAACAAGCTTGCTGTTTCATCATCTTCTCTATGTTCGCTAACAGTTTGAATAGCCTGCTATTCCATTTCCATCTCTGTGTTTTTTTTATAGTGTGCTAAGCATGGGAGGAAGATCAATTCAGAGAGAACCACAAGTGTTGATGGTCTTTGATGCTGTACGAGAGATCCTAACAAGGGCAGGATGGATAATTTATCTTAATCGTCTACAACAATCCAACGAGACGGTGGCAATTGAATTTTTGCAGAACTTGCAATAACATCACTCCACGGTGAGAGGGAGATAGATAGTAGTGTTATGAAACCAGCTCAAGAAAAGATAGAAAAGTTAAATCCACGCCTTAGAATTCAGCCTCTTCGAGGGGGCAACCTCCTTTACATTACATAAATGAACAATTCTTGGATGATTCAAATGACAAAACCTCTTTTCTATATATAATAGTCTAAGGAGCCACAATATAATCCAGTCGACCTAACAATAATAATATAAAGCCACAAAAATAACAATAGAGGGATTCTATGGGGCACAGAAATAACAATGTGGGGGTAATAGGGGCACAACAATATAAATAAGGGGTATAACTACAATAGTAATGGGGTAATCACTAGTATTATAGGGACCCAACATGCCCCTCTCCTTCAAAAAAAGTGTTGTCCTCAACGCTTGCGTAGTTCTGGATAATTCTGCATAAAATTCTCATCCTCCCATGTGGAATCTTCAGCGGATAAGTTCTTCCACTTGATAAGATACTCTGAAATTGATCGATTTCGTAGCTGTCGAGTTCTTGTTTCTGTGACTGCTTCCGGTTCCAATATAATTTTTCCTTCCTCGTCAAGTTCTGGCAATATTGTTTGAACTGGGAGCTTGTCGCCTATAACCTTCTTTAAACATGAAACATGGAAAACTTGGTGCAATCGAGAAGCTGCAGGAAGCTCCAATTTGTATGCCATAGTACCAATCTTTTGCAACACCTTGTACGGACCATAATACTTTGGTGATAATTTATTATCCTTCTTAGCTTGCTTTAGGGACATTTGCTTATATGGTTGTAGCCGAAGGAATACCCAATCACCTACATCAAAACTTCTTTCACTGCGATGTTGATTCGCCTGTTGTTTCATTCTATTTTGTGCCAACACGAGGTTATCCTTTAAGAGTTGGAGGACTTGTTGTTGATGTTCGATGTGATGTTCCACTGCCTGAACCTTAGAATTTTCTCTTAAATATGATGTGATGGATGGTGGTTGATACCCATAAAGTGCCATAAATGGGGTCATTTTTGTTGCTGTATGGAAGGAAGTGTTATACCACCATTCAGCCAGAGGCAACCATTTGACCCATTGTGTCTGTTTATCAGATACAAAGCAATGAAGATATCCTTCCAAACATTTGTTTACTATCTCAGTTTTCCCATCAGATTGAGGATGATAAGATGAGCTATGAGCTAACTGAGTACCAAGACAAGAAAATAATTCTGTCCAAAAATTTCCAGTGAAAATAGGATCTCTGTCACTTACAATAATCTTTGGGTTTCCATGTAGCTTTTGAATTGTTTCCATAAATGCAGTAGAAACTGTACTGGCTTTAAATGGATGTGATAATGCACAAAAGTGTGCATACTTGGTAAGTCTATCAACTACCACCATGATGACACTCTTTCCCTCAGACTTGGGTAAACCTGTGATAAAATCCATTGAAACCTCTTCTTAAATGGATAAAGGTTGTAATAGACCCGGTGTCTTAATTGTTTCAACTTTATTTTGTTGGAAAACCAAACATTCTGCCACAAACTTTTGAATATCTGATTTAAGGCCATCCCAAAAAAATTCCTTCTTAACCCTGTGGTAAGTTTTTAAAAATCCTGAGTGCCCTCCTAAGGGAGAAGTGTGCAATTCCATAAGAATCTTTTGTTTTAGCTGGGAATTCTTACAGAGGTATAAGCGATCTTTGTACCATAACGAATCATTTTGCCAGCTAAATGTATCAGACGTACTGGAATCTTGTTGTAGCTTTCGAATAAGTGCCCACACTTCTTCGTCATTCTTCCATTCCTCCCTTGCTTCGTTTATCCAATCTGGTTGGATAATAGAAATGGCGCACAACAATGCTTCCACATCCTCATCCTTTCTTGAGAGTGCATCTGCCACCACATTTTTCTTCCCTTTTTTGTAGATGATTTCAAAGTCATAACCCAACATCTTTGTGACCCACTTTTGTTGCTCTTCAGAGGATAATCTTTGTTCTAAAAAGTATTTAAGGCTATCATGATCCGTTTTTACCTTGAAGTGTCTTCCCATTAGGTAGGGTCGCCATTTCTTAAGTGCATGGAGTATTGCCAACATTTCCTTCTCATAAATAGCTTTGCTTAAAAACTTTCCCTTGATTGGACGACTTTCAAAAGCAATGGGTCTTTCATCTTGCATTAGAACAGCACCAATTCCATTTCCTGAAGCATCACATTCCACAATAAAGGTTTTTGTGAAGTCCGGTGTAGCTAAGAGCGGTGCTTGGCACATTGCCTCTTTAAGATGTTCAAAGGCCTTTGTTGCTTCCAGAGTCCATGAAAATGCATCTTTCTTCAATAATGTTGTTAGAGGTGCTGCTATTCTCCCATAATTCTTAACAAACTTGCGATAATACCCTGTCAACCCAAGAAATCCTCGCAGATGCTTTATGGATGTGGGGATTTTCCATTCCTTAATGGCTTTAATTTTGCTAGGGTCTACCTTAACTCCTTCATGAGATACAATATGACCCAAATATTCCACCTCCTAGACTCCAAAGAAACATTTGGATCTTTTTGCATATAATTGTTTCTCCTCCAATAGTTGTAGCACCCTGTCAACATGTTCAACATGATCCTTCCAAGACTTGCTGTAGATTAGTATATCATCAAAAAATACTAACACAAATTTTCTAAGGAATGGTTTGAAAATTGAATTCATCAAACCTTGAAATGTTGAAGGTGCATTGGTAAGGCCAAAAGGCATGACCAAAAATTCATAATGACCCTCATGAGTTCTAAATGCCGTTTTTGGAATGTCTTCAATCTTCATTCTGATTTGATGATATCCCGAACGAAGATCCAACTTGGTGAAGTAAATTGATCCATGCAATTCATCCAGTAATTCATCAATGACAGGAATGGGGAACTTATCTTTAATAGTGAGCTTGTTGAGCTCCCTATAATCCGGACACATGCACCATGATCCATCCTTCTTGTGCACCAATACTACTGGAGCAGAGAAAGAACTTTGACTCGGTTGAATTATACCAGCCTCTAGCATTTCTGCAACCATACGTTCAATTTCACTTTTTTGGACATAGGGATATCTGTACGGCCTGATGTTTGGAGGAACACTTCCTGGAATCAGATGAATAGCATGATCATGATCACGCATAGGTGGGAGACCTTTGGGAGTCTCAAATACCTTGGAATGATTGTCCAGGACTTTTTGGAGATCTGGAGAAATAGATGATTCCAATGTGGAAACATCTAGTGAACATAATTGTGCAATTACACCTCTTTGCTCTTTTTTTAGAAGCTTTGTCATACCAATAGAGCTGATTATCTTTCCTGGTTTCCCTGCAATACCCCTTAATTCAACTTCCTTTCCTTCCGTAGAAAATTTGATGAAAAGTTCTTGAAAATTAAAAGCTATTGTACCCAAGGATTGTAGCCATTGGACTCCTAGTACAACATCAGCACCTCCCATTGGAATGGAAAGCATTGGGCTAGTCAATACATATTCTCCCATGGATAGCTTGATATTATGGCACTTTCCAGAGCAATTTATTGTTCCTCCATTTGCAATCATCACTTGACACTCTGGTGCTGGATATAGGAAGCAATTCAATTCTTTTGCTACCCTACAATGAATAAAATTGTGGGTGCTTCCTGAATCAATCAACACTATTACCTTTTTCTTCTTGATTTGTCCTTCTATCTTGATGGTTTGAGGAGTGGTAATTCCCGCCAATGCATTACAAGATATGGTTGGATTTATTTGTTCTTCATCTAGGCTTTGTTCCTGGAGTATATCCTCTTCTTTTGACCTTTCTTGCTCCTTTTCTTCTTCCTCTTCACAATCTATGTAGAATAATTTCTTCTCAGCACACTTATGACCTTTAGTGTATTTGCTATCACAACTGTAACAAAGCCCTTTTGCTCTTTTTTCTTCCAATTGTTGTGGTGTCAACCTTATAGGTTGTGGAAGACTAGGGGCAACAACACTTCCATCTTTATAGTTGTGAGTGGTATGCTTCCTGGTTGCCATAATTTTGCTTTCCATTTTTCTTGCTAACCTGAATGCCTTCTCTAATGAATCAGGTTCCCAAAGGCGAACATCATGTTGGATATTATCCTTTAAAGACCCTATGAACACATCAATCCTATGCTCCTCTAGAATATCTTTTACCCTTATGTTCAATTTTTGGAACTCCTCAATGTGCTCCATTATTGAACCCTTTTGTTTGAGACTTATCAATTGGCTAAAAAAAGTGTTGCTTTTTGTATCCTCATAATGTGCTATCAATTCTTCCGTAAAAATTGCCCAAGTGATAAATTGTTTACGAGAACAAAGCCATTGATACCATACAAACTGATTTGGTTCCAAATATACAGTTGCCATACGTACCTTTTGTGTGTTTTGCACATTATTGAGATCAAAGAACTGCTCCATCTGTAATATCCATGTGGCGGGATCCTTGCCATCAAACTTCCTCATATCGATTTTTGGAATATGGTGGGTCTTCGATCCAACATTAGAGTCTATGGAATCATGATTAACATTTCTTTGGTTCACATCATGAGTTTCCTTTACAACCTTTTCACCCTTAGTATGTATTTCTTGTAGAAAATTTGTCAAGTCTGTCTTCAAATCTGTCTTCAAATCATCCATCTTAGCTTCCATGCCCTTTATCTTAGATTCCACGCCATTTATCTTAGATTCCACGCCATTTATCTTAGCTTCTGTTAGCTTTTGTGAGCGTGACGTTTGTTGCACTTGTTCTTGTAATTTTGATATATCATGTAGCATTTCTTCCTCTTCTTCATGAGTCATGCTAGAGCTTTCAGGTTCCTTACTAGGTGTTTGAATTTTATTTCCTCGGGGCATCAGTTACCAATAATAATGCTTTACTATGCCCTTTGAATTCCTTCAAACCAAGCTTATGCAAAAATAAAAAAAAAACTACACACCTTTTTTCACTTTGTAGAAGCCTGATATTGAATCTGATGTATCTCTGTAATTTTGGATCATCCAGTTCTGAAATTGCAACCTGTGGTAGCCTTCTATGTCCTCTTTCCAATGCCACAAGTCTGACCCAATTTGGTTTCTCCAAGGAAGAGTTATGCGAAATCTCCCACAGTGACTTGATTATAGACTAGTTCAGTAGAAAAAACTTGTACGACGTGCCACGAGTCACTTTTTCAACCTATAGATCTGAAAAATGCCTGTAAGAAACTACAGTCCGTCCTCTTTCTGTACCTTCTTACAAAATTTCAATCCGATCCCCAGAGAGAAAGTTATGACGATTTTCCCCAGGTCACCTGTTTGGACTGTAATTCAGGAGTCTGCAAAAAGACCAACTTCCTCAGATCATATCTCCGCAAATATAGTGCGAAAATCTCTGAAATTTAGATCCAAGGTTCAGCATGATTTCTTCTCAAATGGGTTTTTTTTGCGACTTCTGAAACATCACAGAAAAAAAGTTATAGCGAAAATGCCACGATGACCTGTTTGGAGCAGCGAAACCCTAGAATCCAAAGCTCTGATACCAAATGTTATGAAACCAGCTCAAGAAAAGATAGAAAAGTTAAATCCACGCCTTAGAATTCAGCCTATTCGAGGGGGCAACCTCCTTTACATTACATAAATGAACAATTCTTGGATGATTCAAATGACAAAATCTCTTTTCTATATATAGTAGTTTAAGGAGCCACAATAT
Organism: Pinus tabuliformis; assembly: GCA_031772625.1. NCBI lineage: Eukaryota > Viridiplantae > Streptophyta > Pinopsida > Pinales > Pinaceae > Pinus > Pinus tabuliformis. The sequence goes on along the minus strand of CM062819.1, from coordinate 1,780,686,444 downwards.
AATCCAGTCGACCTAACAATAATAATATAAAGCCACAAAAATAACAATAGAGGGATTCTATGGGGCACAGAAATAACAATATGGGGGTAATAGGGGCACAACAATATAAATAAGGGGTATAACTACAATAGTAATGGGGTAATCACTAGTATTATAGGGACCCAACAAGTAGTCACCAAAAACATAATTGCAGAGGTTTCGGGACTGCCAACCACTGGACTTGTGTGGACTCTGAAAAAGGTGAGACTGCGAGACACCATAAAAATCTTCTAGGATGAAGGGCAGAACCTGACTGTAAGAGGAAAGGGAGTTTTACCAGTAGCCTTGGGAGAGCCGTGGGCAGAGTTGGCGAGAATCATCCAGAGCTACATCACTTGTGAAGGCAGGAAAGACATGGTAAGACCATGCCACCTTAAACTTTTAGCTTTGTTAAAACAAAAATGCACTGTGAATTTGCCCGCATTTTTAAATTATTTATTACACGATGTTTCGCAAAGCATGAAGAAATCTCGCCATGTAGAGTCAGTAGTAAGCCACCACGGGTTGATACAACTGATAGTTAGCTACAGTCTTGCTCAGCAATAGAGCAGTTGGGAGGAACTGATTTTCACAATAGACGGGGGACTGGCTTTGCTAGCCCCAAAATGAAAACATGCTTCCAGTACATCGAATAAACCATTGAAATGAAGGAAATCTGTTAGATTGGCATGGATTAGAGGAAGGCTAGAAAATTCCCAAGGGAACACCAGTCAACTGGTGGAAATAGACGATTCAGGGGACGAGCAACCCCCACAATTGGAAGGAGAGGAGAACGAAAAAGAATTGGAGGAAAACGATGAAGGAGAACCAAAGGAAGAGACTGAGTAATCTGGTCAGGAGGAAGAGGAAACAGAGCAACGTGGTGGAAGCCCACTGCAAAACTCGCTGCAAGAAGATGAATTGGACCAGATTCTGGCCAATATGGGTGAATATGCTCAACCTCTCAGCCCACTAAACCTCCACACCGAAGAAGGACCGAAGGAGCATTCTACTCATGACAAAAATACATTCGAGGAACTGTGCGATGAGGAAGAAGGACCGCAGGAGCACTCTGTTCATGATAAGAGTGCATCCGAAGAATTGTGTGACGAAGAAGAGGAAGAAGAGAATCACTCTGCCCATGATGAAAGTGTATCTGGAGAGAAAAGTGATGAAGATGAAGGAGAGGAACAATCTGTTCCTAGCCAGAATACACCAGAGGAATTCCACGAAGAAGAAGGGGTGGAAGAAGAAGTTACCCTAGAGACAACATAACAAGCTAGGGTTTCTACCCCTGAACAACCCAATCAACAGAACAATGAGGAAGCACCCCGAGAAGAAAATAAGGAAATTGGTCAAGGCGAAGATACAACATTGGAGGTACAAAGCCCTGGCCCGAGTAAACGAATGACTATTCCTTCCAAGAAAACATAGGAAATCAAAAGATTACGAAAGGAACAACAAAGACTGCTTAACGTGATAGCATGACTTTGACAACAAATAAGGGTTTTGAAAATGGGGAAGAAAGCAAAAAGGACCTCGGTGGTAAAACATGCAACCGCCCGGCGAAACCCCTTAAGAAAAAGATTAAGAGGACTCAAGTCTAGCCTGCCATTCAAAACTGAGAGGAACAACATCCAGCTGTTGCCCATGTCAAAATACAAACAAAGAACATAGCGGCATGTAATAAGGCAATCCAGATAGAGGCACCGTCCTCTAAGGAAACTTGAACCATAAAACCCTGTGACAAGAAGACCCAAGTAGATCTTCCGCCTACAACTATTATGTTGGAAAAGGATCCAAGGACAACAACTCTGCGAAAAGATTTGGCACAAGCCCAACAAACAATAGAGAAAATAACAAAGCACACTGTCCCTCGAGAAAAATACGAGAAATTACAATAGCAGCTGAAGGACATTAATGCTTCAGAAACTCAGGCCTTTAAAGGATGGCGAAAAGCAGAAGAAAGAGTCACAAAGGTAACTCATAGGCTAGACATAGTCATCAAACAAATGGATACCTTATGCTCTTTGTATACTGAAGTGCTAGCATGTAGAGCACCTTCTAGGAACTATGCTTTGTTTTTAATGGAATGATATTTACAATTGAAAATTAAAGTTGTTAAAGAAGGAGTGCCTATAGAAATAAAAACCATTGATGACTTCATAAACTGTTGTAAGCATTATGGGGTGAAGGTTCAGAGATTATTATGTGAATTTTATTTGCACAACCTTGTATTAGATGGAGAAACAGAGCAGAATCCCAGCCCTTTCGTGGGTGATGTCCAACTGCAGGAATTCATTTCTTTTGGTATTAATCAAATAAAGTGGCTTAAGGCCTACAATGCCTTTCAAAGACAAGAGAATGGATTAGACTTATGGGTGAGAGCTGAACCTAGAGACCCAAAATAGTTATGGAATAAACATAGGAACCTAATGGTGGGCCCTAGTATTGTAGCAATAATGCTACAACCCTGGAACTCCCTTCTTTAATTTTATCAACCCGGTAGTTCGTAACAAACTTGGAAGCGACGGTGCTGTATGCACAAGTACTAGCTCTTGCCGCAGCTGTCACTTGGTCAGCTGGCACAAGTCCACTAGGAGCTTAAGCCAACTTCTATGAGCTCTTAGAAGAAGCTTTTTAATTGATGGATGAAAGCTAACTCGAAGGAAACTAATCTAATTGAAAAAAGAAACTGAAAGCCAAAAAGAAACGCAAACCCTAGCAAACCCTAATTCTACCAGCTAGTCCTACTGACGCAAAGGAGAGCATGTAAACTACTGAAAGAGATGCCATTACTTCTATGAAGGTAAAATGCATGTGTCTAAGTTATCACTATCTGAAGAAAACATCTTTTTGTATTTTTGATTAAGTTATTAGAATTATCATGCATGTGCTTCTAACTAGCTTTTCACTGTGCAGAGGTGGATCAAGGAGGGGAAATGCTTGGAAGTGGTTGGGAAGGTTCGGAGAGGGCCTAAGGGGTCCCTAACATTCTTTCCGAGAGTTTCATAAAGTCTGGATGCCATGCAACCGTGTTTATGAACTTCTACAGGAAGTCTGCAGGGGTTTCTACAGGATGTTCTGTAATTCTTCTACAGGATGTTTCGAAATGGGATTTTGGAGCGTGGATGGAGGGATAAAGATGGAGGAATGAGTATGGAGGTGAAATAGGGGTGTGAAGAGGTCCAGGACTTGGTGGATGAGGCTAAGGAGCGATTGGATTTGTTCAAGGATGGATGAAGCGATGTTGCACAAGAAGATAAGAATCATGGCAAAGTAAGCGGATGAGGCAAATGTAAGGTAAGGTTTATAAGTGAAGGATGAAGCAGGTAGGTTGGATGGAGTATGGGCAGGTAAGGAAGGATAACAGGTACTTTGCAAGTGGTTTTTCAAACTGAACAAACAAAGACATGCAAGAAAACAAAGATCTAGTTATAAAACCTATGACCTAGTTACTTCACTCTAATCTGACCTAACAACAAAAGGAAATGAACAGAAGTTTATTTGCAGTGAAACCATGTGAAACAACTATGAAACTAATTGATCATAAACCTAAGCATGCATCCAAACTGATATCAAGTTCTACGAACGAGATTCAAACACTAATGATTGCATGGTGAAGCAAAGAAAGTGTTTTTGTTTGGGACAGCATGGTTACTTCAACTCCAGCCCCTGATCCAATAAGGAAGAGGTGAAACCAAAAGCGTTTGCTGACCCTTTTTTGGAGCTTTTTCCTGTTATTATCCTACCAATATATTCTAAACATAAACAGCTACTTTAACCATCAAAAGAAATCTAAATAACGAAGCAAGATCTAAATCTAAATAGCAGATTTTATTTTAAGAACGCAACAAACACATAAAGATAAACGAAGGAGGTAATGGGCGCTTGAGATGGGCCCAACCCCAAGAGCTACAGCCTCCTAAGAGAAATTTAGAGCTGGTGCAAAGCTGGATTCATCTTTATTGATCAAGAAATGAAGAGTTACATCAAAACTGTCCACAAGGAGAGCTTGAGAATGAGCTGAAAGCAAAGCTAATCTATTGCATAAAAATCGAACTACAAACTAGCTACAACAAGACTACGAAATGACTATCTACCAGCTACTATCTACTGGCTAACTAGCTAACATCCACTGGCTACACTGGCTAACCCAAATGAGGCCCTAAGCCTTCTTATTTATACAATTTGAGGACCCAACAGTCCTCCTAAAATTTAGGGACTCGGCTGCCCAAAACTTGGAGTTAACAACAGTCCTACTTGACTTGCTTGGCTGCCCTTGTGTTGATTGATTCGGTGGCCCTTGAACTCCGAGCTAATGGTGGAGAATTCGAGGCAAGGGCCCATAAATGAAGGGGACACCTTCCTACAAATCCTCTAGCTTGTCTTCCCACGAATTTGGCTGCCAAGTGCTCATTAAGACCTTCAATTTTGTCTCCAAATTGACCAAAAAGGCTACACAAAGCACCCATTAGACTTGTTGGCATAATGACTAACCAAATTCACTCTATTAGCATAAAAATAATAAAAAACATGCAATAAACCAATGAGAATGGTGGATTAAGTCAAATTAGGAGGTTGAATGAGCCCAAATAATTGTACATTTTTGGGGCTCATCACCTAATGAGGACTCCATGCATGATTGAGGCATTGGAACCTATTCATACAACAATCAATTGGCAAGGGATAGAATACTTCTTTACCATCAAAGACCTTGCCATTGCAACTGCCAAATTCCGATATCAGACTTCTAATCCGAACATCAAACATAGGGAACCGTTTAATTATGAGAACTTTAAGCTAGCTGCTGACTGCTTGGGTCTCTATGGTGACCTTATTTTGAGAGAAGGCCCATCTTGGTTAGGCTGTAGGTTCCGAAGTCTGGTCATTTGGCATCCTGCACTAGGATACCAAGCCTTATATGAAATTCTTGAGGGTCAAACAGGACATCTTTTTGAGAACCTAGCTAGGCATCATGGCTGTAGACCACCTCATGAGATCCCTTCTCCAACCTATTCCCTCATTGCCTTGCATGTCAATTACAATGTTTTTATGAAGGCATGAAAAAGGGTAAGCAGGGGGGTATGTTGAGCACTAGAGAAGGTATGTTATTATCATTTATTTTGTCATCTTTTCTTTAAAATTCATAACCTCTTTACATTATGAACTAGGTATATGACAAGAGATTATGATAAAATCTAGAAGATTTATGTGTAACGTAAGATGACTAATAATTACGCTTTTCTATGTGGAAAAAGGGGAAAACGGAAAATACCAATTTGGAGGAAATGATAAGACGCTATCAACTGCTGTCCCTTTGACAGGGAACCGCATCCAAACAAGAAGATCCAAACTGAAGCGTACAAACCAGGAAAAGGAAGAGGAGATACCAATTTGGTGCAAGAGAATGAGAAGATGACTAAGAGCTAACAATTTGGCTAATCCCTCAGGATCCTCTGTTCCTGAGGGATCCCTACCTTAACGATTCTATGTATCATTGATATCTCTGCTCGACTGTTATAAGAAGGGGCAACACTGCTAGCCCAAAGGAAGACTATTGTTGTTTTTATGAAATTCTCTTTTGTACTTGAAAATTTGATCATCGACTCTCTCTAAAAGAGCAATTCGCTGTAACTCTGTTTTGATTTTTAATATATAAATCCTGTTGCCATTCCATCTTTGATTCTGGAGTAATTATAAGCAGTGCGTCCTTGGAAGCTAAGGGCCTGGCCCTGGTGGATCACTTGCTTCCTATACTATTAATTCTCGATTTCGAGTCGTGTGTGGTTTGCTTTCTCTTATCTATTTCGTTCAGTAATTTTCTGTTCCTTATTTCATGTATCAGCTTTGTTATATTTTGATTCCCATTCGAATAGTAAGGTTATTCTCTGCATAAAGATGTTATGTTACTTGTTCTGAAGTTACATTGTGTTACTGTTACATAACATTGTTGTTCCTTAACAAGATTTCCATTGCTGTTCGATTACAGAGTAACAGTACTGTGTATACATAGATCAGTATCACTGTCTATTTATCTATGGTTTACTTTCAAATGTGATTGCTGTCCATTTGAACTGCTGTTCCACTTTGATTGCAGTTGCTGTTTCTTTATAACCGAGATTATTTATTATTATGCCAAAACTCAGATTACTGTTCCTTTAACAGACAAGCGTTGCATATAGCATTTGGTTTAGTTTACTATGTATTTACATTTGGTTTAAGTTGCTATTCAATATTTCATAGCTTCCTTTAATTTGCTATCCCATTTATGTTTGCTGTTTAAATCATTTCTGAAGTAAAGATTGCAATTACTGTCCATTTCGTAGGATTAAGCTTTGTTGTTCAATTGAGTTAAATAGATTAATTGCTGTTCCATTTCTTGCCATTTGAATTATCATTGCTTTAGTGTGTACAAATGATCTAAAACTGTAGTGAATACTGATAGTTGCTGTCCAGTTCCCAGGTTGATGATCTTTTCCTTAATTTGCTTTTCAATTACATCAGTTTACAAAGGGATGAGTTATCACTACTACACCCTTGACTAATAAGTTGCTGTAGTGAATGATTTAGATCTCAAAGTGCTAAAAGTTTCTTTTTTTGAAAATAGATTTCATTTCAAGCATCCATTTACTCTTGTATTCAAAAGAACTATACTACTAGCATTACTCTGACAAATGACTGCCTCAGACTGAGTACACTCTTTGAGATAACAAATCGTGCCTAGATTGACAATTAATGTAGGGTAAATAGAGGTGAAAAAGACCCTTTTTACTGCTCGACAAGAGTTTCTCCTTGAGTAGAGAGATATGTTATTAAGTTGCGGGTTGAGCTCAGACCGAGCTAGCAATTGTAATACATCTCTATTCATTTGATTAATGCAAAGAGGCTTGGGGGATTTTTCCTAGTCGAGTTCCCCTAGAAAAACACTGTGCATGTGTGTTATTTCTTATTGCATGTCTGAGATTGTTGTTCTAAATTTTGAATTGAATTCTGCAGATTAGTAGAGTAGAATTATGTGTCTTGATTTAGATTAAAATTTCTTGAGCAATTGCAATTCATCACTAAATTTCTACATGATATCATAATAGGATTCACATTAGAGTAGGAATTTTGAAGTTCTTTCTTAGGAGGTTTGAATTTGTAGCTTTAGTGTAGCAATATCTCTTCAAATTTGTGAAAATGACCTTCAACGGGATGAGATTAGGGTATGCCTTGGAAGGCAACTCAGATTTCATTGCATGGAAGGAACACATGGAGGTGGTGCTTGATGCCAATGGATTGCTATAATATGTCAAGGCAAACATTGCAAAAATTGGAAAAACTGATGCCCATAGCCTAGCTCAATGGAAGAAATATGTAGCCAAGGTGAGGAGAATAAACTTGGAGGGAGTACGAGACCACATTGTCTCAAATATCCATGGGAAAGAAAATCATTTCGCAATGTGGCAAACAATGAAATATCTATTCCAGAATAGTAGCGACCATAGAAAACTGGCCCTCAAAGACAAAATTCGAAATATTAAGATGCAGAAGAATGATAGTATTCTACATTATCTCAGCATATTTACCCAATTTCATGATGAGATTGGAGGGGTTGGTGTGAATGTTGCAGAAGATGACTTGGTGAGCCTATATATTTTAGGCCTTCCCAAAATCTGGAATAGTTATGTGGACTTTGTAAATGGAAGGGAGAAATTACTAAATTGGGAACGCTTATGGTCCGATTTGGTACAAGAAGAGATCGGGCGGAATATCAAAGATGGAACTTCATCCAAGGGAGAGGATGAAGAAAATTTTGCATTGGTTGGAAAGGGAAAGAAGGGAGAAGGGAAGAAATCTCAAATCAAACCAGAATCTAGCCAAGGGGGAAATAAGAAAGACTTGTCCAAAATAAAATGCTTCAATTGTCATGAATTCAAGCATTATGCTACAAAGTGTACACAAAAAAAGTCTGGCAAGAAGAACTCAGGATGAGTATCAAGTGAGGCATTGGCTTCACAGTTTGATATATACTTCACCCTTATTGCATGCATGGCCAACACTGTGATGGGGAGTGTGTGGTACTTGGACTCCGGTGCCTCATTCCACATGATATCTTGTAGAGAGATTTTCAGTGATCCAAAGGAGAAATATCTCTAGATGCATATTGAGCTTGGGGATGACAAAAGGTATAGTGCTACTGGGATTAGTACAATAACCTTTCAAAGGGAGTTAGGATCTCCTCTTCACCTCAAAGATGTCATGTTTTTTTTAGGCCTAAAGAAGAATCTTGTCTTTGTAGCAGTTTTGGAAGACCGTGGTTATGATGTGATCTTTAGCAAAGGGAAAGCATTGCTCAGACAAATAGCCACTGGAGAGGTGAATCAGATCGGGGTTCGAGTGAAGAACCTATACAAGTTGGATGTGGAAGATTGTGCCGCATTAAGTAGTAAGGTAGAGAAAGTGCAGAGCCACGATGTCGGTGAACTTTGTCACAAGAGATTGGGCCATTTGCATCATGGCGCCCTGAAAATTATGTAGAAAATAACCACTTGCCTGAAAATGTTGTACCTTAAGGAAGTATGTGAATATACATTCCATGAGTGAGACAACAGAGCTCATGCAGTCTTGGAAAGAGTCCAATATGATGTTTTTGTACCTTTCTCAACAACCTCCACTACCAGACACAAATATTTCATTATTGTTATTGATGATTTCTTAAGGAAGTGCTAGATATTCTTCATGTGGAAGAAGGATGAGACATTCTCAAAGTTTGTAAAATTCAAGGCACTAGTTGACAAAGAGACTGACAAGAAGGTGAAGGTTCTCAGGAGTGATAATGGAGGTGAGTATGTTTCGAATGAATTCAAGGAGTTCTATACGAAAGAAGGAATTAAAAGAGAGTTGAAAACACTCCACAACCCATAATAGAATGGGGTATATGAGAGAAAGAGCCAACGCATTTTTGGAGCTGCGAGATCTATGCTACATGACTAAGGTCTATGACTGCATTTGTGGGAAGAGGCATGTAACACAACAATATAATTGCAAAATCAGAGTCCTCATCCAATTCTTTGTATTATTACATCAAAGGAGGATTTCTTGGGGAGAAAGCCAGATGTGTCACACTTTAGGATTTTTGGAGCCTCTGTTTACAACCATGTCTCCAATGATTCGAGGAAGAAGCTTGAGCCAACAATAGAGTTGGGATTTTTTGTGGGTTACACCAAAAATCCCACAATTACCGTGTGTACTTACCTTCCCTTAGGATGATAATTGTGTGAAGGGATGTAAAGTTTGACGAGGAGAAAGTGACGTGGTTCTCTCTTGATAGGGAGCTTCAAATCCCACTAGAAGAGGAGATTTTAGCTCCAAAGGAGGAGCCTCAAGAAGTTGTGGAGAAACCAAAAATAGAGTAGCAGAGAGTGGAGACATCCACTCAAGTAGAACCATCCAAAGAAGGGGGAAAATGAAATAGGGAAGATGATCGATTAGTGCATAATGTGAGGGAGAATGTGGGAGACCCTTCAAATTTGTGCAGGCAAAGGAGGTCACCTGAGATGTACAATGGCTACATGGATTTAATGACTGAGCTTGTAGAGACTAAGCCATCCTCTTTCAATGAAGTAGTTGACAAAATTGTTTGGGTTGATGCAATGGTGGGAGAATATGAATCCATCATAAAGAACAATGTTTGGTAAGTGGTCCCAATACCTGGAATAAATCAATTGTGGGTTTGAGATGGATCTTCAAAGCTAAGCATGCAGAAAATGGAAGCATAGAGAAGTATAAGGCCATATTTGTGTCCAAAGGAATCTCTCAAGTAGAGGGAATTGGCTATGAGGAAACCTTTTCTTCTGTAGCAAGGTATTCATCCATTAGATGAATTCTTGCACTAGTTGTGCATATGGGGTGGAATATCCACTAGATGGATGTAAAAGTAACATTTCTCAATGGCGTTATTGAGGAGGAGGTGTATATTGATCAACCAGAAGGTTTTGAAACATTTGATCAAGAGTTTCATGTATGAAGAATCAAGCGAGTGTTGTACGGTCTTAAACAAGCACCCCATGCTTGGTACACCAAGATCGAAAATTATCTCATTGATTTGGGCTTCACCAAAAGTGAAGCGAATGTGAAACTCTATCATATTTTGGTAGAAGGTAAATTTATTATCATTGTTTTATATGTTGATGATTTAATATGAATAGGTGATGAGTAACTGATCAAATCTTGTAAGGAGGACCTAGCAAGGGAATTTGAAATGAAGGACATGGGTCTCATGCACTACTTCCTCGGGTTGGAAGTATGGCAAGGAAATGGGGAACTTTTTGTGTCTCAAGGCAAGTATGCCAACAAGACACTACATATATTATTCATGGAGAGTTGTAAACCAATGGAGACACCTCTAGTGACCAACTAGAGGAAGGAAACTACCACTTCAAGTGAAGAGGTGGATGCTACAATTTAGCAGAAGTTAGTGAGTTCACTAATGTATCTTTTGAACACATGACTAGATATGTGCTATGCATTCAACCAACTGAGCCAATCTATGGTTAGGCCAACCAAATTATATTGGAACACAACTAATCATGTTTTACAATACCTCAAAGGAACCACCAAAAATGGATTATGGTATAGATGGACAGAGGGAGTGAAGCTGCATGGCTTCACAAATGTAGATTGGGTAGGGAGTCCATCCAACTGAAAGAGTACATCTGGTGGAATTTTCAGCGTTGGGTCTACAATGGTTTCATAGTACAACAAGAAGTAAATATTTATGGCAGTCAGCTTGGTAGAAGCAGAATACATGGCTGAAAGTCAAGCAACATGTGAGGTGATATGGATGAGAAATATATTTGTGGGACTGTTTGGTCAGATGATGGATCTATTAGCACTCTGTAATTTTCCCTAGGTTGAGGAGAGAAAACTAGAGGCAACCACAAAACCACTTGTAAGTTAGAATCTAACCCTTCTAGATTTACAAAGGGATATATCTGTATAGATTGTTCAATTAATCATATGTTAGGATAGGTATGGTGCTCATTGTTATCACCAAAATAGGACCCTGATAGGCTGCTGATTAGACTATCTCAGTGCAACTATTTCAAACCAATCTTTTAGCTAAGGCTTAGCCTCCTCGGCCTGAGAGGGCTCCCTCAAAGGGTTAATGATTTTGATTAAAGATATGGATAGATGGCTAACTCTATGGTTTGTGATTGTATATGTTTATAGGTTGAAAGATGAAGGTTGGCTACCATTGGGCTATGGAGTCAAAGTATGTTTCAGTACCACGGCAAGATCAACTTAACATGAAGTCAGGGCATAGAGAGTTTTTATACATCAACAAAACAAAGATACAATGCAAGGAAACACAGTTTATAAATACATGAAGGAATTTAGAGCATCATTGATGAGTTCTAAGTAACATGTATTCATACCACTGCAAGTAAGTGAAAGAGGAAAGCCATGAGACAATAGGACATTAAAAAATCTCTTTGAATCCTGAATAGTGAAGCCAAAACATTCTACTAGCATTGAAGTCAAGGCATTATAGAGTTCAAGTACAGAAATGCAAATATAAAATAGTGAAACATAGTTAGTTTATCTATGAAGGAAGTCAGAGCATCATTGATGAGTTCTGAGTATCATAAGTAAACACCACTCAATGTAAGTATTGGAAGATGCCATCAAAACAATAACATACAAGAAATCTTCATGAATCTTGAGTTGTCTAAGTAGAAACTCTGCATTAGGTTAAAAATATACACAGTCTGTACATAGAGTAGCAACTGAGCCAAAAAGTCTCCAACCCTTTGCTAATTCCATCTCTTGCTTCATATATAGCATTTAAAATATGGATTCCCTCATCCCTCATCAAGAGAATTCGAATTTTCTATGAGTGACACCTATACTAACCATAAAACAAACTATTAAATACAAATGACAGCTAACTAGCAGTCCTAGAGTCCTAATACAATTAGGAGTACAACTCCTTGTTATGATTACAACAAAATTATCTAAACATTGAAAGCATTCTTTGATAGCTGCAACCTCATGAATTCGAATTTGATGAAGCCTCCCACGTTGTCACCTTATTGCTGATGACAAACCCTAGAAATTAGGGAACATGTTTCCCTGTTTTTAGGTTTAGGATCCTTGAAAATTGACACGTGGGACAGAGCCTTTATCTTCTCATCCATGAAATATTTTACAAAAATGAAGGATTTTTTTATAGTCCATTTGTTCTATAACAAAAACCTCTCTTGGTTTTTTAAAACACTTCTCCAGCTGTCCAAAATCTGTCTTTGAAAAACACATGTAAAACAGGAAAAATCCATCCTCTGAAATTAGGGTTTCAAAGAAATCTTAGTATCTCCCAACTGAAAACACTTATGAAGAAAGTGAGATAATTTATTGTATCTAAAGAGTTTATGAATAGAAACCTCCTTAAAAATTCCGAAATACCTTTTCCTTTGACTAGAAACTGATCTTGAAAAAGACTGCTCAAACCAGAAGACAAAGCTTGACTTTCAACAGTTTCATAGCGCAAGGTTAACCATAAATGCCTCCCACCTCATAACGAATTTGAAGAAACTGAAAGAGGTTTTTGTAGTTAAGTATGTTAGGAAGAAAAACCTCTTTTAGTTTTGAAAATTGAGTTCTCAACTGCTCAGGAACCCTTCTGGAAGTTTACTAGTAAAAGCAAAAAACATAGTCTTTTATGCTGAAATAGGCTGCTTCAGGGGTTTCGTAGCGCACTATGAAAACTCCTAGTTCAGAATCCCTGATTTCGTAGTGTAGCTAGTGCAAATTCTGGGTTTTCCACTATGAAAACTCCTAGACTGAGTTTTGCACTACGAAAACCTTGACACAAGTTTGACACATGGAACTTATGTGTGATGTGGGACCAGTGATAGGAAAGAACAGAGTATTGAACCTATTTGACCATACCAGCAAGACTCTCTTTTAGATCTTAGACTCTAAAGCAACCATGGAAAGACTAGAACAAGACTAACATCAATCCTTTGGAGTCAAACTGATGTCAAAACTCTCTATGCCCTGACTTCATGTTAAGTTGATCTTGCTGTGGTACTGAAACATACTTTGACTCCATAGCCCAATGGTAGCCAACCTTCATCTTTCAACCTATAAACATATACAATCACAAACCATAGAGTTAGCCATCTATCCATATCTTTAATCAAAATCATTAACCCTTTGAGAGAGCCCTCTCACGCCGAGGAGGCTAAGCCTTAGCTAAAAGATTGGTTTGAAATAGTTACACTGAGATAGTCTAATCAACAGCCTATCAGGGTCCTATTTTGGTTATAACACTAATTACAGTATAATTTTTGAAGATTTACTGGTAACAAAGGAGATAGATCCATTGGGCATGGCATCATGTCTACCTGATTATGTTTCCAATGATGAAATGAAGAGAAAATGGAGCTTCTACATGGGAAAGGTAGGTAGTCTCTTTAGAGTTTTCTATTCTAAATTTATTGTAGGAGGGTGAGTGGAAGACAAATGGAAAATGACAAACAGAGCATCAAACACCAAGATGAATTCTAACTGTCATTTTAGCAGAAAACATAGATGTCTAGCAAACTGAAACAGAGAACTATTTGGAGTGAATTCTGAATCAATATTTTTGTTTAACTAAATAAGAAGATACATTTCAAAGCATAGTTTTTATAGAATATAACTTACAAAGGAATACACCACATCTCCTAATAAAACTAACACAAGAATCCCTGTAAATTCCACCTCTATCTTCATTCACTGTAAAAGATATAAAAAATAAGTGTAGTACACAATGTCCTTTCTCTTGAACCTGACAAACCCTTTGCTTAATTACAATCATATCATAAATAGGATAATACAATTTTGTTCCCACCTATAGGAACCGAATTCCTCATTGGGATTTCTATTTCTAACTTATGCAATGAAAATATAACAAATTTCTAAAAACTAGGGATTGCTTGACTAGATATTTTCTAAGAATTTTTACATTAAATTCTCAGCCCCAAATTGAGATTGTGAGTCACTAAATACTTCATTACAATTACTAATACCATAAAAATAAATTACAAAATATTTTGACTTGGGTAACTCATTCAAAAGGATGACTATCTAGAAGCACAACACTGGCATTGCTCAACCGCCTAATTCTCCATAAAAAGAAAAATGCAGCAATGAAACACAATGCTCCATGGTTGAGATACCTCCAGTCGATCCATGAGCTACCTGATGAATTCATTATGTGTGAACAAGATTGTACAAGGATAATTCCCCCTTATAATATTTCTTTCACCATACAAAGCCTCCAACTTTGACAATTTCATCCATAGGCAAAAAAACAATACCAGTTGAAAAAGCACAGCGTCATCTGTTTTCATGGTTTGATTGACAATGAGGTCTCTAGACAAGCTACACATGTTGGTGATGATTTTGACACTAAAATTATCATGCCACATACCCCTTTCAAGCCTCCTTTTTCTAAAAATACAAAACATTCATCTCCACACCAAAAACCCTAACCCTAATGCTAGCTAGGGAACAAAAATGCTATGAAAGATGCTTCTTCAAAAATGACTTAATAACTTTGGACTAATTGTGTTTGCAGGAGGGATTTTATGCAAAACATTATCACCTTTAACCTCAACCTCATAAACAAACATACTCTAGGCAAAAATAAAAAATCAAAACTGTGATATTTCACCCTTTCCAGCATTCAAACTTTGGCTGCTTCAGCCAATAGGTCCAACTTGCCTCTATCTTTCTCCTACATCTCTTTTAACTACTGTTTGGTGGCTCTTAATTCTTTCCTCATAGAAATATTTTTCATGCATATGTTTTTCATTTTCTTATGTAGTGGAAGAGACCTCTTCAACATATATTTGGCATTGTCCATTGCTGGCTGATAAATGTCCAAAAGATCACTCATTTGTTTCCTAGCCATGTCATCCTTTTGCTTGAGCTCAAAAATATCCCTGTGAGCCTTCTTCAATTACATTATCAACATGTTAAAGGTGTTCTTCCCCTCATCTATCTTTGTCTTCTCTTCTTAGATTTCTAGCTTTCTAGATGAGGATCTGGTATCTCTAGCTGTTGGAACTTCTGCCATCTTAATATCTTCTTTCACTACCTTTTATTTGCCATTGGATTTCGCAGCAAATGGTGCAACCTTAGCCACTGGTTCATATTCACTATGTTTAACTGTCTTTTCTAGAATAACCTTCTTTAATTACCTATTTTCTTGCTGCAACTGTGCAACAATCATATAGGCCTTCTTCAACTGTCCTTACAATTGTGCAATCTCTTTGACATTATCATCAACAACTTCATCTTCTGGTATGGTTTCCATGGTTCAAATGTCTACTCCAAGGGAAACCCTTTTGCAGCAGACATAGTGAGGGGATTTTTAGTGACATCCACGGATTTTGGGGGAAAATGTAGCTTCTTTCCTTTCTTCTTTCTTGTTGACTGCACTGTACTTGAGGGCCTCTTCTCTGAAATCCGAATTGGTGATTGAATTTCATTTACCACTGTTGGGGTGTTTCTTTCTTGCTCAAAGAACTGGTTGGTAAGTCAACCACCAGGTTTGAAGAATCTACAAATTACTTCCATGATTGATTTTTTTTATTTATCTCCTCCAATACCAACAACTTAGTTAAGGAAAAGTGGAAAAGGCTAGGTTACACTTGGATTTGTTTTCCCTACACTTTGTTTGCCATCTTGTTGAGACTCCTGAATAGATAGAAGGGAAAATTCAAGGGGTTCTTCCCTGTAAAATGCATTAAAATTATGAAATGGTATTGATAAATCCTTCCAAACCTACCCTCACATGTAAAATACTTCTGAATAGATTGAAAAATCTTGTTGTAATTTTCAAGTAAATACTCTTTATGAACAATGGACCTATTATCACTCTAAAATTTCCGTAGGGTTGTCATGTTGTGTTTAAAGAAATAATAGAGGTAACCACAAACCTACTTTTGAGATCAGGGTCTAGCCTTCCTAATGCTTAGAGAGGGTTCTCTCTTAATTATTTAACTTTGTTGGATTAATTAATTTTAGGTTAGTTATTTAAGCTTGGTTGGTTTTTGATTTGATTTGGTGGTGGAATCACTGATTTAGATGGATAGATAAGCGTCCTTTTTACTATTGGGCCATGGAGTCCAAATGTCAGGAAAACAAGACTGAATCAAGTTCTAAAGATAATGTTCACAAGGCAAGGTAGTTAAGTTAATTCAGATCTTTTAGGATGGATGGCGAAGTTGTTTTTCAATCGGGGTCAAGGAGTAGTTAAGGATTCCTCAAGCCAGATAATGAGGGAAATGAAAGAGGTCAATTGAAACTAGGGAGCACTGAAGAATTCCCTACTCTAGATATCAGAAGAAAACATTAAAATGAATAACTATTCAAGACAAAGTGTACTTAAACAATTTCTGTAATAAAATTCTAGTTATTTCATTCAAATTGGAAAAAACATGTATGTTTGTGAAATACTTAAAAAAAATGACAATTTGACAAATGAAAGATACTTCACTGAAGTGGCCCAACACATGAATCCTGTAATGCAATGCCTTTATTACTCAGTCCAGTCTGCTGACTTGAAAATGTTTACAATAAACCCTCAGGTTTTTCAGATCAATGTAACTATATAAATGTTTAACAATCCACACTCTATACTTCGAATTATGAATTATTTATACAAAAAATAGTTACAAAATATCCTAAACTGTTTTAGGAATTACTGAAGGAAAATAAATATCTTCCTGCAAGAATATAGAGACACCTAGGAAACTAAAAGGCTAGCTGTCCTTCTTTTACTGATTTTGTTGTTTTATGCTTTGATCTTTTGTTGCTTTCTCTCCTTTTCTATTGCTCTACGCTGGCTGTTATGTTACTTTACCTTTTGACTGATACTCTTTCATCTGATACTCTTTGACTTACATGATCCGCTGCTTTTCTTTCACTGCTCTGTATAAATTTTTTACCTTGCATTTTCATAGTAAATCATTCAACTTTTCCCAAGTGTCTGTATTTGGTAATTCAATATTTACCATTCTTATGTAGTCTTCATCAGTTTCTGTGTATTTTGAAAAGGTGGGATTGTTTACAAAAAGATGTTTTACCTCATGCTGGAGGTAAAAGAGGTTCTCAAAAGTATGGTAAAGGAATTTTCCTATGGGAATCCCTTTCATGGAGGAACTATTGGCTTGTTCCTTTGCCACTTCTCTAATTCTCTTATCATAGTATTCATGTGGCATCAACTTGTCATTAATCACCGGTGGATTAGGTAGACCTTTCTGCCTCAAAGTATAAAATTTGACCATGGACCTAGCTATTGCTTGCTCCATTGTATGGCATTTATCCTCAAGTTGTGTCATCAGGTTCCTCTTGGTGATTACCTTCTTCACTTCTAGTATGGTCCCAGTTCTGTCAGCTATTCCAAGTTACTGCAGTTCATATTTATTCTTTGAGTTAAGAAACTGGATTATTCCCGAGGCTTCTTTTGACATATTTCCAAGTTCGGCTCTAACCCTTTGAATTGCCTCACTAGCCTCTTTGACCAAGTCATTTTGTTCAAATATCTCTTGTATAGATGATCAAATATCATTGACCGAGTCAATGATATTGGCCCATAAAAGTTGTTTTGCTTGGGCTACTATCTCTTTCAGTGTCAACTCCTTCTCTCAGTTCTGTAACCTTTCATTCAACCTGTTTGACTTCTGAGCTTCATTCTTATGCATGATTTGAGCCAGTTTCCTCTCATCATATAGAAGTTTATTTTTTCCTTAAGTCTATTTATTTCAGTGGTTTGGATGGACATATCCTCCATGGCTTTGATCAGTTTAGTTGCTTCATCACTAGGATGAGTTGATGTTGTTGTTGAACTTGTTGCTGATGTAGTTGTTGATGCAGTTGGACGTGCTGTAGCTAGTGGAGCTGCTAGGGCCAATGAAGCTGCCAAAGTAGAAGGAACTGCTGTAGTGACTGTAGGAATAACAGTGGTAGTAGCTGTTTCAATGATGGCCTATTTCTCCTGTACTAACCTATCCATTTCATTCTCCATTTCTTTCAATTGGGCATTTAGTTGAAGAATGAGGTCCATCATCTCATATTTATGGATTTGGCTCTCTAGAGCTTCCTTAGTCTGTGGATGTCCATAAGGAGGAAACTTCAGTTGCTTCTTTAATGCAACAATGTTTTCATTTTTCTTCTTTAGGAGGTTTTCTGCTGCCTTGATGTCATTTGGATTGTAGCCTATCTCAATAACCAAGTCTTCTAGTGACTTGATTCTTTTATCCTTTGCCTGTGAGGATTCTTTCTCTAGCTTAAACTGTGCTATGATGTTGTCTAGAGAATTTTTAATTTTCTAAACACTCATGGACTTGTTGGTCATTGTTGAGTATATCATTTTTCCTGCCTGCTTATGAGATTCAATTTGATCAATAGGGTGAACATCCTTGGCCAAAACTTCAAATTCTGTTTTCCTGTAATCTGCTTATGACTTAGACTATGGGCTGTAGGATGCAAAAAGGTCATTTGCATTTTACCAGTTTTAATGTCAAACGCTGACATTAACCTATTCTAATTTCTAGGAGTCTATTTGAAATACTGGTCGTATGTTCCAGCTTTTAATGCCTCATTTATTAATTTGATCTCTTTATACTTATCCTTTATTTCTTTTTCCTTATCCACTAGTTTTCTTGATGATGAGACCTCTATGTTAAGATGTTTCTGAATACTCTGGGTATTAGAGGTGGAAGGCTGATGAGTTTCCTCTAAAACTGCTGGAGCTGTGCTCTCACTGACACCTGCATCTGTATCCATGATTTGAAGTGTTTTAACTGTTTCAACTATCTCTTCTTGCTCATTTACAGGATTGATCTTGGGCTTCTTCCTGTACATGGTTTCAAATCTATCATGTGTTGTATCTATGCTTGAGCAAGAACCCTCTTCCCTGGTCCTTTTCGTATTTTTGTCATGCAGGGCTGGAGTATGTAGAATGGAACTAGTATCCATCTGTTTCTCCATATCTATCAAGGTGTTTTCCAACCATTCTAACTAGTTGGCATATTTTTCAATGTCTACTGTGGACTCATGCATAAAAGGGCTCAATTTGAATTTGAGTCTTAGTTTGTTTATGACTCCTAAAGGGTCATATTGCAATTTGAAACTGCTACTGAACTTCATTTCCTGTAAATACTTCTTTGCTTCTTCTCCAGCCTCCCTATTATTACAGATAAAAGGACCCAACTGGTTTTTTTATCTTGAGCTGTGTTTTCTTCCTAGCTGATAGAAAATTTACATCATCTGAATTTATAATCTACCTTATATGTTCTAATGCAAATATCCTCATAGTAAGATATTTGGGCAGCTTATAGGGAGTGAGCTGGCATCCATATATTCTAATTTCAGTGTGGTCTTGGTATAGATACCAGTCTCCTATTCTATTGTTTTTAGACAACTGTAAAACTCTCTTTATCTTATCACTGATCCTTGTTTGATTTCTACTGGTTAGCATATTTACAATTGGATGAACAAAGGAATCACTGAACTCCTTGTAGCTGAAAACAGTGGAATATTTTTGGATTAAGGGTGTCTAAAAGATGACAGATCTAGGATGGCCCTTAGTGTCTAGCTTTTGGATAATAACTAGAAAGCTGTCTGACTGGAAATATAAGAACATGTGGAACAATACTGAAGAGTATTTAAATACTCTTTCATTTGGAAATCTGACCAATTGATCATGGATCCTATCTGCCAAGAACTGGGCAAAATTGAAAATTGTAGCTCGAGGCTTGCCTGGGAAAAAAATAGAGAGGAAAGAAAGTATAGGGTCATCTACATGCTCATCAGTGGTGTATACTAGAATGCAAGAGAGCATGGTTACAATTTGCTTGGCCCTCTTAGAGAAAATAGTGGCAGAGTATGGAGGAATGTTTGTAGGAGTATGAGAATCTTCTAGGATAAAAGTATGAAAGGTTTGAGACCTCTTGGGAAGGTCTAGCTTCAAATAGAGTTCGAGTAGGTTTTCAATTGAAAATGGGGTTTCATTTGGGTTTATCTGGATCTGCAACATTTGGTTTATTGACTCTGCAGTGATTGTAAACAAAATTTGCTGGTTAGGAGAGATTATGGCTCTTTGGCTTGGGATATATTAGAGTTGGCATAGGTGGATGATTTCAGGGAACTCGTATACTTGTGGGAATAAGTATTTGGGCAAATTTGATTCCCACAGATGAATGTCATCATTTTGGTTCAGGAATTTGTCTTTACTCCAACAATGGAGTTTGAATAGACGGCTTGGCGAAACTATGTCTTTGATTTGGAAATATCTGTCAGCCAATGGGAGGTGGTCAAAATCCAGGTGAGGGGTTTGCAGGGTTTCTCATTTAGAATGCTTTGGGAAGCCATAATTTTGTTTATTCTATTGAATTATTATTTATCTAGCTTAAGGAGTAGGGTTAGGAGCTCTGGAACAGTGGGAAGGGTGAATACAATCTGTAGAAGAGGGCTTTTGGATGCACAATGGGGTTCTTTTAGTTTGGAAAGATTTTTTAATTAATTCAATTAATTAACCTTTCATAAAGACTGTGCAGAGCTAAAGTAAGGGGCCGTTCTGGTTCTTTCAAGGATACTGGAAGAACGGCAATTAGGTGTGCGGATAGGGTTCTGTGGTAGCAACAAAGGTTTCTGAAGCTTCAATTGTCTATGTGCTGCTTTAAATTGAAGTTTGCCGCATCTTCTAGTTGTAAGTGAGGTTAAAATGGTTGAGCATAGCTTCAGGGTTTCAGAATTGGTCGATAGAGGCTTTTTGCAATGGAATAATAGCAAAACGGGTGAAAAGGGCGACTTTTTGGCTTTTAACCGACAGTGTTTAAGTTTTGGGCATGGGATTCATGAATAAACAATGGGCAGTTCATCCTACACGGGGAGGCGGTTTTATGGCATATCGCACCGCTTTTGAGTGAAGGGCTATATTTTTTGAGAGCACGCGATATAACGTGGGGCTGACACGTAGCAAAAGGGCACTCGAGAAAAACCACGAATCTCGCGTGCTTTTAGGATTTTAACTGTTGGACGATGGGAGCGTGTGATATGAGTATGGGCCGTCGGATCTAGAGGTGGGAGATCAGAGGGTTATCATACGATGGAGTTGCGAGGGCTGAGTTGGGGTGTTGTTAGCGGGGCACGGGGATAAATAATGTGGTGGGTTTAAATATATTCAAAGGTTTAGTGAGGGTCAAGAATTATAAAGTGGGGGTTTAAATACATAAAGCGGGACTATAGTTTAGAAAATAACGCAAGGGTTGAGTCAAAAAGGGTATTGAAGAGGGTTTTCAATGGGGCCCGATATATTTAACCTTTTAAAATTAGGATAGGGGGGTTTTAGTGGGTTTATTAGGGAAAATGAGATGAAATAGGGGGGAAGGTAATATGAAGGGGTAGGGATATTTTTACAAGAGGAAATGAAGGGGGAAGGGTCAAAGTAAAGGGAAAGGGTTTTTACAATGGAAATGTGTTAGAATAAGAGGAAATGAAAGGGAAGGGTCCTTTGGAATCAAGAAGGGTAAATTAGTGAATGAGAAGTAATGAAGGGGCGATGGAGGGAAATTTAGAGATGTAAGTGGTTTAGTGAAATGAGAGGATATTAGTGAATGAGCTTTAGTATTTAGGCCTAAAATCATATAGAACTTTTTAGGGTAAATACCCAAAGTACTACACAAATTTTGTGAATGTCCTCTTTCCTTTAATAGTTCCTCCTGCATATGAAACATAGGATTTAAGCATGATGAAGGTGAATTTGAGCTAGCAACCTTGTGCATTCCAAAACCTCTTCTACCTACCCTTTATTTACCCTAACATTTTCTCTTCATTTATTGGTCACATTTGAGCTTGCTAACCCTTTATTTCTTTTTCTTTGATAAGCAAACTATATAATTATAACCTTATAACTTCCTATGGCTCAGATTAAACTGTTGAGCTCATTATTATTCTCTACCCAACTATTGATCTGCCAAGATTAAACAGTTTGGCTAGATCTTTCTTTCTCTATCTATCAGCATGAAATTTAAAGCATGAATGAATCAAGATTAAACTATTTGCTCATCATGGATTGTGGCATTTTTGACAAGCTGTACACAATATTATTTTTGTAATTAAAGTAAAAAGCAGTGGCCTTTGAATTATCACTTTTAGAATCTACTTTTTATCTCTTTTGGTGGGGTTCATATCTTATTTTATTTTTTGATCCTTTTCTTTTAGTCCTTTGATTTTTCTTTTAGGAATTACCCTCTTTACATATTTTTATTTTTAACATCGGAAAACATTTTGCAGAAAGAAAAAGTATGTACAATATTACAAGACTAATCATAGCCAATTCAAAATTATGAATCCGATTATTAAATGACCCTAACTGTGGCTCCACATGGGGATGGAATTTCCTGGTGAAATGTCAAGAACTTTAAGATCAGTAGCCTTTGAAACTTTGACTATGGTTGCCTTGTAACTGCTTCTCTGTGATTTGCTTTATTATTTTTTTCTCTTAAGAAAGAGTCGTTCCTTTTATTTCATTAAACCAAAAATAAATTTACAGAATATACAATAACCATGACCCCTGCATGGACTCAGGAAAGCCAAGGGCATGCTGCCATAGTAAAGCCCCACCCCTCTACAACATACAATATTAATCTCTCAAATCAAACCTTAGGTTGAACAATAAAAATCAAAAGCCTAATCAAAGGCTCCACTAACCCCCCACATCTTTATCGTGACAAGCCCAATAAGACCCGTGGCCCCACAAAAAATCACTTACAAATCTGACCGTTAAATCAACCTACGAAATCAGACGGCACAGTGAAATATCGCACCGCTTAAGATGTGTGAAACTTAACGCGCGATGGAGGGTGGTTTCATTACCCCTCCCTAGCCATGTGGCGGGAGCCTAATGGAATCGCTCCCAAAAAAACTAAACCACTTACCGTACCAAAGCTGAGCGATCACCCGTAAACTGCTTGAGCCTGGTTTTCCGACCAGTGAGAGGAATGTAGGGGAACCGCCTTCGCCGAAAAACTAGAACCGCCCTTTTCCACACAAGCTCACCTTAGTACATGCAACAGAGACCGCCGCTGACTGTGGATAGAACCCTGTAGTACAATCTGAAGGGAAAGGGATCTGGTCACTTTCCGCCAGGGTGTTATATGACTGCTTTGAGCATGTCCGTCTTCCAGGTACCAACCCGAGAACTGAGATCGAACCTGTTTAGACATCTTCATTCAGTACCTTTCCTTCTGGCCCAATATTTAAAAATTTCTCTATCTTCTGCCGCTTGTTCTTTGCATAGAGCTTTTACTCTGCCCTGAGTCATCTCCTGCCACTTCATTTCAAATTTGCACTCTGAATTAATCACCCCTTGGTTGGCTAGAGTGTCCACTAGTTTGTTGGCTTCTCGTCTAACATGTCTGAAACTAACAGTTCGTAGACTCAGGAGATGTTTTTGAATTCTTTGATACACTTGTATTAGTCTCTAGTGTTTTGAGACCTTCTCCGGCGCTGCTCCACAACTAATTATTTTAATAGCTTTTATGGAGATCTCTGAGTCTACCTCTATGATGACATTTGAGCTATGATTTAGATTCAACAGTTCTAGGCATTGTTCTAAGGCCATTAATTCAACCATATTGTTTGTGGCTTTACCTAAGTGGCAGTGGAAAATGAAGATTATAATTCCTTCTTCATCTCTTAACACCCCTCCATATCCAGCTATTCCAGGGTTGCCTTTTGAAGCACCATCAATATTGCATTTCAGGTATCCTTTCGGTGGAGGCTGCCAGAAATCCTTTTCCTTTCCCAAATTTCCTTCTCTTCTACTGAGTCCATTGGTAATGATCTCTTGCATTCTCAGTTGCCTGAGAGTTCTCATCTCATTTTCTGTGGGAGGGTTTTTGGGATAATTGCGAATAGTGGTACTAACTGTCTCCTTAATCTGCTTCAAGATCAGATCCAACAGGCGAAGAGGACTAGTTTTTTCATCCTTGAAAATTATTTTATTCCGTTCTTTCCAAACATTCCAGATAATGAAGCTTGGCATAAAGGCCTAGGCCAAATTGAGAATCTCATTCTCCGAAAAGTTCCTTCTCCACTTGTTCAGGGTATTAGTGATGCTTCCTTTATCTCTGTCTGTCTGTTGAAAAATGGTGGCAAAAGAATCCCACAACCAGGTGGTAAAGGTGCAACTGTTAAGAATATGCTCCATTGTTTCCTCTTGAGCTTCACATAGCTGACATCTAGAAGGCCCAATAACCCCTCTTTTCCTAATGTTGTCCCAAGTTAAGATTTTTTTGTGGTGAACTAACCACATGAATAGCTTGATCTTCATCCACCCTTGGTGGCTCCAAAGTTGTTGCCATGAATTCGTTGAATTACTGGAATCTAGATTCAGGATAATTCTCTTAGCTTCCTTAAGATTAAAGGAGCCTTCTTTATTGAGGCCCCATCTTAACTGATCCTGCCCCTCTGTTACCAAGATTTTCCTTTGTCTTAACATGCTCATAATTTCCTCGGCTTTTATTTTTAGGGGGCTGTCATCTCTACAGTCTATGCTTCTCCAATTTCTCCATTTTCCAGAGTTGTGAGGAAGATTCCAGAAATATTTAACTTTGGTTAATCCCTGGGAATTTGTTTCCTACTTGAGGATCATATAGTCCTCTTTTAACAACATTGGTTCTTGTTGCCATTTGTCCTCCCAAAAGAGAGCAAGATCTCCTGCTCTGATTTCCCAGAAACTGTAGTCTTGTACTAGGCTTCTGTTTTCCCAGGCTTTATTCCAGATGTAAGAGCCCTTTATGTTTCCAGACATTCTAATAAGATCATTTGTTTGCCACGAACTTGCATATTTTTCTTTCCAGGTTTTAGCCCATTGAGCTTCTGGTTCTTTAACCCATCTCCACCAGAGTTTGGCTCCTAGTACATTACTTAGAATTTCCTGATCATCTAAGCCTAGACCCCCGTGACTCTTAGGTTTGCAGATTTTATCCCAAGAAACAAGGGCCCATTTCTTCCTTGTCCCAAAGGAAGTCTCTCTGGATATTCCTGAATTGCTATAAGACACCTTTGGGAGCTAGGAGGGCTGATAAAAAGAAAACCGAGATTGACTATAGAATAGATTTTGTCAGTATCAACCTACCAGCCAGGTTCAATGATCTGATAGTCCATTTTTTAACTTTGTCTTGCATCTTATTGAGCACCGGTTCCCAAATACTTTTGTGCATGGGCCTGGCTGTAAGGGGAATTCCCAAATACTTTGAAGGGAGGGAATCCCTTTGAAAGCCCAAAATTCTGGAGATATTTCTCTGAATTGCAATGTTAGTATTTAAGAATTTTTTTTTTGATTTGGAGAGATTGACTTCCATACCTGTAGCCAAGGCAAAGTTATTTAGGATTTGTTTGTATGCTAAAGCTTCTTTGACTGTAGGAATTCCATGTAGCATTGTATCATCCACAAATTGTTGGTGAGTCATTGTCTGACCATTCTCCGTTAATTGAAGGCCCTTAATTTTTCCCAAGGCTTTAGCCTGCTTAATGGCTCTACCCAATCCTTCCATCATGAGGATAAAGAGAAAGGGAGAGAGTGGGTCACCCTGCCTGAGGCCTCTAGAAGGAGTGAAGATATCTGAGGGAGATCCATTCACCAGAATAGAAAAGCTGGAAGAGGTAACCAGAGCCATAACCCATCTGACCCAGTTGTGATCAAACCCAAAAGCAGAAAGGATCCTCTTGATATAGATCCAGTTTACCTTGTCATAGGCTTTGGCAATATCTAATTGCATGATCATACCAGCCTGTCTTTTGCTGGTTAGCGTGTGAACTGTCTCGTGGGCTAGAATAATATTATTAAGGATTTGTCTGCCTTCCACATAACCAGATTGTTCACCTGAGATTAAAGAAGGAAGAAGAGGTTTGAGTCTGCTAGCCAATACCTTGGATATAATCTTGTATACCACATTGCATAAAGAAATGGGTCTATACTTATCAGCAGTCAGGGCTGAATCATGTTTAGGGATCAGAGAGATGAAGGAGGTGTTGAGGGATTTCAGAATAGTCCTGCTTCTTCTGGAATCCTCCACAACATTCAGAATGTCCTGCTTGACAATGTTCCAACAGGCCTTAAAAAAATCCACATTGAAACCATCTGGACCTGGAGCTTTGCCATTCTGCATGTCTTTAATAACCTCACTAACTTCCTCTTCGATGACTGGTTTGTTCAGGTTAAAATTGTTGGCATTATGTTTCTGGTATGGCCTCTATGATTCATGTGTTGTACTTGATGGCAACTCATACAGGTGGCAATGCTCTGATCAGGCTCTCAAAATGTTGGAAATTAAGAGGTACGCAGGAGAATAGTTCAAAAGGTGCGTACCCGTAGGTACGCCGGCCAGGAAGTGCGTTCATACACGCAGGTGACCCATTCATGAGGTGCATACCCCCAGTTCACTCACTTCAAGGCAGAGAAGCGCGCTCACGTGGGGTTTCTTATGTTTGGCCCGTGGTATTAAGCCCGCCGTTCTTGTTTCTATGGTTTTGGCCCGTGGTATAGGATCTAATTTGACTATAAATAGGGAAGGAGATCACTTGGCCAATGCATCTTTTTGCAAATTGAATATCTTAAGATCTGAAATATTGGGTTATCGGTTTAAAAGCTTGATCTATATAAAAGTGAGGTTGAAAGTGAATCTATGAAGCGTGATCTCTCGGGCGCATGATCAGATCTGGGCATCTGACTATCTGTGGCACATTGGTGGACTGTCAATTCGGCCCTAATCAGAGGTACGAAGGTGATTAATGGTGCAAGTGCGTGGGTACGCAGAGCAGAAGAAGGAGAAGTGCATGGGTACGCAGAGCAGAAGAAGGCGCAGTGCGTGGGTACGCAGCGCGACAGAGGTTCAGGTGCGTAGGCACAGTGAAAGTACGCGGCGCTTCAGAAGCCGCAGGTGCATAAGTACGCAGCACGATAGCATATGTGGGTGCGTGGCTACAGTAGAAGTACGCGGCGCGATAGCATTTGTGGGTGCGTGGCTACAGTAGCAGTACGCGGCGTGATTGAAGAAGCAGTGCATGGGTACGCGGTGCAGCAGAAGGCTCTCTGCGGGTATACGTAGGGGAGCAGAAGGTGAAGTGCGGAGCCACGCAGGCCAAAGAAAGAAAAACTGCGTATCTGTATTAAGGCATTTATTTGACTGACTTTCCTTTGTTGATAAAGTGTTCTGGGTTTAGTTTACTGTTACTATTGATCTGGTTACTGCAGTTGACTGGGTGATTTACTTGTACTTGATGATCATTTGATATTCTTGGATCCAGTTTGAAAATTTATGAAAAGTGGTCCTTGAAAGAAGTAGGGGGTTGTAGCTCCCTTCCAGGAGAGACTGGAAAACGAGAGAGAGTTGTAGCTCTCTGCAGGTTGCAGCCTGCGTACTGGTAAAGGACTGCACCAGTACAAAACCATTGTAAAAGGAGTTTCTAATTTGAAAGAAGATAGAGACATATTGCAGCAGGTGGTTTTCACCCACATTGGGTTTCCACCTTACATCTGGTGTTCTTTGGTGTGACTATCTGTTTTCTTTGTTCATGCTCATTATTTTATGGTACTGACATGCAAAAATAATTCAAAGTATAAATAAGGAAGATTTATTAAAAGAACTTGATAATACTGATTCACCCCCCCTCTCAGTATTATTTCCAACAATTGGTATCAGAGCAGGTCCTTCAGAGAATCTTGATCGCTTGAAGGAAGATCATTCATCATGAGCAACTACGAGAGGGAAGCATCAATCAGGCCACCAATCTTTGATGGGACAAACTTCAATTATTGGAAGGTAAGAGTTACTGCCTATCTTCAATCTCTTGGTATAGAAGTTTGGGATATCATAGATACAGGCTACACTTTTCCTTCAGCTACTCCTACAGATTCGGCCGAGAAGAAGAAATATGAAACAAATGCTAAAGCAGTCAATACTCTGCTAGGATGCTTATCTCAAACAGAATTCGTAAAGGTTATGCAATATAAATCCGCAAAGGAAATATGGGACAAGATTGTCTTGAGCTACGAAGGAGATGAACAGGTAAAGCGTGCTAAACTTCAAACCCTCAGGATTCAGTATGAGAATCTCAGAATGTATAATGATGAAAGTGTGGCTAACTATTTTCTTCGGGTAGATGAGATTGTTAATTGCATGAAAAACTTGGGTGAAGAAATAAAAGAGGCTATTGTGGTTGAAAAAGTTTTAAGATCATTGTCCCCCAAGTTTGAATCTAAAGTGTCTGCAATAGAAGAAAAGGAAAATCTACGAATTCTTACTATGTCTCAGCTACACGGAATTCTAACTGCTTATGAAATGAGAAAGGGAGGTCCATCAGAGAGGAGAGAAGCTGCTTTCAAGGCTTCAGGCAAGGGAGACTACTATGAAGCAAGTCACGTGCCAGAAGAAGAAGAAGAATCAAATTTTGTCAGAAATCTTCAACGGGGTACTGGAAGGTTCAGAGGTAAGTTACCTTTTAAATGTTTTGCTTGTGGAAGAGTAGGTCATTATGCTGCGAAATGTCCTCATAAGGATAAGATTGACAAAGGAAAGGAACCTGCTAGATGGAGCAAGAAACAGAATGCAAATAAGAAAAACTACTACACTCATGAAGATAGTGATGGTCTATCAAATAGTGATGAAGATGAACGAGGTAATGACTATAAACTTTTAATGGCATTTGAAGATGATGATTACATGGATGCTATAGATGTGGATAGCTTTCATGAAGAAATTTCTAGACTCAAGATATGTATAGAAGAAAAGAATATGATCATTGATACTCTACAATTTCAGATTGATGAAAAAGAAAAATATCTTGAAAAGTTAGAAGGTGAAATTGTTGGTCTTAGAAAAGAGATTGAGAAAAAAAAGGCTATTAATCTTAAGTTTGTCAAAGGATCTGAAACTCTGGATGAGATCATCAATGTACAACGTTCTCCACTAAACAAGACAGGTCTGGGGTATAATGGAGAAACTTCTCAAGCATCCACCTCAAAGAGTTATCTTGATGCAGCAAGAAGGAATGAGCAAAAGCACAATGGAGATCACCAGGTAAAGCAGGGACCAATTACAAACAAAGACTATCAGGTAAACCAGGGGCAATCTGTCTTAAGGATGAACAAAAGCTACAACCAGCCACAGGTAAAATCCTCTCAATTTGCTTCAAGAATGAATGACAATAGAAATTACAATCGTTTGGCTGGAAGATTTGATAACCGCAGAAGTTTCTTCAATGGACAATGCTTCTCTTGCCATAACTTTGGTCACAAAGCAGCTCAATGTGTTGCATATAAAACAATCATGACTAGAGAAGCTCAAAAACAAAGAAGTATGACCGGGATTACAAAAAGGACCTATAACAACTTTTCGGTTCTTGAAAATGAAGTTGAATGTTCTATTTGCAATAACTTTGGTCATGAAGATTCTGAATGCAGGAGCAGGTTTCAGCAGACAAAGGAACAAGCCTCAAGCACCAAAACATGGAGAATAAAGGAACCACAAACAGAAAGATGCAGGATAGCATTTTATGCAGAGGGACAGGAAAATCTATGGTACATTGACAGTGGATGTTTGAAGCATATGACAGGTGATAAAGAAAAACTTGAATCATATTCTCCCTTAGAAAAGGGAAAGAAAGTTTCTTTTGGAAATGATACTCCTGCAGCTATAAAAGGAAAAGGCACTGCTCAGTTAAAAGAAAAGGTCAAAGCTGGAAATGTTTTGTATGTTGATGGATTGAAGCATAATCTTCTGAGTGTCAGCCAGATGTGTGATCAAGGAACCGAGGTGATATTTAGATCAAATGGATGTCTTGTTCGTGATCTTGATACAGGTAAAGCGGTGATCAAAGGTAAAAGAACTCCAAATAATCTATACATATTTGAAGAAGGACAACAACAATGCTATCTAAGCAAGGATGATGAACACTGGTTATGGCACCGGAGGTTGGGGCATCTAAGCTTTTCACAAATAAGGAAAGCATGCAAATATCAGGCAGTTCGCGGTCTTCCAGATATCAAAATTCCAGACAACACCATATGCAAATCATGTCAGTTTGGAAAGCAAACCAGAACTAACTTTCCAGAGAAGGAAGGATCAGCTAGCATGCCTCTTGAGCTTGTACATACAGATGTATGTGGACCATTCAGGAAAAGGACACCTCGAGGAGAAGAATACTTGATATTATTCATTGACGATTTCTCCAGGTTTGTCTGGTTAGGACTTATGAAGCACAAATGAAGCATTCGAAAAATTCAAATCCTTTAAAGCCTTGGTTGAAAATGAATCAGGATACAAAATTAAGTGCCTCAGATCCGACAAAGGTGGGGAGTTTACCTCAAATGAATTTTTCGATTTCTGTGAAGAACATGGGATAAGAAGAGAATTCTCTACAGCTAGAACTCCTCAGCAAAATGGAGTAGTGGAAAGAATGAACAGAACAGTCCAACAAATGGCTCGTGCTATGCTTGATGAGTCTGGAACTCCCGCAACTTTCTGGGGTGAAGCTGCATATGCTGCGGTTGTTATTCTCAACAAAACTAATGTCCGGGTGAACAGCACTCAAACTCCTCATGAGCTTTGGTATGGTGAGACTCCTTCGGTAAAGCACTTCAAAATCTTTGGGAGCAAATGCTATATTAAGAATACTGATGAGCAACTTGGCAAACTTGAACCTAGAGCAGATGAAGGCATTCTTCTTGGTTATTCTCCACACAACAAAGCATACAAGTGCTACAATAAAAGACTTGGAAGAATTGTTGACAGCATTGATGTAGTGGTTGATGAGAAGGGATACATTCCTAGGCAAGTAAATCATGAAGATATCGAAGAAGATGAAGATTACCCTCAAAGACAGAATGATGAAGAAGAAGAACCTCAAGAAGAACCAGAGGAGCAGATAAGGATAGAAGAGAAGACTCCATCCAGATATGTTCAGAAGAATCATCCAGAATCTCAGATTTTGGGGCAGAAAGAAGCAGGTGTACAAACAAGAAGAACAGTTGCAGAAGCTTCAAGCTATTTGGCATTACTCTCTTCCACTGAACCACAAAATGTGAAAGAGGCGTGCAAAGATGAATGTTGGGTCAAAGCAATGGATGAAGAACTTGAGCAAATCGAAAAGAACAACACTTGGGAGCTGGTTCCTAGACCAAAGGATAAGAATGTTATAGGGACAAAATGGGTCTTCAAAAATAAATTGAATGAAAATGGAGAAGTAATTAGAAACAAGGCCAGACTTGTTTGTAAAGGGTATGCGCAGCAAGAAGGAATAGATTTTGAAGAAACCTTTGCTCCTGTTGCAAGACTTGAGGCCATCCGAATGTTCCTTGCTCTCTCAAGCTTTCAAAACTTCAAAGTATTTCAAATGGACGTGAAATCAACCTTTCTGAATGGAGACTTGGAAGAAGAAGTATACATTGAGCAGCCAGATGGTTTCATTCTTGGAAATGATCCAAATCTTGTATGCAGATTGAAAAAGGCTCTCTATGGTCTCAAACAAGCTCCAAGGGCTTGGTACTATCGCTTGGACAAATATCTTCATCAACAAGGTTTTTCAAAAGGATTAGCAGATAGCAATCTTTATATAAAAGTTGAAAACGACAAATTGCTAATACTTGTTGTGTATGTAGATGACATTATCTTTGGGAGCAATGAAGAAGCTATGAGTCAAAGCTTTGCCTTGGTAATGCAGAAAGAATTCGAAATGTCCTTGCTGGGAGAACTGATATATTTTCTTGGTTTGCAAATCCAACAAAAAGAAGGAGGGATCTTTTTGTCTCAAACCAAGTATCTCAAACAGATTTTGAAGAAATATGGCATGGAAGATGCAAAACCAGTATGTACACCCATGGTCACAGGATGTAGCCTCAGTGCAAATGATGAATCAGCAGCAGTGCATCAACCAACCTATAGATCTATGATTGGAAGTCTACTTTATTTGACAGGTACCAGACCAGACATAATGCATGCAGTAGGAATAGTTGGAAGATTTCAGGCAAATCCAAAGGAAACTCATCTTCAGGCAGTAAAGAGAATCTTCAAATATCTTCAAGGAACTCAAAACTATGGCTTATGGTATCCTAGAGATACAGATCTCACACTTCATGCTTATACAGATGCAGATTGGGCCGGAAGCGTGGATGATAGGAAGAGCACAAGTGGTGGTGCATTCTTTATGGGTTCCAGATTAGTATCTTGGTTCAGCAAGAAATAGAGTTCGATTGCCTTGTCTACAGCTGAAGCGGAATATGTTGCTGCTGCATCTTGCTGCACTCAACTCCTTTGGATGATGCAGACCTTGCAGGATTTTCAAATCACTTGTATACCACCCATCTCCATCTTATGTGATAATACAAGTGCAATCAGCATTTCAAAGAACCTAGTCATGCATTCAAAGACCAAGCACATACCGATCAAGTATCATTTTCTCCAGGAACAAGTACTTGAACAAAAGGTCAAGTTGGAGTATGTTCCTTCTAAGGAACAAGTTGCTGATATACTCACCAAACCATTGCCCAGGGAGACCTTTGAATACCTCAGGCAAAAGCTGGGGGTTGTTGATGCATCATCATGTTGTTGAATCTCTTTTGATTGACGGTTGTACGCAAGGTTCATCTGGGGTATATGCGTACACTTGCTGGGTTGCGGATTGGTCGAAGATCAAATGGCACAGGTTCAGGGGGAGCATATAATGCATTGTTGGCATTATGGAGGAAGTACATCATGGATGCTGGTCTGAATATTGCTGCAATATGTCTCTATCTCTTTCATGGTCATTTATGGTGTTTGGTGGATTATGGTTCTTCTTTGCAGATCTGGTTTATATTCAGGGGGAGCATGTTCTTAGGGGGAGCATAACCCTTTGCCCTTGATGTCAAAGGGGGAGAATGACGTTGAAGATTTTGAGGTTGCCATCAAGTCCAAAGGGGGAGATTGTTGGCATTATGTTTCTGGTATGGCCTCTATGATTCATGTGTTGTACTTGATGGCAACTCATACAGGTGGCAATGCTCTGATCAGGCTCTCAAAATGTTGGAAATTAAGAGGTACGCAGGAGAATAGTTCAAAAGGTGCGTACCCGCAGGTACGCCGGCCAGGAAGTGCGTTCATACACGCAGGTGACCCATTCATGAGGTGCGTACCCCCAGTTCACTCACTTCAAGGCAGAGAAGCGCGCTCACGTGGGGTTTCTTATGTTTGGCCCGTGGTATTAAGCCCGCCGTTCTTGTTTCTATGGTTTTGGCCCGTTGTATAGGATCTAATTTGACTGTAAATAGGGAAGGAGATCACTTGGCCAATGCATCTTTTTGCAAATTGAATATCTTAAGATCTGAAATATTGGGTTATTAGTTTAAAAGCTTGATCTATATAAAAGTGAGGTTGAAAGTGAATCTATGAAGCGTGATCTCTCGGGCGCATGATCAGATCTGGGCATCTGACTATCTGTGGCACACTGGTGGACTGCCAATTTGGCCCTAATCAGAGGTACGGAGGTGATTAATGGTGCAAGTGCGTGGGTACGCAGAGCAGAAGAAGGAGAAGTGCGTGGGTATGCAGAGCAGAAGAAGGCGCAGTGCGACAGAGGTTCAGGTGCGTAGGCACAGTGAAAGTACGCGGCGCTTTAGAAGCCGCAGGTGCGTAAGTACGCAGCGCAATAGCATCTGTGGGTGCGTGGCTACAGTAGAAGTACGCGGCGCGATAGCATCTGTGGGTACGTGGCTACAGTAGCAGTACACGGCGTGATTGAAGAAGCAGTGCGTGGGTACGCGGTGCAGCAGAAGGCTCTCTGCGGGTATACGCAGGGGAGCAGAAGGTGAAGTGCGGAGCCACGCAGGCCAGAGAAAGAAAAACTGCGTATCTGTATTAAGGCATTTATTTGACTGACTTTCCTCTGTTGATAAAGTGTTCTGGGTTTAGTTTACTGTTACTATTGATCTGGTTACTGCAGTTGACTGGGTGATTTACTTGTACTTGATGATCATTTGATATTCTTGGATCCAGTTTGAAAATTTATGAAAAGTGGTCCTTGAAAGAAGTAGGGGGTTGTAGCTCCCTTCTAGGAGAGACTGGAAAACGAGAGAGAGTTGTAGCTCTCTGCAGGTTGTAGCCTGCGTACTGGTAAAGGACTGCACTAGTACAAAACCATTGTAAAAGGAGTTTCTAATTTGAAAGAAGATAGAGACATATTGCAGCAGGTGGTTTTCACCCACATTGGGTTTCCACCTTACATCTGGTGTTCTTTGGTGTGACTATCTATTTTCTTTGTTCATGCTCATTATTTTATGGTACTGACATGCAAAAATAATTCAAAGTATAAATAAGGAAGATTTATTAAAAGAACTTGATAATACTGATTCACCCCCCCTCTCAGTATTATTTCCAACAAAAATTATCCTCTCTTGACACCAACTTAGGGATATTTTTTGCAATTTCTTTGATGCATTGCTCTCTATCTGGATTATTTTCCTTAGTGATACTTCTAAAATGTTGAACCAAAACATATTTGATATTCTTGTGAGAGGATTGGATCTTCGCATTGTCATTCAATATCGAAGAGATTCTATTGTGAGCTCTATTGGCTATGGTGGATCTATGAAAAAATTTAGTATTACATTCACCTTCTTTGAGCCATTGAATTCGAGACTTTTGTCTCCAAAAGATTTCCTCTTGTTTGCATAATTTCTCCCATTCTTGATGGTGTTTATTAGCTTGTTGACTTTTGACTTTATCAAAACCCTCTGTGATCAATGCTTGATTGAGTTCCTGTAGTTTGGTTTCCACTGCCTTTTTATCCACAAAAATGTTACCAAAAACCTTCTTGTTCCATTCTTTGAGTCTGAATTTAATATGCTGAAGTCTTTTGTGTAGGATGAACATATTAGTGCCCTGGATCTGCAGATCTTCTACCCACCATTTTTCAATGTTGCTGATGAAGTCTGGGTGGGAGAGCCAGATATTCTCAAACCTGAAGGGTCTATTCCTGGGAGAATCAAACCCCTTGAGTTCTAATTGAATCGGCCAGTGATCAGAACCTCCAAAGGGGAGAACTTTAGCTGTTATTTCTCTATTTGCTAGCATAAGCTCCTCTGAGATAAAAAATCTGTCTAACTTGGAGGCTACCTGAGCCTCACCTCCTATTTTGTTGTTCCAAGTAAAAATGCCATTATGCATTGCCGAGTCAACCCGATTCATATCATCTTTGAAGGATTGGAACAATTTAGAGTCTTTATTAAGCAATCTGGTGTCTCATTTTTTTTTTTTTTTTTTTTTTTTTCAGAAAGTGATTTAATCGTGTTAAAATATCCTCCCAAGACCCAAGGTATTTCTTCATTTCTACTTCTGAGCTCTGCCAAGGAGTTTAAGAGTCTCAGTTTCTCATCTATTCTTTGTGGACCATAAACATTTGTGACCAGGAGAGTATCCCCGACTCCCATTGGTTGAATAATAACAGATAAATGATTTCTTGATGCCTCCGCATCTAATATGCTGACTTTTTGGGGGTTCCATAGAGTGAGGATGCCTCCCGTTGTTTTCTCTGCTTTCACTTCGAGAAACTCAAATCTATCCATCCATTTGCTATGGATTTTTTTTTTTTTTTGAATGGAGCATTTTGTTTCCTGAATAAATATTATATCCGGTGTTGCTAGTTTCATTCTGTTACTTAACATTCTTTGTTTTCTTTTACTCCCTAGACCTCTGATATTCCAAGATATGAACTTCATAATTAAAGATTTGTGAAAGAGTAACTGGTTAGGTCTTTCATCTTACCCGAATCTATCATTAGCTTTCCACACTCCATCAAGAGCTCATTTTTCTTTTTCCTGCCCCTTTTCTTTCCTGGATTTCTAGTTGCTAATCCTGGAGTTGATTTCATAGTTTTCACACCTCTGTGCTCCTGCTTGTGAATACTTTTACCTTTATCCAACCCTCTTTCCTGGGTTTTCCATAAAAATAACTGTTGTATTCTGGAGCATTCTTCTAGAGGTATTGATTCTATTCCTCCCTTGGATCCCTGCCTCAAGAATCCTTCCAGGTCCAGGTTTTCCTTGTCTAGAATTTCCTGTAATTCATGATCTTCTAGATCTATTTCACTTTGGGTCATTTCCTGGTCCATCTCCATTTCTGTTTCACTCATAACAATCTCATTTTGATAACCCATATCTTGAGATTGTTTATTGTTTTCTTCCTTTTCTTTTTCATTAGGATCTTCCTCCTGAGATTGATTTTCCTTCGTGTTTTCTTCATTCTCATCCAACACTTGAAACTTGTTCTGACTAACCTTCTGCCTCTCGTTCTGTTGTTTCTTTATTCCATTTTTCCCCCTTTTCCTCTGCTTGCCACTTTCTGAAAGCTCTTTGTATCCTTCAAAGTATTGAGGTTCCCTTTGTTATCTGCTTTGTTGAGAGGGCAATCTATGAATAGATGTCCATGTTCATGGCATCTACGACATCTAAATGGGATATGCTCGTAGTCCACTATCTGCACCCACTCCTCATCAAAAACTTCCAAAATAACTTCATCCGGAAGAGCTTCTGATAGATCCATTTCCACACATATTCTTGCAAAGGAGGTATATTTCCCTCTTCTTGTGGCTTCAGAAACTTTGACAAAACACCCTAGTTTATTGCCAATAGCTGCTAACAGGTTTTCCAATAATCAAGAGGTAGAGAATATAGCCTTACCCATACTAGAACCGAGGTGAAGGTCTCCCGCTCTGGGACGAAGTTCATCATCCAAGGCCTCATATAGAGACCAGCTGTTGCATAAAAGTAGGGTCCTCCTTCGAATATTCTATCTTTGTCTTCGATGTTTGAGAACACTACTGTGAAGAATCCCTTTGACCCAAGATGTAGGTCAATGCTTCCTTTGGGTTTCCAGTGATACTTGATCCACGTTTGTAAAGCTTTTTCAGTGGGCCATAGTCCCATGAATTTACAGATAATGGCATAGTTCCCCATGTGTTCTTTGTGTGCTTGCAGAGCAGGATCATTTAATATTACTCTGGGAGTGATTTCTGCTTTAGGCTTGCAAGGTCCCTTTTGCTTTTGGTCTCGTGAACCATGATTTTTGTCTTCTTCCTCCTTGTCCTTTATGCTACTGTTTACCTTGGTCTTAGTCCCCTCTATCCCCTTATCATTATCTTTGTTTTTTTTCTCAGCCATGCCTTTGCTATTTATCACCGGTGTTTTGCCTTTGTTGGATACCGTGTCCTTGTAGGAGGGAGTCGAGTTCCCTCCTCTGCCTTCCTCCATTAGAAACAGTCTCTGCTACTCTCTGAACCTTTGCTGCTCACTCCTGCCATTTTCTGGGTTAGTCTCATCCACACCTCTGAGCTATCATCGATTGTAATGCCCCTGTGATCTGCTTTATTCATACATATGATGGTGCACCTTTCAAATCTTAGGGCCTTCTCTTTGGGCTTCAACCTCAAAATATAATCATCCAATCCAATCTAAACTTTTCAATGTTATGTACAATGAGCAAAGTAAACAAATGAACTAATGTTAATCTGGGGATAAGTAATGCTTCAACATTCTACCATTGATTGGTCCACTTGGTAGATCTGTTCCATCTAACTGCCTCAAGAAAAATGCACTGTTACCTCTATAACCATAAATGATATAAGGGCCTTGCCATAGGAAATCAAATTTACCATGTTTACCCTTTTCTTCTCTTCTGGAATCCCAATTGAGTACTTTGTCACCTATGTAAAAATCATCAGCTTTGGTTTTCTTGTCAAAAATATTTTTGATTAATCTTGGATCACTTGGGATTTGACATAGACTTCTTCCTTGGTTTTTTGAAAATGTATTGTTTGATTTATCCACCTTTGGATATCATTTGATTCCACTTGCAATTCTTGAATCATTTTCATCACTGGCAATCCTAAAGAGGATGGAAAAACAACATCCATTCAATATACTAGTTGATAAGGAGATGTACCACTGGACTTTTTTGTAGTGAGTCTGTCTGCCCATAAGGAATTAACCAACTTTTTGTTCTAGGTCTTCTTATTGTCTTCTAACAATTTCTTGATGATATTAACACGACTTTTGTTTGAGGATTCTACAAGTCGATTACCTTGAGGGTAATAGGCTGTGGAATGGCCAAGGGTAATGTGGTATTAGTTGCAAAAGTCTACCATTTTCTTGGATTTGAAGGCAACTGCATTATCAGTAATGAGCTTTTGTGGGCATCCAATTCTTGAAAGGATATTTTTTTCAAGGAATGAGATGATGACATAATCAGTGGCTTGTCTAGAAGGGATGGCTTCTATCCATTTATTAAAGTAATCAGTGGCTGTCAAAATCCATTTATGTTGGGCTGATGAGGATGGGTGAATTTCACCAATGAAGTCTAAACCCCATTTCTGAAATGGGATCTCTGTGGAGATGGGTTTGAGGGGTAAAGGTAAGAGTTTCCTCTTGCCTTCAAATATTTGGCATTTATGACAGGAGGTTACATATTTCTTGACATCTGCAAAAGGGGTGGGCTAGTAAAAACCCGCCTTTAAAATCTTATCAGCAGTTGTTTTGCAGTATAGGTGTCCTCTACAATCTCTTGCATGAAATTCTTGCATAATTTTGTCAGCTTCATCTTTTAATAAACAATTCAACAAAATGCCACCATTATCTTTCCAAAATAAAGCATTGTCTATGATACAATATTTCATTGATTTCATTTTCAAGAATCTACCTTTAGTTCTAGATAAACCAGGAGGAGCTTGTAAATTTAGTAAAACAAATATGATATCTGTATACCAAGGTGAATCTAAAAAAGCTTCACTGATCTGTGGAGTCACCATCTCTTCCTGATCATCTAGAGCACCAATGAAATTTATATCTAAGGCCTGACAGTTCGATTCAACCATAAGTTTGGCTAAACCTTGGCCTTTGATTAGTTTTGTGGGCTTTATTTCAACATCATATTCCAAAATAGGGGCAATCCATTTGCCCCTCTTTCCTTCAGGCCCATCTTGTGTTAGAATGTCCTTTACTAGTAAATTTGGAACATATGCAATAATATGTGAGTATAAAATGTACACTCTGAAATATTTAATAGCCTTTGCTAAATCAAGTGCTTGTTTTTCCATTATATTATACTTTAGTGTAGCATCTCTCAAAGATTTGCTGAAAAATGCAATAGGATGCTCATAACCTTGATCATTCTTTTGCAACAAGACTGCTGCAATAGTATGTTCTAAAGCAAAAGAAAAAATTATAAAATCTTTTTTGAAATCAGGACTTATGAGGATAGGTGTTTTAGTAAGGGCTTCTTTGATTGCCTCAAAAGACTGCTTAGCCTCTACTGTCCACTTAAGTGTTGAATATTTCTTTAACATCTTATTTAATTCTCTCATTAGTTCTGCTAAGTTAGAAATGAATCTTCTAAGAAAATTTATTTTACCTAAGAATGATTGCAGTTCTTTAATGTTTCTAGGGTGACTGATGTTTAGGATTGCCTATATTCTAGTTGGATTAATTCTAATGCCCTCTTTTGAAATTATGTGTCCTAAGAGTTTACCTTCTTCTAGACCAAAGAGTGTCTTTTTGGGATTCAAAGAAATGCCAATTTTTTTACATTTAATAAAAAAATTTCTCAAATGATCTAGATGTTTATTATCTGATTTGGAAAACACTGTGATATCATCTTGGTAAACAAATAAAAAGTCATGGATTTCTTTTGCAAAAGCTATGTCCATTTCTCTTTGGAATGTTGCTCCAACATTCATCAATCCAAAAGGCATCTTCAAATACATGAAAGTACCCCATGGAGTGGTAAATGCAGTATTTGCTTGATCCTCTGGTTGAACTAATATTTGGGTGTATCCAGAGAATCCATCAAGTAATGAAATTCTGAATGACCCTACTAACCTCTGGAGAATGTGGTCCATTTTAGGAAGGGGATAGTTATCCTTTAGTGATACTTTGTTTAAGTTTCTGAAATCAACATAGAGTTTGATTTCTCCTATTTTCTTTCTTGTAGTGACTAAATTAGAGACCCAATCTGAATATCTAATAGGTGCTATGATTTGTGCCTTATACATCCTTTTTACTTCTTTTCAATTAATGGCATAAGAACTGGATTAATTCTCCTAAGATTTTCAAGATTTGAAGGTTTCAGAAATCTTCTTTGATAGGTATTTTATGTTGAAAAGAAGTACTGGTGTCCTAAGAATTTTCAAGATGTCTTCATAGCTCCAGGAAAAGACATCTTGAAATTCTTTAAACAAACTTATGTATTTTAGCTTTTCAGTTGGAGGTAATGCCTTAGATAATTTAACAAGCTTAGGTTTTTCTTCTATTCCTAGGTTGCATTCTTTTATGTCTGATCTTAAAGGCTCCATTTTTGGTTTCCTAGCTACATCATTTGAATCAAACAAATCTTCTAATGGGACTAATCCCTCAGGTAAAAAATTATTTTTAAGATTCAAAATCTCAGAATCATCATCAACTAATTCTTCTATTTCTACTTTTTCTAAGTTATCTATTTCTACTTTAGTGAATTTAGTGGGTTTATTTACATCTACAAAATTTATATCTATTTCACTATCCATGGTGTCTTCTACTATACAATCAGTATCTTTTTTACAGTTTTGGAATTCTCCCTCAGCGTTCATAAAATCATAGATTTGAGAATCTTGTGAAAAAATCTGCCAATACTTCAGATTATCAGGTATAATAGGCCTGTGTCTTACCTTTGCAGTGTACTGGTGATTGGGCTGAAAGGGTAACCTGCAAGTGCTAGCAAAAGTGGCCAAACTATCAGCTTGCATGTTCTGTTTCCTAGGAATAGCAGCAAAATCAATTTCAAGAAGTTCTTTAATCATATCTAGAACAATTTATCTGTATTGGCTAAGTCTTGGATTATTCACTTAATGCTCTCCTTTAATTTGTTTTATGATCAATTCATAGTCTCCCATGATAGAAACTCTCTTGGCTCCAAGATTTCTTACAATTTGCAATCCTAAGATTAAAGCTTCATACTCTGCCATGTTGTTTAAAGTTTAATCTAAAGGCATGACCTTCAGAATGATTATTTTCCATATTATGAATCCAAACTCCTGCACCTACTCCTAATCTGTTCACTAAACCATCAAAGTCTAAGTTCCACCTAGATTCATCAAATATATTTTCACTGTCAGGTTCTTTATGTTCTTGTTTGATAACTATGTTATTGTCCTTTTCAGTGTCTGAATTACATAAAATTAAAGAATCCATATCCGAATGTACATAATAAATAGGATAGTTCTATGGTTTATCGGTATTACTAACCATATATTTCATTAAATTTTCTCTATAAAGCTTTTTGGGTTGGACAAATATCGAAATTGTGGCATACGACATGTCTAATTGTAGAGATCCCTGCAATTTTTCTCCCCATGAGCGAG
Organism: Pinus tabuliformis; assembly: GCA_031772625.1. NCBI lineage: Eukaryota > Viridiplantae > Streptophyta > Pinopsida > Pinales > Pinaceae > Pinus > Pinus tabuliformis. The sequence continues at coordinate 1,780,644,957 of CM062819.1, read as the reverse complement.
ATAATAGCATTCCATACTTTGGAGGGATATCAACAACTACAATATCCATGACAATACTCTTACTTGGGTATTGAACTAGAGTGACACACAAGTCTTTTATTAGGCCCAGGCACTTAACTTTACTAGAATCAAAAGAGAAAATATCCTTGTATGGTCTAGTTATATCTAAATCCAATGTCTCCATGATTGCTTTTGGCATCAAATTGTGAGATGCTCCTAAATCTAAAATAGCATTGTGCAAGATTTGATCATGAATAGTCAAGCTAATGTAGAATGGAGGAACACCACTTTGTTCATGTTTTCCATTTACCTTAGGACCAAAGATTAATTCTAGTTGGTCATCATTTAGATTAACAAAGTCTTCTCCTTCATCTATATTCAATGTTTCAGTGATTTGGGCTTTGTAGGAATCATTTCTTATCAATTTTGTTAAAGGAACTAATATTTTCAATTTGGTAATTTCAGTTTGGATATTAAATGGACTCTGTTTTTTGCCTAACTGAATGACTTCCTCCTTGGAAATTGGAGTTTGTTTAGTTTTTTCTTTCTTATTTTCAGTTGGTAATTCAGTTTCTATTTGGGTTTCTACTACTTTACTATTTTCAATTCTTTGATTTGGAATAGTTTGGGAAGCATTTGAAATTTGAATAGAATTTGAAGCTTGAGCATCATTTGATTTTTGGACATACTTTAAGGTTTTAATAGCAGTTGATTTTTGAATATCAGCTAAAGTTTTGACAACAATATCTGTAATGTATACAATTTTTGGACTGACTGCGACCTTTGGAGTGAAAGTTTTTTGGGTTTCTCTTGAGACAATTTGTAGCACTTTGGTTGTAGGGGCTCCCATTGTTTTCTTTGTTTGAGTTTGGAAAATTTTATTAGTAGGGGCTTCTGTGTTTTTCCTACTCCTAAGGTTATATTTCTTATGAACTTCATTAATGGCAAATTCATAATCTTGTTTATAATCAAAGGACTCTCCAGATTATAACTGTAATTGTTGTAACATGCATAATCCCTGTTCTTCTTAGGTAAGAAAAATAGTATTACCATCATTTATTCCCATTAGATTAATTTGAGTGTCTTGATCTTCTTCATTTTGGTGAGAACTTTCAACATAGTTTTCTTGGAAAGGTGGTCTAATCTATTGATCAAGTGGCCCTTCTCTAGGTTTACCAGTGTTGGGATTCTTCCTAAAGTTTGGATTTCTTATTTGAGGGCTGTCTTATTGATTATCACATTATGGTTTTCTTTCCATAATTTCTAATCTATCCACTAACTTTTCTAAAAATTTAGCCAAAGTATCTATCTTAACATTTGAAGTGGATGGTTCTTCCTTAATGGTTACCCTCCTCTCATTTCTCATTCTAACTCTTTTAGCCAACAAGTTAGCTTCTACACTAACTGCATCAATCTGCATTTTTTCTAGAGTTGGAGGGTTTCTTTCTCTCAATTGGTAAGACATGTCAGTGTCAAAACCATCAAGAAATTTGATTAGTGCCAAGTCTGGTGGAGGTTTGATATTTGCAAGGATTGCATTATAAATAGTGTTAAACCTAGTACAATAGTCCTGAACAGATTCATTAGGAGCTCTTCTAATGTTTTCATATTCAAATAATATTTGTAAAGGATTTTTCTTTCTTTCCCATCTATTGATAAACATTCTATGGAAAGTAGGTAAATTAGCAATATGACCACCACGTAAACCTTTAAACTATTTCTTGACATCTCCTACTAATGTTTGTGCAAATAATCTCATTTGTACATATTCTTCATAAATTTCATGTAATTCAAAGTAATCATTCATTTTATTTACATGTTGCTATGCAATATATTTACTAGTACCATCAAACTGAAAGATTTTACTCTGATTGTCTTGGGGCATGGCATGTACTTGAGCTCGTAAGGTTAAAGGAGCATATCAGGGAGCCATAGCTAAGATTATAGCTTGGCTAGGAGGTAAATGGGTAGTGCTTGAAGATGAATTGAAGGGCTTACAACTGAGCTTGAAGGACAAACTGATGAGCTTGAAAGATTTGGAGATGGAAATAAAACACTAGGTTGAAGAGGAAGCTTGGGGATGAATGATTATGTGGAATGAAGTGTAGCAGAAATAATAGATGAGGTGGTACTAAATAAAGATGAATTTATAGAATCTGAAGGAATGGTAGAAGGTTTAGGAGTAGCAGTAATTAGGGTAGCTAATTCAACTGACTTTTGAAAATAAGATTCATCTATGTGTCTTATCAAATTTGAGGTTAAAACATCAGGTTTGTCAAAAGTGTCTAGAGCATGTTGATCTAAATCAGGATGTATAGTATTCTTCTTTGATTCAATAAATTAAATAAAAGTAGGATCTTTTACAGTATCATGGACTAAAGTTTTAGATTTGGTACGAAACAATGAATGCTCAAATGATAACTCAAATGGAAGATCATCTAAGTTTGATAACTCTTTAGGAAGTGAATTTGCTTTGGTTAACTGACTAATGCTCTCTTGACTTTCTACTTTATTGTTTTTTCTTAAGATTTTGTCTGGACTATCAACAATTATAGCAGGGTTTGGATTTGGATCTGCCCTAGTATAGTATGTTCTTTTGGAAGCCTGGATTTTAAATTTTTTTTTTTTTTAATGAAACCTTTGAACAACCCTAAAATGGCCTTAAGGTGAAAAGATGAGTTTTAGGATTTACTTTAAGGTTTATTAAAAAGAGAACTGATTCCCCAATATGGTCGCCACTATGTTATCACTCTAAAATTTCCCTAGGGTTGTCATGTTGTGTTTAAAGAAATAATAGAGGTAACCACAAACCTACTTTTGAGATCAAGATCTAGCCTTCCTAATGCTCAGAGAGGGCTCTCTTTGAATGATTTAACTTTATTGGATTGATTGATTTTAGGCTAGTTATTTAAGCTTGGTTGGTTTTTGATTTGATTTGGTGGTGGAATCACTGATTTAGATGGATAGATAAGTTCCCTTTTTACCTTTGAGACATGGAGTCCAAATGTCAAGAAAACAAGACTGAATCAAGTTATAAAGATAGTGTTCACAGGGCAAGGTAGCTGAGTAAATTCAGATCTTTTAGGTTGGATGGTGAAGTGGTTTTTCAATCGGGTTCAAGGAGCAGTTAAGGATTCCTCAAACCAGATAATGAGGGAAATGAAAGAGGTCAATTGAAACTAGGGAGCAATGAAGAATTCCCTAATTTGGATATCAGAAGAAAACATTAAATTGAATAATTGTTCAAGACAAAGTGTACTTAAACATATTCTGTAATAAAATTCCAATTATTTCATCCAAATTGGAAAAAAATTGTATGTTTGTGAAACACTTAAAAAAAATGACAATTTGACAAATGAAAGATACTTCACTGAAGTGGCCCAACACATGAATCTTGTAATGCAATGCATTTATTACTTAGTCCAGTCTATTGACTTGATAATGTTTACAATAAACCCTCAGTTTTTTCAGATCAATGTAACTATAGAAATGTTTATCAATCCACACTCTATACTTCGAATTATGAAGTATTTATACAAAAAATAGCTACAAAATATCCTAAACTATTTTAGGAATTATTCAAGGAAAATAAATATCTTCATGCAAGAAGATAGAGACACCTAGGAAACTAAAAGGCTAGTTGTCCCTTCTTTCACTGATTTTGCTGTTTTATGCTTTGATCTTTTGCTTCTTTCTCTCCTTTGCTGTTGCTCTATGTTGATTGTTCTGTTACTTTTCCTTTTGACTGATACTCTTTCATTTGATACTCTTTGACTTAGCTGATCTGCTACTTTTACTTCACTACTCTGTATTCACTGTTTACCTTGCATTTTCATAGTAAATCATTGAAATTTTACCAAGTATCTGTATCTGGTAATTTAATATTTACCATTCTTTTGCAAAGGTGGGTTTGTTTACAAAAATATGTTTTACCTCATGCTGGAGGTAAAAGATGTTCTCAAAATTCTGGTAAAGGAATTTTCTTGTGGGCATCCCTTTCATGGAGGAACTATTGGCCTGTTCCTTTGCCACTTCTTTGATTCCCTTATCATAGTCTTCATGTGGCATCAACCTGTCATTAATCACCAGTGGAATAGGTAGACCTTTCTGCCTCAAAGTATCAAATTTGATCATGAACCTGGCTATTCCTTGCTCCATTGTATGTCATTTATCCTCATAAATGACATACATTTGTGTCATTAGGTTCCTCTTGGTGATTACCTGCTTCACTTCTAGTATGGTCCCAGTTCTGTCAGCTATTCCAAGTTCTTGCAATTCATATTTGTTCTTTGAGTTAAGGAACTGGATTATTCTTGTTGAGATTGCAACAAGATGATGGAGCTTTGTGAAAAGATTCACCTTCACTAAGTGGGCCTGCAGGCTATTTTTGGCGCAAGTCTATTTTTAGACATATGGATCATGTCTATGGATTGCAGGTTGCTATTTATGGATGATTGGTCAAGTTGGGAAAAATAGATGGACTTCTATTTTTGATCAAAGTGTGAGTGATCACAGTGTGAGTGATCAAAGTCTATTTTTAGACTGGCTGTCAAAAATAGAAAAGTCAAATATTATTGTCTCATAATAATATTTGGACTATAAACTTGATCTTATTCTCTTGGAGCACTTCAGTTTGAGCTACAGAGGTGGCACATGCAGCTGTCAGAAGGAAATACGATTTTCTTATGAGTCAGTTGAGTTGTTGCATGCATGACTTCAGTTAGAACTCAATCAGTTGAGTTTGGTGGAGTTGATTGTGGAGTTGATGGAGTTGTGTTCAGTTTGACTTGGTTAAACTAGTTGTAATTAGTCTAACTGCAAATAGACTAATGATGAGTTGTTAAACTAATTATTAACTCATGATGCAACTAATGAATACATCAGTTAACTCAGTTGCATGTCAGTGCATGTTCAGTTCAACAGGGACAGGTGGTAGAGAATCAGATTGCTATCAGTTGTGACTATAGTTGTGCACCAGATCTTGCACAATCAAGGGATTGAGTATGCCAATGAGTTTGCTCATGTATTTGCCCAGTATTGTAGCCTTTGCTCACGTCCAACAAAGTGTGAGTGATTATTTTGAGGTGAAATACGAGTTTGGTGAGCCATTCTCATCAGTTCTTGAGCAGGTATTGAGCAGTGGAGGCAGGCAAGCAGTGGAATAGATTTGGAGATCAGATCTGAGCTGTATTGTGTGTAACAGTAGAGCTGGTACTGGATTGCTTGTGATAAGCATTGTACTTTGTAATGTTACATGTTCTCAATCATTAATATACAGATAGTTGGGGTTTTTAGCGAGATGCTTTCCCCGGGATACATACTGTGTTAATGTGTGAATGCTCTTGATGTTTTATTGTTATTGATGCTGCTATATTGATGATCAACGTAGAGGAGCTTATGTATTGTGTATGTATTTCGCAATAGTACATGATCAGGATAATCTCTGTTGAATATGTGTTAAATTATTCAAAATTTCTACATGGTATCAGAGCTGTTGATCATCAGATCTACTATTCAGGAAGTGTCTACATTCTATTTCTTCAGGCAGAGTATGTAATTGGGCCAGGTAGCCTCTGGATTCATCCTTCCTTTGGAAGGTGAGATATCCAGTGAATGCCCATACAGTCAATCTCTGTACGAGAAATATTGTGTTCTCATGAATCTTATATCCGAGGCGGTTGAGTTGGTTGCTGGTGGAATTCGAATTTGCAGCAGTGTTTTCTTGGTGACAACGCAACAATGTCTTTCAACGGATTGCGATTGGAGTATGCTATTGAGGGCAGCTCAAACTATATTGCATGGAAGGACAGGATGGAGGCAGTATTGGATGATAACGGGCTGAAGGAGTTCATAGATACGGATATCCCAAAGCTTACTGATGCTACTCAAGCTGATGCTTGGCAAAAGAAGATCGCAAAATGTCGAAGGATTCTGTTGGAGGGCATGAAGGATCACATTGTGTCCAGCCTCCATGGAAAGCTACTCCATATTTGATGTGGAAATCATTAACAGAATTATTCCAAAGCAAGAGCGATCAGAGGAAGCTGGCGCTCAAAGATAAACTCAGAAACATCAAATGCGAGAAGGGTGACAGTATTCCCAAGTATCTCACGAAGTTCACTCAGTGTCGAGATGAGCTGGGAAGTGTGGGGGTTACTGTCGATGATGAGGACTTGGTGAGCTTGGCTCTCCTTGGTCTTCCGAAGAGTTGGCATTCCTATCAGGACTCTGTCAATGGTCGGGAGAAATTGCCAGGATGGGAAAGACTATGGTCAGATCTTGTGCAGGAGGAGATCAGGCGGAGTACCAGGGACGGATCTTCGTCAAAGGGAGCTGATGAAGAGAATTGTGCTTTGGCTGCCAAAGAAAAGAAAGGGAAGAGCAAGAAAGCTTCTCAGTCTGGTGCGAAAGGCAAGAAGCAGGATATGTCCAAGGTGAAGTGTTTTCACTGTCACCAGCACGGACACTATGCCACAAATTGTCCGCAGAAGAAGAAGAACAAGCAAGCTGTTGGATCTGCAGGGGGAGAGGCCTTAGCTTCTCAGTTTGAGCTTGATTTTTCATTGATCGCATGCTTGGTTTCAATTGTGATGGGATCCATGTGTTTCTTGGACAGTGGTGCGTCTTTTCACATGACGGGAGATAAAGATTTGTTCTCTGATCTGGAGGACAAAGATCTTGGAGTGCACATCGAGATGGGCGATGATGGTAGATACAGTGCGACCGGTATCGGTACCATTTCCTTTGAGAGGGAGTCTGGTAAACCCTTCGTATTGAAGGAAGTCATGCATGTTCCAGGATTGAAGAAGAATCTTATCTCAGTGGCGATGTTAGAAGACAAGGGGTATGATGTTGTTTTCAGCGAGGGAAAGGCTTTCCTGCGTAGCAAGACAACTGGTGAGACCCGGAAGATAGGGGTTCGAGTGAGGAACCTTTATCAGTTGCATGTAGATGGATGCGCAGCAATGGCGGGCAAGGCAGAAGGATTGGTGAGCCGAGATGATGGCGAGTTGTGGCACAGGAGATTGGGTCACCTTCACCATGGAGCCTTGAAGATACTGCAGCAGATCACTACAGGGCTTCCTAAAGGCACACTTGCACAGTTAGATCAGTGCAAGGGGTGTACTTTGGGGAAGTTTGTGAAAGCCACCTTTCACGAGAAGGATAGTCGCACCACGACGATCCTTGAGAGAATTCACACAGACGTGTGTGGACCTTTCTCAGTTGCTTCGACAGCAAAACACAGGTATTATGTGATTTTTGTTGATGATTTCTCTCGTAAGTGCTGGATCTTCTTCATGCAGAAGAAGAGCGAGACATATTCAAAGTTCTGTGAATTCAAAGCACTGGTTGAGAAGGAGTCGGGGAAGAAGGTGAAGGCTCTTAGGAGCGATAATGGTGGTGAATACATCTCGGATGAGTTCAAGGATTTCTGCAAGGCAGAAGGGATTCGTAGAGAGCTCATAGCTCCCCATAACCCACAGCAGAATGGGGTAGCTGAGCGGAAGAACAGAACGATCGTGGGTGCTGCACGGGCAATGTTGCATGATCAGGGCCTACCCCTTCACTTGTGGGCAGAAGCATGCAATACAACAGTTTATGTGCAGAACCGTTGTCCTCATAGGATACTTGGCATGAGTACACCCGAGGAGGCTTATTCTGGTAAGAAGCCTGATATTTCTCATTTGAGGATTTTTGGTGCTAACGTTTACATGCATGTGACAAAGGATGCCAGAAAGAAGTTGGAGCCGACCGCAGAGGTTGGGATATTTGTGGGGTACACTGATACGCCCCACAACTATCGTGTGTATTTTCCAGACAGTGGTAAAACTGTTGTGTGACGGGATATAAAATTTCAGGAGGACAAAGCCATGAAGTGTTCGCTTGAGAGGGAGCTACACTTGCATGCAGATGAGGAGCTATTAGTTCCTAAGGATGAGCTTCAGGATGTGGATCAGCCACAGGATGAGGTTCATGGAGTGGATGAGTCCACTCATGCAGTGCCAACCATCAGAGGGCGAAAGCGCTTGACAGAAGCTGAGCGACTGGCTCAAGATGTAGAGAAAGTTGTAGGACCACCTACAGCCCAACGCAGGTAGAGACAGTCACCTGATCGGTACACTGGATACATGGCTCTGATGAGCAAGTGTGTTGTGACTGAGCCATCCTCTTTCGAGGAAGCTGTGGAGGATCCCGCATGGGTAGACGCCATGGTGGAAGAGTATGATTCTATTGTCAGAAACAGTGCATGGGAGATTGTTCCTAGACCGGAAGGGAAATCAGTGGTGGGTTCGAGATGGATCTACAAAGTTAAGCAGGCAGTTGACGGGAGTGTGGAGAAGTACAAGGCAAGATTTGTTGCCCGAGGCTTTTCACAGATAGAGGGGATCGATTATGAGGAGACCTTTGCACCTGTCGCAAGGTATTCTTCCATACGGACGATTCTTTCTCTCTCAGCGCAGATGGGATGGCACATTCATCAGATGGATTGAAGACTGCGTTCCTCAATGGAGTCATTGAGGAGGAGGTGTACATTGAGCAACCCGAAGGCTTTGAGGTCTTCAGCAGCGAGTCGCATGTGTGCAAGCTCAAGAGAGCGCTGTATGGGTTGAAGCAAGCACCACGTGCTTGGTACACACGGATAGACAGCTATTTCACAGGACTTGGATTCTCCAAGAGCGAGGCGGATCCTAACCTATACCAGATTGTGGTGGAGGGTAAGTTGCTTATCATTGTACTGTATGTTGATGATTTGATTCTAATGGGTGATGAGCTGTTGATACTGTCATGCAAGAAGGATCTTGCTACAGAGTTTGAGATGAAGGACTTGGGCCTCCTTCATTATTTCCTAGGATTGGAAATATGGCAGCGCAGTGGTGGACTGTTTGTTTCTTAGGGCAAGTATGCTCGGGAGATACTGGAGAAGTTCAACATGCATGGCTGCAAGCTTGTTGATACTCCTCTTCCTGGAGGTTGGAGGAAGGAGGATGCCACTTCGGGAGAAGAAGTGGATGCCACTGTTTATCGACAGTTGGCGGGGTCGCTGATGTATTTGGTCAATACACGACCTGATATATGCTATGCAGTTAACCAGCTTTCACAAGCTATGGTTAAGCCTACCAAGCTCTTCTGGAAGGCGGGCAAGCATGTATTGCACTACTTGAGAGGCACATCGGGATATGGTTTGTGGTACAGACAGGAGGATGAGGTGAAGCTATGTGGCTTCACGGATGCAGATTGGGCAGGGAGCCCAATGGACAAAAAGAGCACATCAGGAGGGGTCTTCAGTATCGGATCGACAACAGTTTCTTGGTACAGCAGGAAGCAGAGATCCGTGGCACTCAGTTCAGCGGAGGCCGAGTATATGGCAGCAAGTTTGGCTGCATGCGAGGCTATATGGATGAGGAAGATCCTGGTTGGTTTGTTTGGTTCTCATTTGGATCCTACTGTGATTTACTGTGATAACCAGAGTTGCATTAAACTCTCGGCTAATCCTGTATTTCATGATAGATCTAAACATATTGACATCAGGTACCATCATATCAGAGATTGTGTGCAGCGGAGGATCATGTTACTTTCGTACATTCCAACGGAGGATCAGGATGCTGATATTCTGACGAAGGCTCTCACCAGGAGCAAATTCGAGTACCACCGAGGCAGGATAGGGGTTGCTGATAATCCATATCTTGTCGAGAGGGAGTGTTGAGATTGCAACAAGATGATGGAGCTTAGTGAAAAGAGTCGCCTTCACTAAGTGGGCCCGCAGGCTATTTTTGGCGCAAGTCTATTTTTAGACATATGGATCATGTCTATGGATTGCAGGTTGCTGTTTATGGATGATTGGTCAAGTTGGGAAAAATAGATGGACTTCTATTTTTGATCAAAGTGTGAGTGATCACAGTGTGAGTGATCAAAGTCTATTTTTAGACTGGCTGTCAAAAATAGAAAAGTCAAATATTATTGTCTCATAATAATATTTGGACTATAAACTTGATCTTATTCTCTTGGAGCACTTCAGTTTGAGCTACAGAGGTGGCACATGCAGCTGTCAGAAGGAAATACGCTTTTCTTATGAGTCAGTTGAGTTGTTGCATGCATGACTTCAGTTAGAACTCAATCAGTTGAGTTTGGTGGAGTTGATTGTGGAGTTGATGGAGTTGTGTTCAGTTTGACTTGGTTAAACTAGTTGTAATTAGTCTAACTGCAAATAGACTAATGATGAGTTGTTAAACTAATTATTAACTCATGATGCAACTAATGAATACATCAGTTAACTCAGTTGCATGTCAGTGCATGTTCAGTTCAACAGGGACAGGTGGTAGAGAATCAGATTGCTATCAGTTGTGACTATAGTTGTGCACCAGATCTTGCACAATCAAGGGATTGAGTATGCCAATGAGTTTGCTCACGTATTTTCCCAGTATTGTAGCCTTTGCTCACGTCCAACAAAGTGTGAGTGATTATTTTGAGGTGAAATACGAGTTTGGTGAGCCATTCTCATCAGTTCTTGAGCAGGTATTGAGCAGTGGAGGCATGCAAGCAGTGGAATAGATTTGGAGATCAGATCTGAGCTATATTGTGTGTAACAGTGGAGCTGGTACTGGATTGCTTGTGATAAGCATTGTACTTTGTAATGTTACATGTTCTCAATCATTAATATACAGATGGGGTTTTTAGCGAGATGCTTTCCCCGGGATACATACTGTGTTAATGTGTGAATGCTCTTGATGTTTTATTGTTATTGATGTTGCTATATTGATGATCAACGTAGAGGAGCTTATGTATTGTGTATGTATTCCGCAATAGTACATGATCAGGATAATCTCTGTTGAATATGTGTTAAATTATTCAAAATTTCTACAATTCTTGAGGCTTCTTCTGGCATATTTCCAAGTTCAGCTCTAACCCTTTGAATTACCTCACTAACCTCTTTGACCAAGTCATTTCATTCAAATATCACTTGTATAGATGGCCAAATATCATTGATCGAGTCAATGATATTGGCCCATAAAAGTTTTTTTGCTTGGGCTACTGGCTCTTTTAGTGTCAACTCCTTCTCTAAGTTCTGTAACCTTTCATTCAGCCCATTTGACTTCTGAGTCATTCTTATGGATGATTTGAGCTAGTTTCCTCTCATCCTCTAGATTTTTTATTTGTTCCTTAAGCCTATTTATTTCAGTGGTTTGGATGGACATATCCTCCATGGCTTTGACCAATTTAGTTGCTTCATCACTAGGGTGAGCTGTTGTTGTTGTTGAACCCATTGCTAATGTAGTTGCTGATGCAGTTGGAAGTGTTGTAGCTAGTGGAGCTACTGGGGCCAATGAAGCTACCAAAGTAGAAGGAACTACTGTAGTGACTGTAGGAATAGCAGTGGCAATAACTGTTTCAATGTTGGCCTGTTTCTCCTGTACTAACCTGTCCATTTCATTCTCCATTTCTTTTAATTGGGCATTTATTTGAAGAATGAGGTCCATCACCTCATCTTTTTGGATTTGGCTCTCTAGAACTTCCTTATTCTATGGATGTTCAGAAGGAGGCAACTTCAGTTGCTTCTTTAATGCAACAATGTCTTCATTTTTCTTCTTTAGGAGATTTTTTGTTGCCTTGATGTCATTTGGGTTGTAGCCTATCTCAATAACCAAGTCTTCTAGTGACTTGATTCTGCTACCCTTTCCCTATGAGGATGCTTTCTCTAGCTTAAATTGTGCTGTGATGTTGTCTAGAGAATTTTGAAGTTTCTGAACACTCATGGCCTTTTTGGTCATCGTTGAGTATATCATTTCTTCTACCTTCTTATGAAATTCAATTTGATCAATAGGGTGAACATCCCTGGCCAAAACGTCAAATTATGTTTTCCTGTAATCGACTGATGACTTAGGCTGCTAGATTGTAGGCTGCAAAAAGGTCATTTGCATTTTACCAGTTTTAATGTCAATAGCTGACAATAACCTCTTCTAATTGCTAGGACTCTGTTTGAAATACTGGTCATATGTTTCAACTTTTAATGCCTCATTTCTTAATTTGATCTCTTTATACTTCTCCTTTATGTATTTTTCCTTATCCACTGGTTTTCTTGATGATGAGACCTCTATGTTAAGCTGTTTCTAAATACTATGGGTATTAGAGGTGGAAGGCTGATGAGTTTCCTCTAAAACTATTGGAGTTGTGCTCTCTCTGACCCCTGCATCTGTATCCATGATTTGAAGTGTTTTAACTGTTTCAACTATCTCTTCTTGCTCATTTACAAGATTTAGCTTGGCCTTCTTCTTGTACATGATTTCAAATCTGTCATGTGTTGTATCTATGCTTGAGCAATAACCCTCTTCCCTGGTCCTTTTTGTATTTTTGTCTTGCAGGGCTAGAGAATGTAGAATGGAACTAGTATCCATCTATTTCTCGATATCTATCAATGTCTTTTCCAACCATTCTGACTAGTTGGCATATTTTTCAATGTCTACCCTAGATGCATGCATAAAAGGGCTCAATTTGAATTTGAGTCTTAGTTTGTTTAGGACTCCTAAAGGGTCATACTGCCATTTGAAACTACTACTGAACTTCATTTCCTGTAAACACTTGTTTGCTTCTTCTCCAACCTCCCTATTATTACAGATAAAAGGACCCAACTAATTTTTTTATCTTGAACTATGTTTTCTTCCTAGCTGATAGAAAATTTACATCATCTAAATTTATAATCTTCCTTATATATTCTAATGAAAATATCCTATTGGGAAGATATTTGGGCAGCTTATAGGGAGTGAGCTAGCATCCATATATTCTAATTTCAGTGTGGTTCTGGTATAGATACCAGCCTCATATTCTACTGTTTTTAGACAACTGTAAAACTCTCTTTATCTCCTCACTGATCCTAGGTTGATTGCTACTGGTTAGCATATTTACAACTGGATGAAAAAAGGAATCAATGAACTCCTTGTAGCTGAAAACAGTGGAATATTTTTGGATTAAGAGTGTCCAAAAGATGATAGATCTAGGATGGCCCTTAGTGTCTAGATTTTGGATAATAACTGGAAAGCTATCTGATTGGAAATATAAGAACATGTGGAACAATACTAAAGAGTATTTAAATACTCTTTAATTTGGAAATATGATGAATTGATCCTGGATCCTGTCTGCCAAGAATTAGGCAAAATTGAAAATTGCAGCTCGAGGCTTGCCTGGGCAAAATATAGAGAGGAAATCAAGTATAGGCTCATCTACATGCTCATTAGTGGTGTAGCCTATAATTCAAGAGAGCATGGTTACAATTTGCTTGCCTCTCTCAGAGAAAATAGTGGCAGAGTATGGAGGACTATCTGTAGGATTATGAGACTCTTCTAAGATAAAAGTTTGAAAGATTTGAGACCTCTTAAGAAGGTCCAACTTCAAATAGAGTTCAAGTAGGTTTTCAATGGAAAATGGGGTTTCATTTGGGTTTGGCTGGTTCTACAGCATTTGGTTTATTGACTCTGCAGTGATTGTAAACAAAATCTGCTGGTTAGGAGAGACTATGGCTCTTTGGCTTGAGCTATAGTAGAGTTGGCATAGGTGGATGATTTCAGGGAATAATTATACTTGTGGGAACAAGTATTTGGGAAAATTTGATTCCCATAGATGAATTTCATCATTTTGGTTCATGAATTTGTCTTTACTCCAACATTGGAGTTTCAATAGATGGCCGGGGAAACTGTGTCTTTGATTTGGAAATCTCTGTCAGCCAATGGGAAGTGGTCAACATCTAGGTGAGGGGTTTGCAAGGGTTTCTCATTTAGAATGCTTTGGGAAGCCATAATTTTGTTTATTCTATTGAATTATTGTTTATCTGGCTTAAGGAGTAGGGTTAGGAGCTCTGGAACAATGGGAAGGGTGAATACAGTATGCAGAAGAGGGCTTTTGGATGCACAATGGGGTTCTTTTAGTTTGGCAAGGTTTTTCAATTAATTTAATTAATTAACCTTTCATAAGGACTGTGCAGAGCTTAAGAATGGGGCCACTATGGTTCTTTCAAGAATACTTGGAAAAACGACAATTAGGTGTGCAGACAAGGTTCTGTGGTAGCAGCGGAGGTTTCTGAGGCTTCAATTGTCTATGTGTTGCTTTAAATTGAAGTCTGATGCTTCTTCTGGTTGTAAGTAAGGTTAAAATGGTTGAGTAGAGCTTCAAGGTTTTACAATTGGTCGACAGAGGCTATTTGTAATAGAATAACAACGAAAAGGGTGAAAAGGGCGACTTTTTGGCTTTTAATTGACAACGGTTAAGTTTTGGGCATAGAATTAATGAATGAAAAATGGGCGGTTTCATCCTACATGGGGCGGCAATTTTATGGCATATCACACTGCTTTTGAGTGAAGGGCAGTATTTTTTGAGAGCATGCGATATAACGTGGGGCTGCCATGTAGCAAAAGGGTGCTCAGGCAAAACCACGAATCTCACATGCTCTTGGGATTTTAACTGTCGAACGGTGGGAGCGCGTGAAATGAGTATGGGCCGTCGAATCTGGAGGTGGGATATCAGAGGGTTATCGCGTAGCGGAGTTGCGAGGGATGAGTTGGGGTGTGGTTGGCGGGGCCCGGGGATAAATAATGTGGCGGGTTTAAATATATTCAAAGGTTTAGTGAGGGTCGGAATTATAAAGTGGGGGTTTAAATACATAAAGTGGGACTATAGTTTAGAAAATAACATAAGGGATGAGTCAAAAAGGGTATCGGGGAGGGTTTTCAATGGGGCCCGATATATTTAACCTTTTAAACTTAGGATAAGGGGGTTTTAGTAGGTTTATTAGGGAAAATGAGATGAAAAAGGGGGAAAGGTAAAATGAAGGGGTAGGGATATCTTTACAAGGGGAAATGAAGGGGGAAGGGTCAAAGTAAAGGGAAAGGGTTTTTACAATGGAAATGTGTTAGAACAAGAGGAAATGAAAGGGAAGGGTCCTTTGGAATCAAGAAGGGTAAATCAGTGAATGAGAAGTAATGAAGGGGTGATGGAGGGAAATTTAGAGATGTAAGGGGTTTAGTGCAATGAGAGGATATTAGTGAATGAGCTTTAGTATTTAGGCCTAAAATCATATAGAACTTTTTAGGGTAAATACCCAAAGTATTACACAACTTTTGTGAATGTCCTCTTACCTTTGATAGTTCCTCCTACACATGAAACATATGATTTAAGCATGATGAAGGTGAATTTGAGCTAGCAACCTTGTGCATTCCAAAACCTCTTCTACCTACCCTTTATTTACCCTAACATTTTCTCTTCATTTATTGGGCGCATTTGAGTTTGCTGACCCTTTATTTATTTTTCTTTGATAAGCAAACTATCTAATTCTAATCTTATAACTTCCTATGGCTCAGATTAAACTGATGAGATCATTATTATTCTCTACCTAACTACTGATCTGCCAAGATTAAACAGTTTGGATAGATATTTCTTTCTCTATCTATCAGCATGAAATTTAAAGCATGAACGAATCAAGATTAAACTATTTGACCATCATGGATTGTGTCATTTTTGACAAGCTGCACACAATCTTATTTTTGTAGGTAAAGTAAAAAGTGGTGGCATTTGAATTTGCATCACTTTTAGAATCTATTTTTTATCTCTTTTGGTGGGGTTCATATCTTAATTTCTTTTTTGATCCTTTTCTTTTAGTCCTTTAATTTTTCTTTTAGGACTTACCCTATTTATATTTTTTTATTTTTAATATGGGAAAACATTTTGCAGAAAGCAAAAGTACGTACAATATTACAAGACTAATCATAGCCAATTCAAAATTATGAATCCTATTATTCAATGACCCTAATAGTGGCTCCACATGGGGATGGAATTTCTGGTGAAATGTCATGAACTTTAAGATCAATAGCCTTTGAAACTTTGACTGTGGTTGCCTTGTAACTGCTTCTCTGTGATCTGCTTTATTCATACATATGATGGTGCACCTTTCAAATCTTAGGGCCTTCTCTTCGGGCTTCAACCTCAAAAGATAATCATCCAATCTAATCTAAACTTTGCAATGTTATGTACAATGAGAAAAGTAAACAACTGAACTAATGTTAATCTGGGGATAAGTAATGCTTCAACATTCTACCATTGATTGGTCCACCTGGTAGATCTATTCCATCTAACTGCCTCAAGAAAAATGCATTGTTACCTCTGTAACCATAAATGATATAAGGGCCTTGCCATAGGAAATCAAATTTACCATGTTTACCCTTTTCTTCTCTTCTGGAATCCCATTTGAGTACTTTTTCACCTATGTAAAAATCACTAGCTTTGGTTTCCTTATCAAAAATATTTTTGATTTTATCTTGGATCACTTGGGATTTGACATAGACTTCTTCCCTGGTTTGCTACAAATGTATTGTATGATTTGTCCTCTTTTGGATATCATTTGATTCCACTTGCAATTCTTGAATCATTTCATCACTGGCACTCCTAAAGAGGATGGAAAAACAACATCCATTCTATATACTAGTTGATAAGGAGATGTACCAATGGAATTTTTTGTAGTGAGTCTGTCTACCCATAAAGCATTAACCAACTTTTTGTTCTAGGTCTTCTTATTGTCTTCTAACAATTTCTTGATGATATTAACAAGGCTTTTGTTTGAGGATTCTGCAAGTCCATTACCTTGAGGGTAATAGGCTGTGGAATTGCCAAGGGTAATGTGGTATTAGTTACAAAAGTCTACCATTTTCTTGGATTTGAAGGCAACTGCATTATCAGTAATGAGCTTTTGTGGGCATCCAAATCTTGAAAGGATATTGTTTTCAAGGAATGAGATGATGACAAAATTAGTGGCTTGTCTAGAAGGGATGGGTTCTATCCATTTAGTAAAGTAATCGGTGGCTGTCAAAATCCATTTATGTTGGGCTGATGAGGATGAGTGAATTTCACCAATGGAGTCTAGACCCCATTGCTGAAATGGGATCTCTGTGAATATGGGTTTGAGGGGTAAAGGTAAGAGTTTCTTCTTGCCTACAAATATTGCATTTATGACAGGAGGTCACATATTTCTTGACATATACAAAAATGGTGGGCCAGTAAAAACCCACCCTTAAAATCTTGTCAACAGTTGATTTCCAGTATAGGTGTCCTCCACAATCTCTTGCATGAAATTCTTGCATAATTTTGTCAGCTTCATCTTTTAATAAAAAGTTCAACAAAATGCCACCATTATCTTTCCAAAATAAAGCATTGTCTATGATACAATATTTCGTTGATTTCATTTTCAAGAATCTACCTTTAGCTCTAGATAAACTAGGAGGAGCTTGTAAATTTAGTAAAAGAAATATAATATTTGTATACCAAGGTGAATCTAAAAAAGCTTCACTGATTTGTGGAGTCTCCATCTCTTCCTGATCATCTAGAGCACCAATGAAATTTATATCTAAGGCTTGACAGTTTGATTCAGCCATAAGTTTGGCTAAACCTTGGCCTTTGATTAGTTGTATGGGATTTATTTCAACATCGTATTCCAAAATAGTGGCAATCCATTTGCCCCTCTTTCCCTTAGGCCCATCCTGTGTTAGAATGTCCATTACTACTGAATTTGGAACATAGGCAATAATGTGTGAGTACCCTCTGAAATATTTAATAGCCTTTACTAAAGCAAGTGCTTGTTTTTCCATTATTGTTGGCATTATGATACAGGTGTTGTCCTTGATGGCAACTCTCTCAAATGAAAGATTACAGTATAGTAGGTTAACAACAAAGAATTACAAATCAGACTACACAAAATGAAGAAAGAGAGGTATACGCAGGTTCACCTTAACCAAGTTGCGTATACACATACGTTCACTGACCACAAGTAGCATATACGTACACACACACTTTCACAGAAGGAAAAGCGTATATACCTTAGAAAACTAAGTTTTTTTTTTTTTTTTGGTCCAAGGTATTTGGTCCATGTTATTTTGATCCATGGTATTGGTCCAAGGTATCTGGTTTGAGGTATTGACCCTAGGTATTTGGTCCAAGGTATTGGTCCCAAGTGGTTTTGGTCCATGGTATTGAGAAAGGCCTAAAACTATAAAAGGAGGAGAATATCATTAGGCCAGGTGTGCAAGTATCGAATATCCAATGAAGTGTGAGATCTAGTATGCAGGTTATTGGCTTATGGTGCTGTGCTTGATCTGAACTAAGGATGAACCTTAGCGGTTGATGAAGGATAAGATCTAATGATGGATAGGGATCTTAAGGCTTGAAATGAATTATCATTGTGTAGTTTGATCATGTATAGTCTAGATTTGAATACTAACGCATGTGTTATTTTGTAAATATTATGATCTGGGTATAACTAAAGTCTGGAATAGCTACAGAATTATGAATTAATATTTACAGATGTATACGCTGGTTGGCTTAGAGAAAAGCATTTATACATGCAGGTTCAACACATGGAAGTAGCGTATACCTTATAAAGTATGTTTTAGTTGTTTCTATTTGCTGTTGTAGAGTTCTGGGTTTTGGTTTGGTTTCTGGTTACTGTATTTCAGTGACAGTATTCTGAATGATCAGATTGATTGTGGCTTAATGATGGGTTGTCAAAGTGATTGATTGATTCAGTTATGGTTGATTCAGAAAGTGATGATTGAGTCTTAGTGATTGGTTGATGCAGATGTATTTGATGATTGAATTGTAGTTATGATGTAGCTGATGGATCCAGTCTAAAAATTTATGAAACGTGGTCCTTGGAAGAAGAAATAAGGTCGTAGCCTTCTGTAGGTCGCCGCCTACGTACTAGTAAACATATCGGCTAGTACAAGAGTTAGGAGGTTGTAGCTCCCTTCCAGTAAAAGCTGGAGAACGAGATAAGGTTGTAACCTTTTGCAGGGAGAAGCTCGCGTAATGGTATAAGTCTACACCAATACAAGATTGTAAATAGATTTTCTTATTATTAAAAGAAGACAGAGATGACAGCAATAGGTGGTTTTCACCCACATTGGGTTTCCACCTTATATCTTGGTGTTCATGTGTGTTGCTTATGTGTGATGCTTGATTTTGCTTTTTCTGCACTATTTAATAAATCTTTGATATACTGGTTAAAGTTCAATGCATGATAAATTGGGTAAATCAAAAGTTCTCTGCATATACGCTGGTTGCTTTAAGTATAGTCGCGTATACATGCTAGTTCACTTAGCTGAAGTAGCATATACAAATCTGTTTGGAAATTAAATTATTGATCTGATAATACTGATTCACCTCCCCCTCTCAGTATCGGTTCCAACAATTATATTATACTTTAGTGTAGCATCTCTCAAATATTTGCTGAAAAATGCAATAGGCTGCTCATAACCTTGATCATTCCTTTGCAACAAGACTGATGCAATAGTATGTTCTAAAGCAAAAGAAAAAATCATAAAATCTTTTTTGAAATCAGGACTTATGAGGACAGGTGTTTTAGTAAGGGATTCTTTTTTTACCTCAAAAGACTGCTTAGCCTCTACTGTCCACTTAAGTGTTGAATCTTTCTTTAACATGTTATTTAATTCTCTGATTAGTTCTGCTAAGTTAGAAATGAATCTTCTAAGAAAATTTATTTTACCTAAGAATGATTGCAATTCTTTAATGTTTCTAGGGTGACTGATGTTTAGGATTGCCTTTATTCTAGATGGATCAATTCTAATGCCCTCTTTTGAAATTATGTGTCCTAAGAGTTTACCTTCTTCTAGACCAAAGCGTATATTTTTGGGATTCAAAGATTATCTGATTTGGAAAATTCCGTGATATCATCTTGGTAAGCAACTAAAAAGTCATGGATTTATTTTTCAAAATCTATGTCCATTGCTCTTTGGAATGTTGCTCCAACATTCATCAA
Source organism: Pinus tabuliformis (assembly GCA_031772625.1). NCBI lineage: Eukaryota > Viridiplantae > Streptophyta > Pinopsida > Pinales > Pinaceae > Pinus > Pinus tabuliformis. Next base: position 1,780,625,150 of record CM062819.1, on the reverse strand, counting down.
TCCAAAAGGCATCTTCAAATACATGAAAGTACCCCAGGAAGTGGTAAATTATGTCTTTGCTTGATCCTCTGGTTGAACTAAGATTTGGTTGTTTCTAGAGAATCCATCAAGTAATGAAATTTTAGATGACCCTACTACCCTCTGGAGAATGTGGTCCATTTTAGGGATGGGATAGTTATCCTTTAGTGATACTTTGTTTAAGTTTATGAAATAAACAAAGAATCTGATTTCTCCTGTTTTCTTTCTTGTAGTGACTAAATTATAGACCCAATCTGAATATCTAATAGGTGCTATGATTTTCGCCTCATACATCATTTTTACTTCGTTTTTAATTAATGGCATAAGAACTGGATTAATTCTCCTAAGCTTTTGTTTGAAGGGTTTATGATCTTCTTTGATAGGTATTTTATGTTGAATAATAATGGTGTCATAAGACTTGAGGTCTTCATAACTCCAGGCAAAGATATCTTGAAATTCTTTAAACAAACTTATGTATTTCAACTTTTCAGCTGTAGGTAATGCCTTGGATAATTTAATAAGCTTGGGTTTTTCTTCTGTTCCTAGGTTGCATTCTTCTATGTCTGATCTTAAAGGCTCCATTTTTGGTTTCCTAGCTACATCATTTGAATCAAACAAATCTTCTAATGAGACTAATCCCTTAGGTAAAAAATTATTTTTAAGGTTCAAAATCTTAGAATCATCATTAACTAATTCTTCTATTTCTACTTTTTCTAAGTTATCTATTTCTACTTTAGTGAATTTAGTGGGTTTATTTACATCTACAACATTTATATCTATTTCACTATCCATGGTGTCTTCTACTGTACAATCAGTATCTATGTTAGAGTTTTGGAATTCTCCCTCAACATTCATAAAATCACAGATTTGAGAATCTTGTGAAAAAATATGCCAATACTTCAGATTATCAAGTATAACAGGCCTGTGTCTTACCTATGCAGTGTATTGGTGATTGGGCTGAAAGGCTAATCTGTAAGTGCTAGAAAAAGTGGCCAAACTATGAGCTTGCATGTTTTGTTTCCTAGGAATAATACCAAAATCAATTTCAAGAATTTCTTTAATCAGATCTAGAGATAATAACATTCCATACTTTGGAGGTATATCAACAACTACAATATCCATGACAATACTCTTACTCTTACCTGGGTATTGAAATAGTGTGACACACATGTCTTTTATTAAGCCCATGCACTTAAATTTACTAGAATAAAAAGAGAAAAGATCTTTGTATGGTCTAGTTATATCTAAATTCAATGTCTCCATGATTGCTTTTGGCATCAAATTGTGAGATGCTCTTGAATCTAACATAACATTGTGCAAGATTTGATCATGTATAGTCAAGCTAATGTAGAATGGAGGAACACCACTTTGTTCATGTTTGCCATTTACCTCAGGACTAAAGATTAATTTTGGTTGGTCATCATTTAGATTAACAAAGTCTTCTCCTTCATCTATATTCAGTGTTTCAGTGATTTGGGCTTTGTAGGAATCATTTCTTATCAATTTTGTTAAAGGAATTGATATTTTCAATTTGGCAATTTCAGTTTGGATATTAAATGGAGTCTATGTTTTGCCTAACTGAATGACTTCCTCCTTGGCAATTGGAGTTTGTGTAGTTTTTTCTTTCTTATTTTCAGTTGGTAATTCAATTTCTGTTTGGGTGTCTATTGCTTTACTATTTTCAATTCTTTGATTTGGAATAGTTTGGGAAGTAGTTGAAATCTGAATAGCATTTGAAGCTTGAGCATCATTTGATTTTTGGACATCCTTTAAAGTTTTAACAGTAGCTGATTTTTGAATATCAGCTGAAGTTTTGATAGTAGTATTTGTAATGTCCACAATTTTTGGACTGACTGCAATCTTTGGAGTGAAATTTTTTTGGGTTTCTCTTGAGAGAATTTGTAGCACTTTGGTTGTAGGAGCTCCCACTGTTTTCTTGGTTTGATTTTGGATAGTTTTATTAGTAGGGGCTTCTGTGTTTTTCCTACTCCTAAGGTTATATTGCTTATGAACTTCATTAATGGAAAATTCATAACCTTGTTTATAATCAAAGGACTCTCCAGATTGTAACTGTAATTGTTGTAACATGCATAATTCCTGTTCTTCTTGGGTAAAAAAAATAGTATTACCATCATTTATTCCCATTAGATTAATCTGAGTGTCTTGATATTCTTCATTTTGGTGAGAACTTTTAGCATAGATTTCTTGGAAAGGTGGTCTAATCTATTGATCAGGTGGCCCTTCTCTAAGTTTACTAGTGTTGGGATTCTTCCTACAGTTTGGATTTCTTATTTGAGGGCCTTGTTGTTGATTATCCCATTGTGGTTTTCTTTCCATAATTTCTAATATATGCACTAACTTTTCTAAACTTTTAGCCAAAGTATATATCTTAACATCTGAAGTGGATGGGTCTTCCTTAATGGTTACCCTCCTCTCATTTCTCATTCTAGCTCTTTTAGCCAACAAGTTGGCTTCTACACTAACTGCATCACTCTGCATTTGTTCTAGAGTTGGAGGGTTTCTTTCTCTCAATTGGTAAGACATGTCAGTGTCAAAATCATCAGGAAATTTGATTAGTGCCAAGTCTCGTGGAGGTTTGATATTTGCAGGGATTGCATTATAAATAGTGTTAAACCTAGTACAATAGTCCTGAACAGATTCATTAGGAGCTCTTCAAATGTTTTCATATTCAGATAATATTTGTAAAGGATTTTTCTTTCTTCCCATCTATTGATAAACAATCCGTGGAAAGCAGGTAAATTAGCAATATGACCAACAAGTAAACCTTTAAACCATTTCTTGACATCTCCTGCTAGTGTTTGTGCAAATAATCTGATTTGTACATCTTCTTCATCAATTTCATGTAATCCAAAGCAATAATTCATTTTATTTACATGTTGTTGTGCAGTATATTGACTAGTACCATCAAACTAAAAGATTTTACTTTGATAGTCTTGGGGCATGGCATGTACTTGAGCTTGTAAGGTCAAAGGAGCATATATGGCAGCCATGGCTAAGATTCTAGCTTGGATAGGAGGTAAAGTGGTAGTGCTTGAATATGAACTTGAAGGGCTTACAGCTGAGCTTGAAGGGCTTATTGATGAGCTTGAAATATTTGGAGATGTAAATAAAACTCTGGGTTGAAGAGGAAGCTTGGGGATGAATGATTCCGTGGAATGAAGTGTAGTCCAAATAATAGATGAGGTGGTACTAAATAAAGATGAATTTACATACTCTGAAGGAATGGTAGAAGGCTTAGGAGTAGAAGCAATTAAAGTAGCTAATTCAACTGACTATTGAAGATAAGCTTCATCTATGTGTCTTATCAAATTTGAGGTTAAAGCATCAAGTTTGTCAAAAGTGTCTAAACATGTTGATCTAAATCAAGATGTATAGTATTCTTCTTTGATTCAATAAATTGAATAAAAGTAGGATCTATTATAGTATCATGGAATGAAGTTTTAGATTTGGTACGAAACAATGAATGCTCAAATGATAAATCACATGGAAGATCCTCTAAGTTTGATAACTCTTTAGGAAGTGAATTTGCTTTTGTTAGCCGACTAATGCTCTCTTGACTTTCTACTTTATTTTTTTTCCTTAATATTTTGTCTAGATTATCAACAATTATAGTACTGTTTGGATCTGGATGTGCCCTAGTATAGTATGTTCTTTTGGAGGTCAAAATTTTTAATTTTTATTTTTTTAATGAAACCTTTTAACAACCCTAAAATGGCCTTAAGGTGAAAACATGAGGTTTAGGATTTCCTTTAAGGTTTATTAAACTGAGGATTGATTCCCCAGTATGGTCGCCACTATGTTATCACTCTAAAATTTCCCTAGGGTTGTCATGTTGTGTTTAAAGAAATAATAGAGGTAACCACAAACCTACTTTTGAGATCAAGATCTAGCGTTCCTACTGCTCAGAGAGGGCTCTCTCTTAATGATTTAACTTTATTGGATTAATTGATTTTAGGCTAGTTATTTAAACTTGGTTGGTTTTTGATTTGATTTGGTGGTGTAATCATTGATTTAGATGGATAGATAAGTTTCCTTTTTACCATTGGGCCATGGAGTCCAAATGTCAAGAAAACAAGACCGAATCAAGTTCTAAAGATAGTGTTCACAAGGCAAGGTAGCTGAGTAAATTTAGATCTTTGAGGCTGGATGGTGAAGTGGTTTTTTAATCAAGGTCAAGGAGCAATTAAGGATTCCTCAAACCGGATAATGAGGGAAATGAAAGAGGTCAATCAAAACTAGGGAGCAATGAGAATTCCCTACTTTGGATATCAGAAGAAAACATTAAAAAGAATAATTGTTTAAGATAGAGTGTACTTAAACAAATTCTGTAATAAAATTCTAGTTATTTCATTCAAATTGGAAAAAACATGTATGTTTGTGAAATACATAAAAAATTGACAATTTGACAAATGAAAGATACTTCACTGAAGTGGCCCAACACATGAATACTATAATGCAATGCCTTTATTACTCAGTCCAGTCTGCTGACTTGAAAATGTTTACAATAAACCCTCAGGTTTTTCAGATCAATGTAACTTTAGAAATGTTCAGCAAGCCACACTCTATAGTTCGAATTATGAACTATTTATACAAAAAATAGTTACAAAATATCCTAAACTGTTTTAGGAACTATTCAAGGAAAATAAATATCTTCATGCAAGAAGATAGAGACACCTAGGAAACTAAAAGGCTAGTTGTCCCTTCTTTTACTGATTTTGCTATTTTATGCTTTGATCTTTTGCTGCTTTCTCTCCTTTCTTGTTTCTCTACGCTGGATGTTCTATTACTTTTCCTTTTGACTCATACTCTTTCATCTGATACTCTTTAGCTTAGCTAATCTGCTACTTTTCTTTCACTGCTCTGTATTCACTATTTACCTTGCATTTTCACAGTAAATCATTCAACTTTTCCCAAGTATCTGTATCTGGTAATTTAATATTTACCATTCTTATGTAGACTTCATGAGTTTATGCGTAGTGCAAAGGTGGGTTTGTTTACAAAAATATGTCTTACCTCATGTTGGAGGTAAAAGAGGTTCTCAAAAGTCTGGTAAAGGAATTTTCCTATGGGCATCCCTTTCATGGAGGAACTATTGGCTTGTTCCTTTGCCACTTCTCTAATTCTTGAAGAAGAATCACACAGCCATATCACAAAGCCATAAAACCATATTTACAGCAAATTAACTCACAAACAATAAACTGGTGGAAAAGGCAGAGAGCCATCATGTGGTCTCTCATGCTCATGTATTTCTCTTCTTTTATTATTCAAATGATTTAATAATACATTTAAATACATGAGCAAGTGGTCTTAAGATAGTGCGTCTATCTTAGAGTCACTTGGTTGAGACATTTTCTCAACTTACACACTAATGTAGGAGAGCTAGTTGGAGAGAATCTCTCATCCAAACTAGAATCCTTGGTTTGAGGAATTTTCAATTATTTTATTTATTTAATTTAATAATTGGATTTATTATTGATTTTTAAGAGAGTGAGGCTAACATTCCTCCCCTTAATGACAAATCCAAAATGGACAAGGAACCATCTTCCAAGTTCTCAAGTTGATTCTCAAAAAACATTTTCCTGAAAAACCGCCAAAGCTGGATGCTGAAAAAAACTCAAATCTGAAGAGAACATGAATCAGCTGCATGACTGATTCATCTTTGAATGTCGCTTGACAACTCCATCACGTGCCAAGCTGCAAAAGGATCCAACTATCCTTTGCTTGAAAGTAGCATCCTATGTCCACTGACAAAATGTGATGAAGACCTACTGGCGTATCTGCTGATGATGATTGCCCACTGGCTACTTCGCTGATTTTGTTGAGACTTTTAGTCTGACAACCACTTGTCAATTTCATTGACATTTTCCCCCCTTTGTCGGCTGAAAGGAGAGACAATCTTTCACTTGATTTCTGAATTCTGAACTCCCCCCCTTCAGATGTAGGAGCATTTCACTAGTGTACTCCCCCATTCAACTGCAAGAGAGTACCTTCTTCATTTTTACTGTTGGTTGCATTATGTGTGAGTGAATCCAATTGTAAAACTTGTATAATCTTCTGGCTGTGGATGACCATTCCCAGGGATCAATACATGAATAATTTATCTTCAATTTGGCTAACTGTTGTTGTTTATTGCATTTTGTTGATGAATGATTCTTCTTGCCACAATGGTGAAAAGGATGGAGATCAAAACACTGATCTTCTAGATGACCGGTTCTTTAACAATGAGAACATTTCAGTTTGTCTGCAACTTGAGTTTGTATGTATTGTTGTTTGTTTGCAACTTCCTCGCGGCTTGTTGATTGTATTTGATCAAGACATCCTGCACTGATGAACTTGATCGGATTAGAATAATTGAAGATATGCAAATTGTTTTCATTTTTGTCATATCCTAATTCGCGTCGATTTCGATTACTTTGAATTTCTTCCCATGGCTTGATGATGGTTTTGGAAGAAAGTTGAATTGGAACAACTTCAACGCTTGAAGCTGGTTGATGAATGAAGTCGAATGATCAGCTATCTTTGGATTGGTCAAAGACTTGGAAGCGACACGCTTCTCTTGCAACTCATTTCTTTGTAGTTGCGACTCCAGTTGAAGGAACTCAATCGTTTCATGTGCATGTTGAATATGCACTTGAATATCAGCAAGAGTGGTTTTGCTGATGTGCACCATGTCACTAGCTGATGATAACATTAAATTGTTAATAATTTGGGACAACTGAATGTGTGTTGCCATGTTTCCTTGCTTACTTTGAAGTTAGGCTTTCTTGGTGTAGAAGTCGTGCTTAAAAATTGCTCACTTGAGTCGATCACTGAAATGACACACTTGCTTGTACTGGTTGTTGATTGCTGATGCTTTTAAACACTTGCTTGAACTGCTGATTGTACGCTCGCTTGATGACGATCACTTTGCTTGAATGAAACATTATGAATGCTTTAATGAACTTTACATAGGCTCGCTTGTTGTGCATTGAACTGTTGTACTTGATTTGGTTACTTGAAATGCTTGCTTGCTTGATTGTACTTGCTTGAAATACTTGTTGTCTTGAACTATTGTGTGCTTACTGCACTTAGTGATGCACTGAATGTGCTAAAAAAATGATGGGTGTCAAACACTGTCGAAAAGGCACCCAAATGATAAATGTTCAAGTGACAACTGATTTGACTTAATGTATGCACTGTAACAAATCAAATGAGGGTGTCAGTTACAACCGAAAAATGCATCCGGACAATTCAGTTTAAAACAAAAAGTATTGTTGATGTCGTTAGGCTTGAAGTGCTTGATTTGTAGCATCCTTAACTTGATGGTGTGAATTAGTTGTTCTTAAATGTTGTTGTAGAATATTACTTTTATTAAGTTGATGACGTGACGCTTTGTTCTTATGAACTTAATTGATTATGGGAGCTTTGATTTCAGGAGCTTTATCGATGACTTGTATATGTAAACTTTCTTATGTGCATGTAGTTGTTTTGTTTAAGCATAATAAAGAAATAATTTGAGCACAAGTCATGCACATGCATTCATTACACACGGTGTACCTAAAATCCCTTTATTCAATTTCGAGCAGATCTAGGATACAAGCACCACAAAAATTACGTCTTTATTAAATATTGAAGTACATCAATCTTCACCTTCACAACATTGTGAATGAAATTTCTCAAACAATGAGAACTTCGTGAAACAATTTGTTTTCAAAAATGACTCACCCGCTTTCTTCAACAAAATATGAAAATGACCTCCTTAACAATACACCTTATCACTCCATTACAAGGAAATGATCCCTTACTTTATAAAAAATTCTCACTCATCACTCCACACTTATAAAAAATGCACACTTATTGCTCCAAAATTACAAAAATAAATTTACCTTATCTCTCCATTACAAAAGCTTCATTGTCACACATAATCACACTCTATAACTTTATTACTCCATTATATAAAGAATGCTCAAAATTTCAAAATAACTCCTTAAGTAACTTTTCAAACAAAAAAAACTCTTTATGAAATCACGTGAAAAGTGATATAAAGTTACTTTTAAAAAAGGTGAATAAATTTTGGATTTTAATTTAAAACACGTACACCATTTCCTTTAAAAAACTATACGTACCATACCATACATGTTTTTTTTTTTTTTTTTAAAAGCTTTTTCATGGTATACTTTGAACGGTGCTCACAAATTCCAATGATCTTTCTTCTCGATCAATGTATACTTATACACCAAATTCTGCTCTTCAAGTTCATCCACTCAAGCTCTACGCAGGAAGCTTCTCAAGGTTGCTCCTCCATGCCTCTGTCATACACACCGTATGGTATGGATGTAAATTCAGACCTAGCTGTTGATGGCACAACCAATGGCGCGCTAAAAGAAAGCAGGAAAGAAACTCAAACCAATTCAGAAACTGCAACTCGGGATGACTCATCAACTCTTAAATGCAAAAGAAAGCATATGGCTGAATCACATTACTTCATTGAATCTGGAAAAGCCGCGAATGGAGATGGACAATCAGAGTCTTTAGAAATGAAAAGGAGAAGACAACAGATCGGTGTTATAAGTTGTTCTTTAAGTTCAAAAGATTTGAAGGCTTCTTTGAAAACAAAAAAAAAGGCGTCCTCTACTTGACGGGAGAAAACGATTATGGCGTAGAGCATCACGTAAAGGACTCTAGCAAAGCAAACCAGTCAAGCTCATAAGTGATTTTAATGGTGAGCAACTGAATTCAGAGCAAGTGGTGTCGAATGCTAATAATCAGCAGAAGTTCTTTCCTTTAATAAATGAGTGGAAAAAAGGATATGGCAAATACTTGTGTGGTATATCTAAAAACCGACTAGCTATGTCTTAGAATGTGCATTCGGCCTTCAATTTATTCAAATTTAATTCTATTCTCCAAACTAGTGTTCACAATATTTCAGGAAAGTTACCAATTACAGTCTAATTTATACTAAAAATTGACCTGCTTCCTTGTTAGTGCGCAATTGTGTATCCACAGGATTGAGATCGTTGAGGTAAATCCTCGAGCTGCTCTGTTCAACAACATTCGAATCTTTCAAACCCAACGCTCGCCATGATAACAGAGATGTCTCCAAGGTTAAAGCACATCTCAAGTCCAGAAATATGCAAAGTTTGATCAAGCAACAGAAGATCACCGCTCAAGACTCTAGTACAATTTTTGCCAAATCTTTGCCGACAAAATTAGTTCTAGACCACAACAAATAATTGCCTTTTTATCGATATGATTCACCGGTCTGGCGTTTCTATAGGTCTCTAACACCACAGCGATAGGCCCTCCATTTTTGGGAACGTTATTCGATCACCGAGTTTCTTCTACAAAAAAACAACAAAAGAAATCATAGATCCTCCTTAATTCAAGCTTCAGCGTCTGATATATCATTTTCACTCCTCGCAACTAACATTCTCACTCCTTGGACTAGACTCAATGATCCGATTTTACCATGGAAATAGTATCCAGATCTCTAGAAGCGGAAAACTTTTAAAATATTCGGGTTTGAATGCCCACTCACCACAGTAGCTTTTCCTAATGGCCTACAACATCTCTTATCAACACAGATCGCTCTGACACGCACAACCTCCAACACTTTTCAAACAACAATTTTTAAACAACGAACAAATATCACTAATCTGGCCTCCTCTCACAATAGATTTGAATGCACCAACGATCTATTACACTTCTCCTTAGTTTCAAGTCTCAAGTGTGCACCAACGATCTATTGCATAATCAGCCATATATATAGAGAAACTCAGCGCTTTCTAAGGCTCCGATATACCACATGAAGAAGAATCACACAACCATATCGCAAAGCCATAAAACCATATTTACAAAAAATTAACTCACAAACAATAAATTGGCAGAAAAAAGGCAGAGAGCCATCATGTGGTCTCTCATGCTCATGTATTTCTCTCTTTTTATTATTCAATGATTTAACAATACATTAAAATACTTGGTTGAGACATTTTCTCAACTTACACACTAATTTAGGAGAGCTAGTTGGAGAGAATCTCTCATCCAAATTAGAATCCTTGGTTTGAGGAATTCTCATGATTTTATTTATTTAATTTAATAATTGGATTTATTATTGATTTTTAAGAGAGTGAGGCTAACAATTCTCTTATCATAGTCTTCATGTGGCATCAATCTGTCATTAATCACTAGTGGATTAGGTAGACCTTTCTGCCTCAAAGTATCAAATTTGACCATGAACCTGGCTATTGCTTTCTCCATGGTACGGCATTTATCCTCAAGTTGTGTCATTAGGTTCCTCTTGGTGATTACCTTCTTCACTTCTAGTATGGTCTCTGTTCTGTCAGCTATTCCAAGTTCCTGCAACTCATATTTGTTCTTTGAGTTAAGGAACTGGATTATTCTCGAGGCTTCTTTTGGCATATTTCCAAGTTCAGCTCTAACCCTTTGAATTGCCTCACTAGCCTCTTTGACCAAGTCATTTTGTTCAAATATCATTTGTATAGATGGCCAAATATCATTGATCGAGTCAATGATATTGGCCCATAAAAGTTGTTTTGCTTGGGCTACTGGCTCTTTTAGTGTCAACTCCTTCTCTAAGTTCTGTAACCTTTCATTCAACCTGTTAGTGTCAGTCTTTGTAGCCTTCCTCCAGTGATCAAACATGCTCTTACAAAGTGATTTTAAGGTGTCAAGGTCAAATTTTATCATTTCAGTGAGTCTTCAAGTAAAATTTGGTCACTAGGCATTAGGTCTAGGGTTTGCTTTCACTCCTTTCAAAGTTGTCCAAATGTCGGTCTATGTCACTATTCAGCTGAGTCTACCATCATTCAGAGGGTTGTCATCATCATCCAGGTTTCAATGGGTCATTTTACACCTTGTTCATGCTTCAGTTGCGCCTAGCTACGGTCATTTCCCTCTCCTAGGGTTTTGAAGGCAATTTCTCTTGGATGGTCTAATCATCAGCAACACTTGTATCCTGATGTTCATACACCTTCCCCTATCCTTAATGTACCTTATTAAACAATTCCCATCACTGAGATCCCCCAAATTCCTCATTTTCACACAAACCCTAGTTTCTTGCTACAAACCTTGTTTTCTAGGCTAGGCCTGTGTTTTGCCCTTTTGGACCCCTTCCCCTCACTCAATTTCAGAGATTACACTTTCCCCTACTTCCTAACATCCCTCCCTATTTCCAAAAATTTCCTCAAGAATTTAGAAGCTCCCTATCCCCTTCATTTCTCTTCATTTTGACAAATCCCCTGTTCCACACATCAGGATAGGTTTCACTCAAATGATGTTTCTGAGCAATAAAAGATGAATTTTTGAAAACTGAGAGAGGTTTTTGTCCAGAATATGCCAAGGAAGAAAAACCTCCTTCCCTTTTTACACAGGTGTCATGGTTTTATAGAAATGTCAAAAATAAAATTTCCTCGGGAGAATTGATGCATCTCTAAAGTGACCTTGGAAAAATCAAGTTTTCTTCTAGCTTGGTTGGTCAAATGATTTGCTTGATGAGTTAAATGATAACTAGACACAAATATATTTTCAATGAGCTATCATGATCTCAATTTGAAGTTGAGGAAGGCATTCAAAAGTTGACTGTAACAACACTCTGCCTTGAGGCAGCCTCATTTGGCACATTTTGACCAGTCTTGGGAGATTTGATTTTTTACAGGGAAAATGAACTCCAAATTGAAAATTTCTAGTTGGGTTGAAAATTAGACTCAAACACCTTTCCAACGAGCTATCCTGCACTCAATTTGGACACCGGGAAGGCCTCCAAAAGGCTCCTGAAAAAGGGCACAACTCATAGAGGGAGCGCGACGCACTGGGAGAAATTTTCCAGTGTAAATTTACACTAGCGCGACGCACATGGGAGGCGCGGCGCACAGGGCTAAAAGGCCTGAATTTCATTGAAATCTTCCTCCAAATTGAAAATACTTCATTCTTCCAAGTAAGTAAATCATCCCTAAGTGCCATTGCAAGAGTTTTCATCCTCCTTGATGGTGTGTAAATAGGTGAAAAGACAAACCCTAGTTTGCTGCACAGTGTACTGAAAAACTATCTAGGGTTTTCAAAGGTTGTCATTGTTGCTGTTTGCTCCCTGCAATCATTTTCACATTCCTCCACTACACTCCCCTCATTTCATATCCCTTACCCCTCTCTCATTCACATTCATCCTACCCCCCTATCCCCAAAATCCTAAACCCTAACAACAAATTCCCATTATTACCCTAAACCCTAATCCTCATTCCCCAAACCATATCACTCCCTTATAACCCTATAGTCAGCACAAAATCCCTCATTCACAGTCCCACTCATCAATTCCATTCATCAAATAGCAAACACCTATTCTTGATATAAAATCTATTCATACTCATCATTGAACATCAAACAGTGGCAAATATGGAAACTGATTTAGCTTATGAAAGGGATGAGGAAACAGTGAGTGATTCCTCCCAAGAAATTCATGCACCGAGAAGACCACATAAGGGAGGAAAACACATCTGAGAGGAGCCCACTACACTCACAGAGCTATTGGCTTGTCCTCTTGCAGTAGCATGTTTCAAACATCAGTCAGACCGCTACTATGCCGGTATTCATCACATATCAGAGAGGCAGTAGACATTTGTTTGCAGCAGCAAAGCGAGTGTTATCTCCACCCGGGGTGGAAGGGACCTCGCTTCTGACATCAGCACTACAGGGACATGACAGAGGTAAGGAGCCAATGCATGATGAGGGGCTTTCAGGTGAGCCATCAGCTGAACGAGAGACCGAATTCGTTCTCCTTTATGATGATGATACAAATACAAAACTAACAAGTGCACAGCTCAAAGAGATCATCCAGGAGCAACAATCAGAGATCGAAGCATTATCCCTTGACTTGGAGAGGGCTAAGTGGAACATGAAATATCTGGAGCAGAGGAACAAACATCTTGAGGATCAGCAAGCGATCATGGAGCTACAAAAATTTGTGAGCATCGCCAAGCTGCACAAAGGAGAAGAGTTGAGCTCACGTCATTGGAGCAAGAGATTAATGAGGATCGGGAGGCCAAACTCGAGAGAGTTAACATGCACTTGGAGAGGCTGCTGGACAAGGCCGACAAGGACCATGCACTGCTGAGACACATGGCTTTCCACTACATGGCGCGGAACAAAGTATGCAAGGCTTGAATCAGGAATTTGAAGGCTAAATTGAGGAAAGCAATCAAGAAGCAAAAGAGGCAAAGGGAGCTTGATCGACTTCAGATATTGGCCGAAGCCTCTTTGGCCCAACATAACACTTCATAGAGAACCTCCAGCCCAAATTTCAAGAAATTTGGGGCAATTTTGGTCACATGGCAAATTTTTGGTCACAACACAGGTTTTTTCTCCCTGTGCGCCGCGCCACTGGCGCGACGCTTAGGATTGGGAGCTCCAAATCACAAATGGTTTGCATTTTTGGATTTAGCATGAAAAATCACGACTACGGGTGCTTTTACAAGAAATTTGGGCAAGATCTGAGTCTCCAGGAGGTCAAAAACACCCAAAAAATGACCTCTCTGCCCCTATTTTGACACACAGGAAGCAGTCTTGGGAGAATGAAGATTTGGAGGGGAAAAGGAGCACCAAATTCAGAAATTCGACTTGGGTTAGAAAGTAGACAGGATAGGATTTCTAACAGGCACACTTGGGCACATTTTGGACTCCTGAAAGTGCCTCAAAATAGGTTCCAAAGTGGCACGGCGCACACAGAAAATGGCGCGGCGCATACAGGAAAAAGGCCCAATTTTACCTCCGTTTCGCGAAATTTCGATTCACGACTTCTCCAAGTGGGCCTGCTCATCTACATTTCAGTTTTTTGGCACCTAAGGCGGCATTTAAAGTATTTTCACTCCATATTGGCTTCTATCCAAGTGGCAAAGGAAGGCAAACGGTTACCCAAGCCATTTGTCATGTTTGTAACGCTGCACCTGTAGCTAATGGTTGGCTTTCCACTTCCATTTTGTAATGATTCGAGTAACTCCCCAACCCCTGGGCGTTCTATCTCTTCATGGCACATTCTATATATTGTATGTAAACTATTTGCAAAGGGTTGGTTGGCTTGTAATTTCTGGGAGACTGTGGGAGAGAAACTCAGTTCTTCATTGTATATTTTGACAGAGGATTAATGAAAGGCAGCGGCTCTGTTTCATGAGATTCATGTGGTTGTGAGTGTAGAAAATGTGTTCTCTTTATGTTGCATATGTATTTCGTTATGTTTCACATTTCATTCATATTCATTTCCAGTGAAATTTTCTAAGTTAGATAAGGTAGAATTCATGTTTATTGCTCTGCCTGTGGGAAAGTTTCACGTTATGTGTTCTTCTTCTGTTGAAAAGGATTCATGTGTTCATGCCCTTTTCACCCTCCTAAACAATCTTTCCATTCCGCATTACTTCAAACTTAATTGCTAGACTTTCCGCCTGTCTTGCCTCACGAAGTAATCTGTGCCTTTGTGTTAAATTCTCTGTTCATTGCTGTCCATTGGTCCCATACCATCCCAGAAACCCAGCCATTCATAAAAAATTGTTTCTTGTATCCATATTCACTTACTAGCCTAAGATCAATATGTCACTATAAGTCATCTCAGACCGTTTCATTTATCTATTCACTGAGCGTGACTCGGAGAGAGCCCTCTCCTGTTCTGGTAGGGCTAGCTAGCAGACTAAGCGTGGTTTGTAGTTACCCTGAATTTTTCCTTCCTTCAGCCTAAGGCAGATTTAGGTGCTAACACAACCCATTTGACTTCTGAGCTTCATTCTTATGGATGATTTGAGCCAGTTTCCTCTCATTCTCTAGATTTTTTATTTGTTCCTTAAGTCTATTTATTTCAGTGGTTTGGATGGACATATCCTCCATGGCTTTGACCAATTTAGTTGTTTCATCACTAGGGTGAGCTGTTGCTATTGTTGAACCTGTTGCTAATGTAGTTGCTGATGCAGTTGGAAGTGCTGTAGCTAGTGAAGCTACTGGGGCCAATGAAGCTGCCAAAGTAGAAGGACCTACTGTAGTGACTGTAGGAATAGCAGTGGCAGTGGCCTGTTTCTCCTGTACTAACCTGTCCATTTCATTCTCCATTTCTTTCAATTGGGAATTTAGTTGAAGAATGAGGTCCATCATCTCATCTTTCTAGATTTGGCTCTCTAGAACTTCCTTAGTCTATGGATGTTCAGAAGGAGGCAACTTTAGGTTCTTCTTTAATGTAGCAATGTCTTCATTTTTCTTCTTTAGGAGATTTTCTTCTGCCTTGATGTCATTTGTATTGTAGCCTATCTCAATAACCAAGTCTTCTAGTGACTTGATTTTTTTATCCTTTGCCTGTGAGGATGCTTTCTCTATCTTAAACTGTGTTGTGATGTTGTATAGAAAATTTTGAAGTTTCTGAACACTCATGGCCTTGTTAGTCATTGTTGAGTATATCATTTCTCCTGCTTGCTTATGAAATTCAATTTGATCAATAGGGTGAACATCCCTGGCCAAAACTTCAAATTCTGTTTTCCTGTAATCTGCTGATGACTTAGGCTGCTGGACTGTAGGTTGCAAAAAGGTCATTTGCATTTTACCAGTTTTAATGTCAAAAGCTGACATTAACCTATTTTGATTGCTAGGAGTCTGTTTGAAATATTGGGCATATGTTTCAGCTTTTAATGCCTCATTTCTTAATTTGATCTCTTTATACTTCTCCTTTATGTCTTTTCCCTTATCCATTGGTTTTCTTGATGATGAGACCTCTATGTTAAGCTATTTTTGAATACTCTGGGTATTAGAGGTGGAAGGCTGATGAGTTTCCTCTAAAACTGTTGGAGCTGTGCTCTCTCTGACCCCTACATTTGTATCCTTGATTTGAAGTGTTTTAATTGTTTCAACTATCTCTTCTTGCTCATTTACAGGATTTAGCTTGGGCTTCTTCTTGTACATGATTTCAAATATGTCATGTGTTGTATCTATGTTTGAGCAAGAACCCTCTTCCCTAGTCCTTTTTGTATTTTTGTCCTGTAGGGCTGGAGTATGTAGAATGGAACTAGTATCCATTTATTTCTCCATATCTATCAAGGTGTTTTCCAACCATTCTGATTGGTTGACATGTTTTTCAATGTCTACCCTGGACTCATGCATAAAAGGGCTCATTTTGAATTTGAGTCTTAGTTTGTTTATGACTCCTAAAGGGTCATACTGCCATTTGAAACTGCTAGTGAACTTCATTTCCTATAAACACTTTTCTACTTCTTCTCTAGACTCCCTATTATTACAGATAAAAGGACCTATCTGGTTTTTAACCTTGAACTGTGTTTTCTTCCTAGCTGATGGAAAATTTATATCATCTAAATTTATAATCTACCTTATATATTCTGATGCAAATATCCTCATGGGAGGATATTTGGGCAGCTTATGGGGAGCGAGATAGCATCCATATATTATAATTTCAATGTGGTCCTGGTATAGATACCAGTCTCCTATTCTACTATTTTTAGACAGTTGTAAAACTCTCTTTATCTCCTCATTGATCCTGGGTTGATTGCTACTGGTTAGCATATTTACAACTGGATGAAAAAAGGAATCAATGAACTCCTTGTAGCTGAAAATAGTGGAATATATTTGGATTAAGGGTGTCCAAAAGATGACAGGTCTAGGATGGCCCTTAGTGTCCAGCTTTTGGATAATAATTGGAAAGATGTCTGATTGGAAATATAAGAACATGTGGAACAATACTGAAGAGTATTTAAATACTCTTTCATTTGGAAATATGACTAATTGATCATGGATCCTGTCTGCCAAGAATTGGGCAAAATTGAAAACTGCAGCTGGAGGCTTGCTTGGGCAAAAAATAGAGAGGAAAGCAAGTATAAGATCATCTACATGCTCATCAATGGTGTATCCTAGAATGCAAGAGAGCATGGTCACAATTTTCTTGGCCCTCTAAGAGAAAATAGTGTTAGAGTATGGAGGACTGTCTGTAGGAGTATGAGACTCTTCTAGGATAAAATTAAGAAATATTTGAGACCTCCTGGGAAGGTCCAACTTCTAATAGATTTCAAGTAGGTTTTCAATGGAAAATGGGGTTTCATTTGGGTTTGGCTAGATTTGCAGCATTTGGTTTATTGACTTTGCAGTGATTGTAAACAAAATTTGGTGGTTAGGAGAGACTATCCCTCGTTATCTTGGGATATAGAAGAGTTGGCATAGGTGGATGATTTCAAGGAACTGGTATACCTATGGGAACAAATATTTGGGCAAATTTGATTCCCATAGATGAATGTTATCATTTTGGTTCAGGAAATTGTCTTTACTCCAACAGTGGAGTTTCAATAGATGGCTGGGGGAAACTCTGTCTTTGATTTGGAAATCTCTTTCAGCCAATGGGAGGTGGTCAACATCTAGGTGAGGGGTTTGCAGGAGTTTCTCATTTAGAATGCTATGGGAAGCCATAATTTTGTTTATTCTATTGTTTATCTGGCTTAAGGTGTAGGGTTAGGAGCTTTGGAATAGTGGGAAGGGTGAATACAGTCTGTAGAAGAGGGCTTTTGGATGCATAGTGGGGTTCTTTTAGTTTGGCAAGGTTTTTTAAATAATTCAATTAATTAACATTTCATAAATACTATGCAGAGATTAAGTACGGGGCCATTCTAGTTCTTTTAAGAATACCCGGAAAAACAACGATTAGGTGTGTAGACATGGTTTTGTGGTAGCAGCGAAGGTTTCTAAGGCTTCAATTGCATGTGTGCTACTTTAAATTGAAGTCTTTCACGTCTTCTAGTTGTAAGTTAGGTTAAAACGGTTGAGCAGAGATTCAGGGTTTCAAAATTGGTCGATAGAGGCTGTTTGCAATGGAATAACAATGAAAAGGGTGAAAAGGGTGGCATTTTGGCTTTTAACCGACAACGGTTAAGTTTTGGGCACGAGATTAATGAATGAACAGTGGGCAGTTTCATCCTACGTGGGGAGGCAGTTTTATGGCATATCACACCGCTTTTGAGTGAAGGGCGGTATTTTTTGAGAGCACGCAATATAACGTGGGGCTGCCACATAGTAAAAGGCCACTCGGGCAAAACCACGAATCTCGTGTGCTTTTGGGATTTCAACTGTTTGACGATGGGAGTGTGTGATATGAGTATGGGCTGTTGGATCTGGAGGTGGGAGATTTGAGGATTATCGTGCGATGGAGTTGCGAGGGATGAGTTGGGGTGTGGTTGGCGGGGCCCGAGGATAAATAATGCCGTTGGTTTAAATATATTCAAAGGTTTAGTGAGGGTAAGGAATTATAAAGTGGGGTTTAAATACATAAAGTGAGACTATAGTTTAGAAAATAACATAAGGGTTGAGTAAAAAAGGGTATTCGGGGGGTTTTCAATGGGGCCCGATATATTTAACCTTTTAAACTTAGGATAAGGGGTTTTTAGTGGGTTCATTAGGTAAAATGAGATAAAATAGGGGGAAAGGTAAAATGAAGGGGTATGGATATTTTTACCAGGGGAAATGAAGGGGGAAGGGTCAAAGTAAAGGGAAAGGGTTTTTACAATGGAAATGTGTTAGAATAAGATGAAATGAAAGGGAAGGGTCCTTTGGAATCAAGAAGGGGAAATTAGTGAATGAGAAGTAATGAAGGGGTGATGGAGGGAAATTTAGAGATGTAAGGGGTTTAGTGAAATGAGAGGATATTAGTGAATTAGCTTTAGTATTTAGGCCTAAAATCATATAAATTTTTTTAGGGTAAATACCCAAAGTACTACACAACGTTTGTGAATGTCCTCTTTCCTTTGATAGTTCCTCCTACACATGAAACATAGGATTTAAACATTATGAAGGTGCATTTGAGCTAGCAACCTTGTGCATTCCAAAACCTCTTCTACCTACCCTTTATTTACCCTAACATTTTCTATTCATTTATTGGGTGCATTTGAGCTTGCTGACTGTTTATTTCTTTTTCTTTGATCAACAAACTATCTAATTCTAACCTTATAACTTTCTATGGCTTAGGTTAAATTGATGAGCTCATTATTATTCTCTACCTAACTACTAACCTGATGGGGTTGTTAATACGTATATAATATAAAAGTGTTATCACCTCCCAATCTTCTTTTTCTCTATTCCCATCCCTAATCCCTTACCTTTTGAATCAGCCCACCAAGATTAAATAATTTGCTAGATCTTCCTTTCTTTATCTATCAACATGAAATTTAAAGCATGAATGAATCAAGATTAAAATATTTGACCATCATGGATTGTGGCATTTTAACAAGCTGCACACAATCTTATTTTTCTAAGTAAAGTAAAAAGTAGTGGCATTTGAATTTGCATCACTTTCAGAATCTATTTTTTATCTCTTTTGGTGGGGTTCATATCTTATTTTATTTTTTGATCCTTTTCTTTTAGTCCTTTGATTTTTCTTTTAGGACTTACCCTCTTTACATTTTTTTATTTTTAATATGGGAAAACATTTTGCAGAAAGAAAAAGTATGTATAATATTACAAGACTAATCATAGACAATTCAAAATTATGAATCTTATTATTATAGGACCCTAATAGGACGCATACTACTTATCTCTATACTCAAGATTCAAAAAATATTTATAATGGACAATATCAAGAAGAATGCCCTTGAACCATTGCTCTCCATGAAGGGGAATCTCTGTTAGAATTCATATTGCAACATTTGAAAATAGAATGGTGAGCTCTCCAACCTTAACCTCTAACCCATTGAAGTTCATGGAAAACTCCTTAGTAAGTTGTAAATTATACCCTTGAATTTTTTCACAAACCCTGATACATTCCACTTGCTCTGATAGCTGGGTCCGAATTGATGAATGTGACTTCTTGGGGTTCATATCTGACAATGGTGCCTCCCTTGTGTTTCCTTCCCTCTGGAGTTGACATGGTCTTTTGCAGCAGAGGGATACTCTAGGGTTTTTAAAATGTAATCTCAATGCAAATTTAATTGGTGCAACAAGTGTAATAACAATAATGAAAAAGGGGCTCCAAATTAATCTTTGATGACAAATGAGGACATGAAACCCTATAAAATAGATGAATTAACAAAAATCACCTCTTGAAAACCCCAAGACAACTATTGCAAGCTTTGTCCTAGTGGTAGAAAATTTAAATAGATAGGAGCAATGCTAGAAGCTCAATGCATGGGAAAACAAACTAAATCACCTTTAAGGTACAAAAATAATAGGTGATGAGCTTAAATTTAGTTTCAATCATATGATATACTTTATATATAGAGGCTGTAAATTATAATTTCCATGTTTGGCAAGGGTAAACACAAAAACACAACACACAGAGAAAATGCAGTGAATGGAAAAAAGCGCATCAATGCAGAAACACAACGATGATGAAATTTAGTATTTTGTAGGTTTCCACGTTGTTTTCTTAGCTCATGCATGAAATTTGGAAATCATACAAAACCAAGGTACTGAATAAATCTAGATTTTGCACCTAGAGAGGCAATTTGACCACTGGGTTGAAAAAAATGCAACACGATCTGCAAGCGCAATGCTCCCCTACCTCTTTTGCACATTGACCATACATGACCACACAACGAGCTTTCTGATGGAAAAATGGAGTGTTGTGAGATCTTATGTGAAGATAACCATGAAATTAACCTCCCAAGGTGGTTGAGAGCATACTTGATGAGCGATAATTACAATTTGAACTTGATAACAAAAATAGTAGCACTTGGAAAAAGCGCAACATCATCCTCTTAACCGTTGTACTATTGCTGATGTCATGAATAATCATGATTTTACATTTTAACTGACTCAAGACACCTACAAATTTGTGCCCATGATTGTAAAACATGGCATCACAATCTTGCTCACGATTTCTTGATGCAACTTGACCCTATACCTACTTAACTTGACCCCTTTGGATCTAAAAGACCATTTTTGTGACTCTTAACACACTTTGACATATTTACAATGAATAATAAAATATTATTCCAACCTAAGACCTAAAGCTTGATCTTCCACAATATCGTAACCGCACCTTTATATTTTTAACAAAATTTGAAGGACAAAATTTATTTCTGACTACTATGACTATAGGATACTAACAAGATCCAATTGTGATCTATTTTCATAATTAGATTTGCATTAGGCTCTCTGAGAATCTGGTATTTCACGATCGATCCAAGCATATAAATATCTGGTATCATCATTTATGGGACTGTGACCAGAGGAGGATAATGATTCTACAATACATTCTGATAGTGGAACAAGATGCTGCCATTTTGACAAGGGCCTTATCAATAGGGAAGTTTGAGTTCCATAGGTGCAGGATAGGTGTGGTTGATATCCCTTTCTAGCTGAGAGGGAGTGTTGAAAAATGCAACAAGAAAGTCTCCATTTGATTTTTCCTTAGTCAAATTGAGAAAAATCGACTTTCCACGTCAGTAGACAACTTGGATGTAGTTAACTTATATGGCATGGCTCTTGTCACTAAGTTAGCTCAGTAAATTTGAGTTATAGGGATTGGATTTTAGTTAACCATGTGTGATTGCTAAATTTTAGTAATCCAGTTCAGTTATATCTAGTTGAGTTCAATTAAACTAGTTCTAGCAGTTGGAGGAACTAGTGGCAGCTCAGTCGTGCAGTGAGACAACAATCTAACTCAGTGATAATCCAATTAACTGATCAATCAACCCAAAATAACTAGTGCATGCAGATAATTCAAGTTCCCAGCTATGATGGAGATTCCATGGTAGTGTAACAAGCAATTGTAAACTAGATTGAGTGTGTAAGTGTTGCATGCAGGCAGATGATCAAACCTTAGGAATTGTGAAATCAATTGGAGGAAAATTCCTAAAACACAGGGGCTAATACTCTAGGAACTCGACAAGGAAATGGGGGTTCATGTAGAGGCAAAAATGGACAAATTTTGGGTTAGAGCTTCTCATTGAGCATAGAGATAGGTTATTCACTTGCAAGTTGAGCTCACAATGAGCTAGAAATTGTAATACATCTCTATTCATATGATTAATGCAAAGAGGCTTGAGGGGTTTTCCCTAGTTGGGTTTCCTTAGAGAAATACTATGCATGTGTGTTATTTCTTATTGCATGTCTGAGATTGTTGTTCTAAATTACGAATTGAATTCCATATATTAGTAAAGTAGAATTGTGTCTCTTGATTTAGATTAAAATTTCTTGAGAAGTTTCAATTATATTACCAAATTTCTACATACTCAACATGACCTGAAGCCATCTCTACATAGCCTCCCATTCCTACACAAGTTACTACACTAGGTCATGTCATAAGCATGTTCAAATCAATGCCAATCAACAAAACCAACAAGCCAAACAATCATCACACTCATCACACATCATGAGGACTACTAATCATCATCAGGTTGACATAAGGTAGATTCTGAACAATACTAAGACTGTATTGACATCAATGCCAACACCTAATCTTCAACATTTGAGGTTTACCTCCATACACTCTCCAAATCTGAAGCTGCAACTCTAAAACTGATCTCTAACAATCGAAATTCTTTCCCCCTTTGACATCAATGGCAAAGGTCCATTCCAACACTGAAGACAATGCAATTAATCTGCCGGATGAGAGAAGTACTTCTGTCATACTCAACACCATGTAGATGCAAACCAATAAATATTTCATGCAAGAAAAGCATGTTAGGTCCCTATAATACTAGTGTGTCCCCCCTATTGTTATTTTTGTTCCCATGTAATCCCCATATTGTTATTGTTGTGGCCTATAGAAGCCCACTATTGTTTTTGCTTAAGCAAGAGTCTTAGCTTCTAATTCATTAAAGTGCAAAATGCATTACATAATGTACACCAGTTCCCAAGGAACTATGATTTGAGTGAAAAAACCAAAAACTACAATTTACCCAGCCCAAGGCCTAAGTCCCCCTTACACACCACATTTCTAACCCTTAATAGGAAAAAAAAGGCTCCAAACTGTCAAACCACTAACAGCCAACTCCCCAGGTAGAAAAGGCACCTCCAAAGCTAAGAGCTCGGGTCGGAAAGACTCCCAAACCTGGAAAGCCATCAAGAACCTATTGTCTTGCATTGCTTGACTTGCATTTTTAATCCTAGCCATTGGATCCTCACGATCAATCCAACCATTGTGGACTATTTCGTATTGTGAAGATGCCCGACTTTTAACCAGAAAGTCCCACTGACATGCTTGATCCATCCTGACTGTTGATCTGCCATCCTTGATTTGATGGCCGAGGATCATAACGCACGGTGCAACCCTACCGAACAATACTGCATGATGAGGGTGGTATTGCAACAGACCCCACTGCCTCATGTTGTTTGATGTATGGGATCGCTCCCAAATTTCCAAAACCGATTCTCGCTAGAGCAGCGTGCGATCACCAGAGAACCACCCCCAATGTGGTAAGACGATCGCCGATGGAAAACTGGGGGTATTGCGGCCAACAAACGATCCCAGAAACGGAAAAATCATCTCTTCCCCTCTGCGCCTGTGCTTGAACCCTTAAACGGAACTACATCCTCCCTTCAACCATTCTGCTAAAAAACTGACACTCCCCTTTTGTTTCCCCCTGGGCTCTCTGGGCAAATTCTTTACTTGGTTGCGAGGGTCGAAAAAAGTGTGCCGCCCATAACCGATCGGTCCATGCAGAAAAAAGCTACCCATGCAGAAACAAAGTCAACAGGACCTAGCCTCGAAGTCCCTGTCCTCTTCTGCTTGCTCATGACACAAAGTTTTCACTCTGCACTGAGGCCACTCCTGCCACTTCATTGTTACCCTGATATCAGAACAGTTCACCCCTTGGTTGGCCAGTAGATCCACCAGTTTATTGGATTTTCTGTGAACATGGTTAAAACTAACTGTATGAAGTCCCTGGAGGTGACCCTGAATTCTCTGGAAAACCCGGATTAGCCTCCAGTGTTTTGAAACTTTCTTCGACTTTGTTCCACAGCTAATTCTTTTCACCAAGTTAATGATTAACTCAGAGTTCGCTTCTATAATCACATTCGAGTGGTTGTCCTACTTCAGAAACTCTAAGCATTGCTCCATAGTGATTAGTTCCGCCATGTTATTGGTAGCTTTTCCTAAATGGCCATGGAAGATGGAGATAATACCTCCTCTTTCATCCCTTAAAACCTCACCATAACCAGCTGTTCCTGGGTTGCCTTTAGAAGCTCCATCAATATTATATTTCAAATACCCTTCCGGGGGGGGGATACCAGACATCTTTCTCCGTATTTATTGAGATTACTTGCCTTTCTAGACTTTGAGGAATAAGCCCCTGAATACGCAACTGCCTGAGAATTTTCAAATCTGCCTCTGAAGGAGGATTTTTAGGATAATTATGCACTATGGTTCCTATTGTCTCCTTCAGTTGTTTTAAAATCATCTCAAAAAGGAGATGAGGGGGTTTCTTTTCTTCTTTAAATATTCTCTTGTTCTTTTCTTTCCAAACATTCCATATGATAAAATTTGGTGTTAGGGACTAGGCTGAGTTAAGCCATTCATAATCTGAAAAGTTTCTTCTCCAATTATTGAGGGTGTTAATAATACTCCCTTTGTCTTTGTTGGATTGACGAAAAATGATGGCAAAAGTATCCCATAGCCGGAGGTGAAGATGTAGCTATTGAGTAAATGTTCCATTGTCTCCTCTTGATCTTTATAGAGCTAGCATCTAGAAGGCCTTTGAACCCCCCTCCTCCTAATATTATCCCAAGTCAAGATTTTTTTGTGATGAACTAACCACATAAAGAGTTTGATCTTCATCCACCCTTGGTGCCTCCATAGGTTTGGCCAAGTCTTATCCGGTATAAGAGAATTCAGCTTAAGTAGAATTCCTTTTGCCTCCTTAAGATTAAAGGTACCCTCATTATTATTGCCCCATCTTAGCTAGTCTTGCCCTCCTGTTACTAAGATCTTCCTTTGATCCAACATTCTCCTTAGTATCTCTGCTTTTCTTTTCAAGGGGCTCTCCTCTCTGCAATTGATGTTTCTCCAGATTCTCCACTTTTTGGTATGCTGAGTATGCTCCCAGAAGTCCTTTACCTTAATTAATCCTTGCATATCTGTCTTGTGCTTAAGGTCTAAAAAGTCCTCTTTCAGAAGTATTGGTTCTTGTTGCCACTTATCCTCCCATAATAGAGCTAGGTTTCCCTCTCTGATTTCCCAGAAACTATTTTCTTGTACTAGGCTTCTGTTCTCCCAGGCTTTGTTCCAGATGTATGAGCCTTTTATATTTCCAGACATTCTTATGAGATCACTAGTTTGCCAGGAGCTAGCATATTTTTCCTTCTAGATATTTGCCCATTGGGCCTTTGGATTTTGAACCCAACACCACCAAAGTTTGGCCCCTAAAACATTGCTAAGAATTTCTTGATCATCCAAGCCTAGGCCTCTGTGGTTCTTGGGCCTACAGATTTTATCCCAAGAAACTAAGGCCCACTTTTTCCTTGTTTCCTCCTTACCCCACAAAAAATCTCTTTGGATGTTTTTGAACTGCTGTAAGACCCCTTAGGAGCTGGGAGGGCTGATAACATGAAAGCCGAGATAGCTTTTAGAACTGCCTTTGTGAGAACCAGCTTACCGGCTAAGTTTAAAGATTCGATGGTCCATTTTTTAACTTTGTCCTGCAACTTATTGATCAATGGTTCCCAGATGCTTTTATGCATTGGTTTAGCAGTAAGAGGGATTCCCAAATATTTTGAAGGGAGGGAATCCCTTTGAAAGCCTAGAATTCTGGAAATATTTCTCTGAATCACAATATTGGTATTAAAGAAAAAGATTTTTGATTTGGAGAGATTAACTTCCATACTTGTGGCCATGGCAAAGACGTTCAAGATTTGTTTATAGGTTGTAGCTTCTTTGACTGTGGGGATTCCCTATAGCATAGTATCATCTACAAATTGTTGATGAGTTAGAGCCTGACCATTCTCAGTTAGTTGAAGGCCATTAATCTTACTTGTTACTTTAGCATGCTTGACGGACCTACCAAGTCCTTCCATCATGAGAATGAAAAGAAATGGAGAGAGTGGGTCTCCCTGTTTGAGGCCTCTGGAAGGACTAAAAATCTCAGAGCGAGAGCCATTCACCAAAATTGAAAAGCTAGAGGAAGTCACTAAGGCCATAACCTACCTAACCCAATTATGATCAAATCCAAAAGCAATAAGTACTCTCTTCATATAGGTCTAGTTTACCTTGTCATAAGCTTTGGCTATATCTAATTGCATGATCATTCCAGCTTGCCTTTTGCTACTTAATGAGTGAACCAACTCTTGGACTTGAATGATGTTGTCTAAAATTTGTTTGCCTTCCACATAAGCAGATTGTTCCCCTGAAACTAGGGTAGGAAGCAGAGGTTTAAGTCTATTAGCCACTACTTTGGAAATTATATTGTAAACCACATTGCATAGAGCTATGGGTCTAAACTTATCTGGAGTTTGAGAAATATCTTGCTTAGGGATAAGGGAGATGAAGGAGGTATTGAGCACTTTCAAAATAGTTCTGTTCAACCTGGAATCCTCCACTACATTCAAAATATCCTGTTTAACAATATTCCAGCATGCTTTAAAAAAATCCACATTGAAACCATCCGGGCTTGGTGCTTTTCCATTCTGCATTTCTTTGAGGACATCACCTACCTCCTCTTCAGAAACTGGCCTGTTTAGATTGAAATTGTCCTCTCTGGATACCAGCTTTGGTATGTTTCTAGTTACATCACTGATGGACTGTTCTTTGTCTGAATTATTTTCCTGAGTAATTCTTTGGAAGTGCTGAACTAACACAGCTTCAATATTCTCATGGGAGGTGAGAAGATTCCCATCTTCATTCTTAATTGAAGATATTTTGTTGTGAGTTCTATTCGCCATGGTGGATCTGTGAAAAAATTTCATGTTATGCTCTCCTTCTTTTAGCCATTGAACTCGAGACTTTTGTCTCCAAAAAATTTCCTCTTGTTTACAGAGATTATCCCATTCTTGATGATATTTATCCACTTGGTTACTTTTGACTCTATCAAATCCATCCATGATCAGAGCTTGGTTGAGAACCTTCATTTTGTTTTCAATAGCTTTTTTTTCCTCAAAAATATTTCCAAAATCATTTCTGTTCCAATCTTTTAGTCTGAGTTTGATATGCTTTAATATTTTATGAAGAAGAAACATTATTGTTCCCTAAATCTGTAAATCTTCTGACCACCATTTTTTAATATTGTTGACGAAATTTGGGTGGGAAAGCCAGATATTTTCAAATCTAAAAGGTCTGTTTCTGAGAGTACCTATACCTTTGATTTCCAGTTGAACTAGCCAGTGATCTGAGCCTCCAAAGGGAAGAACTTTCGCTATTACTTATTTGTTAGCATAAGATTCTCTGAGATAATGAATCTGTCTAACTTTGAGGCTACTTGAGACTCTC
The DNA here is from genome assembly GCA_031772625.1 of Pinus tabuliformis. Taxonomy (NCBI): domain Eukaryota; kingdom Viridiplantae; phylum Streptophyta; class Pinopsida; order Pinales; family Pinaceae; genus Pinus; species Pinus tabuliformis. The sequence continues at coordinate 1,780,597,738 of CM062819.1, read as the reverse complement.
CTCCTCTTTTATTACTCCAAGTAAAGAGGCTAGTATTCGTTTCAGTATCAACAAGGTTCATATTGTCTATAAAGGTTTGGAACTCTAAAGAGTCTTTACTTAGAGTTCTGATTCCTCCTTTTTTCTCCGAAAGAGATTTGATCATGTTGAAGTCCCCTTCCACGATCCAAGGTATTCTTGCATGTTTGTCCCTGAGATCCACCAGGGAATCTAGAAACCTGAGTTTGTCATCTATTCTTTGAGGGCCATATACATTTGTGACCAGATAGGTGTACCTGTCTCCTACAGGTTGAATAACTACTGATAAATAGTTCCTGGTTGCCTCAACATCTATTATGCTAATTTTTTGAGGGTTCCAAAGAGTGAGAATTCCCCCCATGTATTCTCTGCTTTGACTTCTAGAAACTCAAATCTACTGAGCCATTTGCTATGAATTTGTCTTAATTTTTGAATGGAACATTTCATTTCTTGGATAAATATTATATCCGACATTTCTTGTTTCATCCTATTACTAAGCATTCTTTGCTTTCTCTTACTCCCTAGACCTCTGATATTCCAAGATGTAAACTTCATAATTAAAGATTTGTAAAGGAGTAGCTGGCTAGATCTTTCATCTTACCTGAATCTATCATTAGCTTTCCACACTCCATCAAGAGTTCATTCTACTTTTTCCTGCCTCTTTTCTTACCTGGGTTTCTTGTTGCTAGTCCCAGAGTTGTTTTCATCGTCTTCACACCTTTGTTATCCTGCTTGTCTATATTTTTTCCTTTCTCCAATGCATTAGCCTGTGTTTTCCATAAAAACAACTGCTGTATTCTATTGAGCTCTTCTTGAGGTACCGAATCTACTCCTCCTGTAGTTCCCTGAATCAGGAACCCTTCTAGATCTAGGTTTTCTTTATCAAGAATCTCCTATAGCTCATGGTCTTCCAGGTCCATTTCACTCTAGGTCATTTTCTGATCCATCTCAAGTTCTGTTTCACTCATCATAGTTTCTTTCTGATAATCAGTATCATGTGTTTGTTCACAGTCTTCTTCTTTTTCTTTTCCCCAGGATTTCCTTCCATTGCTTGATCTTCTTTTGTAATCTCTTCATCTTCCTCAAGAACTTGGAACTTATTTTTACTGACCTTTATCCCTTCATCTTGATGTTGCTTTGGTCCTCTTTTGCCGCCTTTTCCTCAATTTACCACTTTTTGGAAGCTATCCGTTTCCTTCATTGTGTTAGCTTTGCTATTATTTACCACTCTACCAAGTGGACAGCCTCTAAATAGATGCCCATGTTCATGGCATCTGTGGCATCTGAATGGAATATGCTCATAGTCTACTATTTGCACCCATTCTTCATCAAAAGCTTCCAAGATCACTTCATTTGGTAGAGCTCCTGATAGATCCATTTCCACACATATCCTAGCAAAGGAAGTGTATTTCCCTCTTCTTGTGGCTTCAGAAGCTTTGACAAAATGACCTAATTTATTGCCTATGGCTGTTAACAATTCATTTTGCCAGTAATCAAGAGGTAAAGAATAGAGTCTTACCCAGACCAGTACCGAAGTAAAAGTCTCATGTTTCGGGACAAAATTCATCATCCATGGCCTCATGTAGAGTCTAGCTGCTGCATAGAAGTAGGGTCCTCCTTCAAATACTCTGTCCTTGTCTTCAATATTCATGAACACCACAGTGAAGAATCCCTTTGACCCAAGATGTAGGTCAATGCTCCCTTTAGGTTTCCAATGATATTTGATCCATGTCTGTAATGATTTTTCAGTGGGCCATAGTCCCATGAACTTACAGATAATAGCATATGTCCACATGTGATCCCTGTGTGCTTGCAGAGTAGGATCATTTAAAATAACTCTGGGTGTGATCTCAGCTTTGGGTTTGCAGGGTCCCTTTTGTTTTTTGTCTTCTACCTCCTTTTCCTTTGTGTCATTGTTTTCCTTAGTTTTGGCTCCTACCGTCTCCTCTTCCATATTTATTTTCCCTTCCTCCATAGTACCTCTAGCATTTTCTAGAGGTTTCTTACCTCTACTGGCAATGGCCTCCTTGTAGGAGGGGGTGGAACTCCCTCCTCTGCGACCCTCCATGAGGAACACTGTCTGCAACACACTGAAAATCTTGTTGTTCGCCTTCGCTGTTCTGCTCCGCTCCCCCCATCGGCCAGGTCAAATGCCTAAAATGGGATCTAGAAGCCCACTATTGTTATTCATGTGCCCTTACATTATTATTGTTATGTAGGCTATGATTATGTTGTGACCCCTTAGACTCCTATATATACAAACAAGGTCATGTCATTTGTATCATCCAAGAATTTTTTATTTATGTAATGTAAATGAGGTTCCCCCTCGAAGAGGATAATTTTTAAGTCGTTGATATATCTTTTTTGCAAGTTGGTTGCATAACATTTGGTATCAGAGCTTTGGATTCTAAGGTTTTGCTGCTTCAAACAGGTCATCATGAAATTTTCGCTATAACATTTTTTATACAAAGTTTTAGAAGCTGAAATTGCAACCACACTGAGTCAAAATATTTTTGAACTTTTTTTTCTAGAATTTCATACCTTGGTTCACTACGTTTTCTCAGATATGGTTCGAGGAATTTAGGGTTTTTTTCATGATCTAGAATTCAGTCTCAAACAAGTGATCGAGGGGAAATCATCATAAATTTCTCTTCAAGCATCAGATTAGAATTTCATAAAAAATGATAGAAAGAGAAATTTTTTTGTTTCTTTTGTATCAATTTCAAGGCCGAATTCGGAAATAGTGACACGTGGAATTATGTAGAAGTGTGCTCTACTGAACTAGTCGATAATTAGGTCATTATGGGATATTTGACATAATATTATCTTGAAGAATCCAATTGTGGTCTGTCTGACTTTTGGCATTGGAATAAGACTTAGAGAGATACCATAGGAAGAAATTGCAGACCTTGGAGATCCAAAATTACAAAGTTATAGTCGTTTAAAGATCAAGCTCCTAAAACCAAGAAAAAGGTATGTATTTTGTTTTTACAAATTGCATAACTTTTGTTTGAAAAATCAGATTGAAGTGATTAAAGGGGCATAGTGAAGCATAGGTATCATTGTTTGATTCCAAATTGTCTAATAAAATGGATACACCTAGTAAACAACCATAAATTTCTTCTATGACACATGAAGAAGAGGAAGAAATGCAACATGATATATCAAATTTATGAAACTAAGTGTAACAAATTTCCTTCTCACAAAAAGTAACAAAAAATGAATTGGAAACTATTAGAGTCGGTCTTTACATCCCTCCGTCAGAGATCAGTTCTCTTATTGCATTTCATTTTTAGGTGTCTTGCTCGATTCACTTAGTTGCATTCTACTAGGAACATGCCATAATCTGATGGGAGGGTCTTGTCATTCATTACCCCTCATGCCTTATCATTGCTGACTCAGGTCTGTCCATCAAAATCAAGTTTTAAAATCACTTACAGTTCTGTTTTAGTCTTTTGATCAGCAGAGTCATTTCAGTCACTAGGTCTAGGGTTTCATAAATTATGTCTTCAACGTGTCCAATAATGCCAACATGACTCATGAGGGAGGTCCTTAATAAGTTTTCAGTTTCAATGTTTTCATCATCATATGCTCGACTATGAATTTTCTTCAAAACTCTGTTTTGAAGAAAATTCGTCATTCCGTTTTGTAATAAATTGCCATGTAATTTTCAAAATTTTTCAGTTGTTGAAATCTCCAGGCGTAGCCCTGGTCTTCCTTTGTAAAAACATGCCATTATCCCTGCATTAATTGCCAAAAGATTCATTATTCAAGTCAAAGATTAGAAGGAAATTTGAAAAGACAGAAGTTGTATTAAATGCAAAAAGTGCCAAAGTTAAAAACATTACAAAATGGGTTATTGAGAAGCAAAAAATTTAATCCATCTCTATATAAGATATTTCTCAAGTATTGATCCATTTGCATCAAGAGACATTTAAAAAATCCAAGAGAGAAGTCGATGTTGGAGTTTGAAGGGACAAAACTTTGAGTTTAGAAGGCCGACTGTGTGTTGGAATACAGAGCGCGACGCAATGGGAGAGGCCGCAGCGCACCCACAAAGCGCGGTGCATCTAGGCTGCGCAGTGCACTGGGCTTGTGCGCGACGCACAGAACCTCCAACATAAAAACTCATTGTGGCCTCAACTAAAATCAAACCCATTACTCCATGAGCCATGTTCATTTCTTGAAACATATTTTGCTGTGCCATGAGGTCAAAGGATATCAACTTGAGGTTTGGAGGAGCAAGTTTCTTGTTTGAAGAGCTGAGACTGTGTTTGAAGGGCCGCGAGGTGCATTGGAGGAGGTCGCGGCGCACACAGGCCACGTGGCGCATCGGGAGAAATTCCGCAGTGTAAAATTACACTGTCACGGCGCATCCAGGAGGCGCGGTGCACTGGGTTTGTGTGCGGTGCACAGAGCGTACATGCCAGTTTCATGCCACTTTGGTCATCAAAACTCACAATTTCTTATGCTCCAAGTAAGTTCAAGAGCTCTTCCAGTGAATTTAACTTGTGTGGGGTGTTGTTTAGAGGAAAGATTTAAAGGTTCAAGGTGTGAGAATATAAACCCTATATATTAAAAGTTGCTCCTTTTGTGTTGAGAAATTGGTGTTTTCAAATTATAATTTTGGCGCCAAGTTTATTTTCCCACTTGTGATCCCTTCCCTTTTCATAATCCTGTCATTGTAATTAATCCCTTATCCTCTAACCTCCCATCCCTGCTTCCCATTTTCCATATCCTAAGATCCTATCATTCCCAATCATACTCCCTTTCCCATATCACTTTCAAAATCCCTAAATTCCCACATCCCTCAAAGTGACTGTTGCACATTTTTAATTTCAGTTGGCAAGCTCCATCATCTACTTTTCCCCCTGTCCCATTTTCTTCCTCACAATCCCTCATTTTTCCTGAGGCACATTGGCATTGAAAACACATCACCTATTTCTCTTTGTCAAACCAAACACCCACTCAACATACACATTACAGCACCATGACAGAGACAGATTCGTCATATGAGCAAGAATATGAGCAAAGCAGTGACTCAACCACTGAGCTTAATGTGCTGAGAAGGCCTCGAAAAGGTGGCAGACATGTCAGAGAAGAGCCTACTTCTTAACTCAATTGCAGGCCTGTTATAGACATTTTTGGGCACTGCAACCCCAATCATAAATGTCCATAAACCAAGGGCTCTTAAGTCCCTAAAAGTGTTGTTCCAACCTCTAAATGAACAAGGTCAACTGATTACATCTTCTCCCAGAAGTTCTCCATGAAAAATTACTCAGACCTGGTCAAAACTGGACCATCTCACCTGCTCCATGGTCAAAGTGCGCTGCATCCCACCTAAATACACACGGGAGGTGTGATGCATACTAAAAAGCCCTTCTATGGGGTGCGATGGGCGAGAGTGGACAAATGGAAGGGTCAATCTGCGAGGTGGAGGATCATGGAATCTTCCAAAAACTTCTCCTGTGACACTTGCCTCTCTGCATTCGCCCAGGGATGAGTAAGAGATCATCAATCTCCAAGTGGAATCAAGAACTATCAGAGAGAGGACACTAATCAAATCTCAAAAGCTGACTCACCCCCCTCGCAAACATCTATATATGGATCCCTCATCCCAGAGATCCAAAGGCTGGAATTTTGTATCTTGTAAAGTGCTGCTGGTTTCTTGGTGTAACATCATAGTGTTGGGTGATCTAAGCTTTTCATGAGGTGAAGAAGGGATTTCTTGCTGAGAGGATGATGCTGGGTTAGAACAATTGGTTGTAATCCTCTTTGCTATTCTTGATTATTAATAAAGCTATTCGAGTTTTCCTCCACATTCTTGTATGATTGATGATATATGCATTTGTGTGGTCAATATATATCTGATCCTATTTTGTTTATGATAGTAGATCTATGTTCTTGGATAGTGTTATGCTGCTTTGATTCTATAGGTGCTCTTTGAAGCTAGGTAGATGAGGAAGCGAGTGGCAAAGATCTATCAGAAGGGAGAGGAATCAAGCAAGGAACCAAGCGCAAGACAGAGGTTGGTCTCCTTTATTCCCCTCTTATTTACTTCTCATAAAGGAAAATGAAAGTGGCTTTAGTTTGTTTGTTTCTAAGGTAGCTACCAGCCTTAGTGGGACTAGCAGCTCTGCATAGACACTAGATTTCCCGATAACAAAATGGAGACTCCACTGGGGAGCGAATAGATTGTTTGTTTGTCTATATTTGTTTACTTTATAAACTTACAGACGGAGCCTGAAGTCAAGCCAGCTAGCCTTCGAACTGCATTTGCTATGCAAGTGCAAAGTAGATCAATGCTGCTTCAGTCTATCTCCGGGTTTTGTTTATGAATTGAACAATCGATTTACAAGCTCTCTAATTGCCCTTGTGGTGGCTCTAGTAACCTCCTTAGGTCTACCCCTCTGGTTTATTTACTGATTACCATTTACTCGGCCTAAATCCCTGAACTAAGCTGCAAACTGTGACCCGGAACCCAATTGAAGTCTCGTCCCTGAACCATCGCACTATCTCTTCTTTGGAATCTGGATGCATCACACTTCCCGAGTGTAGTAGGTGTGCTGCATCTCAGTTTCCCTGTGTTACAGGTGCGCTGATCAGACAAGACCTCTTCTGCTCTTATATTTTGGTTTCTGTGTTCACTCTTTTCAGATCTATTAAGGAGTTTTTCTATTTGTAGTTAGTATACCTCTGTTGAAACCCCCTTCCTTGCCATTATTATGCCTCCATTGTGCAAAGAACTGTAAATTTTTTTATGTATTTTGAGCCATTTTAAGTTCTCTTTTACAAAGAAGTAGCGTAATTGAACTGTCGTTTCTTGATTTGAAAGTGTCGCAAGTGTCGTTTTCAGTCATAGAAGAGAATCCGATTGTTCTTGATAGTCGATTACATTGTTACTCTTGTATTTGATTTGAATTAGTAGTTTTTCAAGTGTCGAAAGCAAGTTTTCAATTCCAAATCGCAAAGTGTCATCATTGTCTTCATTTTGTCTTGAAAAGAAACTTGTTAGTAATGTCGCTTTGAAAAATAATTCAGATTTGCACTTAGCTTTCTTTTTATCATTCACACATTAAGAAGGCTGAAAACAAATACATGCATGTGCATTTGCATTTAGACTGTTTGTTGGTTTGATTTAGGACAGTGCATATAGTGTGTGCTCTTTGCTCTATGTTGAAAGAATTTCGTCTCTCTTTCCTTAGTAGCTAGGATTTTCATTGCAAAAAGAAGATTAAACGATTATTTATCATCTTAGATTGCATTTTAGGAATTGTACATCTACATCACACGGTGAACCTGAAAGGCAAATTTCTTAAGCAAGATCAATTGTAAAATAAATTTAATGAATCTAAAAACGCTTTGGAACCTAACGCACAACATTTAGAAGTCTAGGCTAGAGATGTATTCTGGCGTCGTAAAGCCTGGTAACTGTTGTTTTCATTGCTGGTTGGGTGATTCCTCCACTTTGAGACGATGAGTGCCAGTACGGGCTTGTGCTCCCACGTACCATCGAGTATATATTGGGAGACCACAATAAGCTTTATCCTTTAGCCATAGGAAGCCGTGTCTGCCGCCCTATCGATCACAATGCACTGAACACAACATTCGGGAAGATTAACTGCCGTACTGTAAAAAGTATTCTGCAGTTTTGCGATTGGTTTGGTAATCCCTCTGTCTAGATTTCCAGAGTAGTTTCTTTCATTCCTTATTAGACTCCTTAAAGGAAAAGGTCCATCTGAGCACTTGTCACTTCAGGCTCATTAAAAATCGAAGGCGACTAGAGTCATCTTTTGTTTTTTCTCGACTCTTAAAAATTGAAAAAACAAGTTGTGTCAAAGCGTCTAAAATTTATTTTAATCGGAATAAACATCACCTTTCCTACGTTGGTCTTAGGTTGAGAAAAATGGAGTCCACCAACCAAGGAGTTCCCCTTGGAGGAAATCCTAGTCCTTTCTCCTCTTGGGGAGATGTTGGTGTGCCCCATATGGCCACATTGTCGCTTCCAGGATTGACAATCGGCTTGCCCGTATGGCTCTTCTCAACCTCTGTCATTCAGAACACCGTGATTCCTGAACAATTAAGTCAGCAACTAAACGATACCAAAATTACCCCCCAACCTTCTACTTCATCCAGTTCTCCCTCTCCTCCTTCCTCTTCACTTGATCAAGCTGGTAAAGCCAAAAATCAAGTAACTGAGAAGAAGAAGGAGAAGAAGAAGAAAGAGAAGAAGAAGGAGCCAAAGGTGAAAAGGGGCGACCAATCATTGTCTAGCGAAAATCCACACACTGCACCATCCAGGCCTAAATCGCCACGTGTCATTTGCAAAGGAGACCACTATCATCGAGATTGTCCTTGCATCCCTCGGATCTTAAGGGACTGGTCTCGTCGTTTGCACAATCCGGTGTCATCAACCTCTGATGATCATGTTGAAAATACACCGTCGACTAGTGAAAGTGAAGCCCCTGGAAAAAAAGGAAAATGTAAATTTCCTTGTAAACTGTGTGAAGGCGATCACGTCGTCCACCATTGTCCCTTCTTAGATGAGGCTAAAAGAGTTTTGGACGACCGTCCGGTTTCACTGTTACGGCTCCCTCTTGGATATAAGAAGCTCTTGCGAGTCCATCACTAGTTGAAAATCTGGCTGACACGCCATTGTGGTCGGTTGAAGTGTCTATCATTGAAAATGAACCCTCTGAATCCACACCAGACGAAATTCAAAAGGTCGAGACAGTAGTTGACCCGGTCTTGCCTTCAGAGGATCCATCTTCAGATGATACAGTCACCGAAGAGAACAAGAACAACACCGTCCAAATTCTCTTCGTAAGCACAGACTCCGATGAACATGGGGGCAGTCTACCCGTTCCTTTACCATAGGAAGGAAGTTCGTCAGAGTCGTATCCAGCCGTCTATTCGGTCCCACCTCCAAGCAACCTAGTTGTTTCCTTCGATTGGAATCTACTAGGCAGACCCCGCTTACCGGCTAGTGTGCCATTTTGAATCATTGCTCAAATATATAGAATGGTCATGGGCGGTACCATCATAGATGAAGGGGCTTCTGTGAGTATCCTTTCCTCAACTGCTTGGAAAGTGCTTGGTTCGCCATCGCTTTTTCCTGAAATGAGAAATCTAACAGGCTTTGACAAAGGAACTAGTCGAGCGTTAGGGATCCTTCCCAATGTGCCGATAACATTGAGAAGGAAAACCATTCACATGAATGTAATGGTATTCCAAGGACCCCTGGATTATAATCTACTCCTTGGACGCGACTATATTTATTGCATGGGAGCCATTGTCTCCTCACTCTTTAGAGTAATGTGTTTTCCGCATGAAGGAAGAATGGTCAAGCTCGTAGACCAGCTTTCATTCCCTGGTTCACACATAGCAAATAGTCATATACCATCCCTGAATGGTCTTTTCACACAAGGAATGTCTCATCAATCCCCAGTTCGTCCTCCTGATGAGCGCGAGTGATTCGGAGGATATGACTGAAACCCAGGGGGCATGCACCTTGGCCTGTTTCGACAGGAAAACCTTGGGTATAGGGTAGGTTTCCGTGAAGGATATATGACTGGTTGACACACCCGTCCATTTAGGAAAATGGGGTTAGACCAGAATAAGATACCTCTGTTAAAGGTAGGCCTTTCCCCATAAAACAAATGTTTTTTCTGCAAATTGAGGGGTAACCTGGAAGCTCTACTTCACTATACTTGGGGGCATGCAAACCTTTTGGCATGCAAGTGAAGAGCGACCATTTATTTTTTTAAATTTGTAGGTCCTCTAACCCTTTAAACTCGTAGGATTGGTCGTTTCCTAACTTGCATAAAGAAAGGATGCGGGCAAAGCTTTGAAAAAATGCCAATTATATGAGACATCCTTATTATATGACTGGATCGAGAAGTTTTAACGCGGAATTCAAGCTCGTTAAAAAATAAACATAAGCAATGAGAAAATGTTCCCCCAGAGTTTAAGCTCATTAAAAAATGAACCATTTTCCGGTAAATAACCATCGTGAATGTATTATCATCAACCTTTGAAGCCTTGGTCGTGTTCTCATCATCACCTCCACTCTGTATTGGCCGATCATTCACCTCCATTTGATTGTTTACCCTTTTTGAGGAACAACTGCGAAGAGTGATCCTGTTAGCCATCCTTGTGACACTGCCGTGATTGGAAAATTCCAAACCTTACCTGGAATTAGCTGCTACCCAAAATTATCACTCGTTCCTCAAAAAACGAGTCTCCTTTAAGCTCTTTTCAACTGACTCGTAAAATATGAAAATATTGCCGAGCAATTGGCCTCTCCAGCTCGGTAAAGTAACCGAAAGTGCTATCCCTCCTTTAGATTTTAATATTTTTGGACTTGAGGGATTATTACACAAAAAGATCGAGCGCTTGTTTTGTTCGGCTCGTTAAAAGTACCGAAAATTCATCCCTTTTGTATTGTTTTATACTTTTTCGGGCTCAAGGGATTATATGACGAAAAAGGATTATTGGAGTTTTCTTTACGTCCCTTTTTCAGACTCTCTAAAATTGAAAAGGACCGAGTTATCTTTGTCGTTAAACTCGTTAAAACCTAATAGCGACAAACTTGTCCATACAGACAAGAACAAGTTTCACTATTGCTAGGCTCATTAAAATAGAGCGATGGGTTTGCCCGAAGGGAAAATTATAGAACAAGCTTATGTTATCCTCCTCAAGCTTGACAAAAATAAAGAGGTACTGGTCAGCAATGACTGGGGAAAAATTGGGAAGAAAACTTGAAGAAAATTTATTGGTAGCAAGTCGCTCTTGAACATGACACTTTCACTCCGCATCCAAGTCGGGTTGGGTTGTTCCGTTCACTGGTCATATCACCATGTGTCCATCACGCCATCCATATTTGGGGTTAACGCTACCAATCCATCATGTCAGTGTCGCCGGTATGTTCAAGAGAAGTCGCTCAGAGAATTCACCTGTGTCTCACCCACTGCAATACATTTACACTCCATTCTTTCATGACTGCCACCCTGAACCTTATGTCATCAGATCGTTTTCACCTCCATTAAAATCATTTGCTCTGTTTCGTGTCATTGATGTGGGATTCACTAAGGCCCTCCTATGATGGATCGCTTCTTGTCGACATTAGCTCATTATCCAGGAAGTTGATCTAGGAACAACCCTTTCAGTACTTTTAAGCTTGCATGCCTCAATGGAAAGTTTCTCACTTCCGGCGACAGGTTTACATCAATGGCCTTCGACCGAAATATTTTGGGTGGTGTTTGACGCCAAGTCCCTTATTCACACCACGTGAATTGTACTGTAGTACCTTGAGGGTCATCATCATTATTGGTGATTCCTCTCGCGCCTGTTAACAGCTTACATCATTGGCTGGTAATCAGCCGATGTCTTTCCATGTTCGACTCCAGAACATCTCTCACATGGATCGACTTGTACTTTGAGTGAAGATTGAATGAGATTGAAGACCCCGGATCTAGTTTCATCCATCCGAGTTGCGATATATATTCAGGAAAATAAAGACATCAAGTGTACATCATTACTGCACAGATAATAATCCAACCTAAGGGATGATGGCTTTCCCAGAATCATCAGTCTACACTCAGACGATTGTCTGTCTTATGTACATGAAGATGAATCTATAAAAAGCTGAGCATGGGAATGCCTGCCTCAGCTAGATCATGAAAATATTATGAAGATAATGTATTGTATTGTATCTTATTACAGGTCGCCTTCCAGCTCGAAAAAACTTCAGATCCTCATGATAAAGCATTTCACCCGACATCAACAGATTAATGACCTCATGCTTTAGGGGGCAACTGTTATAGACATTTTTGGGCACTGCAACCCCAATCATAAATGTCCATAAACCAAGGGCTCTTAAGTCCCTAAAAGTGTTGTTCCAACCTCTAAAAGAACAAGGTCAACTGATTACATCTTCTCCTAGAAGTTCTCCATGAAAAACTACTCAGAACTGGTCAAAACTGGACCATCTCACCTGCTCCATGGTTAAAGTGCACTGCATCCCACCTAAATATACACGGGAGGTGAGATGCATACTAAAAATCCCTTCTATGGGGTGCGATGGGCGAGAGTGGACAAATGGCAGGGTCAATCTGCAAGGTGGAGTATCATGGAATCTTCCAGAAACTTCTCCTGTGACACTTGCCTCTCTGCATTCGCCCAGGGATGAGTAAGAGATCATCAATCTCCAAGTGGAATCAAGAACTATCAGAGAGAGGACACTAATCAAATCTCAAAAGCTGACTCACCCCCCTCGCAAACATCTATATATGGATCCCTCATCCCAGAGATCCAAAGGCTAGAATTTTGTATCTTGTAAGGAAGTGCTGCTGGTTTCTTGGTGTAACATTATAGTGTTGGGTGATCTAAGCTTTTCATGAGGTGAAGAAGGGCTTTCTTGCTGAGAGGATGATGCTGGATCAGAACAATTGGTTGTAATCCTCTTTGCTATTCTTGATTATTAATAAAGCTATTCGAGTTTTCCTCCACATTCTTGTATGATTGATGATATATGCATTTGTGTGGTCAATATATATCTGATCCTATTTTGTTTATGATAGTAGATCTATGTTCTTGGATAGTGTTATGCTACTTTGATTCTATAGGTGCTCTTTGAAGTTGGGTAGACGAGGAAGCAAGTGGCAAAGATCTATCAGAAGGGAGAGGAATCAAGCAAGGAACCAAGTGCAAGACAGAGGTTGGTCTCCTTTATTCCCCTCTTATCTACTTCTCATAAAGGAAAACGAAAGTGGCTTTAGTTTGCTTGTTTCTAAGGTAGCTACTAGCCTTAGTGGGACTAGCAGCTCTGCATAGACACTAGATTTCCCGATAACGAGGCATGCCCACTTGCAATGACATGCTTTCAACAAATGTCATGCTTTTAGTATTGTGAGATGATTGCTCAGATCTAGCATCATCAGGAGTTAGTTCGGTTGTTTGTTTTACATTTTCATGATAGTCATGTTACTCTTGTTGGAGTAAACTTTACCTTGACACCAGAAACCATCTCTCAGGCCACTGGGATACCGAATATAGGGGAAGAGTGGAACAAGAGGCAACAACTAGATAGATCATATTATGAACCTTACATTAGGCCGAGCTATTTGAGACAACTCAGGAGAGTATTCCCATTTCAGTTTCTGAAGGAATCTTATGCGCCATTGATGAGACTCATTATCAGGTACTTCAGTTGTGAAGGTCGCTTCTCATGCCTCTATGCATACCATATCAGGTTATTGATGCATTTCACAAGAGTGAGATTCATGAACATTCCATAATTCATGTGCCAAAACATCAAGAGGATGACCACTCTTGTGCAAAAGAAGACTCCGGAGCAGTAGTACAACAACATTTACCACTATGCGCTCATCAAGATCATTGTTGTGCATCAGCTTGGTTTGCAGGGTATCACATGGGATGATTTCATTTCCCGTGATTTTTTCAAAGCTTCACAGGGGCTTTCAGAAGTTGGGCATGAGATAGGTGGACCTTCTCATCAGTATGAGCGCCATGAGACCATTAGTGTGCCGGTATTCATCACATATCAGAGGGGCACTAGACATTTGTTTGCAGCAGCAAAGCGAGTGTTATCTCCACCCGGGGTGGAAGGGGCCTCGCTTCCTCCATCAGCACCACAGGTATAGGACAAAGGCAAGAGGCCAATGCAGGATGAGGGGCCTTCAGGTGAACGAGAGACTAACTTCATTCTCATTCATGATGATGATACAGATACGGGCCCACAAAGTGCACATCTTAGAGAGATCATCCAGGAGCAGCAAACAAAGATCAAAGCCTTATCCATTGACTTGGAGAGGGCTAAGTGGATTGTGAAATACTTGGAGCAAAGGAACAAACAGCTTGAAGATCAGCAAGCTATCATGGAGTTACAAAACATTCGCGAGAATCGCCAAGCTGCACAAAGGAGGAGGATTGAGCTCACTTCATTGGAGTAAGAGATTAATGAGGATCGGGAATCTTGGCTCAAAAGAATCAATATCCACTTGGAGAGACTGCTAGACAAGGCTGATAAAGATAAAGCATTGTTGAGACACATGGTTTTCCATTATAGGGCATGAAATATGAGTTCCAAGGCACGAATAAGGAATCTAAAGGCAAAATTGAAGAAGGCGACAAAGAAGCAAAAGAGCCAAAAGGAGCATGATCATCTTCAGATATTGGCTGAAGCTTCTTTGGCTAAGCATGGCACTTGATGAGGCACCTTCAGCCCAAATTTCAAGGAATTTGGAGAAAATTTTGTCAATTTGGAATTTTTTGGCTTTAAAAACAGGTTTTTCTACCCAACGCGTAGCGCCACTTGGCGCGTGCTTATAATTGGGAAATCTCCAGGAGGAAAACTTTAAATTTTTGGATTTTTCATCAAAAGTCATGTATGCTCATGGATTACCTAAGGATTTCATCAAGTTTTGGGTTGCCTAAAGGGTCAAAAACACCCTAAAAATGACTTCACTACCCCTATTTTGACACACAGGAAGCAGTCTTGGGAGATTGAGGTTTTGGAGGGGAAAATGACATCCAAATCTATAAATTCCACTTGGGTTGGAAAGTAGACAGGTAGGGCTTTCCAACAAGCACACTTGGGCTCAATTTGGACTTCAGGAAGTGCCTCAAAATCAGCTCCAAAGTGGCACGACACATATAGATTTTGGCGTGGCGCATAGAGAATTTTGGCCTGTTTTTCACTCAGCAGCTTAGAATTTCGCCCAGTTTTGACCAATTTTACTTTTTGATGTAATTATTGATCTATCTTGATGTAAATTGATGACTATGATGTAATTTTGGCACATATTTACTTGTTCTAGATGATTCATCCACTAAAAGGTGAAAATTAAGTGAATGAATCAGTTTCCTAACATATAGGGGTAAGTTGTTTGACTACCTAGATTTCAGTTCCTTGTTTAGAATTAGTTCAAACAGCTCCTAGAATGATGAGTTCGACCCTTAGAGGCAAGGGAATGGGTTGGGCTTGTCTATATCATGTATTTTCTGAGTCATTTTCAAGGTTGGGCACTCGGGATTGCTAAGCACTCTATTGTACATTCCATTTCTGCAATTTTGGCAAAGGAAAGACCAGGGTTTTGCAGCACTTGTTGGGATCCATGTGGCTCTATGTTTTGATGGTGTATTTCTATATGTATTTGTAAGTTCACTGATGTTTATGTGTATCATTTTCCCTTCTCTTGTCTTCTGCAATTAAACAAAATAGTGATTGAGGTAGAATTCATTGGACTGATATGCTCTGCTTGGATATTTTGTTTAATTCTTCATGTTTTCATCTGTTTGAGGAGGACTCTTGAAACCCTCTTGCCATCCTTAGCTTCTCACCAATCTGATCCATCCATTCATTCGATCCAAAGCATTAAAATGATTGCCTTCCTTGCCCCAATCAGAACTCTGCAAAAACTAGGCCTCATGCCCGGACCCAAAATTTGCCTGTCCCTTTTTTCCAACAAAACCCTCAAAACCTCAAATCAAATCCTTTGCACTTCATACCTAGCCTAAAATTAGTTTGCTATTCAGTCATCTCAAGCCCCATTGATTATCTTTCGCTGAGATTGACGAGGCTGAGTGTGGTTTGATGTGGACCTAGAACCTTGTCTTTTCGGCCTGAGGCAAATCTAGGCTCTAACAGAAGCCATGATGAATGTTAAGATAGATGGTATAAAAAGGGACATGGGAGTTTTGAATGATTTTTTAAAAGAATCCATGGAAGCAATGATGAATGTCAGGATAGAGGGGTTGAAGGAAGGTTTGGCAAAGTTTCTAGAAGAAAGGCTTCCCAGGGGTGACAAGATAGACCTTCCTAGAATCTAAAGAAGACCTAATGACAAGCAAACCAACCAGACACTATCTTTCTCTAAATATTCTTTAATAAACAATGGCAAACAAGTGTTTTTAGGGCCTACCTTAGGTCCAACGCAAGTTTGTGGATGCCCTCGCTCCTTTGATCCAAATGAGCTCCTTTGTCGCGAATCTGCAAACACAAACAAGGCAAACAAATTAAATAGCACCTGAAAAGCCAATATCATAAAACATATTTAACATGAAAGTCAAGGAGTCCATGAAACAAATAACATGAGATACTTGTTGAGAAAAATGAGTTTGATTGTATTAATTCAAAAGAAGAAGAACTTTACAACCTTTGCCTTGACGCTGTACAAGCTCCTCCCAGGGTCTAGCAAGAAGTCTCCTCTACTTTGACAAGTTTCACTCACTCCCCAATGAAGCCAAAAAGGTATGTGATCTCTCCTCTTAAGCTCAACTAGGAAGTCTTGATTTCACCAGCATTTACCCTAAAAAATGTTCAGCTTCTAACCTCCCCAGCAACCAGCCCAATGCCTGAATTTATAGTGCAATGGAGGGAGGTTACTAGGTCCTCCTTCAAAGGGATAGCTCCTCTCATCAAGGGATTAGCTCCTTCTCTTTTGGGATGCATGAACCACCTCAGAGCGAACAATCCACGTCAAAATTCTTTCTAGAATCCTCTAGAATTAACCCAAAGTGAGTTTTTTAAGATAAAACTTGCGCCTTTTGACTTTCACAGGGGTCCGCACCCACACCTTTAGGGACAGAGCGGGTAGGTCCACAGTTTTTGTAAACAGAAGGTGCAGGACCGCAGGTGACAGTGAGAGAAAGTGTGGAACTAGAGTTTCATTGATTTTCAATGTCTTTCTCTCATTTTCAAAGCTTGACTTGAAGAGCTGAGGTCTGAGACTTGCTTAGGAGGACAGTACAAGTGATGATAGACCCATACTGACTGCAAATAATCATGGTGACGATATTTTTGTGTAACAGATTTCCCCCTAAAGTGAGAAGTTTGTAGTAGATGAGGATTTCATTGATCATTTAGGAAGAGTGAAGTACTTTATCATTTTGAGGATCATCTTGTGGAGAGCCCGGTTGGAACCTGTAAAAACATTCAATGCAAGATATATATATGAGATCATATCATCGCTGAGGTAGGCATTCCCATACTCAGATCAAAACTGACTAGAAAACTAACTACTGCTCTGATACAGGAATGATCTTGTAAAACATCACAAGTATAGACTCATGTGGACACAGTATGGACGCAACCATCTGTTTATGAATAGTCCATTATATAATGAATACAAAATTCCTCGCAGCCTGGATTGTGGAAACTAGATCCAGGGTCTTCATTTCTACTTCCTGAAACAGTACGATTCTATCCATGCGAATGAATGTGTTGATGTCGAACATGGTAGAAACCACTTGATTACCAATCAATGATGTAAACTGTTAACAAGTGTGAGAGAAACCACCAGTGATGTCAATGGCTCTCAAAGTACCCAGTACAATCCATGAGATGTGAATAAATGTGTTGATGTTGAACATGTCACGGAATCCTTTGATCGAAGGTCAATGATGCAACTTGTCGTCAAAGGCGAGAAACCTGCCATTGAGGCATGCAGATCTCAAGGTACTGACGATTTCTAGATCATCTTTCTAGATAATGAGCTGAAGTCGATAGAAAGCGATCCGTCGTAGGCAAGCCCACAACACGAAATCATAGATCAAGTCGAAGAAATTTAGTTGCAAGGACTAACTCAGGGATGGTCAAGATGAATGACAGATATTTTGCAGATGAATGGCTTATTGGCAGTGACCTCTTGAACACATAACGACATGACAGATGGTTTGGTGACAATTGACCCAAAGTTAATACCCAGAAACCGGCTGAAGACTTTCAATGTGGTTTGATCAACTGTTAGGAAAAGGATTTCCCAACCCAGGTGAATAAAAGTGTCGTGTTCAAGAGTGGTTACAAAGTATGACAAACATGCTCATTTTTCTCTCTTTTCCCCCACCATTTCTGGCAAGTACCTCTTTATTTTTGACAAGCTTGAGGAGGATAACATTTTCTTGATTATAAGCTCATCCTTCGGATGAGTCCAACTTAGTTTAAATCCAAACCCTAAGAAGGAGTGGTTCGTTCCTGTTTGTAATTGAACAGGTCCTTTACTGTGAAATTTTAACGAGTCCAGTATAGGAGAAACTTGGCATTTTTCAATTTTAGAGAGTCTGAAAAAACTTAAGAAAACTCCAGGGTTGACCTTTTTCGTAAATTTGTGTCTCCCAAGCCCGAAAAAGTATAAAATAATACTTGAGAGAACCACTTGATCTTTTACGACCAAGGAGTACTTTTCGTCATTAGTGCCTTTGATCCGAAAAAGTAAAAAAGCGATCAACGACACGTCGTTTTATAACCAATATCGAATTTGAAACGACAAAAATCCGACAATCTTTTCATGTTTTTACGGTCGGAAAAGAGTTGTAAGTGGACCGTCTTTTAATTCCATTTTAACGAGTTTAAAAGAAAAACTCGGCGATCTTTTCATGTTTTAGGAGTCAGAAAAGAGCTTAAAGGTGACTCTAAATGTTTTTCGTCGAAAATGATAGATTTTGCCTGAATAATCCGTTATTCTGCACAAAAACACAAACATTACTCATACCTGTTTGAAATGGATAAAAATGTCGCAAAAATACCTTTCCAAAGTGAAACATAAACAAATTTGCAATTTATTTACTCAAAAAACTTATAAAAAGGGCCTTCGTCAATTCATTTTTATCGTTTGAGTTTTGGGTGAGAAAATAGTGCTTTTGCTCAGAAAACTTCCCATGAAGATTGCAGAAAATCCAACCGTCGGAATCGAACGCCGTCTTCTCCAAGTAATCCACATCATCCTACTCTTCATTTTTAACAGTTTCAATTTTTGTTTTAGTCATTTATTTCATTTTTGGGAGGGTTTTTAGGCATAAAACCTGCGCGCGGGGGCCTGCAGGTTTACCACTGCTGGCCTGCGGACCCCGACTTTTTCTCCATTGGGAAAAAGCTCGGGGTCCGCACCTTCCATGTAGACAAGGTGCGGTCCCACGCACTGTGTCTAACCCGGAGGGTGTGGTCCCCGTCGCAGGGGTTTTTAACCCAAAAATTCTAAAAAATGGACCAATCAAAATAATTTCTAGCAATTTAATTTATCCTTATACTTGATGCAGAGAGTACATCATGCTAGATTGGCGCGAACAAGAGCATGAGGACGTAGATGCTGCCGCATGGAATCATCAGCCTTCACTTGATGCTTTGAGGGCGTGCGGCTTGTACAAATTCTGGGCCATTCCTGGCATGAGGGCTCAGGTGGATTTCTTACAGTGGTTGGTTGACAGATGGAGCATACAGGACCAGTGCTTCTTCATTGGTGGCCACCAGCTCGAAATCGAGCTGGCGGATATATATTTCTTGACTGGTTTGCCTAAGAGAGGCGAAGACTTGACTCTGTTTGGGGCTAGGCCAGGTGGCCAGTCTGTCGATAGCCTCAGGCTAGAGTACTGCAACAGCCAGGCTAGAGACAAAGGGATAGACATAAAGACCATATCCCGTCCTGAACTCATGGTGATTGTGTTTACTGTCACCAGACTTTGCGGGGCTGCCGCATTACATATTGCCACCGGATCCCAGATGCGTATGGCAGTTGATTGCTTCCGAGGCACCATCTTCAACTGGTGTGATGCCGTGTTGGCCAATCTGAAAGGCCAACTGACCAGGGCTAAAAACGGACAACTAAAGACCTTTGGTTATGGGGCTTTGGTTGTGAGTTTTGACCTAGAGAGGGTTCCCATGTTGATCCCACAACACCTTACTGTTGGAGCTGGGCTTCCTCAAGAGCCCAAACTGATGCGATGGGTCGCAGTTATGGCCCGTCACCCGGACGAGAGGACAGAGGTTGCTCGATTCAAACCTGAGTATTTCCAATGGCTGGAAAACCAGGTCTTTTCTATTCAGGACTTCCCTTACGCTGGGGTAGATTTTCGTGGTGACCCAGACATGGTTCTTCCACCAGGAAAGCAGTGGGATGACTCAGGTAAAATCCATTTTCAACATTTTTCCTATTTTAATTTTTTTTTATTATTTTCCATCGTCTCAAAACTGATAGTAAAAGTTTGAAATGCAGATGTGGGTCCACAGGGACCAGCTGCTCTCCGGCCTTATGAGAGGAAACAACGAGTTGCACCCGCGCCAGTCCCATAGGACGAATTAGCAGAGGTTTTGGCCGAGTTGGAGGGTCATCTCGAGCGCTTGACAGGAGATATTCCGGAGACCACTATAGATGACATTCCTCGTCGACTTCAGCGCTATGTGATTGGGATCCCGGGACCTTTTAGGAGGTTCCTTTGCAAGGTGGCCCATGCAATGGTTTCTTATAGAGATCATCACCAGTGATAGGATGATCGCCTATTGTGGGCACATGTGACATTTTTGTTTTTTGTACTTATCATTTTTGCCGATCATAAGGTGTTTTTCAACCTATGATCGAGGACGATGTATTTTTTGACACACTCCTATATATATATCACTATTACTGGCTTATCTTGTAAATCATGTTATGGAATGGTTTTAAATTTACATGTATGATTATTGCAAATGTCTATTTAACATTCGAGAAGAAATTGCATCTGCTAATGTATTTAAAGATCTTGGAATATGCTGATATTCAATATAATCAAATTCACGTTCCAAGAGACGCACTCTCAAAAATAATCTTAATAACACTGGATTTCTAATGGCATACACTCTATTAAGCTGTAATACAACGAGTTCAGAATCTAACCTCACTATCAAACTCCGAATCCAAAATGAAATAGATTCAGATAATAACTCAATCACTGCACTATACTCGGCAATGTTGTTCGTTGTTTGACCGAGGCTTACCCCATGCATAGATACTAACTCGTCAGAGGGCGAATAGATAACCCAAACTGTAGAAGAAATGTTTCGTGTATTACGACAAGCACCATCAGCGAAACCAATGTATGTTTGGAGAGGCATCGACATCTGCAATATCAAGAATAAAACCAAGATAAGCAGGAATAATGACAAAAAAACACTCTCTAAGCTAAGCACACTGTTTAAACTAAAACACACCAGCTAGAAAGAAAAACTATCCTAACTAAAAATCTCCATACCCATCCTTTAAGCATAATACCTCTTCAAGTAAAGACCATTTCTGGGTTTACCCAAAGAGTCCCCGTCAAAGTCTACCAATTCATAGGCCCCTTTTGCTAGCTTTTGCTTGACAACATAGGGACCATGCCACATAGGAACGAATTTTCCAGCGCCTAATTTATCATTAGCTTGATCGTAAACTAAGACTAGATCTCCTTCCGAAAAATTTCGAGGGGTCACATTTCGATCATACTGAGCTTTCATGTGTCTTACGTGAGTCTCGATCGCCAATGCAACATCACGTCGATTCTCATCTAATTGAGCCAAGTATAACAAACGCTTTTCCTCTTTGGAAGTGGCTGGAAGTAACTCGATGGCCATTTGTAGTGACGGGATTTCGCATTCAATGGGTAACACGGCTTCCAAACCATAGACTAGTTGGAAAGGAGTGAACCCTGTTGATGTTTTTATTGAAGTTCGGTACGCCCAAAGCACTGAAAATAGCATGTTATGCCAATTTGACCGATGAATCCCAATGATTCGTCGGATCATGATAAATAAAACTTTGTTGATAGATTCAACCAGACCATTAGCTTGTGGATAATAAGGGGTTGAACTATCGTGACGTAAACCAAGCTGGCCTGTAAGTTTGGTCATCATAATGTTTCGAAAATGACGCTCATGATCAGTGATTATCGCTTGCGGGACACCAAACCTAGCAATTATATGATTGAACACGAAAATTGCAGCTGTCTTGCCGTCTGCCTCAAATGTAGGCATCGCCTCGGCCCACTTGGTAAAATAATCTACCGCAAGGATGAGATACGCATGCCCCCCGGCCGAGTGAGGGTTACATGTAATAAAATCGATACCCCATTTGGAAAGAGGACCAATGGAAATTATAGGGTGGAGAGGAGCAGGTGGAGCGCGCATCTTTCAATCAAAAATTTGGCAGTTGTGGCATTTTCGGACCGCCGTAATACAATCTTTAAATATAGACGGCCAGAAGTAGCCAGCACGCAATATCTTTTGGGCTATGGCATACCCAGACATATGACCGCCACACGCTCCAGAGTGATAGTCATTTAGAACCCTTTCAGCTTCCTCGTGAGTTAAGCAACGTCGAAACACAGAGTCTGCCCCACGGCGATAAAGAGTATCTCCAATAATCCTGAATTGTTGGGACTGGAATCGTATTTTCCGACGTTCTGACCTTGAAATTTCTGGCCGAAAGGATTGGGTTTGGAGATAAACAATGATATCCCCATACCACGGATCTAAAGTGCTGATTAGAAACAAGGATTCGTCTGCAATGGTCTCCTCCACCATAGTTTCCGTGTTAGCACGCGGGAAGTCACACATTAACTCCGCAAAAACTAAAGATTTCTTAGACTTAGATTTCTCAAATTCCAAGTCGAACTCCTGCAGGATAACAATCCATTTAGAGTACTTGCCCCCTAGCAATTTCTTGGTCAAAATATAGATCATAGGGTTGCAATCCGAAATTTCTGTAGTTTTACGTAGTAAAATGTAGTGATGAAAACGTTGGACAACTTGAATGGCTGCCAATGCCAATTTCTCCACATGTGAGTATTTTAGCTCAGTTGGATTTAAAGTTCGACTAAGGTAATATATCACATGTTCAGTTCCGAATTCATCTTCTTGAACTAAGACCATTCCAATGGTGGAATGAGAGGCGGCGAGATACAAGAAGTAATCCTGGTTGTAGTTGGGAGGATGCAACAACGGTGCATGGGTCAACGCGTGTTTAAGTGCATCAAAAGATTTCTGAGCTATCTCATCCCAATAGAATGGAGTATTCTGCTTCAACAACCAGGTAAAACCCTTTGTAACCTCGACGTAGTTAGGAATGAATCGTCGTAAAAGCTTGCTTTCCCCTGCAAACTTTGGAGTTGGCGAAGACTCGAAGGAGGAGGCAATTTGATGATAGCTTCGACCTTCGAGGGATCAACACGAATGCCAGCTTTTGAAACTACAAACCCCAGCAATCGACTCGTTTCTATACAGAAGACACATTTGTGTGGGTGTTATAGACATTTTTGGGCCCTACAACCCCAAGCATGAAATGTCCATAAATCAAGGGCTCCTAAGTCCCTAAAAGTGTTCTTCTAACCCCTAAAGGAACAAGGTCAACAGATTACAGCTTCTCCCAGAAGTTCTCCATGAAAAACTGCTCAGAATTGGTCAAAACAGGATCATTTCAGCTGCTCCATTGGCTAAGTGCATTGCATCTCACCTAAATACACTGTGTGGGTGCATTGCATTTCGAAAATCCCTTCTGTGGGGTGCGATGGGCGAGAAATGACAAATGGCAGTGTCATTCCGCGAGGTGGAGAGGCAATGGAAGCTTCCAGAATCTTCTCCTGTGACACTTGCCTCACTGAATTCGACCAAGGATGAGTAAGAGACCATCAATCTCCAAGTGGAAGCAAGAACTATCAGAGGGAAGACACTAATCAAATCATGAGCTGACTCATCTCCATTACAAACATCTATATATGGATCCCTCATCCCAGAGATCCAGAGGCTGGAATTTTTCATATTGTAAGGAATTGCTGTTGGTTTCTTGAGACAAACATCAGATTGTTGGGTGATCTAAGCTTTGTTTGAGGTGAAGAGGGGCTTCTTTGCTGGGAGGTTGATGCTGGGTCAGAACCACTAGTTGTAACTCCTCTTGGCTCTTTT
This sequence comes from Pinus tabuliformis, assembly GCA_031772625.1. Taxonomy (NCBI): domain Eukaryota; kingdom Viridiplantae; phylum Streptophyta; class Pinopsida; order Pinales; family Pinaceae; genus Pinus; species Pinus tabuliformis. Next base: position 1,780,574,013 of record CM062819.1, on the reverse strand, counting down.
CTTGTTTATCAATAAAAGCTATTCAAGTTTTCCTCCATGCTTTTGTGTCATTGATGCTTGCTACATTTGTATGGTCAATTTACATCTGATCCTAGATTGTTTATGATTATAGATCCATGTCTTTGTATAGTGCTATGCTTCTGTGATCTTACAGGTACTTTGTGAAGCTGGGCGTGCAAGGGAGCAGGTAGCTGAAGACTATCAAAGAAGAGAGGAATCAAATCAGGAGATTAGCGCAAGACAGAGGTTGGTCTTTCTATTCCTCTCTATCTATAATTCATAAAGGAAAAACGAAAGTAGCTTTTCTCTGTTTGTTTCTAAGGCAGCTGTCACACCTTAGTGGGATAGAGCAGTTCTATATAGACACTTTTCCCTGTAACAAAATGGCGACTCTGCTGGGGAACTAATTAGTTTGTTTGTTTATCATTCTTTGTTGTTTGTTTCATAAACTTACAAGTAGCATTCGAACTGCATTTGCCATAACAAATGCAAAGTAGATAACTGCTACTTCAATCCATCTACTGGATTTGTTTATGATTTAAACAACTGATTCACAAACTATTTGATTGCCCTTGTGATAGCTCTTAGATCCTCCTTAGATCTACCCCTGATTGTTGCATTACTGATTGCTTTTTGCTCGGCCAAAACCCAAGAACTGAACTGCAAACTGTGACCCAGAACCCAAACAGAGTCTCGTTTCTAGCCCAGCGCAGGTACTGTTTAGAGAATCTAAACTTCAGCGCACTTCCCGAGTGGACAAGATGCGCTGCATTTCAAATTCTCTGTGTTACGGGTGCGCTGATCAGACCAGCTCTGTGTAGTTTTGGATTCTGTGATTCATTCTTTCCAGTTCTATTCCTGAATTTTGCTGCCTGTGATCAGTATATGTCTATTTGAAACCCCTTTTTCCTTGCTGTTATTTCGCCTCCTTTGTACAAAAGAACTGTAGATGTTTTTGTGTGTTTGTTGAGTCATTTACAGTTCTCCTTTGCAAAAGTAGCATAATCGTACTGTCGTCCTTTGATTTGAAACTGTCGCAAGTGTCGATTTCAATCGTAGGAAAGAGTTTGATTGCTGTTGATGGTCGATTATCCTGTTACTATTGCTTTTGGTCTGAATTTGTAATTTTCTAAGTGTCAAGAACAAGTATTATTTTCAAAATCGTAAGGTGTTGTGATCATCTCCATTTTTGATTTCGAAAAGAAACTTGTTGATATTTGTCGCTTGAAAAGAGATTCAGATTTGTGCATCAACTTTCTTTTTAGCATTCATATACTAAGAAAGTCGAAAACAAATACATGCATGTGCATTTGCATGTAGACAGTCTGATTGGCTTGATTTAGGAAAGTGCATTTAGAGTGTGCTCTTTGCTCTTTGTGAAAAGATTCTGTCTTTCTTTTCCTCAGTAGCTAGGATTTTCATTGCACAAAGAAGATAAAAAGTTTGTTTATCATCTTAGATTGCATTTTAGGAATTACATCTACATCTCATGGTGAACCTGAAAGGAAAAGTTCATAAACAAGATTAACTTAAAATAAATTCAATGAATCTAACAACGCTTTGGAACTTAACGCACAACATTTAGAAGTCTAGGCTAGAGACGTATTCCGACGTCGTAAAGCCTGGTAACTGTTGTTCTCACTGATGGTTGGGTGATTCCTCCACTTTGAGACGATAAGTGCCAGTACGGACTTGTGCTCCCACGTACTGTCGAGTATATTTTGGGAGACCCCAATAGGCTTAATCCTTTATCCATAGGAAGCCGTGTCTGCCGCCCTATCGATCGCAATGCACTGAACACAGCATTCGGGAAGATTGGCTGCCATACCGTAAAAAGTATTCCGCAGTTTTGCGATTGGTTTGGTAATCCCTCTACCTAGATTTCTAGAGCAATCCCTTTCGTTCCTTTTCAGACTCCTTAACAGAAAAGGTCCATCTGAGAACTTGTCACTTCAGGCTCATTAAAAATCGAAGGAGACTAGAGTCATCTTTTGTTTTTTCTCGACTCTTAAAAATTGAAAAAACAAGTTGTGTCAAAGCGTCTAAAATTTATTTTAAACGGAATATTCATTACCCTTTCCTACGTTGATCTTGGGTTGAGAAAAATGGAATCCACCAACCAAGGAATTCCCCTTGGAGGAAATCCTAGTCCCTTCTCCTCTTGGGGAGATGTTGGTGCACCCCATATGGCCACATTGTCGCTTCCAGGACTGACAATTGGTTTTCCTGTATGGCTCTCCTCAACCTCTGTCATTCAGAACACCACAATTCCTGAATAATCGAATCAGCAACTAGACGAGTCCAGAGTTACCCACCAACCTTCTACTTCCTCTAATTCTTCCTCTCCTCCTTCCTCTTCGCTTGATGGGGTTGGTAAAGCCAAAAGTCAAGTACCTAAGGAGAAGAAGGAAAAGAAGAAGAAAGAGAAGAAGAAGAAGGAGCCAAAAGCGAATGGGGGCAAACGAGTGTCATCTAGCGAAAATGCACACATTGTCATCGTGAAAGTGATGAAATAAAGTATGCAAGGCCTGGAGAAAATGTTAGGGTGAAATTATCTGGTGTTGAAGAAGATGACATCTCTACAGGTTTTGTTTTGTCTTCCATTTCAAATCCAATTCAAGCAGTGTTGGAGTTTGAGGCTCAGTTACAGATATTAGAACTACTGGAACATAAAGCAATATTTACTGCTGGTTATAAAGCTGTACTGCATATTCATTCTGTTGTTGAGGAATGTGAGATAATGGAGCTGTTAAGAGCAGATGGATCCAAGGACGAAAAAGCCAATGAAAAAGAAATGTCTTTTTGTTAAGACTGGAGCAGTTGTGTTGTGTCGCATTCAGGTAAATGACACTATCTGTGTTGAGAAGTTCTCTGATTTTCCTCAACTTGGAAGGTTCACACTTCGGGATGAAGGTAAAATAGTCGCAATTGGAGAAGTTGTAAAGCTCCTGAATAACATGAATAACTGACGGAAATTCACTGAGACTATCCCTCGGCAATTATTCCATATGCACTAGTAGAATGAGTGGGGCCTCGAGGGATTTTTTAATTCATCTTTCTGCACAGATTATGTGAGGCAACCTGTGAAATCGTTTCGATTTTCAGATGCAAGGTGAACATGATGTCAGTAATCTTTATGACCAGAACTGTCTTCAAATGAAGAATAATGCAAGGGAGAAATTTCCCTTTTTATGAACTAATGGAGGAATTGCATCATGCCTTTATATTGACCCCCGTATTACCTTAGTATCGCGGCTTCCCCGGCACTCAACTCAACTGGAGATCAGGTCTACTGCATCCCATTCTTTTACTAGTTGGCCCTTTATTCGCTACAGGCGAGGCGAGGCTTGTCTTGGATTGGTCTAAAAAATGGCGTTTCCCTATTTGGAAGCTGTTGTTGGTTTCATGATCTTCATGTACTTCATTGAGACATACCTTGACTTGAGGCAACATACGTCACTTAAGCTTCCTTATCTGACTAAGCCTTTAAAAGGAGTGGTGAGTCAGGATAAGTTTGAAAAATCTCGAGCTTACAGCATTGATAAAAGCCGCTTCCACTTTGTTCACGCAGCAGTGACCATCATAGGAGATTCATCAATTTTACTTCTTCAAGCATTACCATTCCTTTGGCAGAAATCAGAAGTTGTAGTTGCAAACTTGGGCTTAGATCCTCATAATGAAATCATTCATACACTCATATGTTTAGCAGCTGTTACTCTTTGGTCTCAGTTGATAGATCTGCCTTTGTCACTGTATTCAACTTTTGTCATTGAGGCTCGGCATGGATTCAATAAACAAACGATTTGGCTTTTTCTCAGAGATATGGTTGTGGGTCTGGGCTTTTCAGTTTTACTTGGGCCACCAATTGTTTCAGCAATAATCATAATTGTGCAGAAAGGAGGTTCATATTTAGCAATATACCTTCGGGCCTTCATGCTTATACTGTCACTAGTGATGATGTCTTTATATTCTATTCTTATAGCTCCTCTCTTCAACAAGTTCACTCCTCTTCCGGAAGGGGAACTTAGGTTGAATATTGAAAGGCTAGCATCGTCTCTAAAGTTTCCGTTGAAGAAGCTATTTGTGATTGATGGTTCAACAAGATCGACACACAGCAACGCATACATGTATGGATTTTACAAGAACAAGCGTATATTGATATATGACACCTGGATTCAACAGTGCAAAAATGAGGAGGAAATGTTCTCCAGATTGCCCGCCGGCTCCTTATTTTCCACCTGATCAACCCAGACAATTTCAAAGTTTTGGGTTGAAACTGTGTTTTTGGAATCACACAGCAGTTTCGTAGCGCGCTACGAAACTGCTGAAGATGATTAATGTACAGCAGTTTCGTAGCACGCTACGAAACTGCTGAAGCTACACAATCTAATCTCAGTCAACCAGTTTTGAAATACAAGTGGGAATTTTGAAAAGGGGTATGTCTACAAGGAATCATCTGAAGCCATCAGCTTTCAACAAGATCAAGACAGCTTGCAAGAACTTTTGCTTAAACATATGAAAACGGTGGACAGCGTATTAAGGACGTGGCATTTTGTCATATCATAAAAGAATTGAAGCATGCATCAGACAGCTTGAATGCGTTTTCTCTTTGGTTTTTAAAATAGTGGATGACACATCATCAATACAGCCTACAGCACATCAGAAACATGGTAGCGTTCCATACCTTGGATTATTAAAGACTAAGAAACATGCTGTTATATATATTTGAGCAAATTAATGAAAACAGAAGCCGAGAAGCAGGGGACATCTCCTAATACTACGGGGCAGTAAAGGATTCAGCGTTCAAGGTCAATATGGCGCATTTAACATCCAGCTCAGCCAAACTGCAAGGAGTCCAAGTGTCAAAGAACAAGAAGGAATCATTCTACGAAGAAGATAGAGTTAGAGTCATAGTCAAATTAGAATTCTTTAGAACTCCAGTTAGCACTAATTATATTTAATAGTTTGTTGTAAAGCAGATAGGTGTCATCATAGGCAGAATTCGAGTTCCCCTCATGTTGGAGGAGGAAGCTCGAAGTAGTTAGAATAATGATTTTCTATATATAGCTGGAACATCTATGTAATGGGGGTTGGATATTTGATAAAACAGAGGATTGTTTTGGCTTGTGTAAAAACTCAGTTTCAGTAATATAATTTGCTGTTTTTCTTCTCAGGATTCATACAGTATTTTTATGTTCAAGATGTGTGGTTTTACTTTGTCCTTGATGTTTTTACAGTTGTATAAATACACAATCACTCAGAATTCACTTATGCTGCTCTGAATTCCTATGTGTATTTGTAAACTGTGGTTTTCTATGAATTGTGTTTTGAGCATCTAAATGCCACATGCCCTGACTTCTATGTAAAAGCAGTGTCATTGTTTACTGAAGTATGATTGACTCCATAAGCCCAATGGAAACCTATGTAATGTTTGTCCAGCCTTCATATTTGTTAAGTTTACTTTACAAGAGTTAGCCATCTTACTCATAGTCAAAATCAATAACCCTTTGAGAGAGCCCTCTCAGGCTAAGGAGGCTAAGCCTTAGTCAAAAGATTGGTCTGAAATAGTTACTTGAAGTCTTCCTGGTCAGCAGCCTTCTAGGGCCTGATTTTGAGATAACATTTTGGTGCGTCTGCCGGGAGTCTGAAGATTATTCATTCCCGAAATCAATGGCTGAACTTTTGAAGGTAGCAGGAGCTCAGACATCTTTTTGAGGTTGCAAAACTACCTTGGCGACTCCACACATCAAATAACAAATTAGAAGGTGACTCCACTGCTAGAAGATCAGTAGCTTGATGAAGTTTCAAGATGAATTCCACTGCAAGAATGAATGCCAGTTATGCTCCTATGAATTGGTCTCATATCCCTGGTTTTCCAAATCCTATGCCAGAGGTTGATTGGTTAGATGATCTTCCAATATTCAAAGATGAAAAGAAGGATAATGCTGCTCTCCATTTGGTTAAATTCCATATACATGTACGCAGTCTTAAGGTTCATTTCCCTGAAGATTGTCTCATGAAGATGTTTATGACCACTTTAGAAGGAAAAGCATGGTCTTGGTATAAAGGTTTGGAAAATGGTTCAATATATTCGCTTGCTAGTTTTCATGATGAATTTTATGAGATGTATAAAGAATGTTATCCTTCTTTATTGCTGCTTAAAGATTGCTGTAGACAGTCTTTAAGTCTTATTCAGTACTTGGAATATTGTTATGATGATGATGAATTTACGAATGAAGAAATTTTAGAGGCTCTTCATAACAATGCATTTCAGCACCAAGAAGAAGGTATAATATCTCATGAAACACAGCATGAAGATCAGCTGGGGTTTACTTGTGAAAACCATGTTCAATCCTCTGATATTGATGTAGAGATGCAGTAGACTTGTCAGTCTTCGGATCATTATCAAAATGAACATGATTACAAACACCAAGAAGAAATGTTGGAAGAAATTTTTTATGACCCTCAGGCAGAGGAAAAGATTGTTCATTTTTGTAATTTCTTGCAGCAGCTTACACCAAAGAATGATGATAAAAATGAGGAAAATTCCATTGTTTGTTGGAATGATTCAGAAAAGCAGTTGGATAGCTTGTCAAATAGCAAATTGGATAGCACATCAAAGGGGTCTTGTGTGGTTGAGAATCAGTGGCCTGAAAATGAAGAGTGTTATGATGATCATTCTTTTCAAAAGGTTTTTATGATAGAACACAAGGAGAGAGTGTTGCTTCCTTTCTCTTTTACAATTGAGGAAGAGTACACTGTTGTTGAAGATCAGTTTGCACAGCCAGAAAGTTACAAGAATCATCAAGCTGATCATGAATTATGGGATCCTATAGCTGAATACATGGAAGAGTTTTACTCTCCAGTGTTTCAGCTTTTCTATGAAGATCAGAGGCAATTTCAGTGGCAGTGGTCATCACAATATCATAGTGGCTCTGAACTTCGATACAGTCAAAAAACTCCAATATCAGATAAGACAAATGATTGGCTACATTGGAAATCTCACATTGATTGAGCTGAAAGAAGTTTGAAATGGATAGGGTAGGTAGGTAGGAAAATGCAAATAAGCTCAAGGTTGACTGAGCATTTTTTTTTTTTTAGTAGATGTAGATTCCTTTCTCCTACAGTGATCATCAAGCTTAAGCCCGAGGTGAAGGCCCAAGAAGCTTGAAGGGGATGTTTGTCAAGCAAATCCATGTTTGTTATAAAAAGGACAAAGCACTGGACCTACTAGTTCTTAGTGTACCACAAGGGCACACTATCCCAAGTGGAGCCACTGTTATCACTGAAGAAAAATGTTTTAAATCCTGAACATTCATTTTTTAAAAAATTTCTCAAAGGGTTCTTGTGGATGGAAGTCCCGTGTTTCTTCTCTATCAGAGCTGGATTGAGATTAAAAACACAGTGCATACTTCTGTCATAGGAGACCGAACGCACTCTCAAACAAAGGATATCTATGCAATATTAGAGAAGTTGTCTAGGGATGCAGGATATGTGCCTATAAAGGACACTCTGTTGTATGATGTGGAGGACTATAATGGATTCTTGTGGATGTGCTCAACAGCCAACTTTTGGAGAGGTCATTGATGCTATTCAAGTTGATGGAACAACTCCTTCATTGACAATCCCATAGTAATCGTTGCATTCAGGTTACCTCCAAGAGATCCTAAAGGTCCTTTCAGGATGCCATTAATAGATAGATTCAAGGATATGGGAACTGTGGTTATGGGAAAAACAGAGTCAGGCACTGTAAGGAAAGGAGACAACTTAACTATAACGCCAAATAAGGTTCACGAGAAAGTTGTAGCTGTTTATCGTGAAAGTGATGAAATAAAGTATGCAAGGCCTGGAGAAAATGTTAGGGTGAAATTATCTGGTGTTGAAGAAGATGACATCTCTACAGGTTTTGTTTTGTCTTCCATTTCAAATCCAATTCAAGCAGTGCTGGAGTTTGAGGCTCAATTACAGATATTAGAACTACTGGAACATAAAGCAATATTTACTGCTGGTTATAAAGCTGTACTGCATATTCATTCTGTTGTTGAGGAATGTGAGATAATGGAGCTGTTAAGAGCAGATGGATCCAAGGACGAAAAAGCCAATGAAAAAGAAATGTCTTTTTGTTAAGACTGGAGCAGTTGTGTTGTGTCGCATTCAGGTAAATGACACTATCTGTGTTGAGAAGTTCTCTGATTTTCCTCAACTTGGAAGGTTCACACTTCGGGATGAAGGTAAAATAGTCGCAATTGGAGAAGTTGTAAAGCTCCTGAATAACATGAATAACTGACGGAAATTCACTAAGACTATCCCTCGGCAATTATTCCATATGCACTAATAGAATGAGTGGGGCCTCGAGGGATTTTTTAATTCATCTTTCTGCACAGATTATGTGAGGCAACCCGTGAAATCGTTTCGATTTTCAGATGCAAGGTGAACATGATGTCAGTAATCTTTATGACCAGAACTGTCTTCAAATGAAGAATAATGCAAGGGAGAAATTGCCCTTTTTATGAACTAATGGAGGAATTGCATCATGCCTTTATATTGACCCCTGTATTACCTTAGTATCGCGGCTTCCCCGGCACTCAACTCAACTGGAGATCAGGTCTACTGCATCCCATTCTTTTACTAGTTGGCCCTTTATTCGCTACAGGCGAGGCGAGGCTTGTCTTGGATTGGTCTAAAAAATGGCGTTTCCCTATTTGGAAGCTGTTGTTGGTTTCATGATCTTCATGTACTTCATTGAGACATACCTTGACTTGAGGCAACATACGTCACTTAAGCTTCCTTATCTGACTAAGCCTTTAAAAGGAGTGGTGAGTTAGGATAAGTTTGAAAAATCTCAAGCTTACAGCATTGATAAAAGCCGCTTCCACTTTGTTCACGCAACAGTGACCATCATAGGAGATTCAACAATTTTACTTCTTCGAGCATTACCATTCCTTTGGCAGAAATCAGAAGTTGTAGTTGCAAACTTGGGCTTAGATCCTCATAATGAAATCATTCATACACTCATATGTTTAGCAGCTGTTACTCTTTGGTCTCAGTTGATAGATCTTCCTTTTTCACTGTATTCAACTTTTGTCATTGAGGCTCGGCATGGATTCAATAAACAAACGATTTGGCTTTTTCTCAGAGATATGGTTGTGGGTCTGGGCTTTTCAGTTTTACTTGGGCCACCAATTGTTTCAGCAATAATCATAATTGTGCAGAAAGGAGGTTCATATTTAGCAATATACCTTCGGGCCTTCATGCTTATACTGTCACTAGTGATGATGTCTTTATATTCTATTCTTATAGCTCCTCTCTTCAACAAGTTCACTCCTCTTCCGGAAGGGGAACTTAGGTTGAATATTGAAAGGCTAGCATCGTCTCTAAAGTTTCCGTTGAAGAAGCTATTTGTGATTGATGGTTCAACAAGATTGACACACAGCAACGCATACATGTATGGATTTTACAAGAACAAGCGTATAGTGATATATGACACCTGGATTCAGCAGTGAAAAAATGAGGAGGAAATGTTCTCCAGATTGCCCGCCGGCTCCTTATTTTCCACCTGATCAACCCAGACAATTTCAAAGTTTTGGGTTGAAACTGTGTTTTTGGAATCACACAGCAGTTTCGTAGCACGCTACGAAACTGCTGAAGATGATTAATGTACAGCAGTTTCGTAGCGCGCTACGAAACTGCTGAAGATGATTAATGTACAGCAGTTTCGTAGCACGCTGCGAAACTGCTGAAGCTACACAATCTAATCTCAGTCAACCGGTTTTGAAATACAAGCGGGAATTTTGAAAAGGGGTATGTCTATAAGGAATCATCTGAAGCCATCAGCTTTCAACAAGATCAAGATAGCTTGCAAGAACTTTTGCTTACACATATGAAAACGGTGGACATCGTATTAAGGACGTGGCATTTTGTCATATCATAAAAGAATTGAAGCATGCATCAGACAGCGTGAATGCGTTTTCTCTTTGGTTTTTAAAATAGTGGATGACACATCATCAATACAGCCTATAGCACATCAGAAACATGGCAGCGTTCCATACCTTGGATTATTAAAGACTAAGAAACATGCTGTTATATATATTTGAGCAAATTAATGAAAACAGAAGCCGAGAAGCAGGGGACATCTCCTAATACTATGGGGCAGTAAAGGATTCAGCGTTCAAGGTCAATATGGCGCATTTAACATCCAGCTCAGCCAAACTGCAAGGAGTCCAAGTGTCAAAGAACAAGAAGGAATCATTCTACGAAGAAGATAGAGTTAGAGTCATAGTCAAATTAGAACTCTTTAGAACTCCAGTTAGCACTAATTGTATTTAATAGTTTGTTGTAAAGCAGATAGGTGTCATCATAGGCAGAATTCGAGTTCCCCTCATGTTGGAGGAGGAAGCTCGAAGTAGTTAGAATAAGGATTTTCTATATATAGCTGGAACATCTATGTAATGGGGGTTGGATATTTGATAAAACAGAGGATTGTTTTGGCTTGTGTAAAAACTCAGTTTCAGTAATATAATTTGCTGCTTTTCTTCTCAGGATTCATACAGTATTTTTATGTTCAAGATGTGTGGTTTTACTTTGTCCTTGATGTTTTTACAGTTGTATAAATACACAATCACTCAGAATTCACTTATGCTGCTCTGACTTCCTGTGTGTATTTGTAAACTGTGGTTTTCTATGAATTGTGTTTTGAGCATCTAAATGCCACATGCCCTGACTTCTATGTAAAAGCAGTGTCATTGTTTACTGAAGTATGATTGACTCCATAAGCCCAATGGAAACCTATGTAATGTTTGTCCAGCCTTCATATTTGTTAAGTTTACTTTACAAGAGTTAGCCATCTTACTCATAGTCAAAATCAATAACCCTTTGAGAGAGCCCTCTCAGGCTAAGGAGGCTAAGCCTTAGTCAAAAGATTGGTCTGAAATAGTTACTTGAAGTCTTCCTGGTCAGCAGCCTTCCAGGGCCTGATTTTGAGATAACAGCTGGTACCATCATAGATGAGGGGGCTTCTGTGAGTATCCTTTCCTCAACTGCTTGGAAAGCGCTTGGTTCGCCATCGCTTTTGCCTGAGATGAGAAATCTAACAGGCTTTGATAAAGGAACCAGTCGACCGTTAGGGATCCTCCCTAATGTGCCCATAACATTGAGAGGGAAAACCGTTCACATGAATGTGATGGTAGTTCAAGGACCCCTAAATTACAATCTACTCCTTGGACGAGACTATATTTATTGCATGGGAGCAATTGTTTTCTCACTCTTTAGAGTAATGTGTTTTCCGCACGAAGGAAGAGTGGTCAAGCTCGTAGACCAACTTTCATTTCTCGGATCATACAGAGCAAATAGTCATATACCATCCCTAAATGGTCTTTTCACACAAGAAATGTCTCAATCTCCAGTCCGTCCACCCGATGAGCGCGAGTGATTCGGGGGGACATGACTGAAACCCAGGGGGAATGAACCCTGGTCTGCTTCGACAGGAAAACTTCGGGTATAGGGTAGGTTTCCGCGAGAAAATATGACTAGTCTGTACTCCCGTCTGTGATTGGAAGAGGGGGTTATTCTAGAACAAGATTCTCTTGTCAAAGTTACGTGAGTGGAGTAACCTCCTCCACTCACCTTTGTCTATTTCGGTAGACATCGCCGAAGAAGTGTTTTGTTTGCGCTGTGAATAGAACAATCTTTGGGTAGCCTGAAAGAGGTATACCTTTCCTGATAAAACAAATGTTTTGTCAGCTCGAATAAAAGGTGACCTTGAAACTCTGTTTTATACCTGGGGGCATGCAAACCTTTTGGAGTGCAAGCAAAGAGCGATTATTTATCTGTTTTTTGGATTGGTCGTTTCCTAACTTGCATAAAGAAAGGATGTGGGGCAAAACTCTAAATTTGCCGTTTTATATGAGACATTCTTATCACACGACTGGATTAATTGAGCAGTTTTAGCACATAGTTCAAGCTCGTTAAAAAATAAACATAAGCCATGAGCAAATGTTTCCCCCCGCGGTTAAGCTCGTTAAAAAATGAACTATTCCCTGGTAAATAACTATCGTGAATGTAGTACTTCAGCCATTAAAGCCTTGGTCGTGTTTGCACCGTCACCTCCACTTTTGCATTGGCCGATCATTCACCCCCATTTGATTGTTTACCCATTTTGAGGAACAGCTGCGAAGAGTGATCTCAGTAGCCATCCTTGTGACACTGCCGTGATTGGAAAATTCCAAACCTTACCTAGAATCAGCTGCTACACATTTTATCACTCGTTCCTCAAAAAACGAGTCTCCTTTAAGCTCTTTTCAACTGACTCGTAAAATATGAAAAGATTGCCGAGCCATTGGCCTCTCTAGCTCGTTAAAGGGACCGGAAGTGCTATCTCTCCTCTAGACTTTAATCTTTTTGGACCTGAGAGATTATTACACAAAAAGATCGAGCGCTTGTTTTGTTCGGCTCGTTAAAAGTATCGAAAATTCATCCCTTTTGTATTGTTTTATACTTTTTCAGACTTAAGGGATTAGATGACAAAAAAGGAATTTTGGAGTTTCCTTTACGTTCCTTTTCAGACTCTCTAAAATTGAAAGGGACTGAGTTATCTTTGTCGTTAAACTCGTTAAAATATTAATAGCGACAAACTTATCTATAGACGAGAACGAGTTTCACTATCGCTAGGCTCGTTAAAACATAGCGATGGGTTTGTCCGAAGGGCAAATTATAGAACAAGCATATGTTATCCTCCTCAAGCTTGACAAAAATAAAGAGGTACTGGTCAGCAATGACTGGGGAAAATTGGGAAGGAAACTTGAAGAAACTTTGTTGGTAGCAAGTCGGTCTTGAACATGACACTTCCACTCCGTGTCCAAGTCAGGTTGGGTTGTTTCATTCACCGGTCACATCACCATGGTCCCATGATACCATCCACATTTGGGGTTAATGCTACCAATCCATCACATCAGTGTCGCCGATATGTTCAAGAGAAGTCATTCAGAGAGTTCACCTGTGTCTCACCCACTACCATACATTTATACTACATTCTTTCATGACCGCCACCCTGAACCTTATATCACCAGATCGTTTTCACCTCCATTAAAATCATTTGCTCCGTTCCGTATGTGGGATTCATTAAGGCCCTCCTGTGACGGATCACTTCTTGTCGACATCAGCTCATTATCCAAGAAGTTGATCTAGGAACACCCCATTCAGTACTTTGAAGCTTGCATGCCTCAATGGCAAGTTTCTCACTTCTGGCGACAGGTTTACATCAATGGCCTTCGACCGAAAGATTTTGCGTGGTGTTCGACGCCAAGTCCTTTATTCACACCACGTGAATTGTACTGCAGTACCTTGAGGGTCATTATCATTATCGGTGATTCCTCTCGCGCTTGTTAATAGTTTACATCATTGACTGGTAATCAAGCGATGTCTTTCCATGTTCGACTCCAGAACAACTTTCACATGGATCGACTTGTACTTCGAGTGAAGATCGAATGAGATTGAAGACCCCGGATCTAGTTTCATCCATCCGGGCTACGATATATATTAAGGGAAGTAAAGACATCAAATGTACATCATTGCTGCACAGATAATCATCCAATCAAAAGGATGATGGCTCTATCAGAATCATCAGTCTACACTCAGACGATTGTCTGTCCTATGTACATGAAAATGAATTTATAAAGCTGAGCATGGGAATGACCGCCTTAGCTATATCATGAAAATATTATGAAGATAATGTATTGTATTGTATCTTATTACAGGTCTCCTCCCAGCATTGAAAGAACTTCGGATCCTCATAATAAAGCATTTCACCCAACATCAAAAGATTAACGACCTCATGTTTTAGGGGGCAACTGTTATAGACATTTTTGGGCCCTACAACCCCAAGCATGAAATGTCCATAAATCAAGGGCTCCTAAGTCCTTAAAAGTGTTGTTCTAACCCCTAAAGGAACAAGGTCAACAGATTACAGCTTCTCCCAGAAGTTTTCCATGAAAAACTGCTCAGAATTGGTCAAAACAGGATCATTTCAGCTGCTCCACTGGCTAAGTGCGTTGCATCTCACCTAAATACACTGTGTGGGTGCGTTTCATTTCGAAAATCCCTTTTGTGGGGTGTGATGGGTGAGAAATGACAAATGGCAGTGTCATTCCGCGAGGTGGAGAGGCAATGGAAGCTTCCAGAATCTTCTCCTGTGACACTTGCCTCACTGAATTCGACCAAGGATGAGTAAGAGACCATTAATCTCCAAGTGGAAACAAGAACTTTAGAGGGAAGACACTAATCAAATCATGAGCTGACTCATCTCCATTACAAACATCTATATATGGATCCCTCATCCCAGAGATCCAGAGGCTGGAATTTTGCATATTGTAAGGAATTGTTGTTGGTTTCTTGAGACAAACATCAGATTGTTGGGTGATCTAAGCTTTGTTTGAGGTAAAGAGGGGCTTCTTTGCTGGGAGGTTGATGCTGGGTCAGAACCACTGGTTGTAACTCCTCTTGGCTCTTTTCTTGTTTATCAATAAAATCTATTCAAGTTTTCCTCCATGCTTTTGTGTCATTGATGCTTGCTACATTTGTATGGTCAATTTACATCTGATCCTAGATTGTTTATGATTATAGATCCATGTCTTTGTATAGTGCTATGCTTCTGTGATCTTACAGGTACTTTGTGAAGCTGGGCGTGCAAGGGAGCAGGTAGCTAAAGACTATCAAAGAAGAGAGGAATCAAATCAGGAGATTAGCGCAAGACAGAGGTTGGTCTTTCTGTTCCTCTCTATCTAAATTCATAAAGGAAAATCGAAAGTAGATTTTCTCTGTTTGTTTCTAAGGCAGCTGTCACACCTTAGTGGGATAGAGCAGTTCTATATAGACACTTTTCCCTGTAACAGTGGGTTCAACCGAATCCGATAATGCCTACACCTCATAAAGATTGCTCGTAAATGGACGAGGTGATCAGCTCGATGTAATGAATGAGCGGGCAAGTCATCGAGATACAGTTGCACAGTGTGCTTGATGTCATGAAACGCATAAGACATGGCCCTTTGAAAAGTTGCTCCGGCATTCTTGAGCCCAAAAGGTAACTTGCAATAAGCAAATGTCCCCCATGGACAAATGAAAGCCGTTTTTGGTTGATCGACAGGTAGAATATTGATTTGATTGTATCCGGAAAAACCATCCATGAAGGAGAATATTTCGCTACCGGTACAATCATCAATAATTTGATCAATATAGGGAGTTGGGTAATTGTCCTTTGGACAGGCTCGATTAATGTCCCTATAATCGATGCATATTCTTATTGTTCCCTGCTTTTTGTTAACCGGAACAATATTTGATACCCAATCCGTTAATGGGATTGGATAAATGAAACCTGCTTTTAATAATTTTTCAACTTCTGCTTTAATTGCAGCAACTTTTCTTGGGTGAATCTGACGCAAACATTGCCGGATGGGTTTAGCGTCTGGGTAAGTCTTGATCTCATGAACAACAATTGCGGGATCAATTCCTGGCATTTCCTCATAGGACCAGGCAAACACGTCACGGAATTCTCGAAATAGGGCCTTATATAGTTGAATCTCGTCATCTGTACACGAGGCACCTATATGAATGTTCTCAACAATTCCGGGCTTAACCGAAATGTCAATAGGAATAGTTTGAGAAATGTTTCCCAAATTTAACTCTGAATCGGGATGTTTCATTGGATTCTGAGGTTCCTTGACATATTCAGTCGTAAAAATTGATGAGAAATCATTTTCAAAACGATCATTCTCGGGTAAAAATGAAGATCTGTGATGGAGATCTTCCCATGGTAAATCATCTACACATAGGATTTCACAAATTTGCTCGTCAGAGTGAACAAGTTCAGAAAACGTGATTAAATCCGAGGTTGATGTGAAAAGTGATTCCTCACGGACCACATTCATGAAGTCAATTTCGGTTGAAGATGGGTCGGCAAAAGACTGCACGGCTTCATAGGCAATTTCATATGGACTCAAAGGCATGGCATTACCAAATGAGTCTATCTCAGATTCAGAAGGAATGATCCAAGGATCATCATAAACAATGGTGTCTGATGTAATCATATGAATGGTTGCAAATGAAGACGATGCGTTGATCGGAGGAAAAGGAAAAGTTCCCAGTAAACCGGCATCTTTAACTAGTCCTACTCCAACATCCTTATATGGGATAGTTGTTTTACCGACATGCTGAATACTCTCAGAAGAGGCTGGGTTGGATGAAAAGTAAGCCAGCTGGTCTATGGTTATGATCTTTCCATTATGTGGAAATTTTATTACTCGAAAGACCGATGAAACGACCGCTATCATAGCGTAAGACCAACTTCGACCCAAGAGAAGGTTGTAATCTAGAGGGGCATCAACCACCTCCACATCTAGACTAACGGTTTTTCCTTCAACCCCTATAGGCAAATCCTGTAGAATGCCAAAAGGATGAAACCCACGGCCATCGAAGGCCTTTAGAATCGTCGGGGATTGATTTAGCGAAGGAGAACCAAGCGATCTCCAACACTGTATCGACATAATACACGTTGAGGCTCCCTCATCAATTACAGTCCGATGAATAGGCCTGTTTTTGACTATCACTGGAATCTGGAAAGCCATTTGATGAGGCAAATGCAGTGTACTATTTTCTAGATCGAAAATTATTAGGTTCGAGTCCTGAACGTCAACAGCTCCGATAGCCAACAAAAGTAATTTACGTTGCGCTGGACATGATTGCAGCACTTCCAAAGCCGACATTGCTGAGGGTGAAACAGCTAAATCTTCAACAATGTTATAATTCTGAGCCGCTCTCACATGTGGATTGAAAGCGGACTTTCGAAGTATACCCTTGGCGGGCGATTTGATTACCAAGTCTGGATTAGGTTTCTCGATTTGTAGTGGATCGGAACTGGGAACTGAGGTTGATGGATTAGAATGAGAAGATTCTGCTTCTTTACCATCAACAACACTTTTACTACCATAATCTTACGATCGAGTCGCAATCCTAACATGGGACATCATCAGTATGGGTTCTTCATTGGCACTCGAGGATGAACCTATCATCTTACTGTCTTGAGCTGGATAAGGATCCTTCAAAACAGCAGGAGTTTGGGAACCTTTGACAATCTTTGCAACCTCTGCACGATGAGGGCAGTCTCTTGTAAAATGTTCATCGTCACAAATGAGACAAGGATAACGAGGTTTGCACTTTTCATAATTGGATTCCGATTTTTCAGGTTTCTCCTTTGAATTTTTGTCCGTTTTATTCTTCTTCTTTCCTTTCTTCTTCCCACCGGATTTTGATTTGGCTGTAGATGACTCTACAACGTGAATATCAGCGGAAATCTCTACAGAAGAATCTCCTGTTGGGGAATCAGGTAAGGTTATGATAGGAGAAGAATTCTTGGAAGACTTCTTCTTACTTTTAGTGTTAACCGTGCCAATCATACCATCGGCGGCATGAGATCCCGAAGGAGCTGCAGCGATTTGATTTTTCTTGGGAAGATCAGGGATTTTCGCGTGTAACATACCTGACTGAGTATAGACCAAGTCAAGGTACTGTGCTTGAGCAATCACTTGCTCCTCAGTAACAACTCCGGCTTTAGCTACATCTTTAGTGATCTTTGGCAACAAAGATTTTACAAACCACTCGGCCAAGATCTGATCCGGAATAAACACCTTCACTAAACGCCGTCGATGTCTCCACTCATGAATATGATCTGAAATGTAAGTGGATGTCGATTGTTTTAACAAAGTTAACAATTCCGCGCCATTGTCATATCAGACTGGCAACTAAAAATGAGTTAAAAACGAGGTAGCTAACTGACTAAAATTATAAAAAGTGCCTCGCGGTAACTCAATGTACCACTTGGCCGCGAGACCAATTAGAGTGCGCTGGAAAAGTCTAAGACGGATTGAATCATCTGAAATGGAGTTAGACGCACACCAAAGGTGGTAAGTCATCACATGGTTCGACGGGTCCTCTCCTGATTTACCTTCGAACTTAGGAATGTCACTGGGCAACTTATTCGGCATTGGCAGCCAAAACGGAAGATAATTAATGGGATCGTTTGTTAGGCGCGACAAGTCAGGTAAGTCCAAAGTTGCGATAAACGGTAACTGCCGATTAGGATCCCTAAAATTTGGGTCATGAGACCAGCCCCAGGAGGAGGATATCCAGGATAACTAGGAATAGGAATTGCGTTTGGGATATTGTATCCTCCCGGAAAACCAGGATTAACCGGACCGTACTGGGGTTGTTGAGGTTGTTGATAAGTGTACCCAGGGTACGGTTGATACTGATAGACTGGCTGCTGCACAGCAGGACCGAATTGGTACTGTCCCTGGTACGGTTGATAAGTAAATTGTGGTTGACTTGTGACAACCGTACTTGAACCAGGTTGTCCTACAGGCATCTGAACCGAAGTTTGAATCGTAGATCCAGACGGTGGTAAAGATGTCTGAGGAGTAGATACAGGAACAGTAGAAACCGGAGCTGTCGATACTCCAGAAGTAGGTGGGGTAGATTGAACAGATGTTGCGGCAATTGTAGCAGTCGTTTGAGGCGGAGTACAAGGCGTACTAGGCCCAGGCTGAGAAACTACCAAAGGTACAGAAGTTTGAATGTTAGACTGGACTGGTTGCTGGGGTGTACCAGAAACTAAGGGTTGTCCAGTTTGAGATGACAACTGTACATTTGGCTGCAACACCTGTTGAGTTTGCGATGGATCCCACACTATATTCATTCCGGGGTACTGACCCATAACAGGTTGAGAATACTGAGGACCATAACCGGGTTGAGGGTAGGATTGATAATTGAAAGGTACATTTCTCATTCCTTGAACATACGTTTGACCGGAGGGTGGTTGGAAACCTTGGTTCGAGTACTGACCTTGGGGTTGATACCCTTGAGGCACGTACTGATACTGGGGTTGACCTTGAGGTATAAATTGATACTGAAGTTGACCTTGGGGTACATATTGAGTCTAAGGTTGACCTTGAGGAACGTACTGTCCCGTAGGTATGTACTGTCCTTGAGGTTGCCCCCCAGATGCAAATTGTGTACCTTGAGGTTGCCCCCCAGGCGAGAATTGAGGCTGCCCCCCAGGTGGTAACTGGCCACCTTGAGGTTGAGGATTGGGAATAGAACCTGACATCATAAGAATGTCTTCTACGCTCAACGGCTTAGTACCATTGCTTCCAGTTAATAACCCTTGCTTAATGGGTTGAGGAGATGCTCCCGAAAAAGTACCAGAAAGTGACTGATACCCGGAGGGAACAGAAGGACCGCCGTACAAAAAGGATTCGGGCGATTGAGTAAACATGGATGACTGATTCGACATATTTAACGAAGGATAATAACCTCTAGGTGTTGGGTGATAAGGAGCGCGAGGTGGTGAAAAACTTAACCCTGGGTTTTCTAAGAAATTAGTCAAAGAAAGATACCAAGTACTGCTCCTAGGTGGACTGTAAAAAATTGATTCATGCTCCCTTAGCTCAATAACAGGTTGATTTTCAGGGATAGGGATGCCTACTTCTTCTTCCGGAGTAGCAAGTTCTTCAATAGCAATAAGTCCAGAAGGAAGATCTTGGGTGATTACGCTTTCTACCCTAGGTGAACCAGGACCACTAGAAGCTGGAGAAACAAACCCCGATGTCGGAGTAGCAGCAAATTCACTGTCAGGCTCGGATATTTCGGGTTCTTCACCTATATCACTAGTAGATGAAAAGCTACCAGTAACTTCGGAAACAGACACTGACTGTGGATTATAATCTGCCACTAACGGTTGAAAATCAGGATGTACTATCAAAGAAGATTCTCCTTCTTCAGGTGACCCAACTCTACTGTCTCTAGGAGTTACAAGGACTTTCAAGCCTTAAAGTTGGCTCGGTACTTCCTCAGGAGGTTGGCCTCGAAGTCTACGGGACTTCCTCAGTAACTCAGCCATGTTTACAAACTTAGGAGGTTGGCCCCGAAGTCTACGGGACTGCCTTGGTAATTCAGCCACAGTTAAAAACTTTTAACTACTTCACACGCAAACAAAGTAAAATCTCAATGAAAAGCACCTAAAGTCTCTAAAGAACCAAACAAATTTGAATCACACGCCTAAAGAATCTAGGAGATCAAACACACACAAACAGTAACTTTCCGTACTGAAAACACTAGTTGGTGATGAAATCCAACGTCGCAGAGTTCAATACAGAAATGGCGGTTGGAACAGTTACCCCGGCAACCTGCTTAATGAATAGACTGGCACAAGTTCCTCCAATTAACCGTCTCGAGTGAAGAGAACCCCCCAGAAAATCCAAGTGAGTCTAGCCGACGTCTGCTCCAGGTACAATGGGATCTTCCCACCACTGTCACCTTAGGAAGAATCCTAAATAATATGGCCACTAAGGTTACCAACTGAAACAAATATACCTAGGGGAACAGTCTACGATCCGATATGCACGCAAGGGCAGAGTAGCAAGCTCAATCCCCTTGAAGGCTCCTTGACATAATCCAAGGTTTACCAACAAGTGACCCCAGGCTCCTCGACAATGGTTAATCCGAGGTTTACCGTTTTTAATACGTGAATATCTGGCGTCGTTCCCAATGAGGAAGGATTGATTCCCACACTGGTTCGGACACGATCTCGTGCTTCTCCTTTAAGAGGAGCTTTCCCAGAGCATAAATGCAGCAATTGGATTTCTTCCCTACCACAAGATACAACTACTTGTTTGTTTTTACTGTCTTGGAGAGTTAATTACTCTCCTACTCCAAGACACTAGCCTAAGCTAAGTTGGTGTATGAGAGCCCTAGAAATAAAAATGTTACTAGATGAATTTTACTTTAAGCGTTATTTTTTATTGGTTTTTGTTTAAGTCAAAAGGTGCAGAGATGAAACTCGTGGTATGAAGACTCGACTCAAAATCACTAAAAATGCACCTAAGATGATTTAAACAATCTTTTTCTCTTCGATGAACTTCTAACTAAGAAAGAGTTTGAGAATGCAAATACTTTGTAAACACAAATCTTTCTCAATCAAACAAATTAAAAGAAGAGCTTTTTCCTTTTCCAATGCACTCAAAACGAGACAACTAGTTATTTCACAAAAATTTCCCTTTTTCGTTTCAAAGCACTCAACCACTACAAAAAACAAACTTTTTTCCAAAGGAGATTTTTTATTTTTATTTTTTATAAAACACTCAAAACTATGCAAATGACTAACTTTGAGATCTATAAATTATAAAAACCTATTTGAAGTCAAAGCCTACTAGACGTCTTTTTTAAGGATGTTTTACTTAGCTAGATGTAAGCTAAGGACCAATTTATGCAGAATCACAAATCAGTCAAGAACAACCAATTTTGTTTTCTTTTTGAAAATGAAAATCCAAACTTTTAAACACAAGCTTTTCGAAGTTTTGTAAAGAGAAAACTCAAAGCGGATTCCTCAACAAGGGGAGATTTCATAAATGGTCAGACCCATAAGAAGGCTGGTAGACACCAAGGTGATCTGAGGTCCCTACAGCTTCTAAGCTCAGAGCCACTACACAACCAAAATGAAAAACAAACCCAACAAGCAAAACTCCTAGGAATTTCACCTAAAACCCTAACACTAATGAAATCAACCTAAGGAAAGCTTCTGACAAGTTACATGCAGGTCTGGGCAGTGGATAACAATTTCTAAACAAAAACTAAGCTGACTAACAGGGGGAATCTTAGGTTTTTCAAAATTTTGACAGGGTCCGCAGGCCCACAGTTGACACAGGTGCGGTCCCGCTCTGTGCTAAAAGCAAAGCTGCGGATAGGTACGCACTGTGTCAAAAGGCTAGGGTGCGGTCCTCTCCCAAAGCTATGAAAAACGAAAAATAACCCTGGATCTATAAACTCTACCCAATTTTACACACAACAAGCCAAAAACAGAAACAAAAACATAGTTTCTCAGGTCAAAGTAAAAACAAGGAAAACAATCATATCCCCAACGGAGTCGCCATTTTGTCACACGGAATAAGGCGATCTTGCGGACAAGATAGACCTTCCTAGAATCTAAAGAAGACCTAATGACAAGCAAACCAACCAGACACTATCTTTCTCTAAATATGCTTTAATAAACAATGGCAAACATGTGTTTTTAGGGCCTACCTTAGGTCCAACGCAAGTTTGTGGATGCCCTCGCTCCTTTGATCCAAATGAGCTCCTTTGTCGCGAATCTGCAAACACAAACAAGGAAAACAAATTAAATAGCACCTGAAAAGCCAATATCATAAAACATATTTAACATGAAAGTCAAGGAGTCCATGAAACAAATAACATGAGATACTTGTTGAGAAAAATGAGTTTGATTGTATTAATTCAAAAGAAGAAGAACTTTACAACCTTTGCCTTGACACTGTACAAGCTCCTCCCAGGGTCCAGCAAGAAGTCTCCTCTACTTTGAAAAGTTTCACTCACTCCCCAATGAAGCCAAAAAGGTATGTGATCTCTCCTCTTAAGCTCAACTAGGAAGTCTTGATTTCACCGGCATTTACCATCAAAAATGTTCAACTTCTAACCTCCCCAGCAACCAGCCCAATGCCTGAATTTATAGTGCAATGGAGGGAGGTTACTAGGTCCTCCTTCAAATGGATAAAGCCCTCCTTCAAAGGGATATCTCCTCTCATCAAGGGATTAGCTCCTTCTCTTTTGGGATGCATGAACCACCTCAGAGCGAACAATCCACGTCAAAATTCCTTCTAGAATCCTCTAGAATTAACCCAAAGTGAGTTTTTTAAGATAAAACTTGCACCTTTTGACTTTCACAGGGGTCCGCACCCACTCCTTTAGGGACAGAGCGGGTAGGTCTACAGTTTTTGTAAACAGAAGGTGCGGGATAGTAGGTGACAGTGAGAGAAAGTGCGGAACCAGAGTTTCATTGATTTTCAATGTCTTTCTCTCATTTTCAAAGCTTTACTTGAAGAGCTGAGGTCTGAGACTTGCTTAGGAGGATAGTACAAGTGATGATAGACCCATATTGACTGCAAATAATCATGGTGATGATATTTTTGTGTAACACCCCAATCAGAACTCTGCAAAAACTAGGCCTCATGCCCGGACCCAAAATTTTCCTGTCCCTTTTTTCCAACAAAACCCTCAAAACCTCAAATCAAATCCTTTGCACTTCATACCTAGCCTAAAATTAGTTTGTTATTTAGTCATCTCAAGCCCCATTGATTATCTTTCGCTGAGATTGACGAGGCTGAGTGTGGTTTGATGTGGACCTAGAACCTTGTCTTTTCAGCCTGAGGCAAATCTAGGCTCTAACAGAAGCCATGATGAATGTTAAGATAGATGGTATAAAAAGGGACATGGGAGTTTTGAATGATTTTTTAAAAGAATCCATGGAAGCAATGATGAATGTCAGGATAGAGGGGTTGAAGGAAGGTTTGGCAAAGTTTCTAGAAGAAAGGCTTCCCAGGGGTGACAAGGTTATCCATGAAAATCATGATGAGAAAAAAAGGAATATGGATTATGATTTTAGAGACTCCAATTTGGGGTTTAAGAATCACCACATTCCAAAGATAAATATGTGGAATTTTGAATGAAAGGACCTGGTAACTTGGATACTACAGATGGAGCAATACTTTGATCTACAAGATGTGCAACCCTCACAAAAGGCACATATTGCATATTTATATTTAGAACCCAATCGGTTTGTATGGTATAGATGGATTTGTTCCCATAAACCACTTATCACTTGGTCAATTTTTTACGAAGGAAATGATAGCACATTATGAAGATAGAGAAACACCTTCTTTAGCCAAATGATAAATATCGAACAAAAGGGTTTAATAGCAGAGCACAATGAAGACTTCCAAAAATTGAATATTAGGGTAACCGATATTCTAGAGGGGCATAGGATTGATTTCTTCAAAGGGAATTTAAAAGATAACTTCCAACACGAGGTTTGCCTTTGGGAACCTGATTCATTGGAGAAGGCATTCAGGGTGGAAAGAAAAGTTGAAAGAAAAATTATGGCAACAAAGAAGTCTACCACTTACAACTATAAAGATGGAAGTGTTGCTGCTCCTAGTCTTCCACAACCTACAAGGTTGAAAACACAAAAATTGGAGGAAAAATGATCAAAATTTCTTTGTTATAGTTGTGATATCAAATACACTAAAGGTCATCAGTATGCCAAGAAGAAATTATTCTACATAGATTGTGAGGAGGAGGAAGAAAAGGAAAAAGAAACAACAAAAGAGGAGGATATACACCAGGAACCAACCCAAGAGAAAGAAGAAATGAATCTGACCATATATTGTAATTTATTGGTAGGAATTACCACTACTCAAACTATCAAGATAGAAGGATATATCAAGAAGAAAAAGGTGCTGATTGATTCCGATTGTACCCATAATTTCATTCATTGTATATCCAACACTAGAGTGTCAAGTGATGGTTGCAAATGGAGGAACTATAATTTTCTCTGTAAAGTGCCATAATATAAAGATAACCATGGGGGAATATATATTTCATAGTCCAATTCTTTCCATTCCAATGGGTGGTGCTAATGTTGTACTAGGAGTCCAATGGTTACAATCTTTGGGGATGATAACTTTCAATTTTCAAGAACTTTTCTTGAAATATTTTTGGGAAGGAAAGGAAGTTTAATTAAGGGGTATTGCAGGGAAACCAGGAAAGATAATCAACTCTAATGGCATGAAATTTTTTGTAAAGGAATAACCACAAAGCATAATTGCACAATTATGCTCACTAGGGGTTCAAACAACCTCCAAACGTTTCTTTGGAGTATAGGAGGTGGAATATTTGGGTCATATTTTATCTCATGAGGGTGTTAAGGTAGACCCTAAAAAAATTAAATCCATTAAGGAATGGAAAATCCCCATAACCATAAAGCATCTTCAAGGATTTCTCGGGTTGACAGGGCATTATCGCAGGTTTGTTTAGAATTATGGGAGAATAGTGGCACCTCTAACATCATTACTGAAGAAAGATGCATTTTATTGGACTCCAAAAGCAACAAAGTCCTTTGAACATCTTAAAGAGGAAATGTGCCAAGCACTAGTCTTAGCTACGCCAGACTTCACAAAATATTTTATTGTGGAATGCGGTGCTTCAAGAAATGGAATTTGTGTTGTTTGAATGCAAGAAGGAAGACCCACCCATTGCTTTTGAAAGTAATCCAATCAAAGGAAAGTATTTACATAAACCTATTTATGAGAAGGAAATGTTGGGAATACTACATGCACTAAATAAATGGCGACATTACCTAATGGGAAGACACTTCAAGGTAAAAACATATCATGATAGTATTAAATACTTTTTGGAACAAATATTATCTTCAAAAGGGTAGCAAAAATGGGTGACAAAGATGTTGGGTTATGACTTTGAAATCATATACAAAAAAGGGAAGAAAAATGTTGTTGTAGATACACTCTCAAGAAAGGATGAAGATGTGGAAGCATTTATTTATGCCATTTATATTATCCAACCTGAGTGGATAACGGAAGCGGGGAATGAATGGAAAAATGATGAAGAGGTATGGTCACTCATTCAAAAGTTGCAACAAGATCCCAATACATCTGATACATTTAGCTGGACAAATGATTCATTATGGTACAAATATCACTTATATGTTTGTAAGAATTCCCAACTCAAACAAAAGATTCTTTTGGAATTGCACACCTCTCCCTTAGGAGGGCACTCAAGATTTTTAAAAACTTACCATAGGGTCATGAAGGATTTTTTTGGGGATGGCCTTAGATCTGATATTAAGAAGTTTGTGGCAGAATTTTGGTTTGCTAAGAAAATAAAGTTGACACAATTAAGACCCCAGATCTATTACAACCTTTATCCATTCCAAGTTAGCGTTGGGAAGAGGTATCAATGGATTTTATCACAGGTTTACCCAAGTCGGAAGGAAAGAGTGTCATAATGGTGGTAGTAGATAGACTGGTGGTAGTAGATAGACTTACCAAGTATGCACACTTTTGTGCATTATCCTATCCTTTAAAGCCAATATAGTTGCTACTGTATTTATGGAAACAATTCAAAAGCTTCATGGAAATCTAAATATTATAGTAAGTGACAGATATCCCACTTTCACTAGAAATTTTTAGACATAATTGTTTTCTTGTATTGGTACTCAATTAGCTAATAGCTCATCTTATCATCTTCAATCTAATGGGAAAACTGAGATAGTAAACAAATGTTTGGGAGGATATATTTGTTTCTTTCTATTTGGTAAACAAACACAATGGGTTAAGTGGTTACCTCTAGCTGAATGGTGGTATAACACTTCCTTCCATACTGCAACAAAAATGACCCCATTTATGGCACTTTATGGATATAAACCACCGTCCATCACATCATATTTAAGAGAAAATTCTAAGGTTCAAGCAGTGGAAGATCACATCGAGCATCAACAACAAGTTCTCCAACTCTTAAAGGATAACCTCACTCTAGCACAAAATCGAATGAAACAACAGGCATATCAACATCACAGTGAAAGAAGTTTTGATGTAGGTGACTGGGTATTTTTACGACAACCATACAAACAAATGTCTCTCAAGCAAGCTAAGAAGGTTAAGAAATTATCACCCAAGTACTATGGTCCTTACAAGGTGTTGCAAAAGATTGGTATTATGGCATAGAAATTGGAGTTTATTGCATCTTCCTGAGTACACCTAGTTTTCCATGTTTCATGCTTAAATAAGGTTATAGGTGACAAGGTTCTAGTTCAAAAAATGTTTCCAAAACTTGACGAAGAAGGAAAGAACATGTTTGAGCCTGAAGCAGCCACAAAAAATAGAACCCGACAGCTATAGAATTGATCAATTTCAAAGTATCTCATTAAGTGGAAGAACTTACCAATTGAAGATTCCATATGGGAGGATGATAATTTTATAAAGAAGCATCCATAACTAGTCAAGCATTAAGGAAATTTTTTTTTTTGAAGGGGAGGGGCATGTTAGGTCCCTATAATACTAGTGTATCCCCCCTATTCTTATTGTTGTGCCCATGTAACCCCCATATTGTTATTTTGTGCCCCATAGAAGCCCACTATTGTCATTTTTGTTCCCTTACATTATTATTGTTATGTAGGCTTAGATTATATTGTGACCCCTTAGACTCCTATATATTTTTCCGTGGAAAAATCATAACTTTTCTATTAATTATAAAAAGTTACATAAGTAGATGAACATAATACATTCCCTTACTATCCCAAGTTTCACCACTCAAAAATCTAGTGCCCATAGAATCAGAGCCAAAAAAACTACAAAATAAAAAATAAAAATGTGGCTAAGCAAAAAAATCTTGGTCACCCTTTTCTCCCTTTATTATTTTCTACTTTTTGCCATACTCCTTGATTAGGAGTGGTCGTTACAATAATTAGTTGTTTCTCTTCTGTATGCCTAAGATGTTCCTTATCTGAGTTTGAACTCTTAGATATATAAGGACGTTTGAATCCTACTATCTCCTTCTCCTTCGAAATTTCTGGGTCTGAGTGACCTTCTGCTATTGGGTTTTTCAAAGTTGATCCCCTTGTTTCATTGAAGATATCTGTAGATTTGGGATTTCATCAGTGATGGGGGATCCCAATTCCTCCTCTTCCTCTTCTTCATTGGGTTTTGGTGTTGGGAAATGTCATCCCTTTGGATTTTTGAAAAGTTTTTTTTTCCTCCTGGGATCTTTCTTTTCCAAAGGACATGTGGTTTGTAGATGTCCAGTTTGAAGAAAAACACGACATCTAAATGAAGCGTTGTCATAATCTAAGAACTGGGTCTAACACAGGTTGTTGTGTGTCAAAAGGATACGATCAGGTAGTCCTTTACTAAGGTATACCTCAACACATATCTTGGCAAAAGTATAAATTACTTCTTCAGTCCTTTGTGTATCCACCTTGATGTATCTCCGCCACATGTTGCCAATTCCTTCCAGTAATTTTGGGTGCCATAAGTGAAGGGGTAAGTTATGCAATGTTAATCAGACTAGAATTCCAAAGAACGTCATTCTATTAGCATTAAAATATGGGAACCATGGAGTGATAAATAATCTTGTGTTTCCCCAGAACCAAGGAACCTCATCTAAAACTTGATCTATGATCTCTGATGATTCAAATTTAACTATGAAGAAACCGTTCGAGAATAAGTGAATCTCACAGTTTACCATCTAATTCGTAAAGATCCACTGAAAAATATCAATAGGTTTTGGCCAGAAACCGTTGAACCTGCAAATGATTACCTGTGATTGATATGATGTACATATATTATTGATATCTATTAGGTCTATTGTCATTTCTAGAATATCATTCATCTGCTCTACAATATAGGGCCCAAGAATATTGAGGGTTTGTTAAAGTTTACCTAATGCTGCAACCTTTCCTTTGAGGGCATCTTTGAATGACACGGATCCATTGTTTTTTCCTTTGGCTAACCACGGGCCCTTGGGGATATTAGTTCCTGCTAAACCCCCCTACAACTTTAGGTTGATGATGATCGAGGAATTTTGTTCTATTGTATGCGCCTTTGGTCCTACATGGATATGCCCACATAGATCAAGTTTTGCAGTTTTGTTGGAATACCATTTTTTTTATAAACCGCCATTTTCATATCTCTCACCTACGAATCCATTCGAGTCCATACGATGATTGATCTTCCTGTTGGTATTTGTTTAAAAATTTGGAAATCTACATCCTTACCAGAAACATAAGTTTTCTCGTAGCTTACTGATGGATCTGCAGAGGACCCATCATTATTGCTCATTTCTTCATAAAAAACAATAGATTTGTGGTTACCCCTTCTCCCAGAAGAGAGATATGTCAAATATAGGCCCCCATAGTAGCATACAGTAAAAAAACCCTTCCATTTGCTGCATTTGGTTTCTACCCAGGGGATCAACTTCCCTTGCCCAGTCTGTACTTCATCGTCTCTGCATGCTTTTCTCCTTGTGAGCAGCTGATACCGCAATTGCCATGGGGCTTGAGAAACTTGATAAATATCATATCTATGAAAGAAAAAAAGTATTAGGACCCAAATACCTGCTCGCATTCGCTGGAACAGACCGCGGTGTCCTTGAGACGGTGGGATTCAGGATCATTGAGGCTACTGTTCACAAGGTTTTTCAGTAACGTGTGGCTGATCAGTCCCACGATCACATACCGATTCCCATCAGGATCTATGGCATGTAACTTCATGATGCAATCCGAAACCTTCTTCGAGCTAGATTGGGTAGCCGAATGCATAGAGAATAACCCCACTATCACACTATTTGCAATCCCATGACACGCAGATGCCATCTCCATTCTCATTTCTAGCCTTTAGTCCTAGACTCCTATATATATACCATACAACCCCTCAACCTAAACATGCTCCCCCCTAAGCATGTAATGGGGTTGTAAAAATATTCTCTTTGTTGTTATAGAAACATATCCACTAAGTAAATCCAAATTTCAATGATGTACAATGCTTCATGGAGAAAATACATGGTTGTGATAAGTACACGAGGCTGACATATGAATCCTATACACCTATCATCAACCAAGACTTCTATGAATCCAAGTTTACATCATGCACCCAATGTAGTGGGGCTACATCAATGATATACAAAATAAGAAATGACACCCATTAGCCCATACATAACTAATTGACACATGTTACAATACATACTAGACACCATGGGTCTCTCCATGACTAATGCACTGAAAAGATGAAACAATAATAATACATGGATCTTACTCTCTCACACAAAGGATATCTCCTCTATGCATCCCAAATATAATGTTATAACATAAGTTCATGACATCAATGAGCATCAATATATGCTCCATATAGCTACATCAACGATAATACATTCCATGGTATATGCATAAAGTACAAGCCCTCCATGAGCAATGACTGTTATAGACATTTTTGTGCCTTACAGCTCTAAGCATGAAATGTCCATAAACCAAGGGATCCTAAGTCCCTAAAAGTGTTGTTCCGGCCCCTAAAGGAACAAGGTCAACAAATTACAGCTTCTCCCAGAAATTCTCCACCAGAAACTGCTCAGAATCAGTCAAATCAGGATCATTTCAGCTGCTCCACTAGCTAGCTGCGTTGCATAGCACCCAAGTACACTAGCTAGGTGCGTTGCAACGCACCTAAATGCACTACCAGGGTGCGCTGAGCGGGAAATGACAAATGGCAGTGTCATTCCGCGAGGTGGACAGACAATGGAAGCTTCCAGAATCTTCCCCAATGACACTTGCCTCACTGAGTTCGACCAAGGATGAGTAAGAGGCTCTCAGTCTCCAAGTGGAAGCAAGAACTGACAGAGAGAAGCCACAAGTCAAATCATAAGCTGACTCATCTTCTTTGCATACATCTATATATGGATCCCTCATCCCAGAGATCCGGAGGCTGGAATTTTGTACATTGCAGAGAATTGCTGTTGGTTTTGAGATAGATATCAGAGTATTGGGTGATTTATGCTTTGTTGGAGGTGAAGAGGGGATTCTATGCTGGGAGGTTGATGCTGGATCAGGAATCATCGGTTGTAACTCCTCCTGGATCTTCTTGTTATATCAATAAAACTATTTGAGTTTCTCCTACATGCTTGTGTATCAATGATGTTTGTTATATTTGCATGTTTAGCTTAAATCTGATCCTAAGCTATTTATGAATATAAATCCATGTCTTTGTGTAGTTTTCTTCTTCTGTGATCTTGCAGGAACTTGGTGAAGCTGGGCAAGTAAGGGAGCAGGTAGCTGGAAGCTATCAAAGAGGAGAGAGATTGGATCAAAGGACTAGCGCAAGACACAGGTTGGTTCATCCTATTCCTCTTCGTTTATAGTTCATAAAGAAGAATACGAAAGTAGTTTTCTTTGCTTGTTTCTAAGGTACTGTCACACCTTAGTGGGATAGGGGCATTCTGAGTAGACACTTTTCCCGTTAAAAGAATGGCGACTCCACTGGGGAACGTGTCTAGTTAGTTTGTTTGTGTTTCTCTTCTTGTTTGTTTCATAAACACAGAAGTGGCAATCGAACTGCATTTTCCATTATCAAATGCAAAGTAGACATCTGCTACTTCAATCCATTCACTGGATTTGTTTATGATTTGAACAGCTGATTCACAAATGATCTGATTACCCTTTGTGATAGCTCTTAGACCTCCTTTAAATCTACCCTCTGATTGTGCATTACTGAATTCTTTTACTCAGCCAAAAACCATAGATTAAACTGCAAATCGTGACCCAGAACCTGGATAGAATTCTCGTTTCTGCCCTAGCGGAGGCTCTGTGAAGAGATTCTGCATTTCAACGCAGTTCCCGAGAGGGCTACCTGCGCTGCAATCCAGTTTCTCTGTGTAACAGGTGCGCTGATCAGCCTAGCCCTGTGCAGCTGAGGTTCTTTGCTTCATTTTTTCAGTTTTGTCTCTGATTTTGCAGCCTGTGATCAGTGTGTGTCTGTTTAAAAACCCCTTTTATTTTCTTTAATTCCGCCTCCTTTGTACAAAAATACTGTAGATGTTCTTTGTGTGTTTGTTACATCATTTACAGTTTTCCATTAAAAAAGTAGAATAGTCATATTGTCGTCCTTTGATTTAGATCTGTCGTAAGTGTCGATTTTGATCTTAGGAGAAAGTTTATTTGCTGTTGACAGTCGATTATGCTTTTACTTTTGCCTTTGGTTTGAATTTGTGACTTTCTAGTGTCGAAATGAGTATTTATTTCAAAATCATAAAGTGTCGTAATCTTCTCTACCTTTTGATTTCGAAAAGAAGCTTGTTTGTGTTTGTCGCTTGAAAGCAAATTCAGATTTGTACATCAACTTTCTTTCTAGGCATCAATATTAAGAAAGTGAAAACAAATACATGCATATGTGCATTTGCATATTGATAGTCTGCTTGGCTTGATTTAGGAAAAGTGCATTTACAGTGTGCTCTTTGCTCTTTGAGAAAAGATTGTGTCTTTCTTTTCCCCTTGTAGCTAGGATTTTCATTGCTGAAAAGAGATAAAAGCTTGCTTATCATCTTTAGATTGCATTTTAGGAATTACATCTACATCTCGTGGTGATTCCAAAAGGCAAACTTCTAAGAAAGATCAACTTAAAATAAATTGAATGAATCTAACAATGCTTTGGAACTTAATGCACAACATTTAGAGGTCTAGGCTAGAGACGTATTCGGTGTCGTAAAGCCTGGTAACTGTTGTCCTCACTGATGGTTGGGTGATTCCTCCACTTTGAGACGATAAGTGCCAGTACGGACTTGTGCTCCGACGTACCGTCGAGTATATATTGGGAGACCCCTATAGGCTTAAAACCTTTTATCCATAGGAAGCCGTGTCGACCGCCCTACTGATCGCAATGCACCGAACATAGCATTCGGGAAGATTGACTGCCGTACCGTAAAAAGTATTCTGCAGTTTTGCGATTGGTTTGGTACTCCCTCTACCTAGATCTCCAGAGCAGTCCCTTTCGTTCCTTTTCAGACTCCTTAACGGAAAAGGTCCATCTGAGCACTTGTCACTTCAGGCTCATTAAAAATCGAAGGAGACTAGAGTCATCTTTTGTTTTTTCTCGACTCTTAAAAACTGAAAAAACAAGTTGTGTCAAAGCGTCTAAAAATTTATTTTAAACGGAATATTCATCCCCTTTTCCTATGTTGATCTTAGGTTGAGAAAATGGAGTCTACCAACCAAGGAATTCCCCTTGGTGGAAATCCTAGTCCCTTCTCCTCTTGGGGAGATGTTGGTGCACCTGCCTATGGCCACATTGTCACTTCCAAGACTGACAATTGGCTTGCCGGTCTGGCTCTTCTCAACCAATGTCGTTCAGAACACCACCATTCCTGAACAATCGAATCAGCAATTAGACGAGTCCAGAGTTGCCCACCAACCTTCTACTTCCTCTAATTCTTCCTCTCCCCCTTCCTCTTCGCTTGATGGGGCTGGCAAAGTCAAAATTCAAGTTCCTAAGGAGAAGAAGGAGAAGAAGAAGAAAGAGAAGAAGAAGGAGCCAAAGGCGAATGGGGGAAAACGAGTGTCGTCTAGCGAAAATCCACACACTGCACCGACCAGGCCTAAATCGCCATGTGTCATTTGCAAAGGAGACCACTTTCACAGAGATTGTCCTTGCATCCCTCGGATACTAAGGGACTGGTCTCCTCGTTTGCACAATCCGGTGTCATCAACCTCTGATGATCATGTTGAAAGCACACCGTCAACTAGCGAAAGTGAAGCCCCAGGACAAAAAGGGAAAACTAGATTTCCTTGTAAACTGTGCGAAGGCAATCATGTCGTCCACCATTGTCCCTTCTTAGACGAAGCGAAAAGAGTTTTGATTATCGTCCGGTTTCACTTTTATAACTTCCTCCTGGATATAAAAAACTCTTGCCGAGTGCGTTGCTAGTTGAGAATCCAGCTGGCCCGCTCAAGTGGTCGGCTGAAGCGCCTATCATTGAAGATAAACCATCTGAATCCATACCAGATGAAAGTCAAAAGGTTGAAGTGGCAGTTGACCCGGTCTTGCCTTCAGAGGTTCTATCTTCGGATGATACAGTCACTGAAGAGAACAAGGATGACACCATCCAAATTCTCTTCATCAACACAGACTCCGACGAACATGGGGAAATCTACCCATTCCCTTACCACAAGAGGGAAGTTTGTCAGAGCCATACCCGGCCGTTTACTCGGTCCCACCTCCAAGCAACCTAGTTGTCTCCTTCGACTGGAATCAACTAGGCAAACCCCGTTTACCAGCAAGCGTACCATTCCGAATTATCGTTCAAATATATAGAATGGTCATGGCTGGTACCATCATAGATGAGGGGGCTTCTGTGAGTATCCTTTCCTCTATTGCTTGGAAAGCGCTTGGTTCACCATCGCTTTTGCCTGAGATGAGAAATCTGACAGGCTTTGATAAAGGAACCAGTCGACCTTTAGGGATCCTTCCCAATGTGCCCATAACATTGAGGGGGAAGACAGTTCAAATGAACGTAATGGTAGTTCAAGGACCCTTGGATTATAACCTACTCCTTGGACGAGACTATATTTATTGCATGGGAGCCATCGTCTCCTCACTCTTTAGAGTAATGTGTTTTCTGCACGAAGGAAGAGTGGTCAAGCTCGTGGACCAGATTTCATTTCCCGGATCACGCATAACAAATAGTCATATACCATCCCTAAATGGTCTCTTCACGCAAGAAATGTCTCAATCCCCGGTCCGTCCTCCCGATGAGCGCGAGTAATTCGGAGGGATATGATTGAAACCCAGGGGGCATGCGTCCTGGTCTGCTTCGGCAGGAAAACTTCGGGTATAGGGTAGGTTTCCGCGGGAGAATATGACTAGTCTGTACTCCGTCCATGATTAGAAGAGGGGTTATTCTAGAATAAGATTCTCTTGTCAAAGTTATGTGAGTTGGCGGGCATCGTCACTCACCTTTTTTTATTTCGAGCAACATCACCGAAGAAGTGTTTTGTTTACCCCGTAAATAGAACAATCTTTGGGTAACCTGTAAGAGGTAGGCCTCTCCTGATAGAACAAATGTTTTGTCTGCAAATTGAGGGGTAACCTTGAAACTCTGTTTTATACGTGGGGGCATGCAAACCTTTTGGAGTGCAAGCAAAGAGTGATTATTTATCTGTTTTTAGGATTGGTCATTTCCTAACTTGCATAAAGAAAGGATGTGAGGCAACACTCGAAAGTTGCCGTTTTATATGAGACATTCTTATCATATGACTGGATTAATCGAGCAGTTTTAGCACATAGTTCAAGCTCGTTAAAAAATAAACATAAGACATGAGCAAGTGTTTCCACCCGCGTTTAAGCTCATTAAAAAATGAACTATTCCCTGGTAAATAACCACCGTGAATGTAGCATTTCAGCCATTAAAGCCTTGGTCGTGTTTGCACCATCACCTCCACTTTTCCATTGGCCGATCATTCAAATCCATTTGATTGTTTACCCATTTTGAGAAATAGCTGCGAAGAGTGATTTCACTAGCCATCCTCGTGACACTGCCGTGATTGGAAAATTCCAACCCTTACCTGGAATCAGCTGCTACCCATTTTATCACTCGTTCCTCAAAAGACGAGTCTTCTTTAAGCTCTTTTCAACTGACTCATAAAATATGAAAAGATTGCTGAGTTTTGGCCTTCTAGCTCGTTAAAGCGACCGGAAGTGCTATCCCTCCTCTAGATTTTAATCTTTTTGGACCTGAGGGATTATTGCACAAAAAGATCGAGCGTTTGTTTTGTTCGGCTCGTTAAAACTATCGAAAATTCATCCCTTCTGTATTGTTTTATACTTTTTCGGACTTAAGGGATTAGATGACGAAAAAGGAATTTTGGAGTTACCTTTACGTACCTTTTTAGACTCTCTAAAAATGAAAAGGACTGAGTTATCTTTGTCGTTAAACTCGTTAAAAAGATTAATAGCGACAAACTTGTCTTTAGACGAGAACGAGTTTCACTATCGCTAGGCTCGTTAAAACATAGTAATGGGTTTGCCCGAAGGGCAAATTATAGAACAAGCATATTTTATCCTCCTCAAGCTTGAAAAAAATAAAGAGGTACTGGTCAGCAATGACTGGGGAAAAATTGGGAAGAAACTCAAAGAATCTTTATTGGTAGCAAGTCGCTCTTGAACATGACACTTCCATTCCGTGCCTAAGTCGGGTTGGGTTGTTTCATTCACCGGTCACATCACCATGGTCACGCCATACCATCCACATCTGGGGTAAATGCTACCAATCCATCACACAAGTGTCGCCGACATGTTCAAGAGAAGTCATCCAGAGAAGTCACCCGTGTCCCATCCACTACCATACATTATACTTCATTCTTTCATGACCGCCATCCTGAACCATGTATCATCAGATCGTTTTCACCTCCATCAAAATCATTTGCTCTGTTCCGTGTCATTGATGTGGGATTCATCAAGGCCCTCCTTTGATGGATCGCTTCTTGTCGACATCAGCTCATTATCCAAGAAGTTGATCTAGGAACACCCCATCCAGTACTTTGAAGCTTGCATGCCTCAATGGCAAGTTTCTCACTTCCGGCGACAGGTATACATCAATGACCTTCGACCAAAAGATTTTGCGTGGTGTTCGATGCCAAGTCCTTTATTCACACCACGTGAATTATACTACAGTACCTTGAGGGTCATCATCATTATCGGTGATTCCTCTCGCGCTTGTTAACAGTTTACATCATTGACTGGTAATCAAGCGATGTCTTTCCATGTTCGACTTCAAAACATTTCTCACGTGGATCGACTTGTACTTCGAGTAAAGATCGGACGAGATTGAAGACCCCAGATCTAGTTTCATCCATCCGGGCTGCGATATATATTCAGGAGAATAAAGACATTGAAATGTACAGCATTGCAGCACAGATAATCATCCTACCAAAAGGATGATGGCTCTATCAGAATCATCAGTCTACCATCAGACGATTGTCTGTCCTATGTACATAAAAATGAATTTATAAAGCTGAGCATGGGAATGCCCGCCTCAGCTAGATCATGAAAACAGTATGAAGATAATGTGTTGTATTGTATCTTATTACAGGTCTCCTCCCAGCATTGAAAGAACTTCGGATCCTCCTAATAAAGCATTTCACCCGATAAACGGCCTCGTACTTTAGGGGGCAACTGTTATAGACATTTTTGTGCCTTACAGCTCTAAGCATGAAATGTCCATAAACCAAGGGATCCTAAGTCCCTAAAAGTGTTGTTCCGGCCCCTAAAGGAACAAGGTAAACAAATTACAGCTTCTCCCAGAAGTTCTCCACCAGAAACTGCTCAGAATTAGTCAAATCAGGATCATTTTAGCTGCTCCACTAGCTAGCTGTGTTGCATAGCACCCAAGTACACTAGCTAGGTGCGTTGCAATGCACCTAAATGCACTACCAGGGTGCGCTGAGCGGGAAATGACAAATGGCAGTGTCATTCCGCGAGGTGGACAGACAATGGAAGCTTCCAGAATCTTCCCCAATGACACTTGCCTCACTGAGTTCGACCAAGGATGAGTAAGAGGCTCTCAGTCTCCAAGTGGAAGCAAGAACTGACAGAGAGAAGCCACAAGTCAAATCATAAGCTGACTCATCTTCTTTGTATACATCTATATATGGATCCCTCATCCCAGAGATCCGGAGGCTGGAATTTTGTACATTGCAGAGAATTGCTGTTGGTTTTGAGATAGATATCAGAGTATTGGGTGATTTATGCTTTGTTGGAGGTGAAGAGGGGATTCTATGCTGGGAGGTTGATGCTGGATCAGGAATCATCGGTTGTAACTCCTCCTGGATCTTCTTGTTATATCAATAAAACTATTTGAGTTTCTCCTACATGCTTGTGTATCAATGATGTTTGTTATATTTGCATGTTTAGCTTAAATCTGATCCTAAGCTATTTATGAATATAAATCCATGTCTTTGTGTAGTTTTCTTCTTCTGTGATCTTGCAGGAACTTGGTGAAGCTGGGCAAGTAAGGGAGCAGGTAGCTGGAAGCTATCAAAGAGGAGAGAGATTGGATCAAAGGACTAGCGCAAGACACAGGTTGGTTCATCCTATTCCTCTTCGTTTATAGTTCATAAAGAAGAATACGAAAGTAGTTTTCTCTGTTTGTTTCTAAGGTACTGTCACACCTTAGTGGGATAGGGGCGTTCTGAGTAGACACTTTTCCCGTTAACAATGACATAAGCTCTCCATATGTAGCAGCAAAAATAAAGGTACTATACATCGAAAATGGTGTTACATGGCTACTATCAACATATCATCCTCTCACCAAAAACATGTGTGTAACAACAACAATGAAATTTGCAGCAAAAGCATGATAACCACCACCATGTTCCACATCAACATCTACAATACAATCATCCAATAACAACAATAATATACGATAGAAGAAGCAACAAATATATCCTCATCATTGCAAAGCATCCATTAGGCTCATCAATATAATAGCATCAACATAAGCTTTGAGAAACAAATGAACAATTAATAATAAGATCACTAGCAACATATGAATCAATACGCATTGTATCTAAGAATCATTAATAAGGAACTGTGCATCAAAAACATCAGTATAAGATTTGGAAATATAGCACCATCAACAACACATACTCATCATCTCCTTGACCTCATGTCATCCAAATACTCTCTCTCTCCTCATGAGAGAAGAAACCATGAAGTAGCAGCATAAACCAACACATTAGTAACTTGGTCCAAAACATGTGCAACAATGCATTCTCTCCATGTATGAGTAGAAATATAAATCATTATTAATAATTCCATATATTTATTAATATATTTTTCATATGAAAACATATTTGACAACATATGCTGCTCAATATATTTATTAATATGATGAACAAATTATAGATGGATTAGCCTACAACCATAAGCCAAAAGACTTGGCTTCTTTCACAGTATGTTGACACCTATAAGTTAGGAAGTTTGTTTCTCTCACGAATCTACATAAATATATCCACCCCCATGACCAAGGATCCTCACCCAACTCCCATTGGAGTTTCCAACTCCTATTGGATGGAGAAATATGTTCCTTCTACTAAATCTGCCAAATCATTGTCTAATCTCAAGCCACCATGATTTCACTTCCTCCATGCGAACCATGTTTCATATATTTTCAAATTGAGCTCCCAATTTGCTCAACACGAACATCACAACAATAATCTCTTCAAAGAACAAAATAAAAACCAAAAACTACATTACAATATCACCAAACACTGCATAAAATAATCTGATCAATACATCAACTAAAACCCTCTCTACAACAATAAAATTGCTCACAACTGAATGCTTCTCGCAAACAATAAACTAGAGAATATACTAGGAGAAAAAAATATGCAAATACATCTACAATCAAACTATATTTCATATCCTCACTCATTGCACAAAATGTTGGCTAAAACATACTCTTGCTATCTGCTGCAACACTTGCAAACTACTTCAAAAAATCTGCGTCAAAACTCTCACAGCTTTTGTTAGGGTCCTATAATAATAGGATTCATAATTTTGAATTGGCTATGGTTAGTCTTGTAATATTGTACATACTTTTTCTTTCTGCAAAATGTTTTCCCATATTAAAAATAAAAAATGTAAAGAGGGTAAGTCCTAAAAGAATAATCAAAGGACTAAAAGAAAGAAAAAGATAAAAAAGTATAAGATATGAACCCCACAAAAAGAGATCAAAATAGATTCTGAAAGTGTGCAAATTCAAATGCCACTCCTTTTTACTTTACTTTGCAAAATAATATTGTGTGCAGCTTGTCAAAAATGCCACAAATCCATGATGGTCAAAGTAGTTTAAACTTGATTCATTCATGCTTTAAATTTCATGTTAATAGATAGAGAATAAAGATCTAGCCAAACTGTTTAATCTTGGCAGATCAGTAGTTAGGTAGAGAATAATAATGAGCTCATTAGTTTAATCTAAGCCATTGGAAGTTATAAGGTTAGAATTAGATAGTTTGTTTATCAAAGAAAAAGAAATGAAGGGTCAACAAGCTCAAATGCACCCAATGAATGAAGAGAAAATGCTAGGGTAAATAAAGA
Organism: Pinus tabuliformis; assembly: GCA_031772625.1. Taxonomy (NCBI): domain Eukaryota; kingdom Viridiplantae; phylum Streptophyta; class Pinopsida; order Pinales; family Pinaceae; genus Pinus; species Pinus tabuliformis. The sequence continues at coordinate 1,780,534,474 of CM062819.1, read as the reverse complement.
GTAGGTAGAAGAAGTTTTGGAAATGCACAAGGTTGCTAGCTCAAATGCACCTTCATCATACTTGATCCTATGTTTCATGTGCAGGAGGAATTATTAAAGGAAAAGGTCAATTCACTAAAGCTTATTCACTAATTTCCCTTCATTTCACTGAACCCCTTTATTATTTTCCCTTCATTTCCCCTTCATTATTTTTCATTTTCAAAGGAGGTATTTTCCCTTGTAAAAATATCCCGTCCCCTTCATTTCGCTTTCCCCCTTATTTCATTCCATTTCCCCTTACCAAAACCCCTTTCCCTAGTGCAAAACCAATTCCCATCACAAATAATACCCTCCCCTTTATTAATTTCCCTTTTCCCCTTAAAAACCCACTAAAACCCCTTTATCCTAAATTTGAAAGGTTAAATGTGTTGGGCCCCATTAAAAACTATCCCTGACACCCTTTAAACTTAACCCCTATGTTATTTTCTAACCCATAGTCCCGATGTATATATTTAACCCCCCATTTTTGTAATTCCCTGATACCCTATTAACCCATCTCATATATCAAATTCCCCTACTTACTTTCTAATTAATTACATTTCATTGTAATTCAACCCAACCCCACTCCCCAACTCCACCCTCGTAACTTCGCTGCATGATAGCCCTCTGATCTCCCACCTCTAGATTTGACGGCCCATATCCATATCGCACGCTCCCATCATCCGACACTTAAAATCCCAAAAGCACACGAGATTCACGGTTTTGGCTGATCACTATTTTGCTACGTGGTGTTTCGAGAAAAACTAGTGTCTTTTTGATTGACCAGCCCTCTAGGATTGGCAGCTACCCTAGAAACAAACAGTTTAAAGAAATTTGTGATTTCCTCTATGTATGATAGATAAGAGAGAGGCAAAGGAACCAATCTGGATCTTTCGCTTAACTCCTTGCTTGATCTCTCCCCCCCTTGAAAGAACTTGCAACTCCTCTCAGTACTTATCCTACTTTGAGAGTACTTGTAGAAACATAGTAACAAAGAACTATCAAAGCATCTTGATCTATTATATCATAAACATTGCAGAATCAGAAATACAATGAACATACAATGGCATTCACAAATACACGATTGTATGGAGGAAAACTCAAAGAACTTTATTAAATAGAAGGGAGAATTACAACCCAACTATCTAATATAGCATCATCTTCCCAACATCAAAGCCCTCTTCACCTCATGAAAAGCAAGATCACCCAACAATACAATGCTCTTTCTCAGACACAAACTATCATCACTTCCTTACAAATTACAAAATTCTAGCCTCTAGATCTCTCAGACGAGGGATCCATTTATAGATGTATGCAAGGGTGTGAGTCATCTCTAGTTTTTTGATTAGTGTCATTCCACTTGTTTTTTGGTTCCACTTGGAGATTTCTTGGATCTCTTACTCATCCCTGGGCGAATTTAGATAGGCAAGTGTCATAGGAGAAGTTTCTAGATGATTCCATGAGCATCCACTTAGCAAACTGTCTTAGACATTTGTCCATTCTCGCTCATTGCACCCCATAGAAGGCCTCTTCAGTATGCATCTCACTTGGCTAGTGTAGAAGTCAGTATGCATCGTACCCTGACAGTGGAGCAGTCAGTATGGTCCTGTTTTGGCCAGTTCTGGATGGTTTTTCAGGTGGAACTTTTGAGGAATGATGTAATCAGCTGACCATGATCTTTTAGGGTATGAAACAACACTTTTAGGGGTTTATGAGCCCTAGTTTATCGACATATAAGATTGGGGTTGAAGTGTCCAAATATGTCTATAACAGTTGCCCCCTAAAGCATGAAGTCATAAATCTTTGATGTCAGGTGAAATGCTTTAACATGAGGATCCGAGGTTTCAAAACTGGAAGGTGACCTGTATAAGGTACAATACAATACATCATCAAAATATAATTTTCCATGATCTAGCTGAGGCGGGCATTCCCATGCTCAGCTTTATAAATTCATTTCATGTACATAGAATATATAATCATCTGCAGTTGCAGACTGGTGATTCTTCATATGTAGGGTCATCATCTCTGGCTTAGATGACCATCTGTGCAGCTTCTGTGTACATTTGGTGTCTTTATATCCCTGAATATATCGTAGCCCAGATGGATGAAACTAGATCCAAGGTCTTCAAACTCATTCAATCTTCGCCCAATGTACAAGTCGATCCATGTGAAAAGATGTTTTGAAGTCGAACATGGAAATACATCGCCTGATTACCAGCCAATAATGTGAGCTATTTACAGATGCAAGAGGAATCACCAATAATGATGATGACCCTCAAGGTACTACAGTACAATTCATGTGGTGTGAATATATGATCTGATGTTGAACACCATGCAAAATCTTTTTGTCGAAGGCCATTGATGTCAACCTGTTGCCGGAAGTGAGAAACTTGCCAGTGAGGCATGCAAGCTTCAAAGTACTGAAAGGGTTGTTTCTAAATCGACTTCTTGGATAATGAGCTGATGTTGACAAGAAGTGACTTGTTGTAGGAGGGCCTTAATGTATCCCACATCTACGACACGAAACCAAGCAAATGATTTTCTAGAGGTGAAAACGATCGACGACACAAGGTTCAGGAATGGCGGTCATGAAAAATGGATGTTTGAAGATATTGCAGTGGATGAGACATTAAATGGATGGTGAATTCTCGACTGAATGACTTCTCTTGAACATATCGGTGACACTGAGATGGATTGGTAGCGTTAAATCCAAAAATGGATGGTGTGAAAGACCAATGGTGAAATGACCAGTGAATGGAATAACCCAACCTGACTCAATCATGGTGATGGAGTGAAAGTGTCATGTTCAAGACCGACTTGCTACCAAAAAATTCTTCAAGTGTTCTTCTCTTTTTCCCCAGTCATTTCTGACCAGTACCTATTTACTTTTGTCAAGATTGAGGAGGATAACATATGCTTGTTCTATAATTTTCCCTTCGGGCAAACCTGTCGCTATGTTTTAGTGAGCCTAGCGACAGTGAAACTCGTTATTGTCTGGGTGGACAAGTTTGTTGCTATTGTTTTAACAAGTTTAACGACAAAGACAACTCGATCCTTTTCATTTTTAGAGAGTTTGAAAAGGGATGAAAAGGAAACTCCAACAGTTCTTTTTCGTAGCAGAATCCCTTAATTCCAAACAATATTAAAATAATACAAAAGGGATGACTTTTCGATCACTTTAGTGAGTCGAAAAAGACAAGCGCTCGAACTTTTTCGTAAGATAATCCCTCAAGTTCGAAAAAGATTAAAATCTATAGGAGGGATGGCACTTTCAATTAATTTATCAAGCTAGAAAGGCCAATAGCTAGACAATATTTTCATATTTAACGAGTCTGAAAAGGGTTTAAAGAGGACTCTTTGTTGAGGAACGAGTGGTGCCTAGGGTAGCAACTGGTTCCAGGTAAGCTTGGAACTTCTCAAAACATGGTGATGTGAAGAGGTTGACTAATAAGACCACTTATCGCAGATGTACCTCAAAAGGGTAAACAATCAAGTGGAAGCATATGATCGGCCAAAAGGATGGAGGTGATGGCAGGAACACAACCAAGGCTCAAAAGGCTGATAGCATGGCAATCACAGAAGTTACTTACTGAAGGTGGGTTCATTTTTAACGAGCTTGAACCATGCGACAACATATGCTTAGTGGGATGCGGGTTCATTTTTTAATGAGCTTGAACCTTGCGGAAACTATGCTCAGTGTTGGTGCGAGTTCATTTTTTAATGAGCTTAAACCTTGCAGAAATTATGCTCAGGGGTAGGTTTATTTTTTAATGAGCTTGAACCATGCGATACCATATGCTCAGAGGTAGGTTTATTTTTTAATGAGCTTGAACCATGCGACAACATATGCTCATATTTTAGTTTTTCTTTTTATGTAAGCTAGAAACGACAAAACTAAAAAGATAGAAAAAACTAGAAAACTAAAGAACTATTGAGGTTAGGTAGGATGGTTTCATCCACGTAGCAGACAAAAAACTTCCTTTGCTTCGTCCACAGAATAGATGAAGGTGAATTGTGTGTCAGACCAATTACCTAACCTAAGAAGTTCAAAAGCTAAAAAGCTAAAAAGGTAAAAAAAACTAGGAAATGAAATTGGTCATTTTTAGCTTGCATAAAAAGGTTTGCATGCCCCTAGCATGATGAAAAGGAGAGTCTCCAGTAACCATATGGAAATTTACTATGGTTAAGCAGGATGGTTTCGTCCGTGAAACAGAAAAAACAATTCCTGCACTTCGTCCGCAGAATAGACGAAGGGGAAAGTTATCTCAGACCAATCACATAACCTATTGGGAAACTTATCTCTACAGGAAAAAATGTCTTTTCAGCTGGGTTTGTTTGCAAGATAGACAAGGGTGCATGCCCCCTAAGCTTCGTTACATCCACCAGACTACCCGTGGTAATTAGGTGGATGGGATGAAGGTTGAAGAGACACTATTGATATAAAAGGACCATTTAAGGATAATGATTGACTTGGAGCTATGCCTAAACCAGGAAATGAAAGCTGGTCATTGGTGACAATTTTGCCTTCAAGCGAGAAACACATCTTTTGGAAGAGTGTTGAAACAATAGCTTCCATGTTATAAACATAGTCACGTCTGAGGAGTAGATTGTAATCTAATGGTCCTGGGACTACCATCATGTTCAGGTGAATGATTTTCCTTCCCAAAGTTATTAGTAACTTAGGAAGGATCCCTAATGGTCGACTGGTTCCTTTATTAAAGCCTGACAAATTCTGTGTAACAGGCATAAGCGATGGCGAACCAAGCGCTTTCCAAGCAGTTGAGGAAAGGATACTCATTGATGCACCCTCATCTATGATAGTACCAGACACGATCATTTTTTAAACTTGTACTATGATCCGGAATGGTACATAAGAAGGAAGGCGAGATCTTGCTAGTCGATTCCAATCAAAGGAAGTGACTAGACTGCTTGGAGGGGGTACCAAATAAACGGGTGAAATAACCCCTTGAGTAGTGAGAACTGGGGGATTTTCTCCTGTTGTGAAGGAACGGATGATTGCCCCCAAGTTCATCAGACTCTGAAGTAACAAAAAGAATTTGAATGGTATCGTTCGTACTCTCTTCGGGAAAGGTATGATCTTTTGAAGGTAAAACTGGGTCGACTGCTATCCTGACTTGTTGACCTTGGTCCGATATGGACTTAGAAGATTCACTTTCAGCGATAGGTGTTTCGACTAACGGTTGAGTTATGTCAGTTGGATTTTCAACTAGTAAAGGACTTGGGGAGAGTTTCCTGTATCCAGATGGAAGTCGTTGCGGTGAAGCAGGATGGTTATGCAAGACTCTTTTGGCTTCACCCAAAAAAGGACAATGGGGAAGGGTATGGTTCCCTTCACATAACTCACATGGTACTTTGACTTTTCCTTTCTGTTCGTGGACTTCACTATCACTAGTTGATGGTGTATTATCAACATGATCAACAGAGGTTGATGACACCTGGCTATGCGAATGGGGGGACCATTCTCTTAAGATCTGAGGGAGGCACAAAAAATCTCGATGTAAAATGGTCTCCTCTATAGATTATGCAAGGAAATCTGGGTTTAGGAGCTTTAATGTGCAGATTTTCACCAGCTTATGCATCCAAATTTATGGTTGCTTGGTTGCCCCCTTGCTGAATTGGCTTCTTCTTCTTCTCCTTACCTTTCTTCTTCTTCTTACCACCTGGTCAGTAGCATCACTACTTTCACCAAGCGAAGAGGAAGAAGGGGAGGGAGAAACAAACGAAGAAGAAGGTGAAGGGTCAACTTTAGTATCAACTGGATGCTGATTCGATTACTGAGGAATCACATTATTTTGAACCATAAAGGTTGAGAATAGCCATACTGGTAGGCCAATGGTAAGTCTCGGAAGGGACAATGTGGCCATATAAGGAGCACCAATATTTCCCCAAGAAGTAAAAGGACTAGAATTCCCCTCAAAAGGGATTCCATGATTGATGGACTCCATTATCTCAACCTAAGATCAACAAAAGAATAGGGATGTTATTTCGAATTTGATAAATTTTAATGACGCTTTGACACAACTTTTCTTTTTCAATTTTTAAGAGTCGAGAAAAAGTTAAAGATGACTCTAGTCCCCTTCGATTTTTAATGAGCCTGAAGTGACAAGTGCTCAGATGGACCTTTTCTTTTAAAGAGTCGAAAAGGAACGAAAGTGACTAGTCTGGAGATCTAGACAGTGGGATTACCAAACCAATCACAAAACTGCAATATACACCTTGGTGATAAATTAAAGAGAAATTACCAAGGACTTATGTATGGCAGTCAATCATCCCGAATGCTATGTTCAGTGCATTGTGATTGATAGGGCGACAAACATGGCTTCCTATGGGTAAAGGATATAAGCCTATTGTGGTCTCTCAATATATACTCAACGGCACGGGGAGCACAAGTCCATGCTAGCACTTGTCGTATCAAGGAGGAGGAATCAACCAACCTTTGATGAAAACGATAGTTACTAGTTTTTATGATGCCAGAACACGTCTCTAGCTTAGACCTCTAGATGTGTTGCGTTAGGTTCCAAAGTGTTGTTAAATTAATTGAAATTTATTTTAGAGTTGATCTTGTTTAAAAGTTTTCCTTTCAATGGTTCACTGCGTGATGTAGATTAAAATTCCTAAATATGCAGTCTACAATGATAAACAATCGTTGTTTATTTTGAGCAATGAAAATCCTAGCTACTAAGGAAAGAAGATTACGATTCTTTCAAACAAAGAGCAAAGAGAACACACTAAATGCACTTTTCCTAAACCATTTTTCGCACACAAACTAAATGCAAATGCAAATGCATGTATTTTTTTTTCATTCCCCTTAATGTGAAAAATGCCAAAAAAGGAAAACTAAGCAGATCAAAGATCTGAAATATTTCTACTCAAAGCAATATTTCGACAATTTATTTTTCAAAACAAAAAGGAAGACTAAATGACACTTTTTTATTTCAAATAGAAAATGCTTTCGACGCTTCAAATATAAACAAATCAAATCAAATACATGAAAAAAATTTCAATCGACTATCCAGGGAAGGAAGACTCAACGACACTTCTCTTTTTGACACAAAACGACAATTACGACACTTTTTGTACCAATACGACAGATCGATTTAAGCAACTTTTTGACAAAGGATCATAAATGATGGACAAATACACAAAAACATTTACTAATCAAAATCAATGGAGGCTGATCTATATGATGCAAGGAGGCTTTAGTAATGAGGTACTGTTCATAAGCTACAAAACAACTAAACAAAGCTGAAAACAAGGACAAAACCCCCAAATTTCAAGAATGGAAACAGGTTCAGTCAGTCATCGCACCTAGGCTTCACAGAAACAGGGATGCATTGCAATTTTTAGACTCGAGAGGTGCAATGCATATTGGTAGACAGTGACAGATAGTGCGATGGGCTAGTGAGCGCAACTGAAGTGGGTTTTGGCTCAAATTTGCAGTTGATTTCAGTGAGTTAAGCTGAGCTATGATGGACAGTAAAGAGAAAGGTATTGAGGAATGATCTTGAGAGGTTATTGAACTACCAAAAGGGCATCTAGAATGTTTGTAAGTCAAATGTTCAGTTGATAAACTAAACTAGAAATTGACTGAAGTAGCATTCATCTTCTATGCAATTGCAGAGCAAGAGTAGTTCGAAGGCTGTCTGGCTAACTTCAGGCTCCGTCTATAGTTTATAAAACAAACAAGAATAACAAAAAAACATCTATTTGATCCCCAGCAGGGTCGCCATTTTGTTTCTGGGAAAGCTAGTGTCTTTTTGATCAACTGGCCCTCTAGGATTGGTAACTACCCTAGAAACAAACAGTTTAAAGCAATTTGCGATTTCCTTTATGTATGATAGATAAGAGAGAGGCAAAGGAACCAACCTGGATCTTCCGCTTAACTCCTTGCTTGATCTCTCTCCCCCTTGACAGAACTTGCAACTCCTCTCTGTACTTATCTTGCTTGGAGAGTACCTGTAGAAACACAGTAACAAAGAACTATCAAAGCATCTTGATCTATTATATCATAAGCATTGCAGAATTAGAAATACAATGAACATACAATGGCATTCACAAATAACAACATTCACAAATACATGATTGTATGGAGGAAAACTCAAAGAACATTAAATATAAGTGAGAATTACAACCCAGCTGTCTGATCCAACATCATCCTCCTAGCATCAAAAAACTTTCATTGTATCGCTCAGACTATAGAAGAATTCTTGGATCCAAGAATTGATAATAGCGAGTTTATTCTTACCCAGAATGATATAAGCACTTATAAAAGCAAAACCTATTAGATTTGTTAATAAATGTGATATTATCTGGATACAATCTTCATTGTACATTTCGACCAATTGGATCGTTTCTTTGTGAATCTCTATACGAAGAGATTGTGAATGTGTTCCCAAAGAATCTTCCACCATTCTTTCTAACAAGAATAGTTCTTCTATTTTCTCAAATCTTCCTAGAGCATTTTGTTCCTAGAGATAATAAAAAAAATTCTGAGATTTAACCGTATTCCCTCTTCACCTCATGAAAAGAAAGATCACCCAACAATACAATTCTCTTTCTCAAACAAAAACTATCAACACTTCCTTACAAATTACAAAATTCCAGCCTCTAGATCTCTCAGACGAGGGATCCATTTATAGATGTATGCAAGGGTGTGAGTCATCTCTGGGTTTTTGATTAGTGTCATTCCACTTGTTGTTTTTGGTTCCACTTGGAGATTTCTTGGATCTCTTACTCATCCCTGGGTGAATTCGGAGAGGCAAGTGTCATAGGAGAAGTTTCTAGAAGATTCTATGAGCATCCACTTAGCAAACTGTCTCGGACATTTGTCCATTCTCACTCATCGCACCCCACAGAAGGCCTCTTCAGTATGCATCGCACCTAGCTAGTGTAGAAGTTAGTATGCATCACACTTGAAAGTGGAGCAGTCAGTATGGTCCTGTTTTGGCCAGTTCTGTATGGTTTTTCAGGTGGAACTTTTGGGGAATGATGTAATCACCTGACCATGATCTTTTAGGATATGAAACAACACTTTTAGGGATTTATGAGCCCTAGTTTATTGACATATAAGATTGGGGTTGAAGTGCCCAAATATTTCTATAACACATGGTAGCACCACGTTGTATCATGTGCTCTTGAAAAATACTGCCCTCCACCCAAAAGTGGTGCGATATGGCATACAACAGCCTCCCTGCGTAAAAGCAAACTGCTCACTGTTCATTCGTTAATCCCTCACCAAAATTTAACCATTGTTAGTTAAAAGTTGAAAAAGCCCCTTTTTCACTCTTTTCACTGATTTTTGTTGCAAACACCTTTGTCATCCAATTCCAATGCCCTTAAACCATGTTCAACCATATTCAACCCATTTACAACCTGAAGACCCTGCAGATTCCAAATTGAAGCAGTACACAGACAATTCAAGCTTCAAAAACCTCTACTGCTACCACACAACCCTGATTCCACACCAAATCGTCGTTTTCCAAGTATTCTTTAAAGAACTAGAATGACCCCCTATTTAAAGCTCTGCACAGTAATTAATGAAAGGTTAATTAAGTAAATTAATTAAAAGACCCTTCCAAACTAGAATAAACCCACTGTGCATCCAAAGGACCTTTTTTTGCAGATTATATTCACCCTTCCCACTGTTCTAGAGCCCCTAAGCTTACTCCTAAGCCACAGAAAGAATAATTCAATATAATAAACCAAATTATGGCTTCCCAAAGCATTCTCAGTGAAAAACCCCTGCAAACCCCTCACCTGGACATTGACCACCTCCCATTGGCAGACAAAGATTTCCAAATTAAAGACACATCTACCTCTAGCCACCTATTAAAGCTCCACTGCTAGAGTAAAGATAAATTCCTGAACCAGAACGATGACATTCATCTTTGTGAATCAAATTTGCCCAAATAATTGTTCCCATAGGTATACTTGTTCTCAGAAATCATCCACTTCTGCCAAGCTTGGTATATCCCAAGTCAAAGAGCCATAGTCTCTCCTGACCAACAAATTTTATTTATAATCATTGCCGAGTTCATAAATCAAATGCTGCAGATCCAACCAAGGCCAAATGAGACCCCATTTTCCATTGAAGCCTTACTTGAACTATACATCAAACTAGACCTTCCCAAGAGGGTTCAAATCTTTCAGACTTTCATCCTAGGAAGAGTCTCATACTCCTACAGATAGTCCTCCATACTCTGCCACCATTTTCTCTGAAAAAGCGAGAAAAATTGTAACCATGCTGTCTTGTATCCTAGGGTATAATACTGATGAGTTTGTAGATGAACATGTACTAGCTTTCCTCTCTATTTTCTTCCTAGGCAAGCCTCTAGCTGCATTTTTCAAATTTTCCCAGTTCTTAGCAGATAGAATCCCTGACCAATTTATCAGACTGCCAAATGAAAGAGTATTCAAATACTCTTCAATATTGTTCCAAATATTCCTGTATTTCTAGTCAGACAAGTTTCCAGTTAGCATCCAAAATTTGGACACTAAAGGCCATCCAAGATCTATCATCTTTTGGGCACCCTTAATCCAAAAATATTCCATTGTTTTCAGTTATAAAGAGTTCATTGATTCCTTTTTTCATCCAGTTGTAAACATGCTAACCAATAGCAATCAACCCAGAATCAATGATGAGATAAAAAGAGTTTTACAGTTGTCTAAGAATAGCAGAGTAGGAGACTGGTATCTATACTAGGACCACACTAAATGTAGGTTTTGGCCCCATACATAAATTACCTACATACGAATTCTAAAACACATAAAATAAACAATGCGAGAGCACAACACATAAAACACATATACACAGAGATTTTCCCCTGGATCCCAAAGCCGGGACTACTAGCTTGATTTTTCATTATGTTATTTTCAATGTTATAATACATATTTATACATGCTGAAGCATCCAATACCATGGACTGAAAACCATTGTGTCCAATACCATGGATCGAAAACCATCGTTTCCAAAAACATGTGCGAAAATCATGCACAAAACCATAGGTGGGTTCGCCCAACCTGACATAGGTTCCAAAACCAAAATTTTCTAGGGCATTTCCCCGAACCCCATAGAGTGGGGTTACTTGCACCCCTCAAACCCCCTGTGACCCCCCTCGCTATGCAATCTGCACAACAAAGGGGGGGCTCTGCCCCCCATCTAACCCCTTGGTTAACTATGTGGGTCAATCGTGGAAAGAATATAACACAACCCAACATTCTCCCACTTGTTGTTTTCTTTCCAGAAGGGGCCACAAGAGAGCTTAGTCATTTATCTAGCCCTGAAACGCCCATTGTTTCTCTACACCAAGAGAACTTCTTAGAGCTCACAGATTTTGTCAATACATCTGCAATATTCTTCAAAGTGTCCACCTTTACCAACAACACCTTTTTGTCTTCTATCATATCCCTCACAAAGTTATACTGAACATCAATGTGCTTTGTGTTTGAATTATATGCAAGGTTCTTTGCCAAGAAAGTTGTACTTTCGCTATCACAGTCTATCCTTATAGCTCCCTGTACTAACCCCATACTTGAACACAATCTCTGCAACCAAACTGCTTCCTTGCTTGCATGAGTGGCTGCCATGTATTCTACCTCTGTAGTTGATAGTGCCACTACAGATTGTTTCTTACTCATCCATCTGACTGCACCTCCAAATAGGTTAAACACATACCCACTTGTAGATATTCTCTGATCCAGATCTCCGGCCCAGTCTGCATCAACAAAGCCATGAATATCCAACACTCTGTCTAATCCTAGTCTTCCTTGGTAGCACAAACCATAATCATTAGTGCCACACAAATACCTGAAAACCCACTTCACTGTTGTCCACTGCTCCTTTCCTGGTTTTGACATAAACCTGCTCAATAATCCCATTGCAGACCATTGCATACATCAGGCTACCGACTGCACTTGCATATGGAACACGGGACATGTCATCTTCCTCTTCTTGTGTCTTGGGACACTGTTCAGCAGATAACTTTACACCTACAGGAATAGGAACCTTCACTGGTTTACTATCCTACACATTAAATCTCTACAATATTGTCTCGACATACTTCCTCTGGTTTAAATAGAGATTCCTCTTTGCCCGATCTCTTTTAATTTCCATGCCCAAAATATAGTTTGCAGCACCAAGATCTTTCATGTCGAATTTGGAGGAAAATTGGGTCTTCAAATCCCGAATAATTTCTTTTTCATTTCCAACTAGCAACATATCATCCACATACAAGACCAAATAACTAACACAGTCACCAATTAATTTAAAATACACACAGTGATCTCCTTTGCTTCTGGTGAAGCCAAGTCCCTGTATAAATGTATCAAATTTCTGATACCACATCCTTGGTGACTGTTTTAACCCATACAAAGACTTCTTTAACTTGCATACCAATTCTTTCTTACCCTTCACCGCAAAGCCTTCAGGTTGCTTCATGTAGATTTCCTCTTCTAGATCCCCGTGAAGAAATGATGTCTTCACATCCATCTGTTCTAACTCAAAATCAAAAGCAGCAACAACAGATAAAAGTAATCTAATAGAAGTTACCTTGGCAACAGGAGAAAAAATATCACCAAAATCAATTCTCGGCACCTGGGAATAACCTTTTGCTACCAACCGAGCTTTGTATTTCTCCACCTTTCCTTTTGCATTTGTCTTCTTCTCGAACACCCATTTGCTGCCAATGGGTTTCCTTCCAGCTGATAACTCCACCAGATCCAAAGCCTTTTTTTTGTGCAAAGATGCCATTTCATCAACCATGGGCTCTTTCCAGAGTTTTCCATCCTTTGAATCTACTGCTTCCTTCACAGTTCTGGGATCATCATTAGTAATAGATAAAGCAAGATTTGAATAGAAAGCAGATGGAATATACCTTTCTAGCTACCTTCTTTCTCGAACTAATCTTCTAACCACCAGAGTTTGTGGCTCTTCATCTTCTAATTCCTCCTCTGCTGTAGAGTCTGATTCTTCCTCCTTTAGCTTAAACTCTATCTTCTCAAGTTCCTTTGGTTGGACGTCATGTTTAATAACATCTTTCACCTCTCTGAACACCACATCTCAGCTGTACACAACCTTCCTTGTTATTGGGTTCCAAAGCGTATAACCCTTTAAACCATCCTTATACCCAATAAAGATCCACTTTTCAGATTTACTATCCAACTTGGTTCATTTCTCCTTTTGAACATGTACATATGCATCACATCCAAATACCCTCAGATGTGAAAGAGAGGGTTTCTCTCCAATATTTCCAAGCCTTTGATGCCACAACATGGTCTTCTCTCCAGAGACCACTAGATTTTTTGCTCCACTTTCAAGAACCACAGAACTGTTGGACCCATCAACAACCGTGCTACCTTGCAGCTTGTACAGAGTTCCAATCCAAACTCCCCGCATCAATACTAGTGCTCCTCGAACCATCTTGTAGGTATCCTTCTAGAACATTGTTTTTACACCTACATCATCCAACTTGCTTACAGAAATTAGATTTCTGGACAATGCAGGAATATGCAGAACACCTGGAAGTGTTCTAACCCTTCCACCTTACAACTTCAACTTTACTTTTCTGCGACCAACGATTCTAGCCTTCCTGTCATCCCCTAAGAAGACATCACCACCATCGTATTTCTCATACTCGCAGAACCACTCTCTATGGGGAGTGAAGTGAAATGATGCACCTGAGTCAATCAACCATGCCTCATGATCTACATGTGTACTTGAAGAAGCCAAATATACATCCCCACCTTCATCTGAGGTGGTTTTCACCTCTGCAGAAGGAGCATCATCAGATCCCTTTCCTTTATCAGGAGCTTTAGATTTACAGTCCCTTTTGTAGTGCCCTTCCTTTCTTCATTTCTAGCACACCACCTTTACAGGTTTTCCTGGAGATTTAGATATCCCACTTGATGACTTATTTTTGTTTCTGTTCTAGGACCATCCTCGTACATACAAGGCATCACCATTATGGCTCTCCATATTTTTCCATCTCATCTCCTTCGTCAGCAAGGATGAGACTATTTCATCAAACTGAAAGGCAGTTGCATTGCTACCTATTGCAATAACCAAACTATCCCACAAATCTGGTAGAGAACAAAACAAACTGATGCACTTATCTTCATCCGAAATTTTAATATCAACAGATGCTAATTGACTTACCACAGTATTAAATGCATTCAGATGCTCTGTCATCGAGTCTCCATCTTTCATCCTTAGGTTATACAACTTTTTCCGCAGGAACAATTTATTCACCAGAGACTTAGACTAGTACAAAGTCCCTAACTTGTCCCACAAATCCTTTGCCGTAGCTTCCCCTGATACATTCAACAATACTGAATCGAAGACACACAATTGTATTGTGGTCTTTGCCTTCTGATCCAACTTCTTCCATTCTTCATCGGACACTCCCGTTGGTTTAGTACTCAGATCTACCACGATCCACTGATATTTATCCACCAACAAATCCTCCATCTTGAGTTTCCACAACTCAAAACTCTGACCATTAAATTTCTCGATCTCTATCTTTCCACTGCTCACCATCTTCTTTCACCACCAGAATCGATCTCGCAGATCTCCCACTGAACAAGGCCTATCACAGGCCCAAGCGAAACCCCTCAGCAACAAAGAAGTCCCCTTGAAGCCAAAACAACTTCGATACCAAACGTAGGTTTTGACCCTATACAGAAATTACCTGCATACAAATTCTAAAACACATAAAACAAACAATGCGAGAGCATAACACATAAAACATATATACACAGAGATTTTCCCATGGATCCCAAAACTGGGACTACTAGCTTGATTTTTCATTATGTTGCTTTCAATGTTATAATACATATTTATACATGTCGAAGCATCCAATACCATGGACCGAAAACCATCACGTCCAAAAACATGTGCGAAAATCATTCACAAAACCATAGGTGGGTCCGCCCAACCTAACATAGGTTCCAAAACCAAAATTTTCGAGGGCACTGGCCCAGACCCCATAGAGTGGGGTTACCTATACCCCTCAAACCCCCTGTGACCCCCCCGCTACGCAATCGGTGCAACGAAGGGGGGCTCCACCCCCCCTCTAACCCCCTGGTTAACTACGTGGGCTAGTCGTGGAAAGAATATAACACAACCCAACACTGAAATCAGGATATATGGATGCCAACTCACTCCTTACAAGCTGCCTAAATATCTCCCTATGAGGATATTTGCATTAGAGTATTTCAGGTAGATCATAAACTCAGATGAGGTCAATTTTCTGTCAGCTAGGAAGAAAACACAGTTCAAAATCAAAAACCAACTAGGACCTTTTATTTGTAATAATAGGGAAGCTGGACAAGAAGCAGATAAAATTTTATAGCAAATGAAGTTCAACAGTAGTTTTATGTGGCAGTATGACCCTAATGGAGTCATAAACAAGTTAAGACTCAAGTTCAAATTAAGCCCTTTTATGCATGAGTCCAGGCCAGACATTGAAAGATATGCCAACCAGTCAGAGTGGTTGGAAAATACCTTAATAGATGTGGAAAATACCTTATTAGATGTGGAAAAGAATATAGATACTAGTTCCTTTCTGCATGTTCCAACCCTACATGAATAGATGGGTATTAGTCCCATTCTACAGACTCCAACCATGCAGGACAAAAATGTAAAAAGAACCAGGGAAGAAGGTTCTAGCTCTAAAATGGATACTACAGATGACAGGTTTGAAATCATTTACAGGAAGAAGCCCAAGCCTAATCCTGAAACTGAGTGAGAAGACACCATTGAGACAGTTGAAATCATTGATACTGACACAGTGGTTGAAAAGAGTAAAGCTCCAGTAGTTTCAGAGGAAACTCATCAACCTTCCACCTCAAATACTCAAATTATTGAAAAATAGCTTAGTATTGAAGTCTCTTCATCCAAAAAACCAGTAAATAAAGAGAAAGATATAAAAGAGAAGTATAAGGAAATCAAGTTGAGAAATGAGGCATTGAAGGTTGAAACATATGCCCAATACTTCAAATAGACTCCTAACAATCAAAAGAGGTTGATGTTAGCTTTTGACATTAAAAATGGTAAAATGCAAATGACCTTTTTGCATCCTACAATCCAGTAGCCTAAAACATTAGCAGATTATAGGAAGACAAAGTTTGAAGTTTTGGCCATGGATGTTCACCCTATTGATCAAATTGAATTTCATAAGCAAGCAGATGAAATGATTTACTTGACAATGACTAACAAAGAAATAATCGTGTAGAAACTTCAAAGTTCTCTAGATAACATCACAACACAGTTTAAGCTAGAAAAGGCATCCTCACAAGCCAATGATAACAGAATCAAGTCACTGGAGGACTTGGTGATTGAGATAGGATATAATCCAAATGACATCCAGGGAGCAGAAAATCTCATAAAGAAGAAAAATGAAGACATTGCTACTTTGAAGAAACAACTAAAGTTTCCTCCTTCTAAACATCCACAAACCAAGGAGGTCCTAGAGAGCCAAACCCAATAGGATGAAATGATGGATCTCATTCTTCAACTAAATGCTCAATTGAAAGAAATGGAGAATGAATTGGACAATTTAATACAGATGAAGCAGGCCAACATTGAGACAACTGCTGCCACTTCTATCCCTACAGTCACTACAACAGTTCCTTCAACTTTGGCAGCTTCATTGGCCCCAACAGCTCCACCAGCTACAACACTACCCCTTGCATCAACAACTACATCAACAACAGCAGCTCATCCAAGTGATGAAGCAAGTAAACTTGCGAAAGCCATGGAGGACATGTGCATTCAAATCACTGAAATAAATAGACCTAAATAACAAATAAAAAGTCTAGAAGATGAGAAGAAACTAGCTCAAATCATGCATAAAAATGAAGTACAGAAGTCAAACAGGTTGACTGAGAGGATAAAGAACTTAGAAAAGGAATTAACATTGAAGGAGCCACTTGCCCAAGCAAAAGAGCAGCTATGGGCCAATATCATTGACTCTGTCAATGATATTTGGCCATCTATACAAGTTATCTTTGAACAAAATGATTTAGTCAAAGAGGCTGGTGAAGCAATTCAAAGGGTTAACGCTAAACTTGGAAATATGCCAGAAGAAGCTTCAAGAATAATCCAATTCCTTAACTCAAAGAATAAATATGAATTGCAAGAACTTGGCATCGCTGACAAAACTGGCACTATACTAGAGGTGAAGAAGGTAATCACCAAGAGGAACTTGATGATGCAGCTTGAGGAAAAATGCCAAACCATGGAGCTAGCTATAGGCAGGTTTATGGTCAAATTTGATGCTTTGAGGTAGAAAGGTTTGCCTAATCCATTGGTAATAAATGATAGGTTAATGCCACATGAAGACTATGATAAGAGAATCAGAGAAGTGGCAAAGGAGCAAGCCAATAATTCCTCTATGAAAGGGATGCCTACAGGAAAGGTTCTTTACCAGACTTTTGAGAACCTCTTTTACCTACAGCATGAGGTAAAACATCTTTTTTAAACAAGCTCACCTTTGCAAAATACACAGAAGCTGATGAAGTCTACAGAATAATGGTAAATATTAAATTACTAGATACAGAGACTTGGGAAAAATTAAATGATTTACTGTGAAAATGCAAGGTAAACAGTGGATACAAAGTAGTGAAAGAAAGCACCAGATTAGCTAAGTCAAAGAGTATCAGATGAAAGAGTATTAGTCAAAAGGCAAAGTAAAAGAACAACCAATGTAGAGCAACAACAAAGGAGAAAAAAAAAAAAATATCAAAGCATAAAACAACATAGCCAAGTAAACAGGGACAACTTGCAGCAGTTACACAATTGTCTCTATCTTCTTGCATGAAGATATTTCTTTTTCCTTGAATAAATCCTAAAAATAGTTTAGGATATTTTGTAACTATTTTTGTATAAATACTTCATAATTCGAAGTATAGAGGTGGATTGCTAAACATTTCTATAGTTGTATTGATATGAAACCTAAGGGTTCATTGTACCATTTTTCAAGTCAGCAGTCTGAACTAAGTAATAAAGGCATTTCATTTCAAGATTCATGTGTTGGGCCACTTCAGTGAAGTATTTTCTGTTTGTCAAATTGTTATCTTCTTAAATGTTTCACATACTTGCATGTTAACTAAATTTAATGAAATATCTAGAATATTATGACAAAATTTGTTTAAGTGCACTCTGTCTTGAACAATTATTCATTTTAATGTTTTCTTCTGATATCCAACATAGGGAATCCTTCATTTCTCCCTAGTTTCGATTCATATCTATCATTTCCCTCATTATACGATTTGAGGAATCCTTAACTGCTTCTTGACCCCGATGGAAAACCACTTCACCATCCAGCCTAACAGATCTGAATTTACTTAGCTGCTTGCCCTGTGAACACTATTTTTAGAACTTGATTCAGTCTTGTTTTCTTGACACTTGACCCCATAGCCCAATGGTAAAGAACATCCCTCTATCCATCTAAGTTAGTGATTCCACTTCCAAATCAAAATCAAAACCCAATCAAGCTTAAATAACTAGCCTAAAATCAAGTAACTCAACAAAGTTAAATCATAAAGAGAGAGCCCTCTCTGAGGATTAGGAAGGCTAGATCCTGATCTCAAAAGTAGGTTTGTGGTTACCTCTAATATTTCTTTGACACAAGATAACAACCCTAGGGAAATTTTAGAGTGATTACAACTTGCACACAATCCTCTAAGCTCAAAATCACTTAATACATAACATCATCCAACAAAACTATCATTGAGTTCTTTCCAATATATAGATGAACTGAGGTGCTCAGCTCAATAATTACCAAGAACTACTAAGCTCCATAAACTCTATTCATATGCTTGATCTAATTTGAATTCAACTCCTTGACTAGATCATAATACTAACTCCACTTCATGAAGGATATTCTTCACTTTAACAATCTTATAGAATCCCAATAACCTTTTTCTTACCTTTACATGATAAGTCCTGAACAAGACAAGCCAAAAAACAAATAAACACCCAATGTGCACGAGGGATTTGGAGAAAAACTCACTTTAGGCCACATACGCACCCACAGAATTGCCAAATTTCATTTGTAACTATAGTCAAAACACTATCTCTCGGTGGTTGGATCCTTCCAATCACATGCATGAGCCTGTATCCATGAGCCTCAATCAAATTAGCTCATAGCTCTGCCAAAATTCAGGGACACCTTCATCAACTCAAAAGCACACTCCCGAACCTCTATGACAAGTCTGAAACTAATGACATAGGCTAAGAACCTCTACAACAAGTTAGTGACATGTAGACCCTAGCCTTCCAAACTCGTCCTCAAGCAACAACAACAATCTGTCCAAACACCTCCTACACCTGTAGTTACATCTTTAGCACCTGTAGTAACATCTCAAACACCTGGAGTGGAAACATCAAGTCATCCAACTGCCTCCAACACCTATAGAGGCATATCTAACACATGTAGAAACATCTCTTGTAACAAATAATTCAACATGTCCTGAAGCCATCTCTACTCAGCCTCCCATTCCTACACAAGTTCCTGCACTAGGTCATGTCATAATCATATTGAAATCAATGCCATCCCACAAGACCAACAAGCCAAATACTCATCACACTCATCACACATCATGAGGACTATAATCATCATCAGGTTGACATAAGGCATATGATGAACAATACCGAGACCCTGTTGACATCAATGGCATCACTATAATGCCAACAAAAAGCACATGGTCAGTAAATCATAAATATTTTGCACCTTGGGAGTCTAATGCAGGAACATTCCACTTCCAAGTCAAAATGTATTTTGACTAGAATAGGGGTCCTTTCGTTTACCAAGGGAGTTGGTTCCCTACATGTGTGAAATTGTTTAATTTAATGTATTTTCCTAAGTTTCTTGAATAATTTTATATAAATGAATTTAAAGTGAGGACTGATGTAATAAGATATTCTTTAAATGAGAGATCTAGAGATATTTGGGAGAGTTAGAGAGATTTTAGAATTAGTTGGATTTATGAGAGGATTTTATGTATATGGAGATCTAGAGATAGGATTTGTTGAAGAAATTATGGATATGAACTAATACTAGTTCATAATTCATTTTTGTATATATTTTGTAGGCAGAAAGGCATCGGGAGCAATCATAGGAGGATTAGGAAGAGGCTTAGAAGCTGAGAGTGGCCATAAGGCTAAAGGGGACCAAAGGATGTAATTCAAGTCAAAGGTATTTATTGTATATAATATAGGATCACTCTATTTCGAGTGTATTGGAGTGCGAGTCCATATTTACTATTGAATTCCAAGCTAGTGTTTACAAATATCAATTC
Organism: Pinus tabuliformis; assembly: GCA_031772625.1. Classification (NCBI taxonomy): domain Eukaryota; kingdom Viridiplantae; phylum Streptophyta; class Pinopsida; order Pinales; family Pinaceae; genus Pinus; species Pinus tabuliformis. Next base: position 1,780,514,137 of record CM062819.1, on the reverse strand, counting down.
TAATGTATCTCTCTCTCTCTATATATGTGTGTGTGTGTGTGTGTGTGTGTAGTTCTTTTATAGTTTGCAGGTATCAAATCTTAGGATGGATCCATTGCAGGATTAAAATAACACAATTTAAGTGAGAAGGCGAGAATCTTTTGGTTCTCCCCAGATTCATGTTGGAAGTAGAGATAATTGATCAATGGAGTGATCAATGGTCCTACTGCAGTGAAGGATTAGAATGGTACAATAGAAGAAAGATAAGAGTTGTGTAGATGAGATAAAAGGAACCAGACTGTAAACCAACATAACACATAGAGGGACTAGAGGAGCAAATATGACAGAAACCAGGTGAGAGAAGAGGCAAATTTAGATAGGGGAACGTGCATATAACACTTAGTGTTTACTAGGTCTTCATTGAGAGTCTGTTATTTAATAGATTTGGTAGATATAACCGTCATTTAACAACGCTAGGTTGAAACCTCATAAATTGAGAGTATCATTAATTAATACTTATCAAGAGACAGGTGCTAGACTAACAGGAACAACAATCAATGAAGGAGTGTGGTGGAAGTTGACAAGAAAATTCCCATTGCCCTAGTCTATTAAAGCTCGAAATCTAATTTAATTTAGAGCTGGGCATTATCATGTGGGGCCAACAGGTGCATAGGTGGAATAGCTGAAGGATTTTAGTGGCTGGCAAGTGAAAAATGGGCCATCCTAGAAGATAAGAACAGAGGAGTTAAATGTAAGTGGTGTGTGTGTCATAAGGTGGGCTAGACTAGAAGCCCGTGAGCCCATAAGTTTTTTTAAATTCACTATTGAAAAGAGACCTGGGCATGCGGGCTCCACTCTCGTGAGTGTATACATATGTATTGCAGGGAACAACTTTACAAGTGAGGCTAATGGTAAAGTAACTAGGCCTATCAACCCAAAATAATTGTATTTTGCAGTGTTAGTGAAAGGAACTTAGCTCCATGGGATTTTTAAATAAAGGAAACGGTTGGAAAAGCACAGGAAGTAAAGAAGCCCTTGGGATTAAAGGAAAATTCAAGCTATGCAGGAAACACTGGAAGAAAGGTAAAGAGGGCCGATTTATAAGGATTACAAAATCCTGCCACTGTAATTTATATAAATGGATTATTGATCTTGTAAAGTGATGGTAACCAAGGTATGAAGGAAGGCCTTTTTAGAGCAGAGAATTGAGACTATGGGTTTTTAAGGCAAGCTCATATTTGTGCTTGCATCGAGAATGCTCTTAGAGTTTGAGATTCTTTACATTGACAAATGAGTAAATGCACATATATGGAGGTAGATTGATTCTATAGGAATTATCTCCCACCTTTTCTAGTATCTTAGCGGGACTTTACTGCAGATCCTTGATTTTCTTACTAAGACCCTACAACCTCTCCTTGCTCAACTGTAACCATACTCTATCACTCACCTTGGACATTTTCTCTATTGTTTTTTGATCATGATTGGCCTTATCTTTTTCTTGTGACTTATGTAATGTCTCTTATACTTATATATGGATTTTATTGATATATTATATTAACCTCTCTACCCTTAAGGAATCCCCTATAATATCCTCCCTCACTCCTCCTTACTTCCCATATGTAATATCCAAAGGTGAAGGTGGAAAATATCCAAAACAAGTTTAAAATTCAAACTTAGTAGTAGAAGTGTAGACTACTCTATTGTAAGAAGGCTATGTATATACTATATTTTTATCCCAGTTCTTTGAATGCTTCTGATTTTAACCCGTCAAAAGTTGCACCAAAGTCATGTTGATTACTTTTGTCTGCCCATTTGTCCGTGTATGGAATGTTGTAGACCTCTTTAACATTGTGCCCATCTTCTCCTACATTGTGTCCCTATTTGAAATGATTATCCTCGATATCCAAAAGTGCACCCAGACCTATCCAAAGAATAATTTTACTGCTTCTTTCCCATTGATGGTATTTTTATATGGCATCAAAACACACATCTAGCTAAACCTATCAACTACCACAAACATGTAGTCATGTCCCGTATTGGTTGTTAATAAACCTGCCACAATTTCCATTCAAATTGAGTGGGGAGAGGTAAGGGATGATATAGACCCTATTTCTTGTTACTAGGCTTGCTTGTGCAAAAAAAAATGGATCATCTTATGAACCTAGCTACCTATTCTTGCATCTTGGGACAATACACATACCTCTACAAGTTGGCTACTATCTCTTGGGCATGGAATCCCCCCCAAGGCATGTTTTGGGGCTCAAAGCCCAAGTTTTGACGCAATCTTGTTGTAGATCTCCACGAATTGTGGGCATGGAGTGTGAAAGTATGATAGAGTCACAAGGTTGTCCGCCCTAGTTTTGTAATGTAATGTCGACTGGATAGACCTACCCATGGTTCACAGACTAGGGATTGTCTAAATAGAGCGAGGCTCTAAGTAGATAGAGGAAGGAAGAGAGAAAAGAGTCTAAGTAACTAAGTGAAGTGTGTCTTTGGATCATAGAGTAGGAGAAGGCTCTGCAGCAGAGTGCGCAGAGGCTTAGTAGTCTGCAACTGAGTGCGCGGACCCCGGAGTTGAGTGTGCAAGGTGGAGTCGAGTCTGTAACTGAGGAAGGAATTAATAAAGAGAAGGTTGTTATCAGTTTGTGTATCTGTTCTTGAGTTAATGAATGATTGATATAAATTGCAAATATATTGTCTATTTACTGCGTGCACCTGTATGAATGGTTTATGTTGTTAAGTATAATTTAAAGCATGCAAGTAGGCTAAAATAATCAACTAACATTGGAATACCAGTAAGATCTTGGGTAATAATGCAGAGCGTAATGCTTGGCCCCTGAGTAGGGCTATGCGAAGGCAGTATATCGGGTGGCGAAGGATGGGAAAGTGCGCGAAGCAACCTATGTGCAGCGTCAAACAGTGGACCACTTGAACTCATTAGACATCTCCAGGGTGCAGAAACCTGGTTCTAGCACCCTCCCATACTACCTTGGGTAAGACCTTTGTCCATGCTCCGTGGTCTGTTGCTGAAAGGGCTAATAGTACCGAGATTTGTTTGGCTAAATTAACTTTGAACCTGGGTCAGGCCCCAATAAGCCAACAAATGGTTCCATTGCCAGGACCAGGATATGCATAGAGATGTCTGATGTCGTATCACTGGAATCTGAAAAAGAAAGGAATTGAAGAGTGGTTGGACAGGAATATTCATGAGTTCGTGGTACAGGAAAATAAGAATCTGAAATTACCAAAGGAAGAGTGGTTATATTGCTACTTATATACGGAAATCCACGAAATTTTCTTTGCATCCTTCCCCTCTGAGTTGTACGAGTGGATCGTGAAGCTAGCACATAGTCAAGGAAGATGTAGGCTCGAAAAACCTATTGTGTGGACTCCAGAGTTGATGTGCATATTGGAAGCATTGGAAGTAAGATCATGTGTGTTGTGGATCACTGGCTTGATCAAATTATAGGAAGATTTATCACCAAGTTCACGGTATATACTTTAGTCAGCTGTAGCGAGGTGGAACGGCGCTTCCTCAAAGGACCGTGAGATAAGTACGTTAAATCTTTGAACACTTGGATTAAAATGATACTATGTGAAAAGCGGGTTATGCGAATAAATTGATGTTTGGGGCTACATGAAGTGGGAGGATTTATAAAAACGAAGGTAGCACAGAACTAGAAACTAGCCCTTTGGTTTCACCTCCGCGAGAAAGCGAGGAAGAGCTCGCGAAGGTCTCACCAAGAAGTGTGATCAGTTTGATAAAGCAAAAAATTCCACACATACCACTTCCACCTACACCATTGCCAATTTCACCATATTCACCCCCGTCTTCGCCAACACCACCTCCGCCACCACCACAATTCAAAATGGCAAGTGCTATAAAATTTCCGGTGTTCAAAGGAATAGGGAATGAAGATCCATACTAGTTTTGGTTCATGGTAAAGGCTGTATGGGAAGCACAGGGAGTCATGGATGACAATATAAAGAAAGCAACATTGGTCAGCGCTTTGCAGGCTTGCGCACTAACGTGGTACATTAAGCATTCCAATGACAATCCAAACGCAGGGATCACAGATATCCAAGCTGTGCTAAATAGGGAATTTAACAGGTTAAAATCAAAGACATAGTCGATTATCGGATTTAAGGAAATCACGATTATTCCAGGTGAGACCCCCTAGGAGCTAGATCAGATATTGAAGTCTATGATTCGTGAAGCCAACATGACCTTGACAGATGGGAAACACCACGCATGGTTTGTAGCATCGTTAACACTGCATCTAAGGAATGCGCTGTCACAACAGAAGCTATCCACTCAGGCTGAGGCCTTGGAAATTGCAATGAGACTGCATGAGACCCCGATACAAGATCCTAACCTAGGAGTCCAACAGATCCACGCACAGTTGAAAAACTTGTGCCTTGAGATGCAAAGTTTGAAACAAGACAGGACAACTCATCCAGAAGCGCATGAGGAGGTATGGTGCAAAAAGTGTAAAGGCTGAGGACATGACAAGGACCATTGTCTAGTATTCGCGCACTACCTGATGGGAGGAGGACTAATGCCATTGAGACAGGAGGCACAAGCAGGACCAAGCACGGTGCCTACATTATGGTGTACGATTTGTCAGATAGGAGGAAAGCATGTTATAGATAACTGCCATCTATTACAGAAGTATATGCAGACTTCCCAACAGTTGTTCTGTAATTTCTCCAGGTCAGTAGGCCATGATGAGCGCACTTGTAGAAGTTATGAACTTATGAGGGCTCAGACTCCTACCTATAGGGTTCAGATCGAAACACGGGCCCTCGATCAAAATGCAGGAATGGCGCGCACTGGATTTCAGGGGCACAGACGAGGTCGAGGTGGAATGGGACTAGGAAGAGGTCGCAGACAACTAATATGCTACAATTGCGGAGGATCGGGGAATTATGCCCATGATTTTACAAATCTGACAAGACCATCATGCTTATATTGTACCTAGTTTGATCATGACATGGAGGACTGTCCCACGCTGATAGTGAGGTTGTGTAATAAAGGAGCACTCCAACCTCCCTTGACTCAGAACCTACAAATGATGGGGTCTAAGCTGCGCGAGGAAGACCCGAATGTAAATATCATGCTCCGAAGTGGTATTACGATAGGAGATGACAAAGGCAAGCAGCCCTTAGAGAGTGCCTGGGTTCGCAAGGCTCCAACAAAGGAACCAGAATTTGATTTGGAGTGCGCTAAGAAGACATTCATGGAAGCTAAGAAGAGCTTCACAAAGGTCTCCACTTTAGGAAATAAAGACAAACTAGAATCGGAAATGGACCCATCAATGCTCACTACATTTTTGGAGACATGCATGAAGCTACTACGTGACAGGAAAGCTATGAAGGTGCTGCAAGAACTCATCACTAGATGTGCTAGGACTGCGCCAGGAGAACCATGCATAGTCCAGAAGCTTAGGAAGCACACAACATGAACAAGACGAGAGATGAGATTGATTGCGCAGATCAGGGAATATGAAATGGATCAAGTGATTTTGGATCTAGGATCGGACGCGAACGTCCTACCAAAGCAAACATGGAAACACATGGGTAGGCCTACGCTGCAATGGTCTCTTATTCAATTACGAATGGCGAACCAACAAAATATCCTACCTACATGAAGATTGCAGGGAATAATGGTAGATATCGAAGGTGTGAGCATGCTTGCATATTTCGAAGTGATAGAAATTGTTGATGACAACAATCCCTATCCCGCCCTACTAGGAATAGATTGGGCCACTGACATGAATGGAGTGATAAATCTAAAGAAGCACAAGATGATTTTTGAGAAAAAGTAACTACACGTAGTGATACCTTTAGACCCTCCGGAAGGATCACACTACACAGAGTCGGTGCATGACTATGATAGAGATGATGATCTAGACTGCATGTACAAGATAACCACATGGGAGCAGGACTGGGTAAATCCAACAGCGGACGTCGGACTCTCGTGGGAGCGCAAAATCTCTTGCACCTCAGATTCAGGCGAGGAAATAGAGTGATGGTAGAACCGGTTACATGAGGTAACCACTCTCAACTGTAACACAATGACAAGTTCACTGCGCTGCGTGGCAACAGAGGTAAGAGATTTGCCTGTGTATGATGGGTTGAGTGAGGTGGATGATTTCCTGAACAAATTTGAAAAATAAATGTCGGAACAATAGCATTTCGATGCTCTGAATTAGGTACTATGCGCTATGCCTGTAAGGTGGTGGGGTACGCACCAGTAGAATTTTGAGGACTGGTGTGAATGTAGAAGGATGTTGTGCATGTGGTTTGGAAAGCCTTAGATGCGGATGAAAGCCAGATATGAAAAACAAAACAGTCTGCGTGCCCACCTGTCTAGATGGGTATAGTCATATGGTGCAAAACTTGCAGGAAGGCACACCGTCTGCATAGAAGGAAACATGATCGACGAGCAGGAACAGGCAAGGCAATGGCGCAAATGACGACCAGGAAGTATGGTAAGACCAAGCATGAAGAAGCATATCCATGCAAAAGCTTTTGACAAAGCATGCGAAGCACTGAACGCGATCCACCATGTGAAGCAAAATGACTGGGACTTGCATGTACCAGCGGTTCTATGGGGTTATAGGACCATGTGCAAAACCCTAATTGCGTGGGAGCTTCCGAAGCTGAATTATGAAACAGATGTTGTAATCCCTATGGAGCATAGTCTGGGCAGAGTAGTACTCGTAGATATGATGATTCACGAAGCTTGGAAAGAAGGGATCACATAGCCGCATGAAACAAAACGCATGGGACTTGAGGAAGAAATCCAAAATGGAAACCTTAGACTCCACAAACTTGAAGAGGAAAGGGTATGGTTAAGGAAGAAAAGTGCTTTGATGGACACGGAATTCAAGAAGATGGAGGACGAAATAGAGAAAGACTTTTTTGGCAAAAAGACCAGAGTGGTAAGGTAGGAGGCATGTGATCACGATGACAGGGTTAAGACCTATTTCCGTGAATTGATCAGTCTGATGCCTTGTCTTTGACTGCATATTGCTAAGCATAGTGACTAGGGTAGCGCGTTGCAAATGGTGAAGTGTGCGATGCCGACCGTAACAATAAAAGGTGGGGATTCTCCAAGAACAATGATAGAGGACTGGATGGAACTTTATACGGGTGGTGCGGCCACCTGACTAGCCAAGGGAAGGGTAGTCTTAGTGCTCCAAGTAGTTGGAAGGGAGTGCGGGATTGTAAACTGTTATGCCCAGGAGCTGTGTGATTTTAGAGATGCGCGCAGAAGCAAAGAGTCACAAGGTTCACAACCACGCATGAGGGGCTATGATGTTGCATTGGTTTGCCAAAAAATGACCATTGAAGTCACTATTCATGATGGGATGCTTGGCTTGAGGCCAAATGGAGTGGGCGGTAGGCATTTAAGACGTAATTTATGGGCAAGATTTGGGAAAATATGCCGTCAAGGGAGCATTAATGAACTGAATTTGGGGGGAACGGTCGAATTGAAATTCAAAAAGTGTTATAAAATACAAAGGGCTACCCAAAACAAAACACTTGGTCATTTGAGAATTGAGCAATTGAGAAAAACCCTGAGTGTTGTGAGCTGAGAATTGATTGAGCCCCTGAGTTTGCGAGTGATCGATTACAACACATATATAATGACAACAACTAAGGATGGTATGGAGATAACAAAAGTGACTGCTGAGGAGGCCGTGCAAGCCCTAACTGTGGCGGATGTTCGAGAAGGTGTTGGGATTGTGGTAGAAATCCAGAAATCACTGCGCACGCCATGACCCAAGAAGGACAAACAAGCAATGACTCTTGTATGAGTGTCCTTGCAGAACTCGCTGCACCACAAACTATCAATGGAGGAGAAGGGGAAAATCATCACTATAGAAACAGATGAAGAAGAAGATTTTTTGTAAGAGGTTGTCATCGCAGAAGAAGAAGACGAAGCCATGGAGATGGATACTTAGCCTACGCAAACTGTGACAAAATTACCCGCCTATGTCCCCCCGCGAAAAGGGAAGGCCAAAGTGCCTAAGGACCTAGACGAAACCAAGAGCTTGCTCCAGACCTCGCTCCTCCCAGATGGCATCATGTTTAAAGGCATGCACCTGGGTCGCGTACCGAGTATGAAATTCGAAGATTGGGACCTCGCTAACCAGGAGAAGTTCCCTAACCTTGAGACTGGAAACCTCATGAAGTAGGGCACTGTGGGGGTGATGACAGCATTAGAGCCGCGGAAGTGGTTGCACAGAGTGGAGAAGGCTGGACCGTTGAACCTACTTTGGGTGCCGCATTTCCACCGTACCCCAATAACCATTTTCGCCATCAAGCAGTTGCTCTACCTGGTGCATGATTGGTGCTTATGGCTGGAGTATCTCATCCCCATCACGGCCGACTTGATTCATCACGTCCCCCAGCTTCCATACAAAGGAGAAGACCCCGCAGCCATATCAGAAGGAAAGGGCAGTGATTTGGCCATCACGAAGGCCATGAAGAAGAAGTACAAACTGGAAAAGAAGAAGAGGTGCTATGCCATCTCTAGCATCAAGGACAGAGCAGTCCCCGTAGTAACCCAAATCCTTGCAGGCAAAGTTATGCGCAAGTGCTGCACCGATGAGGTACCTGTGCCGATGGTCACACTAGCTGAGCAGTGTGCAGAGGGGGTCCAGTTTAATTGGTCCGAATTCCTTTGCATGGAATTTTTAGAGAATTGTGGCGAAGCCTAGGAACAGGGAAAAACCTTCCACTATGCATGGCTATTGCTGTCTATAGTTCTCGTAGCTGGGGATTTGTTGGAGGATAGTCAATTCCCCATAATTGACAGAGATTTACCGAAGACCGTGAAGTATGCTTCGCTCTGGGCCATGAAGGATGCTACAAGGATACGTGACAACAAGATCTTCTGGGTACTCATGGAGATGAACATCTGAATGTGGATCAACCGTAAGCCGTGGTTGTTGCCCACGGTTTACAACAGTCTGTAGAGTTTTGCAGAATTGAAGGCAGATATGCATAACATATATATCAGGGCGCGCAAGGATCCGACGAAGTAGTGGACAAAGCTACCCTTTGTAGCCATTGACGATGCCATTTTCAGTGTCTTGGAGGCATGGCCATCGGAATGGCGTGCCCCAGACATTGTAGAACTCAAGAAGTCGATAGAAGACGATGCCAAGCTGTGCATCGCCCAGTTGACCAGAAAAAGAAGAAAGGAAACAATAGCAGCAGAAGTGCAGGTAGTGCAGGACGTGGCACAGAAAGAAGCTGAGCAGGAAAAGGTTGTAGAAACAACACCAAAACAGGAAGCGACAGCAAAGGTGGGCGAGGGCCAAGAAACACCTTCGAATGGGCAGACAACAAAGGAAACATAAATAGAAGAAGGAGGCGTGAACCCACAAACCACGTCCACATAGTTGAAGCACCAACACCCAGCAGAGAGAGCAGGATCACAGAAGAAGGTCAAGGCCTCGAAATTGTCCATCGAACCGATCACCCTAACCGAGGGTGATTTGCATGACATCAGCGAGACGATGCACGATGTCACAAATGAGGCTCTCCAGGATTTCATGTAGGAGCACCAAACTATGTTGGGGGCCCTTAGAGTGTAGTTGCAGGACATACAGGTGCACCCCCCTTAGGTTGGTACCCTTTCGACCAACCTCACAGTCGGATCCACGGCAACAGAACATATGTTGCCCATGCAGATAACGAACACAATAGTGTTGCCGGAAGGGGCTCTAGTGAGATAAAATGAGGTCGATGTGCTTTTGGTTAGAACGATGAAAGGTATCGATGTGAATCTAACTACCCTTTCGCGTGATACATTATATCTATTGCAGGATGGGATAGCGGCAGAGTTGTGCGCTAGGGAGAGCAGTGTGCTCCAAGTATGACTGAGCAAAAATTAAATATGGGACAACTCAGCTTGCAGTGTGACGAATTGTTGTCACAAAATCAATAGCTGGTGTAGGTGATAGACGACGCTTGTCGAAGCATCCCAGAGCTGGCTATCCTAGTAGATATACCAGTGGAGGTGCAGATCCACAGGTTAACAACTGGAGTCTGTGAGGCTAGGGAGGAAACGACAAAGGTTCAACTGGAACTGAATCATCAGATCGCTGAGCTTCGGTTAAAGGCGCAACCATCCACTCCCCCAGAAGTCAGAGAACAACGCACTAGCGCTATCACAGTGATATTGGAGGAAATCGAAGGTGCAGTGCGAGACTGCACTAGCATGTTGGAATAATCACTTGAGGGCATCACTACTTTGCAGGAGGACCCCAACATCAAGTGCTTAGAGACAGAGGCACGAGAACTCCAACAGCAGTATGAAAGTGTCCAAGGAACTGTACAGACAGTGGTCCTCACCTAGCGGCTTGTAAGGATGCAGCAGGCTAAAGCACTGAAGCAGAAGGTGGACGTGGCATGAAATAAGGAGGAAGTCCTAAAAGCACGCGTCTAGCCTTGGATTGACAAGGCCTTCACCATCATGACAGACATCAAAGGCAAGCCCGCACACATATAGGGTATGCACACATTGATGCAGAGAAGCACTCCAGACACAAAGGTCTCAAAACAACGTATGAAACAGATCTATCAAGAAATAGCTCAGTGCACTGCTGACCTCCGCGCAGTTCGAGAACAGTTGGAGGGACTCCGCGCAAAGATCACCATGCTAACAGAGTGACTCGAGGGCTAGTCACGATGTCTGTGTTGGGGGCATGTTGGGCATGGAATCCCCCGTAAGGCATGTTTTGGGGCTCAAAGCCCAAGTTTTGACCCAATCTTGTTGTAAAGCTCTGCGCATTGCGGTCACGGAGTGTGAAAGTATGATAGAGTCACAAGGTTGTCTGCCCTAGTTTTGTAATGTAATGTCGGCTGGATAGACCTACCCATGGTCCGTGGACCATGGGATTGTATAAATAGAGAGAGGCTATAAGTAGATAGAGGAAGGAAGAGAGAAAATAGTCTATGTAACTAAGTGAAGTGTGTCTTTGGGTCGTAGAGTAGGAGAAGGCTCTGCACCTGAGTGCATAGAGGCCTAGCTGTCCGCAGCTAAGTGCGTGGACCCCTGCAGCTAAGTGCATAGGGAAGAGTCGAGTCTGTAACCGAGGAAGGAATTAATAAAGAGAAGGTTTTTATCATTTTGTGTGTCTGTTCTTGAGTTAATGAATGATTGATATAATTTTCAAATATACTGTTTATTTATTGCGCACACTTGTATGAATGGTTTATGTTGTTAAGTATAATTTAAAGCACACAAGTAGGCTAAAATAATCAACTAACATTGGAATACTAGTAAGATCTTGGGTAATAATGTAGAGCATGACGCTAAACCCTTGAGTATGGCTGTGCGAAGGTAGTATATCGAGTGGCGAAGGATGGGAAAGTGCGCGAAGCAACCTGTGTGTAGGGTCAAACCGCAGACCACTTGAACTCATCAGACATCTCTAGGGTGTGGAAACCTGGTTCTAAAACCATCCCATACTACTTCGGGTGAGACCTTAGTCCACGCTCCGTGGATTGTTGCCGAAAGGGCCAGTAGTACCGGGATTTTTTTGGCTAAATTAACTCTGAACCTGGGTTAGGCCCTAATAAGCCAACACTATCTTCCCTACATTAAATTTCCCTTCAACCTTGGAGGTGTGAGGCTCTTTAATTAGCTGAAATCACTCACCTTTAAGAACACATAACTAATCCATCGTATAGAGTAATCCATCCTAGAGATGGTAGTCAACTATGTTGTTGCCACCGTGCACATGATTATGGCTTTGCAACTATTAAACACCTCCTTGAAGTTCTCATATTCTATATATGCTACTTTGTATTTGTTATGGGTGAATGGATCCATGTGCATTATATTTCCCAAATATGTTATCTTAGATGTGGGTGGACTTAAAAGTATGTCGACCAACTTGTTTGTGTAGAAATTAGGTTGTAGATTTGTAACTGTTCATGAAGTTTTAATCAAAATCACAAGACACAAACCTACACTACTGCTCTGTGGACATTAATTCACAATTTGGAACAAAAATCTTAGGCATGCAAGAAGAAATAACACACATGCAACAAGTATTTTTATTTGGGGAAAGTAGTATGCTAAAACTCTCAATGCCTACTTGCATTAATCAAATGAATAGAGATGTATTACAATTACTTTGCTCAACTAAGCTCACCCTGCAAGTGCACAACCTATCTCTCTACTCACTAAAGGCCTCTGACCTAGACTTAGTCAAAATTTTCCTCAGCTTGAGCTCCTATTTCCTTTTAATGTTACTTGAAGAATTATCCCCTATTATTTAGGAAATTTCACCAATTGAGTTGCATAATTCCTTTAGGTTAATCATTTGACTGCATGCAACACCTGTACACTCAAGACTAGTCTACAACTGATGTTACATTGCCTTGGAATCTCCACCTCAACTGGGTAACTCAAATTCTTTGCACGCACTAGCTGTTTTAGGCTGATTGATCTGTTAACAAGATGATCATTGAGTTTGACTAAAGTCCCACTACTTAATTGACCTTCCACTAGTTCCTCCAAAAGTTGGAACTAGTTTAATTGAAAACAACTTGAGATAAATGACCTTGATTGCTACAATTAGAAATCAAACATGCAGAAATAAATTATAACTCCTCCAACTTGAATTTATTGAGTAAAATGGGTGAAATAAGCCATGTCACACAAGTTAACATCATCCAAGTTGTCTATTGATGTGGAAATTCATTTTTTCTCAATTTAATCAAGGCAAAATCAAATCGAGAATTTCTTGCTGCATTTTTCAACACTCCCTCTCAACAAGAAAGGGATTATAAACCACCCTTATCCTACACCTGTGGAACTCAAACTTCCCTCTTGACATGACCTTTATCAAAATATCAAAATCGTGTTTCTTTGTCGCAATGTATTGCAATAACATTATCCGCCTCTGCACACAGTCCCGTAAATGGTGATAACATATATCTATATGCTTGGATTGATAGTTAAAAATATGATTTTCAGAGAGTTTGATGTAACTATGATTACTATAGTAGATCACAATTGGATCCATAATTTGAACAAACAATCCAACAAGTATCTTTATCATCCATATCACCTCACATGTTCCTTAACTAACATCCATGTATTATGCTTCTGCCGAGATGCGTGCCACAAATCTTTTCTTCTTGTTGTACAAGAAACTGCTATGAACTCAACACTGAAAATTCCACATGATGTACTCTTTCAGTCTAATGGAATCCCTACCCAATCTGCATCTGTGAATCCACACAAATTCACTCCCTTTGTCCATCTGTACCATAGTCAAAACTAGGTAGTGCCTCTGAGGTACTGTAGAACATGCTTAGCTTCCCTCAAAAATAGTTTGGTTGACCTAACCATAGCTTGGCTTAGCTTGTTGACAACATATCACATATCTGGTTGTGTGTGCACAAGATATACTAGTGAACCCACCAACTATTGGTAAACAGTAGCATCCACTTCCTCACCTGAAGTGACATCCTCTTTCCTCCAATTGGTCACTAGAGGTTTCTCCATGGGTTTGCAATTGTCCATGTAGAACCTATGAAGTATCTCATTGACATACTTTCCCTGAGAGACAAACAATTCCCCCTCACCTTTCCATACTTCCAATCTAAGGAAGTAGTGCATGATACCCATGTCCTTCATTTCAAACTCTCTTGCAAGGTCCTCCTTGCAAGATCTGATCAACTTCTCATCACCAGATAAAATCAAGTCATCAACATATAAGACAATAATAAAAAATTTATCTTATACCAAGATGTTATAGACATATTTGGGCACTTCAACCCCAATCTTATATGTCGATAAAATAGGGCTCTTTAACCCCTAAAAGAGTTGTTTCATACCCTAAAAGATCATGGTCAACTAATTACATCATTCCCCAGAAGTTCCACCTGAAAAACCATCCAGAACTGGCCTAAACTGGACCATACTGACTGCTCCACTGTCAGGGTGCGATGCATACTGACTTCTACACTAGCTAGGTGTGATGCATACTGATGAGGCCTTCTGTAGGGTGCGATGAGCGAGGATGGACAAATGTCTGAGATAGATTGCTAAGTGGATGCTCATGGAATCTTCTAGAAACTTCTCCTATGAAACTTGCCTCTCTGAATTCACCCAGGGATGAGTAAGAGATCCAAGAAATCTCCAAGTGGAACCAAATGCAACAAGTGGAATGACACTAATCAAAACCCAGATATGACTCACACCCTTGCACACATCTATAAATGGATCCCTCATCTAAGAGATCCAGAGGCTGGAATATTGTGAATTGCAAGGAAGTGCTGATAGTTTGTATTTGAGAAAGAGCATTGTATTATTGGGTGATCTTGCTATTTCATGAGGTGAAGAGGGCTTTGATGTTGGGAGGATGATGCTGGATCAGACAACTGGGTTGTAATTCTCCCTTCTATTTTAATAAATTTCTTTGAGTTTTCTTCCATATAACTGTGCAATTGTGAATGTTATTATTTGTGAATGCCATTGTATGTTCATTATATTTATGATTCCGTAATGATTATGATATAATAGATCAAGATGCTTTCATGGTTCTTTGTTACTGTGTTTCTATAGGTACTCTCCAAGCAGGATAAGTATGGAGAGGAGTTGCAAGTTCTGTTAAGGGGGAGAGAGATCAAGCAAGGAGTTAAGCAGAAGATCCAGGTTGGTTCCTTTGTCCTTTTCTTATCTATTATACATAGAAGAAATAACGAATTTCTTTAAACTGTTGTTTCTACGTAGCTACCAAACCTAGAGGGCTAGTCGATCAAAAAGACACTAGTTTTCCTAGAAACACAAGATATGATAGAGGTTTTTCATCCGCTTCACTTTTGGTGATGCCCAAACCAGTGAGATAACTATCAATCTCGATGTACCATGTACAAGGTGCTTGCCTGAGACTGTATAATGCTGACTTGAGTCAGCATACATGATACTCCCAAAAAAAGTCACCATGACTATTTACAGTTAGTATGGCTCTATCAACAGTCATGCTATCCTCTTATGCAAGTCTTATACCTCTGCTCTCCATGTCAAACTCCAAAAAAGAGAGAAAGTCTTTATAAATGTATTTATCTCTGGGTACGCAGGTTCTCTCAACCTTACCTGCGGGGACACACCCAATGTTCACAAAATCTGCGTCTTTGAACGCTCTGTAAGTAAAGGGGCAGGTGTGTCCCCCTGTAAAGGTTAAAATGCGCAAGTTTCATCTTTAAAAAGTTACTTGTGGTCATTTCTAGAGCATTCTAGAAGGTTGTTCGACGTGTATTGAGCGCCTCCAGATGGTTCATGCACCCTACCAAAGAGGAACTTATCCCATCAATAAGGGAGCTATCCCATCCAAAGAGGGGATTATCCCATTGATGGTGGACCTGATTAACCTCCTCTTGAACACTATAAATACAGGCATTGGGTCAGAAGGAGGGGAGGTTGGAAGCTATACATTTCTAAGGGTAAATGCTGCAGGAATTAGGACTCCCATTTAGAAGCTTGTGAGGAGAGATTGCCATCTTTGCTTGTTCTATTTGGAAGTGGGTGAGCTTTGTCAAAGTAAAGGAGAACTCTTGATGGACCCTGGGAGGGACTTGCACAACACCAAGGCTCAGGTTGTATTTGTTCCTTTTGTTACCTATTAATGCAAATGAGTCCATTCTTCTCAATAACTTGTTATTTATAAGTTGTTTCATGTACTCCTTGGTCTATGTGTTAAATATGTTTTATTCTATGAGATTATCAAGTGCTATTTAATCGTTTGATTGTCAGTGTATGCAGGTTTCAAAGTGAAGGAGGAGCTCATCCGGATCAGCGGAGCTGGACTGCTACAACAGCGTTGGATTACAGGTAGGATCTAAACACTTGATTTCCCATATAGTAAATGTATGTTTAGAGAAGGATTGCTCTTGTTTGTCTTGTTTGTCACTAGAGAGTCTTAGGCTCCTAGGGAGGTTGATTTGTGTCCGCACTATCGACTCTTTCTGCCTGACAAATTGGCGACCATACTGGGGAAACCATTGATGTGAAAGTCTTTTCCTTTGTATGAACTTTGCTCTGAGAAAATTGGTTTATTTTTCTGGTTTTTGGCTCTGTGACTTTGTCTTTGGGTGGGTTAGCTTAGGGTTAGATTCATTTTGGTTTTTATTGAATTTTCCAGTAGGACGCACCCTCTGAATGCTGCACAGTGCGTCCCTGGACGCACTGTCACTGTGTGCACAGAGCGGGCCCGCACCTGTCTTAACGGGTCGCCTGCGTCCCCTGCTAAAATTTGAAAAAATTCCATTTTTTGCATTTTTCTCTTAGATTTTGCTTTTTCTTAGTTTTTACTGCCCAGATTCATTAGTCTCTTGTCAAAGATCTTCACCTGAACTTGTTTCGATAGCATTGAGTGTTTTAGTGGATTTCATAGAAGTTTAAGCCCTAGGGTTTGATTTTTGAGTAGGTCTTGTAGTGACTTTGGCGGTAGAAGTTGTCAAGCCTTAGATATCTCTGGTTTTGTCAGCATTCTTAGAAGTCAGACCTGTCATAAAGTCTACCTGTGAGAGCACCTTACCATTGAGTTGTTTCTTTGGGCAAATTTCGAAGTGCTTGTTGATTGAGTCTTGAATTCCATTTTACAAAAGAAAAAAAAGATTTGAGTTTTGTTTTGACTAGTCTTTTGATTCTGCATTAGCTGGTCCTTAATTTGATTTTGGTCAAGTAAAACAACCTAGAATCATCTTTGTAAGCTTTTGCCTTGTTAGGTTTGCTTAGAGTAATTTCCTTTTTTCATTTGCTTGTGAGTCAAGTTTTCATAGATTTTATAGTTTTTGAGATTGATTTTCATTAAAATAGATTTTATGCTTTATTAAAAAGAGAAAATACAAAAACATCTCCTTTGGAAAGTTTTGTTTCAAGTAGCTTTGAAAAGTTTTGAAAGAAAAAGAGTTTTTCGTGCACGTAAAGAGTGGTCATGTTTGTATGCTTGAAAAGATAAAGAGAATTGTTTCTTTGATTGTCTTTATTAAGAAAGTTGTTTTCTATAAAATTTGCATCTCTCAACTCTCTTAGTCAAGAATTTCATTGAAAAAGGAAAGTAGCGTAAATCATCTTAGGTGCATCTTTGTAGTGGTTTGAGTCGAGTCTACACACCATTGGTTTCACTTCCGCTACCTTTTGTCTTTAAGGAAAACCATAAAATTAACGCTTAAAGTAAAATCGACGTAGTAACTTTTATTTTCTAGGGCTCTGAAACACCCATTTAGATCAGGCTAGTGTCTTGGAGTAGGTGAGTAATTAACTCTCCAAGACAACAAAACCAAACAAGTAGCTTATCTTGTGATAGAATAAATCCAATTGTCTCATTTGTACTCTGGGAAAGCTCCTCTTAAAGGAGAAGCACGAGCTCGTGTCCGAACCAGTGAGGGGATCAATCCCCCCTCGTTGGGAACGACGCCAGACACGCACGTATTACAAACGGTAAACCTCGGATTAACCATTGTCGAGGAGCCAGGGGTCACTTGTCGGTAAACCTTGGATTATTGTCAAGGAGCCGGCAAGGGGATTGAGCTTGATACTCTGCCCTTGCGTGCTGTCGGAGTTTAGACTGTTCCCCCAGGTGCATTTGTTGCGGTTGGTAACCTTAGTGACCATTATCTTTAGGATTCTACCGAGGTGACGGTGGAGGGAAGATCCCACTGTACCTGGAGCAGACGTCGGCTAGACTCACTTGGATTTTCTGGGGGGTTCGCTTCACTCGAGACGGTTAAAGTGGAGGAACTTGGTCCAGTCTATTCATTAAGCAGGTTGCCGGGGTAACTGTTCCACCCGCCACTTCTGTACTGAATCCAGCGATGTTGGGCTTCATCACCAACTAGCGCTTTCGGTCTGGAAGGCTACTGTTTGTGCTTGGTTTGACGCTCTAGATTCTTTAGGCGTATGATTCAAATTTGTTTGGTTCTTTAGAGACTTTAGGTGGTTTGATTTGAGATTTTACTTTGTTTTCGTGTGTAGTAGTTAAAAGTTTTTAGCTGTGGCGGAATTACCGAGACAGTCCCGTAGACTTCGGGGCAAGTCACCTGAAATTGTTACCGGAACTGATTTGTTGAGGAAACTCCGTAGATCACGGGGTGGATCTCCTGAAGACGTCCCGGGTCAGTACGAAGGGCTGAAGGTCCTTGTAACTCCTCCTAGTGGCAGTAAAGTAGGTTCACCTGAAGAAGGAGAATCTTCCTTGGTAGTCCATCCAGATTACCAAAGTCTCGAGACAGGTTATAATCCCGAAGCTGTTACAGTTTCTGAGCTTGTTGGAAGTTTTTCGTCTGCTAGTGATACAGGCGAAGAACCTGAAATATCTGAACCTGTTACTCCAACTTCTAGTGTTCCAGATTCACCGAGAATAGAACGAATTATCACCGAAAATCTTCCTACTGGTTTGATTGCTATCGAAGAACTTGCTCCAGAGGAAGAAATAGGCGTTTCTCACCTTGAAGATCAACTTACTATTGAGCTCAGGGAGCGTGAATCTATCTTTTACAGTCCTCCTAGAAGTACTACTTGGTACCTTTCGTTAACTAATTATTTAGACAACTCAGGGATAGGTTTTTCTCCACCTCGTACTCCTTTTCCACCTGGAGGTATTCATACTCCTGTAAATATGTCTGGTCAGTCGTCCGTGTTTACTCAAAGTCCTGAATCGTTCTTACACGGCGGTCCTTCTGTTCCCACTGGGTATCAAGCACTTTCTGGTACCTTTGCGGGGGCATCTCCTCAACCCGTTGATCATGGGTTATTAACTGGAAACAATGGTAATATACCATTGGGTGTAGGAGACATTTACATGATGTCAGGTTCAGTTCCCGTTTCCCAACCTCAAGGTGGCCAATTACCGCCTGGGGGGCAACCTCAAGGTACACAAATCGTGTCTGGGGGGCAACCTCAAGGTCAGTATGCACCTATGGTACAATACATGCCTCAAGGTCAACCCCAGCCTCAATATGTACCCCAGGGTCAACCTCAGTATCAATATCAACCTCAAGGATGGCAACCTCAAGGATGGCAACCCCAAGGGTATCAACCCCAAGGGTATCAACCTCAAGGGTACCAACCTCAAGGTCAAGGTCAACCCCAGTATCAGTATTTACCCCAAGGTTATCAACCTCAAGGTCAATACTCGAGTCAAGGTTATCAACCACCTCAAGGTCAGTCATATGGTCAAGGTGTGGGAACTGCACCTTTCAATTATCAATCCTATCCTCAATCCGGTTATGGACCTCAGTATTCTCAACCTGTTACGGGTCAATACCCTGGAATGTTAGTGTGGGATCCATCACAGGGTCAACAGGTGTTGCAGCCAAGTATACAGTTGGTACCTCAAGCTGGACAACCCGTAGTTTCTGGTTCACCCCAGCAACCGCAACCTGCCCAGTCAAATGTTCAAACTTCTGTAACTTCGGTAGTTACTCAGCCGCCAATTGCACCTAGTACTCCATCTCAAACGGCTGCGGCAACTACCGCTGCATCTACCGCACTTACTTCTGGAGTCTCGACAGCTCCGGTTTCTACTGTCTCTGCAACCACTCCTCAGGCATCTTTACCGTTGTCTGGACCTACGATTCAAACCACGGTCCAGATGCCTATGGGTCAGCCTGGTATAAGTACGGTTGTCACTTCTCAACCTCAATTTGTTCAACAACCGTACCAGGGACAGTACCAACAAAGGCAAGCTGTCCAACAGCCAGTTTACCAGTATCAACCGTATCCTGGGTACACTTATCAACAACCTCAACAACCCCAGTACGGTCCGGTTAATCCTGGTTTTCCAGGAGGATATAATATCCCTAATGCGATTCCTGTTCCTAGTTATCCTGGATATCCTCCTCCTGGGGCTGGTGTCATGACTCAAAGTTTTAGAGATCCTAATCGGCAGTTACCGTTTATCGCAACTTTGGATTTACCAGATTTGACGCGCCTAACGAATGATCCAATTCAATATCTTCAGTTCTGGCCGCCAATGCCAAATAAGTTGCCCAGTGATATACCCAAGTTCGAAGGTAAGCCTGGAGAGGATCCGTCCAATCATGTGATGACTTACCACCTCTGGTGCGCTTCAAATTCTATCTCGGATGATTCGATCCGCTTACGTCTTTTTCAGCGTACACTCATTGGTCTCGCGGCCAAGTGGTACATTGAGTTACCACGGGCCTCTTTTTACAATTTTAGTCAGTTAGCTACCTCGTTCTTAACTCACTTTCAGTTGCCGGTCAGATACGATAACGGCACGGAATTATTAACTTCGCTAAAACAATCGACGTCCACGTACATTTCCGATCACATTCATGAGTGGAGACGTCGAAGGAGGTTGGTGAAAGTTTTTATTCCGGACCAAATCTTAGCTGAATGGTTTGTTAAATCATTGTTACCGAAGATTACTGAAGATGTAGCTAAGGCCGGAGTAGTTACTGAGGAGCAAGTCATTGCTCAGGCGCAGTACCTTGACTTAGTTTATACTCAGTCGGGTACTTTACACGAGAAGATTCCGGATCTTCCAAAATCGAATCAAATCGCTGCTGCTCCTTCGGGATCTCATGCCGCTGATGGTATGATTGGTACGGTGAACACTAAGAGCAAGAAGAAGTCTTCCAAGAGTTCTACTACTCCTATAATCACCTTGCCTGATTCCCCGACAGGAGAGTCTTCTCCTGAACTTTCCGCCGATATTCACGCTGTAGAGTCATCTACGGCCAAATCAAAAAACGGTGGAAAGAAGAAAGGAAAGAAGAAGGCTAAAGCAGACAAGACTCCGAAGGAGACAACAGAAAAGTCGGAAACCAATGACGAAAAGCGCAAACCTCGATATCCTTGTCTTATTTGTGAAGAGGATCATTTTACAAGAGATTGCCCTCATCGGGCCGAGGTTGTGAAAATAGTCAAAGGTTCTCCCCCTCCTGCTGTGTTGAAAGATCCATTTCCAAAGCAGGAGAGTAAGATGATAGGTTCTTCCTCGACTGCCAGTGAAGAACCCATTTTGATGATGTCTCATGTGAGGATTGCGACTCGATCGCAAGATTATGGTAGTAAGAATCCTGTTGATGGTAAGGAAGCAGAATCTTCTCACTCTAACCCATCAACCTCAGCTCCTGGTTCCGATCCACTACAGATCGAGAAACCTAACCCGGACTTAGTAATTAAACCGCCCGCCAAGGGTGTACTTCGAAGGTCTGCTTTCAATCCACATGCGAGAGCAGCCCAGAATTACAACATTGTTGAGGACTTAGCTGTTTCACCCTCAGCAATGTCGGCGTTAGAAGTGCTGCAATCATGCCCAGCACAACGAAAATTACTTTTGTCGGCTATCGGAGCTGTTGACGTTCAGGACCCGAACCTGATGATCTTCGATCTAGAAAATAGTACACCGCGTCTACCCCATCAAATGGCTTTCCAAATCCCAGTGATAGTCAAAAACAGGCCTATTCATCGGACTGTGATTGATGAGGGAGCTTCTACGTGTATTATGTCGATTCAATGTTGGAGATCTCTTGGTTCTCCTTCGTTGAACCAATCCCCCACCATCCTTAAGGCCTTTGATGGCCGTGGGTTCCGTCCGTTTGGTATTCTACAGGAATTACCTATAGGGGTAGAAGGTAAAACCGTTAGTCTGGATGTGGAAGTGGTTGATGCCCCTCTAGACTACAACCTTCTTTTGGGTCGAAGTTGGTCATATGCTATGACGGCGGTCGTTTCATCGGTCTTCAGAGTAATTAAGTTTCCATATAACGGTAAGATCGTGACTATTGATCAGCTGACATACTTTTCATCCGACCCAGCCTCTTCAGAGAGTATCCAGCATGTCGGTAAGACGACAATCCCTTATAGGGACGTTGGCGTAGGTTTAGTTAAAGATTCCGGCTTGCTGGGAACTTTTCCTTTCCCTCCAATCAACGCAGACCCTTCATTTGCATCAATTCATATGATTACATCAGAAAACATTATTTATGATGATCCTTGGATCGTCCCATCTGAATCTGAGATAGACTCATTCGGTGATGCTATGCCTTTGAGTCCATATGAGATTGCTTATGAAGCTGTCGTGTCTTTTACCGACTCGCGTTCAACCCAAATCGACCAAATGAATGTGGTCAGTGAAGAATCACTTTTCACATCATCTTTAGAATGGATAGCGTTTCCCGAAGTCGTGTCATCTGACGAACAACTTCGCGAAATCCTAAGTGTAGACGATCTACCATGGGAAGATCTCCATCACAGATCTTCGTTTTTACCTGAAGATGATGTTCTTGAAAATGATTTTTCATCTATCTTTACCGCTGAATATGTCAAAGATGCTCAGAATCCAATGAAACATCCAGATTCAGAGTTGAATTTAGGGAGTATTTCTCGCACTATTCCCATTGACATTTCAGTGAAGCCCGGAATTGAGGAGAACATTCATATAGGTGCCGCGTGTACAGAAGATGAAATCCAAACTTACAAGGCCCTATTCCAAGAATTCCGCGACGTGTTTGCCTGGTCTTACGAGGAAATGCCGGGAATCGATCCTGCCATTGTTGTTCATGAAATAAAAACCTACCCGGATGCTAAACCCGTCCGGCAACGGTTGCGTCAGATTCACCCTCGAAAAGCGGCTGCGATTAAAGCAGAAGTCGAAAAGCTGTTGAAAGCAGGTTTCATTTATCCGATCCCGTTAACGGATTGGGTATCGAATATTGTTCCGGTCAACAAGAAACAAGGAACAATAAGAATCTGTATCGACTATAGGGATATAAATCGAGCTTGTCCAAAAGACAACTATCCTACGCCTTATATCGATCAAATTATTGATGATTGTGCCGGAAGTGAAATGTTTTCCTTTATGGATGGTTTTTCGGGCTATAATCAAATCAATATTCTACCTGCCGACCAACCAAAAACGGCATTCATTTGTCCATGGGGGACATTTGCTTATTGCAAATTACCTTTTGGGCTTAAGAATGCCGGGGCCACTTTTCAACGGGCGATGTCTTATGCATTTCATGACATCAAGCACATTGTGCAACCGTACCTCGATGATTTGCCTGCTCATTCTTTACATCGAGCTGATCACCTTGTCCACTTACGAGCAATCTTTATGAGGTGTAGGCATTATCGAATTCGGTTGAATCCCCACAAGTGTGTTTTCTGTATAGAAACAGGTCGATTGCTAGGCTTTGTTGTTTCAAAAGCCGGCATTCGCGTCGATCCCTCGAAGGTCGAAGCTATCATCAAATTGCCTCCTCCTTCGAGTTTGCGCCAACTCCAAAGTTTGCAAGGGAAAGCGAACTTTTTACGCCGATTCATCCCAAACTACGCCGAGGTCACTAAAGGTTTTACACGGTTGTTGAAACAGAACGCTCAATTCTTTTGGGACGAGATTGCCCAACAATCTTTTGATGCACTTAAACACGCGTTAACCCATGCACCGTTGTTGCATCCTCCCAACTACAACCAGGACTACTTCTTATACCTCGCAGCTTCGCCTTCCACCATTGGAATGGTGTTAGTTCAAGAAGATGAATTCGGAGCGGAACATGTGATATATTATCTCAGTCGGACCTTAAATCCCACTGAGCTAAAATATTCGCATGTGGAGAAATTGGCCCTGGCAGCCGTTCAAGCTGTCCAGCGTTTTCGTCACTACATTCTTCTCCGTAAAACTACAGTTATTTCGGATTGCAACCCTATGATTTACATTTTGACAAAACAATTGCTAGGGGGCAAGTACTCTAAATGGATCGTTATCCTGCAAGAGTTCGACTTGGAATTCCAGAAGTCCAAGTCTAAGAAATCTTTGGTTTTTGCGGAATTGATGTGTGATTTCCCTCGTGCTGACACAGAGACTGTGGCAGAGGAGTCCATTACGGACGAATCTTTGTTTCTTATCAGTACTTTAGATCCGTGGTACGGGGATATAATCATCTATCTCCAAACCCAAACCTTTCGGCCTGAAGCTTCAAAGGCGGAACGTCGAAAAATTCGGTTTCAATCCCAGCAATACAAAATTATTGGAGATACACTTTATCGCCGAGGGGCAGACTTAGTTTTTCGACGTTGTTTAACTCACGAAGAGGCTGAGAGGGTTTTGAATGATTGTCACTCTGGAGCATGTGGCGGTCATATGTCTGGGTATGCCACAGCTCAGAAGGTGTTGCGCGCTGGCTATTTCTGGCCGTCTATGTTTAAAGATTGTATCATTGCAGTCCGGAAGTGCCACAACTGTCAAGTGTTTGATCGCAAGATGCGCGCACCACCTGCTCCTCTCCACCCTATAATTGCCGTTGGTCCATTCGCCAAATGGGGTATCGACTTTATTACTTGTAACCCTCACTCGGCCGGGGGGCATGCGTATATCATCCTCGCGGTTGATTATTTCACTAAATGGGCCGAGGCGATGCCTACATTCGACGCAAGCGGCAAAACAGCTGCAGTTTTCGTATTCAATCATATTATAACTAGGTCTGGTGTCCCACAAGCAATCATTACTGACCATGGGAGCCATTTTCGAAACATCATGATGACTGAGCTTACAAGCCAGCTTGGTTTGCACCACGATAGCTCTACTCCTTATTATCCGCAAGCCAACGGTTTGGTTGAGTCTATCAACAAAGTTCTGGTTATCATGATCCGACGAACCATTGGTATTCATCGGTCGAATTGGCACAACATGTTATTTTCAGCGCTATGGGCATACCGAACCTCAGTGAAAACTTCAACAGGGTTCACTCCTTTCCAGCTAGTTTATGGCTTAGAAGCTGTGTTACCCATTGAATGCGAAATCCCATCACTTCAAATGGCTGTCGAATTACTTCCAGCTACTTCCGAAGAGGAGAAACGTTTATTGTACTTAGCTAAATTAGATGAGACTCGACGTGACGCTGCATTAGCAATCGAGACTCACGCGAAGCGAATGAAAGCTCAGTATGATAGAAATGTGACCCCTCGAAGTTTTTCGGAGGGAGACCTAGTGCTATTATATGATCAAGCTAACGATAAGCTAGGTGCTGGAAAATTCGTTCCTATGTGGCATGGACCCTACATTGTAAAGCGAAAGCTAGCAAAAGGGGCTTATGAGCTGGTAGATTTTGATGGGGACTCTTTGGGTAAACCCAGAAATGGACTTTACCTAAAGAGGTATTATGCTTAAGTGGTGGGTATGGAGAATTTTTAGTTAGGTTAGGTTTTCTTTCTAGCTAGTATGTTTGTTAGTGTGCTTAGCTTAGAGAGTGTGTTTTTCGTCATTATTCTGGCTTATCTTGGTTTTACTCTTGATATTGCAGATGTCGACGCCTCTCCAAACATACATTGGATTTGCTGATGGTGCTTGTCGTAGTACACGGAATATTTCTTCCGCAGCTTGGGTTATCTATTCACCCTCTGACGAGTTAGTTTCTATGCATGGGGTAAGCCTCGGTCAAACAACGAACAACATTGCAGAATACAGTGCAGTGGTTGAATTGTTATCCGAATCTATTTCATTTGGAATTCGACGTTTGATAGTGAGGTTAGATTCTGAACTTGTTGTATTACAGCTTAATAGAGTTTATGCCATTAGAAATCCTGTGTTATTAAGGTTGTTTTTGAGAGTGCGTCTCTTGGAACGTGAATTTGATTACATTGAATATCAGCATATTCCAAGGTCTTTAAATACATTAGCAGATGCAATTGCTTCTCGAATGTTGGACAGACATTTACAATAATCATGCAAGTAAATTTAAAAACATTTCATCATATATGTTAAACAAGATAAGCCGGTAATAGTGATATATATATAGATAAGAGTATGTCAAAAAATATACATCGTCTTCGATCATAGGTTGAAAAACACCTTATGATCGGCAAAAATGATAAAGTACAAAAAGTCAAAAATGTCACATGTGTCTACAAAGTGACTAGCCAATCACTGGTGGTGCTCCCTATACGACACCACTGCACGGGCTACCTTACACAAAAATCTCCTAAACGGTCCAGGGACTGCGACTACATAGCGCTGAAGTCTGATAGGAATATCATCTATGGTAGTCTCAGGTATATCCACCGTCAGACGCTCTAGATCCTGCTCCAACTCAGCTAGTGACTCTGCAGCCGCGTCCTGTGGGGCCGGTACCGGTGCAACTGGATGTCTCCTCTCAAAAGGCCGGAGGTTGGCTGGGCGCTGTGGACCAACATCTGCATTTTAAAAATTTTTACTGTCACTTTTGAGACGATATATATAAAAAAAAAAAAAAAATACATAATTTGAAAACTTGTGAAAAATAAAGTACCTCTGTCATCCCATTGTTCTCCCTGTGGAAGAACCATGTCCGGATCACCTCGAAAATCTACTCTGGCATACGGAAAGTCCTGGATCGAAAAAACCTGGTCCTCTAACCAGTGAAAATAACTATCAGAGAATCGAACAACTGCCGCGCCCTCGTCAGGATGCCGGGCCATCACCGTAACCCATCGTATCAGCTTTGGCTCCCGAGGACCCAAGATATCAACAGTGAGTTGCTGAGGGATCAGCATCGGAACTCTCTCTAAGGCAAAGCTCACAACTAGAGGCCCATATCCAAAGGTCTTCAGTCGTCCGTTCTTTGCCCTAGTCAGTTGGCTCTTCATATTAGCCGACACAGCATCACACCAGTTGAAAATGGTGCCTTGGTAACAGTCAATCGCCATCCGCATTTGGGACCCGGAGGCAATATGTAAAGCGGCCACGCCGCAAATTCTGGTAACCGTGAAAGCTATAACTTTGAGTTCACGCAGAGAGATGTGTTTGATTTCCACGCCTTTCGCATGGTGAGCATTGGGTGTGCACCAATCCGCCCGGAGACTAACAAGGGATTGGCCACCCGGCCTAGTCCCGGCTAGATTGAGTTGCTCACCTCTATTTGGCAAGCCAGTGAGAAAGTATACATCAGAGGGCTCTATCTCGAGCTGGTGCCCTCCTATGTAAAAGCATTGCTCTTGAACGTTCCATCTCTCAACCAGCCATTCTAAGAATCTCACCTGAGCCCTCATGCCAGGTATGGCCCAGTATTTATATAGCCCGCATGCTTTTAGGGCATCAATGGAAGGTTGATGTTCAATTGCGGCTAAATCAACGTCTTCGTGCTCTCTTTCTCTCCAATCCAACATGGTGAGTGCCCTACACACCAAGAAACAATGATTAGAATTAATTTGGAGAATTTTGAATGGTTGTTTGTGAGGATTGGGGTTTCAAATTCCGCATTCCACGGAGGACGCACCCCGCGTTTAGAATACAGGGCGTCCGGACGCAGCTGGCCTGAAGGTGGGCTGCGTCCCCCGACCATTTTCCTGTATAGGAAAAAGTCGGGGGACGCAGGTCACCCGAAGGGCACCTGCGTCCACCGCAGAGCGCATTGTGAAACCTAAACCCCCCCAAAAAACAAAACTAAAACCTAAAATACAATTTTAATCGGATGAAATTGAAGAGTAGGATGTTGTAAAATACCTGGAAGAGACGGCGTTCGATTCTGACGGTCGGATTTTCCGCAGCGACCACGGGAAGTTTCTTGCCAAAAGCCCTTTTTTCAACCTCAACAGTAAAACGGTAAAAATGATATGGTAAAAAGTCTTTTTATAGGTTTTTTGGATGAATTTGTTCATTTTTTACCATGGAAGGATGTTTTTCGATGTATTTTTGCCTATCTTAAACAGGTATGAGTAATGTGTTGTTTTTGTGCAGGACAAAGGGACTTAGAGGGAAAATTGTCATTTTTCACAAACCAAAATATCAGAGTCATCTTTTAAGCCCTTTTCTGACTCCTAAAAAATGAAAAGATTGCCGAGCGTTTCTTTTACACTCGTTAAAACGGAATTAAAAGACGGTCCCCTTATAGCTCTTTTCTGACCGTAAAATCAGGAAAAGATTGCCGGGTTTTTGTCGTTTCAAACTCGATACGGAAATAAAACGACGTGTCCTTGATCGCTTTTTACTTTTCAGGTCAGTGGCACTAGCTATGAAAGTACTCCTTGGTCGCGAGATCAAGCGGTTCCCCCAGGTGTTATTTTATACTTTTTCGGGCTTGAGGGACACAAATCTACGAAAAAGTTCAACTTGGAGTCTTCTTAAGTTTTTCAGACTCTCTAAAATTGAAAAACACCGAGTTTCTCCTATACTGGGCTCGTTAAAATTTCACAGTAAAGGACCTGTTCAATTACAAACAGGAACGAACCGCTCCTTCCTAGGGTTCGAATCAAAACTAGGTTGGACTCATCCGAAGGATGAGCTTATAATCAAGCATATGTTATCCTCCTCAAGCTTGTTAAAAATAAAGAGGTACTTGCCAGAAATGGTGGGGGAAAAGAGAGAAGAATGAGCCTATTTGTTACCTTTTGTCTCAAAAGAAACTTTATTACCACTCTTGAACATGACACTTTTCATTCACCTGGGTTGGGAAATCCTTTACCTCACAGTTGATCAAACCACTTTGAAAGTCTTCAGCCAGGTTCCGGGGATTAACTTTGAGTCGTTTATCACCAAGCCATCTGTTGTGTCGTTATGTGTTCAAGAGGTCTGCAAACAAAACTTTCATCTGCAAAATACTTATCATCCATTTAACCATCCCTGGGTCAGTCCTTACAACAACATTTCTTCAACTTGAACAATCCCGCAACGAGCCGCTTTCTATCGACATCAGCACATTATCTAGAGAGATGACTTAGAAATCGTCAGTACCTT
Organism: Pinus tabuliformis; assembly: GCA_031772625.1. Taxonomy (NCBI): domain Eukaryota; kingdom Viridiplantae; phylum Streptophyta; class Pinopsida; order Pinales; family Pinaceae; genus Pinus; species Pinus tabuliformis. The sequence continues at coordinate 1,780,485,440 of CM062819.1, read as the reverse complement.
GAAGTCTGCATGCATCAATGGCAGGTTTCTCGCCTTTGACGTCAGTTTACATCATTGATTTTCGATCAAAGGATTCCGTGAAATGTTCGACATCAACTCATTTATTCACATCTCATGGATTGTACTGGGTACTTTGAGAACCATTGACATTACTGGTGGTCTCTCTCACGCTTGTTAACAGTTTACATCATCGACTGGTAATCAAGTGGTTTCTACCATGTTCGACATCAACTCATTTATTCGCATGGCTAGAATCGTACCAATTCGGGAAGTAGAAATGAAGACCCTGGATCTAGTTTCCACCATCCAGGCTGCGAGGAGTTTTGTATTCATTATCTATGTAGACTAATCATAAACAGATGGCTGCGCCCATACTGTGTCTACAAAAGTCTATGATTATGATGTACTGCAAGATCATTCCTGTATCAGAGTAGTTAGTCCGTTAGTTAAAAGTTTTAATCTGAGTATGGGAATGCCTACCTCAGTGATGATATAATCTTATACATGTATTTTGTGTTGAAAATTGCAGGTTCTGACCAGGCTCTCCACGAGATAATCCTTGAAATGATAAAGCGCTTCACCCTTCCTAGATAATACAAAACCCTAATCTATTACAGGCTTCGCACTTTAGGGGGCAATCTGTTACACTAAAAAATGTCACCATGACTATTTACAGTTAGTATGGCTCTATCAACAGTCATGCTATCCTCTTAGGCAAGTCTTATACCTCTGCTCTCCATGTCAAACTCCAAAAAAGAGAGAAAGTCTTTATAAATGTATTTATCTCTGGGTACGCAGGTTCTCTCAACCTTACCTGCGGGGACGCACCCAATGTTCACAAAATCTGCGTCTTTGGACGCTCTGTAAGTAAAGGGGCAGGTGCGTCCCCCTGTAAAGGTTAAAATGCGCAAGTTTCATCTTTAAAAAGTTACTTGTGGTCATTTCTAGAGCATTCTAGAAGGTTGTTCGACGTGTATTGAGCGCCTCCAGATGGTTCATGCACCCCTACCAAAGAGGAACTTATCCCATCAATAAGGGAGCTATCCCATCCAAAGAGGGGATTATCCCATTGATGGTGGACCTGATTAACCTCCTCTTGAACACTATAAATACAGGCATTGGGTCAGAAGGAGGGGAGGTTGGAAGCTATACATTTCTAAGGGTAAATGCTGCAGGAATTAGGACTCCCATTTAGAAGCTTGTGAGGAGAGATTGCCATCTTTGCTTGTTCTATTTGGAAGTGGGTGAGCTTTGTCAAAGTAAAGGAGAACTCTTGATGGACCCTGGGAGGGACTTGCACAACACCAAGGCTCAGGTTGTATTTGTTCCTTTTGTTACCTATTAATGCAAATGAGTCCATTCTTCTCAATAACTTGTTATTTATGAGTTGTTTCATGTACTCCTTGGTCTATGTGTTAAATATGTTTTATTCTATGAGATTATCAAGTGCTATTTAATCGTTTGATTGTCAGTGTATGCAGGTTTCAAAGTGAAGGAGGAGCTCATCCGGATCAGCGGAGCTGGATTGCTACAACAGCGTTGGATTACAGGTAGGATCTAAACACTTGATTTCCCATATAGTAAATGCATGTTTAGAGAAGGATTGCTCTTGTTTGTCTTGTTTGTCACTAGAGAGTCTTAGGCTCCTAGGGAGGTTGATTTGTGTCCGCACTATCGACTCTTTCCGCCTGACAAGAAGAAATAACGAATTTCTTTAAACTGTTGTTTCTACGTAGCTACCAAACCTAGAGGGCTAGTCGATCAAAAAGACACTAGTTTTCCCAGAAACACAAGATATGATAGAGGTTTTTCATCCGCTTCACTTTTGGTGATGCCCAAACCAGTGAGATAACTATCAATCTCGATGTACCATGTACAAGGTGCTTGCCTGAGACTGTATAATGCTGACTTGAGTCAGCATACATGATACTCCCAAAAAAAGTCTTGAAGCCTTCTGGTTGCTCAATGTACACCTTCTCCTCAATAACTCCATTGAGGAATGCTGTTTTCACATCCATCTGGTGGATCTTCCACCCCATCTGTGCAGCTAGAGAAAGAATTGATCTAATAGATGAGTACCTTCCTATAGAAGCAAAGGTCTCCTCATAGTCAATCCCCTCAACTTCAAAGTACCCCTTGGCCACAAATATGGCCTTGTACTTTTCTATTCTTCCATCTGCTGCATGCTTTACCTTTAAGATCCATCTTGAACCCACAAATGATTTGTCTGCTAGCCTTGGGACCACTTTCCAAACACTGTTCTTTACAATTGATTCATACTCCTCCACCATTTCATCAAACCGTACAGGTTTCTCCACTGCTTCCTTGAAAAAGGATGGCTCAGTCTCTACAAGCTTAGTCGTTAGAGCCATGTATCTAGTGTATTGATATGGTGATCTTCATTGCCTGTTCTGATTTGAAGGAGCACCCACATTCTCCCTCACATCCTGTACAAGTCTCTAAGCTTCCATGGTCCTTTTTCTGCCTTCTATGAATGGGTTTTCTTGAGTGTTTGTCTCCACTATCTTCTCCTCAACTTGTGGCTGCTCCACAACTTATTGAGGTTCCTCCTTTGGAGCTAAAAGGTCCTCTTCTAATGGTATCTGAAGCTCCCTCTCAAGAGAGCATCACATGGCTTTATCTTTGTCAAATTTTACATCCCTTCGCACAATTGTCATTCTGAGGGATGTAAAGTACACATGGTAGTTGTGGGGAGTTTATGTGTAACCCACAATTACCCCCAATTTTGTTGTCAGCTCTAACTTCTTCCTTGATCCTTTGGAGACATGGCAGTAAATAGAGGCTCGAAAAATCTTGAAGTGCGACACATCCGACTTTCTCCTCGAGAAAGCCTCCTCTAGTGTAATCATTCCCAAAATCCAATGAGGACTTTGGTTCTATAGATAGGTTGTTGTGTTGCATGACTTGGCCTACAAATGCAGAAGTAGGCCTTGATCATGTAACATTGCCCTCACTTATCCCACAATTCTATGATTCTTCTTCTCATCCACCCCATTTTTCTTGGGTTATAGGGTGTTATCAAATATTGTCGAATGCCTTATTTTGCATAGAAATTTTTAAATTCGTTCGATAGGTACTCACCTCCATTATTTCTTTTAAGAGCCTTCACCTTCTTTCCCATTGCTTTCTCAACCAATTCCTTGAATTCTACAAACTTTGATAATGTCTCATTCTTCTTCCGCATGAAGAAGATCCAACACTTCTGTGAGATGTCATCAATAAAAATGAAAAAATATTTGTGCCTAGTAGTGGAGGTTGTCGAGAAAGGTCCACATATATCAGAGAGGATCCTTTCAAGGAATACATGTGCTTTACTATCCCAATAATGGAATGTGGATTTTGTGTACTTCCCCAAGGTACATCCTTTGCATACATCCTACTGTTGAAGTGCTCCTTTGGGTAGGCCTGTGGTTATCTGCTGCATGATCTTCAAATTACCATGATGAAAATGGCTAAGTCTTCTATTCCAAAGTTCACCGACATTGTGGCTTTGCACCTTCTCTGCCTTTGTGCTTAATGCAACACAATCCTCCACATCTAGCTTGTATAGGTTCTTCACATGAACCCTGATCTGATTCACCTGTCCCGTGGCTATGTGTTTCAGGATTCTCTTTCCTTTGCTGAAGATCACATCATAACCACAGTATTTGAAACTACAACAGAGACGATATTTTTCTTTAGGCCTAGAATGAACATCACATCCTTGAGCCTGAGGCGAGAGCCGAAATCCCTCTGAAAGGTGGTTGTACCAATTATAGTCGTGCTATATCTTTTGTCATCCCCCATATCGATGTGCATATACAAATATTTTTCTTCCAGGTCATTGAAAATATCTCTATTTCTTGTCATGTGGAATGATGCACCTAAGTCCAAGTACCATACGCTCCCCATCACTGTGTTGGCCATGCATGTAATGAGGAAAAATTCAAGCTCGAACTGTGAAGACAAAGCTTCGCATATTGCTCCTCCTGAGTTCTTCTTGATTTCTTTCATGTGTGGACACTTCATGGCATAGTGCCCAAATTCATGACAATGGAATCATTTAATTTTTGACAAATCTTTCTTCTTTCCCCCTTAATTCTGGTTTGGATTGGGATTTATTCCCTTTTCCCTTCTATTCCTTTCCAGTTAATGCAAATTTTTCTTCATGCTCTCCCTTGGATGATGTCCCAGCTCTAATATTGTGCCTTATTTCCTCCTGTACCAAATCACAACATAAACATTCCCAACTCGGTAGTTTCTCCCTCTCATTCACCAAATCTTGATAGCTATGCCAACTCCTAAGAAGGCCTAGAAGGGATAAGGTTACTAAGTATTCTCTAGGGACATTAACACCGACCCTGCCAAGTTCATCATGAAACTATGTAAAATTGCTAAGATACTGCAGAAGTGTGTCATTCTTCTACATCTTGATTCTTCGAAGTTTATCCTTGAGTGCCAATTTTCTATGGTCGCTACTATTCTTGAAAAATTCTGTTAGTGCTTTCCACATCGCGAATGAATTTTCTTTTCCATGGAGATTCGAGACAATATGATCCCGTAATCCCTCCAATATGATTCTCCTTACCTTGGCTACATCTTTCTTCCACTGAGCAAGGTTCTACGCATCAAATGCTTGTGGTTTTGCAACATCTATCTTGACGTATTCTAGAAACCCTTGTAATCCAATACTACCTCCATGTGGTCCTTCCATGCAAAAAAAATTAGAGGTTCCTTCCAAGGCATACTATAGCCTTAGTCCATTAAAATATATCTGCTCATCTCTGAAGAAATCCTGCTACATTGATCTTCAAATTCAAACCTATGAGAAATAACTTCGAATTTCTTGCTCTAATGTGAATCCAACTCTAATATCATGTATAAATTCGGCTATAGATTTTCAACTTCTCAAGAATTTTTAATCAAAATCATAAGACACAAACCTAGACTATTGCTCTGCAAACATTAATTCACAATTTAGAACAAAAATATCAGACATACAAGAAGAAATAACACACATGCAATGAGTATTTTTACCGGGGGAAATAAATCTTCTAAAAACCACAATGCATGCTTGCATTAATAAAATGAATAAAGATGTATTACAATTGCTTTGCTCAACTAAGCTCACCTTGCAAGTGCACAACCTATCTCTCTACTAATTGAAGGCCTCTGACCTAGGTTGCTTAGTCAAAATTTTCTTTGGCTTGAGCTCCTATTTCCTTGCATTGTTACTTGAGGAATTAGCCCCTATTATTTAGGAATTTCCCTCAATTGAATTGTGCAATTCCTTTAGGCTGATCATTTGACTGCGTGCAACACCTCTACACTCAATAATAGTCTACAATTGTTGTTACATTACCTTGGAATCTCCACCTCAAGTGGGTAGCTCGAATTATCTACATGCACTAGATATTTTGGGCTAATTGATTAGTTAACTAGATGATCACTAATTTTGACTGAAGTCCCACCGTTTAACTAACCTTCCACTAGTTCCTCCAAAAGTTGGAACTAGTTTAACTGAAAACAACTTGAGATAACTGACCTTGATTGCTACAAATTAGCAATCACACATGTAGAACTGAACTCTAACTCCTCCAAATCGAATTTACTGAGTAAACTAGGTGACACAAGCAATGTCACACAAGTTAACATCATTTGAGTTGTTTGTTGATGTGGAGATTTGATTTTTCTCAATTTAATCAAGGAAAAATTAAATTGATAATTTCTTGCTGCATTTTTCAACAGTTTGTGCCACCCTTTTTATATTTGATCACTAAATGAAACTTCTATAGAAACCCCATCCACTTTTAATGCATAGTCTATTGTAGCTAACTCTAGGATTGTAGGTAATATAATGATTAATGATTTGTGTGGATTACTGTCTCCTTTCACATCATATAGTGTTTCCACTTCTTCACAGCTTGCACGAACACATAGATATCCTTGTCATAGATATAGTAGTTAAGAACTACCTTATGAAATACTTCAAAATGGTAGCACATATCCCTTCCTCCCTGCATCAAGAATACTACCATAACATACCCACTTGTATCTATATCCACTTCAAAGGGCTACTACAAGTTCGATAACACTATAAATTGTGCTTGAGTGATCTTATTCTTTAGCTTCTTAAAGGCCCTTTGCTGAGCCTTTCCCCATTGGAAACTCTTGCCACTTATTGTTGTGGCATGGAGTGGTGCTACTATTTTTGAAAATGAGGCAATGAAATTCATTAGGTATTGTGTTACCCAAATAAAAATCCTAACCTTAAAAACATTAGTAAGTACTGACCACTTCATGATGGATTCCGTCTTGGTAGGATCTATTTTCAACTCTCCTCCTCCTATCACATACCCTAGATACACCAAATTATGTTATGAAAACTCATACTTCTTGAGATTCGCTAGTAGTTGGTGTTTCCCTAATGTCTCCATCACCTAGGTCAAATGTGAGAAGTTCTCCTCCTAGGTAGCACTATATACTAGTATATCATCCAAATAAACAATAACAAATGAATCTATAAAAATATGCAATATATCATTGATTAACCTCATAAATTTAGATGGTGCACTGCATAGGCTAAACAACATGACAAAGCACTCATACAAACCTTTCCTAATTTTGAAGACAATCTTCGAAGTATATTCTTCTCTAACTCGAACCTAGTGATATCTAGAATTTAAGTTCAACTTGGTGGAGTATTTTTCTTAATGCAACTGATCTAGCAAATAATCTATTCTAGGAAGGTGGTACCTATTCTTGAGCTTAAATTTATTCAATGCCCTATAATCTATACACATTTTTCATGTCGCATCCTTCTTTGGCACAATGATTATGGATGAACCACATGGTGAAGTACTCATTTGAATGACACCTTCTTCCAGTAACTTCTAAAATTGTTTCTTCACCTCACTAGGTTCTATAACACACTGGATGTATAGCCCAATGTCTAGAAATTAGGATTCTGACAATAACTAGATCTCATCCTCCACTTCCATCTTGGGTTGTGTTGAAGTCTCAAAATTCTCTGCCTCAACATCAGGGAAAACCACCCATTGGAAACTTAAGGAAGCTCCTTTTCCGTTTGGAATGGTGGCTACGACTAGGTTTATTGGGACCAGTTTCACTTAATAAAAGATATAAAAATAAATGAGATATATTTAAGTGTGAGGGTAGTGATTTGAATAAAACTTAGAAATAAAGTATAAATAAACTTATAATAACTATACTGGGAAAACATTTCTCTATATATGTAACTTTAGAAAGATCTCACTTTTAACATGAGAATATAGATTGTCAAATCATTCATGAGGTTAAAATGAATAAAGACAACCAATTTAATTTAATAGTTAATTAAATTAGTTGATAAAACTCACTGCACATATAAAATATCGTTGTTCGTTCATATACTTGAAATATTTCAATTAAACACATCAATAGTGATAAATTATCAATTGCTTGCAAAAACATATATGATAAACAAAAATACAGTAACCATTCAACTCATAAACACAATATTAGTATATAGGTAGTAGTACCTGATAAATGTTCACTCCACTCATATGTTAAATAGTAGTGGTTTCTATTTCTATTAAGATCCCTTCAAGCTACAGTAGTGCAAACCAAAATCTTTCTTGCAAAAATTCAGAACCCCTTCTTCATATCAATGAAGGGGATTTATAGTCTCTAATGAAAAAAATAGTATATAAAAGTAGCATAAAAGACTGAAGTGATTTTAATAAACCACACTTAAAATAAAGTGAAAGAAAATAATAGATTGTAGTTGTAACAAATTGACTATGACTAAGATGAAGGCTGCTCTCCCATATGCTGCCAAAGTTCACATATATCTGTCATTGGCTTTAATTCAGGTGGATGATGAAGTTGAATGTGCATCCATGCAGTGAATAACACATCATTGAGTGCTGGAAGCATATGAATGGTAGTGTTGGAGAGACACCTCAACATTAGCCACTAACTATGTGGTTTCACTAGGAAATACCAATGGCATTCCAAGTCAACCTTTGACAAATTCTTGATTTTCTCAGCCTTCTTCTTCGATTATTCTTGCCATGCTTTAGTCAAAAATTTCACATCAGGAAAAGTGTCCTCAGGGAAGTCTAAAATCATGTTAGCTTGTAATAAACTGTAACTGATTGATTTAGTGAGATTATTGGAAATATCTCTGGCACTAAAGATTTCCATTTCTGCATATTTTAGTTTTAATTCCCATTCTTAGAAAACAATATCCTTCTACAACTCTTCAATCTTAGGTAGATCAATTGACCTTCCCTCAATACTATCCTTTCAGTCAATATAATTAGAAATATTCTCCTCGACTTCCCTGTAGTATGTCCTTAGATCAAACAATTGATTCACTAATAATCCCTTGATTGACACAAGTCGTGGATAGTGGCTAATTTATGACAGAAAACCACTTATGCTGAGCAAGGATATTGTTTATTTCTCCTGCTTCCTTCTTGAATTTGACTATCTCGGTATTGACCTTTAATTTCTCAATATTTTGTTGAAGTTCCCATATATGAGTATCCCTACTTCTTATATCAGATTCATGTTGAATCTTCAAGTCATTGAGGTTATTCTCTAGTTCTGCAAGTTGTTCTTGCCATTATTGAAAAATTACTCGTTTCTCATTCTCCAAACCATGTTCTAGTTGCCTAATCCTTTCATCTTTCTCCCTTAGTAGTTGTTGCACTTTAGAGGCTGTATCAATAGTGGTGCTGGCATATGCTCCTGCGAATTGTGAGAATCTTCCAAGATCCTTAGTAGGAGTAGCTTAAGCATCTTTCCAGGTTACTTCAAAGGAAGAATTACCAAGGACTAAGGCTTGGGCTTGTTCAGTTCTCTTTCTTTTTATCTATCTGCTAACCACATCAAAATGTTTTAGACTATAAAACACATAAAGAGGAGAAATTTCCTCAATCTTTAGAATGACCTCAGAGATTGAGAATACCAGGATGATTTCCAAATCAACAGTGTCCAGAGATTTATCATAAGCCTCAATAGTAAGCGAGGTCTTCTTTGTGACTTTGAGACTCTGTGTGATCTTCATCTGGAATGGAGTTTTATAATTCTCAAGATCTGCTTCCTTAGTAAACTACTCCCAAATTGCATCTAGATTTATGTCTGTTTCTTTTGCCCGTGAGGAAGAAAAATTACCTGTCTCTTTTGTCTCAGATACATTAGGGACCTATGAATTACTAGTTGAAACTTTATTCCGTGATGTATTTTTTTGATGAAGCCTCAATAAATCCATAGGTAAATGAGATGTCCTTTTATCCCTGTATTGGTTAAACTGAATCAATTCCTCAAGACTTAACTTTCTTACTGCATGTTTCTCAACATATGAATAAATAGAAACTATTTCAAATAGGTCATCAAATCTGTCTGGCTCATTTGTGAATTGCATAAGCTTAGCTTGTACAATAACATTCTTGGTCGTATAATTAGGGTCATATTGTATATTGGGAATGGTTTGGAAATTTAAACTTTGAACTTCTTCAACTTCAAGAGTAGTGTTGTCCCTTAAGAAACCAATTTCTTGGCTGTGTAGAAATTGTGCTTAAGACATTAATTTTATTTATGTATGTCACTTATTTGTATAATATATTCTCATATGAAGGGCCTGAAGGACTTGACTTTTAACCCTTAATAATTATCTGACATGAAAATCTCAGAATGCCATGTGATGCTGAATATGAATGCTATGTGAAGAAAGCCTTGAGAAGTTAAAGATAATATGCTGTGTTTGACAGGAACTATTATTTGTAACTTAGAAGAAATATAGGGGTGGGAACTTTAAATATAAGAGCGCTCTTTTAAGGAACTTTAACTTCATTCACATAAGTAAACAAAGACCTGCAACTTCATTACCATATTTAAAGAAAGGGGGAAACATGATGACACATAACATAGAAATTACAAAATCATACCCAACAATGTGTGGAAAACTTCTGATTCTTTCATTAATCATCAATTTATCAAGAATACAGTAGCATAGTCTTCAGGTTCTTCAAAATTCAGACCTTTTTCTATAATTTTGCCTCTTCTTATACATCATGGGATAGTTGGTAACTACCAAAATTGTCAAAACTGCTTAACTACCTTCTAACTGTCTAAAGTAAAAGTCATTACAGAATATTACATTGGAGGGTAAAAGACACCTCATTCTTCTCAAGAAAATAAGATAACAAGAAGTGATAGAAATCAGAGTATGATTGGTGATTGTTGTTCACTGTTTGAATATGTGTCTTGAGTAGGTGGTCCTGCTGATGCATCTTTGGTCTGCCCTATCATCCATTATTTCGTGCGTGGACCTGTGGGTTATGGGCCCATGTATATATCAGGGCCCATGTATATATCAAAAGTGTTCTAATTGGTGGAATCACAAAGAAACCCGACCAATCACCGTGGGTCCTTCCTTAAACATTTATGGCTAGAACCCAAAAGGAAATAAACCCTAGTTCATAACATATCGGATCCGCAAGAAATATTAACCCATGCGCACATTTGAGCGCGATTACCTTCTGATCATTTAATCAACAAACAGTCTCGATGGTCGAAACTCAACGAGGTTTTAATCCCATTGTATAAAACCTTATCGCGTTCATTTTTTGAATTAAAGTCCGCGCTTGTTAGCACGCGATATGCATCCGATCACCCATTCAATGGAAGGTCCGATCCTTCGGAACCTTAAACTCCTTTAAATGATTTTCTTGGTTCGCTAGCCGAGGTAACTTGCTTGCAATTTTCCACGTGATCACCATGGATCTTCTTCCATCGGACGACTATGATGTTTCCTCCACCATTCCTCTTCCATCGAATGACTATGATGTTTCCTCCACCATTCCTCTTCCATCGTTATTATCCATTGAGCTGGTCGATTCGATGGTTCCCATTCTTTGCCATTTTAATTCTTTCTACGCTGTCTATCTTCCATTTTCAACGATGCGACTTAATCTCCACTGTTCTTTCACCCTCACTGTCTCTTTACAATCCTTTAGGAAATTGAGAAAAATCTTGCATCCTCCAACATAGAAGATAGTTCTCAATATTCCTCTATCTCCTGTGAACCAATTACGCTCGTTTCTGGCTGATCCCTCCATCCATTCAAAAGGGAAATCCAAATCTCTACCTGCTTGTTTGGACATGGTGACTATAGGTGACAGTTTGTTGGTGATAGTCACTGATGACAGTTTCCGGGACGGTTTCTAACTCAGATTTGCTGAACTGGCTGCAAGGTTGCTTAGTACTGAACAAAAGACTAATGCAATGGGGTACAGTGAATGAGGTGGACGGTAATGAATGAGAGTGGCAGATGACATGGAGGAGACGAGATGGAGTGGAGAGATGCGGTGGCCCACTGCGGGGGTAGGGAGTGTAAGGGATGTTCATTAGGCTTGAACCCCCATAGTAATCTCAGGCCGTATATCTCGGTCAAATGCCTTGAAGTCATGGTCAACTGCGGGGGTTGTGCCTGAGCTATAACTCGTTCTCATTGTTCCCCCGCATAACACTTTACTCACTTCTCGAACCCACGCTTTCCTAAATCTTGAGATACCGCCCGATCTTTAACATATGGGTCGGGGCCCCACCTTATATTAGATTCAAAAGTCATCAATAATATAAAATAAATCACTACTTTCAAACTTTCACATTCTCTTGTAATTTTGTTAGAACATAATATTTGATTTTTATTTTTTATTTTTTGTGATAAAATTGAAAATGAAATTTAAATGAAAATGGATGCTATAACAAGTAGCATGCTTGAAAATTTCAAGAGCATAGACACCACACTGAATAGGAAGGCAGGCCACATTGTCTTTTTATTATCTTTCATGACTTTTGGTAGGGAATCTCTCAGGCTAGGATTTTATCAGGAATATAAAGGGGCAACACATGAGGGTTAGCAAGGCTGCCTAAGATCTGGATATAAGTGAAGAACTCCTCTCTAAAACATCTTCCAATTTATAATGAATCATTGTTGGCTTTAGGTGTAAGTCTAGGACTCTCTCGTTAAAAACACTTTGGTGAATGGGCAACATAACCCCATGGAAAATCTTATAGAGATGAGGATGGTACTTGGATTCCCAGAGTATGTTATGATAGATATGGATAGGAATATGGTATTCTATGGTCCATTTCCATCCCATAGATGTAAAATATGAAGTGAAACAAATAACATCCATAATATAGGCGCTCATCTAGAAAGGGGGAACAATGTTCTTAGAAAAAGTACGCTTTTTCCTATAATTGAGGATTTGGGTACTTAGAGTATTAGACAATATGGTCTGAGAATTTATAGGTACTAGCATAACCACAAATTCTACACATCATAACAACTCTATAACAATATGGTCCGAAAATGGAAGCAATAGCATACATACCCTTTTCCTTGTGCTTGTGTTTGTTAGAATCCCTTCTCCATCCTTTGATGACCTCTGACAGATCCTCATTTTCTTTCATGAATTTCTCTAAAAACTACTTGTCGTATTTTTTTTGGGGCGAAGGTTGCTGATACATCTTGGTCAATTCATTACAGTAAATGACCCAATAACAATGTTCCTTTTAGTCATGAAATTTCTCTCTGCAATGTTCAAATGGTCAATAACCTATTTAACCATGTTTGTATAGGGAAAAATGTTGGGTCGGGTCGCAATTCTATGCAGCAACGAATTGACAACATCGCTATAGGTAGTTTCAGAAATAGGGAGAGAATCCTCGGCTCTAACTATTTTCCCAGTGACCCTGGGTTCTTCATCTTCTAAGAGCTTATAAATGGCCTCCCAAGAAGAGATTCCAACATTGGGGGTGTAGGTTGTATCTGAGAATAGATCAAACATTTTAGTGGCCTCATGTGGAGGTGCGACTGGCTGTTGTTAAGAAACTAGTTTCTTCCTGGGTTTAGTTGCCCTAGACATTTCTGCTGAGTTTTTCTTATCAGGACTAGCCTGTAAAGAGAAATAAAAGAATGATTAGAAACGTTCTAATTGAAGAATTATTTAGAGTGAATAACCAATTTCATATGAATCTATGTCTTTTATGAGAAAAATATTATGATATTGTTTCACAGTAATGAAACCATTAATAACTTTGAAATCATAAATTCGTTAAAATCGGCCATTAAATGATAAAATGTGGATTCAAATTGGCTTTGGTACACATCAACATATCGAATTATTTTTTCAGATAAATCTTATGGTTGTATCATTTAAACATGCGATATTCTCATCCTCCGATAAGCTTTTAGAGTGTAACGATGAAAAATATAGGCGGAAAGAGATATGAGAGATCCTGTATTGGAGGTTTGATATTGGAGGTTTGTGAATATCAAAGATCAACGATCAAAGTATTAGAGATGTGTGGATATCATAGTATCGGTGAAGTTACTTATTGGAGGATGAGCAGGAAGCGATATTAGAGATCAATGGATCAGGAAATAAGAGATCAGTGATATGAGGTTCATATTGAAAACTCAAATGTTTAGGAGCTCCGATAATGCTACGTGGCAATCTTGGGTCAAGATTATTATTATATTTGAAAAGAAGTGCTTTATCACTTTTAGGTTTAAAACATTTGAAAACTTTAATCGGGGAAAGTTTAATTGTAACTTATCCTAAGGGGACATGTTACAATGTTCCGATAAATTCTTCCTATAATAGTTTTTAAACAAAAGCTAATGGGTAGTTTATTTGCGAATATATCTTATGGGCCTAAGATCCGATATAAAGGTTTCGATAAGGGAGATTTCTCATTTATTCAAGTTTTTTGGAAAAATGAAACTAATATTGTCTTGTTTTATTAAAACTTAAAGGATTTTATCCTAAATTTAGAAGGGTTCCCATTATTTATGAGTTCTACTATTCACCTTAATGGGGATGTTGTTGAATAGTACAACAAATGGTGACATACTAGGAGAAACAATTATCTCTATTCATAATAAATGAAGTTTTAAACTATTAAAAGAAAAGACTAGAAAGATAAAAATACTTGAAATTTTGATTGATAAAGGTTACTATGAATAAAAGAACTCATCATTTTGTGAATTATCCCATAACCTGTTTTTTGATGAAAATATTTATTACCCTTGTTGGTCATTTAATTAGTTATAAAGATAAAGTCAAGAACTATAGAAGCTTAGATTTTAAGACAGACCTATTTCTCACTGGTAGAGCCACCGTTGCCAACAATCGTCTGTAGCCTCAACCAGGTTACCATTTAACAAAAGATATACCAGTATCCCTAATGAGGCTCATCAATAGGTAAATTATATTGGCCTTAATTCCACTCTCCAACTTATTAAAATCAACTTTTCTCATTTACATATTTTATTATATTTTCATAGTGATAAGGGTAAAGATGAGATGTTATGTCATGTGGCCTAATGTGCATTAATAACAGGATTTGGAGAAATTTTTGGCTAATTTAAGTGCAGGAACTCAAAGTAGACAATAAAGAGGGATTTTAGGAGATTGGGTCTCCCTCCTTAACTCCTCAATCACTCAAAGATTCCTCCACCAGATCTCATCAACTCAGAGTTACAAGCAGCCAAGCCCGCCAAGTTCATTGGCGGAAAAGCCAGTCATAGTTGAAGACAAGTTAATTTCGAGCTTGGGAGCCAAGCCTCCCTAATTTTAAGGAAGATGTTGGTAGCTTCAGTTGTATAATTAAGAAGGCCTAGGGCTTCATTAGGATTCGAATTTTTGTTGTAGCCAAGAGGTAATTTCGAGCTTAAGATATTGTGATGTTAGTCTCATGTTATTTTTGACATTTTTGTGATAATGAAAATGGTTGCTTTGATCCAGCACTGAGTTGACTCAGAGGGTTGAAGCTCTTGGGTTAGGGCCCAACCCTAGCATAAGAGGATCCTCTTCTTTTTGTACATGTATCCATAGATTAGAATCATAGATTAGTTGCTGAAATTATTTATGTTTTGTTTAATTCACAAGTCTTTGAATGATTGGTTAGTTTTTCTTCCATTAGTTGGAGAAGTATATCAATGTTATAGTAGTGAAATAAAATACTTCAGAAAATCTTGTGACAGTGGCCTCATCCTCATCTCCCTCGTGGGATCATGGTTTGAGGACCCCATTCTCATAGCCCAAAACACAAAGTTATCTTTTGGTTGTTGCATAGATTAGGGTTTCTTGTTGAGAAGGTCATTGTTCATGATTTCTTAGAAGCACTTGCAACTTTCATTTTGGTTTCTTAAGTTTGTCATAGATTAGAAAGCATTCCATTCCATAGATTTGATACACTAGCCATCAATAAATCAGTTTCTCAAATTCAACTCATCTTTTCCACATTTACATAAAGTTGTGCTTAAACAAAGAAATGAATATATGTTGTGTAGGAGCTACTAATATGTAGGGATAAATCATTCCACCAGCCTCATCTAAATCTTCTCCACCTCTTGCCAAACCCTACCAACCATCAATTCAGATTTCTGTTTATAGCCACCATGGGCAACCACCTTGAGAAAATCTAGCCATCCTGAAGAGTTGGGCTGATCCTTGGGTAGTGTGGACCTTCTCCATACCTTATTCCACCATCATACGCCTTACCAACACTTCCTTTCACCTTCCCTACCTTCATATAGGTTTCAACTAAGTTTCCTATAGTAAACCAGGACATCTTGTAGTAACTACAAGAAATCTTGTAACAACTACAAGAAACCATGTAGCAACCTGTTTTACACTATTTTGGGCAGAAATAATGATCAGAGCCTAGGGTAGGCTTTCAACTTGACCTCCATACCCTTCAATGCCATTTTTGACTAGTTTTCCCATGCCTTTCTCCCCTGGAAAAGATTAACTTGATTAGTTTAACATTTACATTTCTAAATTGAAAAACCAAAAGGATCTTTTATGAAATATTTAGCTAATGCATGCATACATCAATCTTAATAATATTAGGATCATTTCCATGCATACTTAGTCCAGATAACTAGATGATAGAATTGAAGGTTAAATTAGGTCTCTTTTGCAAGTAACGTGTGTTAATTCCTAGCTAGGCGATTTCATGTCATTTTCATAGCACTTTCTCTTC
Source organism: Pinus tabuliformis (assembly GCA_031772625.1). Taxonomy (NCBI): domain Eukaryota; kingdom Viridiplantae; phylum Streptophyta; class Pinopsida; order Pinales; family Pinaceae; genus Pinus; species Pinus tabuliformis. The sequence continues at coordinate 1,780,469,369 of CM062819.1, read as the reverse complement.
AACACTTTCATTTCCTTAACATAGGCAAGTATTTACTTTCTGCATTAAGGATAGCTTTACATTCAATGTCAGTAGTCAACCTCCTTCTAGTCAATAGAAAACTGGTTTGAAAAACCCTAGTGGTCTATCACCCTAGTTGAGAAGTGACAAGAGTAGACTGTTGCATCTGCTGTGCATATAGCACTGTCACCTCCAAGTTTGTATGAACCCCAGGTTGATAAAGTAAATTTGGTTTCCCTAGGATTCGCAACATCCTTGCTTCAATACTAGGGCTCATGACTTTTTGGCACCGTTACCGGGGAAGTGTCTAGGTAGATGTGATTTCTTCTTTCCTTTCTATTTGACATTCAAAAAATAGATGCAATTCCTGCTTTCCTTTTTGTTTGCACTCAATATATAGTTGCAATTTCTGCTTTCTTTCCATTATGCAAGTAGTTCCATTTAGCAAATAGTTGTTGTTGGCTTGTATGGGCTTGACCCAGGTTCAGAGGTGATTTAGCCAAGAAAATCTCGGTACTACTGGCCCTTTCAGCAATAGTTCGCAGAGCACGGACTGAGGTCTCACCTAAAGTAGTATGAGAGGGTGCTAGAACCAGGTTTCCACACCCTGGGGATGTCTGATGAGCTTCTGGAGGTTCATGGCTTGACCCTGCGTGCATGTCGCTACGCACACTTGTTATTGCTTTGCAACCTGCGATGTTGCTTCTGCACAAACCTACTCGGGGCGCAACCCATATAATACCCAAGTTCCTTTCTATTCAATCTATTATTCCCTGATTACTTAAATTATTTGTGTGAGATGAATGATTATTACAACATATTCAACAATCATATCAGTGCGCATGATAAATAAAACAGTGTAAATGTAAAGAAGGCAATGCACAAGAAGATACATAGAAATATGAATCAACTTCTCTTTATTATTCTTCTATCAAGATTATAGAATCGACACTGCCCTATGCACTTAGCTGCAGGGGTCGGCGCACTCAGCTACAGACTCTACTAGGCCTCTGCACACTTAGTTGTAGAGCCTCTTCCTACTACTACGACCCAATACACTTAGACTCTTACTCTATGCTCAAACCATTCATATTCTTCTCTCCTCCTTGTTCACCCCCTTTACAACTCAGTGCTTCACTCTATTTATACAATCCCATTGTTCATGGACCATGGATAAGCCTACATGACTTTACATTACATTACAATACTTTAGGGCAGACAACCTTATGACTCATCCTATACTTCGTGCTCTGTGCCCGCAATTCGCAGAGCCTTACAATACACTTGACCAAAACTTGGGGTTTGAGCCCCAAAACATGTTGTGGGGGGATTCCATGTCCTACATGCCCCTAATGCAATCATCGTGACTCACCCCAAGTCACTCTGTTGGTGTGGCGATCTTGGTGTGGACCCCCTCCAACTGGTCCCAAACTACTCGGAGGTCCGCGGAGCACTGTTCTGCGGTTTGCTGGACCTGCTGCATGCGCTCTTCCGATGCTTCTTTGTGAGGATCAGCTACCTTCCTTAGCGCATAGAGTTCCTGCATCTATGAAGGCCTCATCAATCCATGGCTGGATGCGCGCTTTGAGAAGTTCCTCTTTCTATCTTGCGGCATCCACCTGCTCTTTTAGTGCCCTTGCTTGCTACATCTTTTCTAGTCGTTGGGTGAGGACAACTATCTGCGTAGTTCCCCTTACATTATCATACTACTCTTGAAGCTCACACACCTCTGTTTCTAGGCGCTGTATGTTGGGGTCCTCTTGCAAGGTTGTGAGGACACCAAAGGCTTGGTCCAACATACCGGTATAGTCCTGCACTACCTGTCCAATTTCTTCCAATCCTTTTTGAATAGCGCTAACACGCTGCTCTCTAACTTCTAGAGGAGAGGAAGGCTGCGCCTTCAGCCGCATCTCGGCAACCTCGAGATTCAATTCCAGTTACACTCGAGTTGTTTCCTCATGCGCGCTTCAGAATCCACTTGCCAGACTGTGGATCCGCATCTCTGTTGGTAGGTCTGTGGCAATGGACAACTTTGGGACTTGTTGGCATGCTTCATCAACTATCTACATGATCTACTGGTTCTGTGACACCAGTTCATCATGTTGCAGGATGAGCTGTTCGATGTTGATCTTTTTCTCACTCATCACCTAAATCACGTGACCCTCTCTGGCATGGAGCTCTGCTGTTATGCCATCCTATAGTTGGTACAATGTGTCTCATGGAAGGGTAGCGAAATTTAGGCCAAGTCCCTTGATCCTACCAACCGCAGCTCTGTCGTCCTCTTTCTCTATTGTTAGCACTCCTTTTGGTAGCACTATGGTGTTGCCCATCTTTGCACGTAGCAGCTGCTCTGTTGCTGATGTGCCTGTTGTGACGTAGGTGGATACGGTTCCTTCTTGTGGGGCCCATACTTGTAGTTCCTGCAGCTATGCCCTTAGGGCCCCTAACACAATCTGCTGCTCCTACATGGCTTCCTGGAGCACTTCTTTGGTGACCTCATGAACCCTGTCACCGATGTCGTAGAGGTCGCCTTTCGTTAATGTGATCGGGTCGATGGCCAATTTGGATGCCTTTAACTTTTTTCATGGACCCAATCTCTCTGTGACACACGACCTTTTCAGCTAGGTTGAAGTTGTGCCTAGGTCTGTGCCTTCTTTTGAGAGGTATGTGTCCTCTGCTTCCTGTCTTGCAGACAAGTCTTGGCCCGCCTTGGCCTGCGTTTTGGTGGCCCCTGTTGCCTGTGCTGCTGATGCTTCTTCGGTGACACTTTCCTTCTCTGCGGCTGCCTTTGCTACCTCGTGGACAACCCTACCTTGGCAGCCACTTTTTCATTGTGCCTCTTCCTAGCCAACTTCATGACGTGCAACTTGGCCTCATCATTTTGTTTCTATGTTGTTATCCTATCCAACTCCACCAGATCCGGAGCGCGCCACTCAGGGGGCCATGATTCTAACATTGAAAAGATTGCATCATCAATGGCGATGAAGGGGAGCTTGTTCCATTGTTGCACCAGATCCTTATGTGCCTTGATGTAAACATTATGCATATTCACCTTAAAGTCTACAAAGCTTTGCAGACTGTTGTGCATTGTGGGGGATAGGCGCGACCGTCTATTGATCCACATATGGATGCACCTCCATGAGCACCCAGAAGATCTTTGTCTCACGAATCCTCTTTGTGTCCTTGGTGGCCCAGAGCGACGCATACTTTGTGGCCTCTGGTAAGTCTTGTTCAATGCTAGGGAATTGACTGTCCTTGGGTATTTCTCCTATTACTAGCAAAATGGACAAGAGAAACCATGCATAGTGGAAGGCCTTGCCCTCCTCCTGGGCTTCCTTGCAGTTGGTCAAGAATTCCTTGTAGAGGAACTCGACCTAGTTGAATTGGACCCCCTCTACGCATTGTTCGGCTAGTGTAACTACCGGCGTTGGTACCTCATTGCCACAGAATTTTCTCATTACCTTCCTGACCAGGAGTTGGGTGGCTACGCATACCCCTTTATCTTTGATGTTGCTGATTGTGTAACCCCTCTTTTTCTTCTCAATCTTGTATTTTTTCTTCATGGCCTCCATGAGCGCCAACTCTCCACTTTTTCTTGCTATCGCCGTGGGGTCCTTTCCCTTACAGGGGAGCTGAGAAATTCTATGGATGAGATCCGCTGTGATGGGAATAGGCTCCTTCAGCCATAAGTACCCATCGTGCACCAGGAAAAGTAGCTGCTTGATGACGAAAATAGTGATAGGTGCATAGTGAAAGTGTGGAATCCACAATAGATGAAGTAATATGACCTTCTCCACACCGCGTAGCTATTTTCGTGGCTCTAGTGTTGGGACTGGCTCCTCCATTCTTTGCTTCATGAGGTTCTCCGTCTCTAAGTGTGGGAACTTCTCGCTATCTGCGACGTCCCAATATTCAAACTTCATTGTGGGCACACATCCCAGGTACGAGCCCTCAAACACAATTCCATCAGGGAGGAGTAGGGTCTGAAGTGCACTCTTAGTGGCATCCAGGTCCTTTGGTATCTTAGTTTTCCCTTTTCACGGAGGGATGTACTTAGGCAATTGCGCTACAGAGCGCACCGGCTGGATGTCCTCTTTCATGTCTTCTGCTTCCTCTATCTCATCAACGAGAGCTTGTAGGTCCTCCTCCTCACCATCGGTCTCAATGGTGACAACCTTGCCCTTTTCTTCCATTGAGAGTTTACCGAACCACGAATTTTGCAGGGACATGCGGACTGGTCCCGCTGCTTGCTTATATTTTTTCAACCTCGGTGTCTGAGGCGATTTTAGGATTTTCTCCATGACCCCAGTGTCTCTGGGAACATCATGTACCATGGGGTTCTGCACGACCTTGTCGGTGGTTCCTTCTGCAGGGCCCAAACCTCTCCTAGTAGTCGTCATCTTATTTGAACTATCTGTGGTCATGCACAAACTTCGGGGCTCAAATCTTGCTCGGCTCTCAACACTCTATGCTCTAATCAATTACTCAAATCTCAAGTGAACAAGTGTTGTCTCGTGGCTAGCCCCTAGAGTTTTATAGTGCCTTTTGAATTCAAATTCGATTGTTCCCCCTAATTCTGGCTCATCAATGCTTTCTTGGTGGTAGATTGCCCCAAATCTTGCCCTTAATTCGTGTCTTAAATGCCTGTCGCCTGCTCCCTTTTGCCTTAAATCAGACATCTTTTCATGAATAGTGACACCAATGGTACTTCCCAGCCTACCTGCACGGCAGCGCACCCCCCTTGTGCAGTCATGACCCTTGTGACATGCTGATTCTACACACACCTCCTTCATCGCACAGCTCCCAAACAGAGTCTTTTATAGTCCCACACTCTCTTTCAACTACCTAGAGCACTGAGACTGTGCTCCCTACAGCTATTCAGGCGTCTATGCCACTTGTACGAGACTTCAACTCGCCTTTTAGTATAGTCCACGGAAACTCCTCAATTTCCTTCACGATAGCCGGCGCTGCGCATTCTATGGCATGTAGTGCGCTCCCCTGGTTACTGAATTTGGTGAGGTGTAGTCGTAGCCATGGCAGCAGAGTCATAAATTTTTGGTGACAATCTTCTAATGCAGTGGTATGATCATCCGTATCTTGCCTTGTCATCCTTGGTTTATCGACGAGACATGCTTGCGTGATCTCATTTTCCAACCTCTTGATCTCAACATCCATCAAAATGCTTTTCCTCCTCAATCATACCCAGTCCTTTTCGAGTTTGCGAAGTCTAAGGTTCCCTCATCGAAGGGCTTCCTGAATCCTTATATGTTTGACCTCACGTAGCTGTGTGATTTCTTCGACCTAGTCATCACGCATAGTCACAACTGCGGGAGCCATTACGTGCAGATTCCTATTTGTATTCTCTTCAGAACTTATGGTCTCTACTCTATTTCACACCTTTGTAATCATCTCTGTGGTCAGGGTTTTGCACATGGTCCTATAGGCCCATCGAACCACTCGTATGCGCAGGTCCCAATCAGTGTGTCTTGCCTGGTGAACCTTATTCAGTACTCCACACACCCTATTGAATACTTCATTGTAGATAATTGGTAGCACGCGTCGCCTTTCCTACTTCTGTGGGTTGTTCTGATTCTCTATTCTGGGGGTGGTGTGTGCTTGTGTGGGTTGTATAGAATATGTTTGTACCCATCGGGAAAGGTGGGTGCGCAAGTTGTTCCGCCCCTGCTGACTAGCTCTCATTCGGAGCTGGGGTTTTCCAAAACATAGGTGCATCATCCTTCCACATCTATGGTAGTCCTAAAAAATTTCTTGATGCATACCCCACCATCGTGCGGGTGTTGTGCGTAGCGACAATTTTAGAGCATCGAATCACTGCTGTTCTTGTACCGCGCTTTCAAATTTGCTCAAAAATTCCTCCACCATTGTTAATACATCATATATCGGTAGCTCCCTTACCTCTGTTGTCACGCAACATAGTGATCTAATCATCATGTTGCAATTAACTGTTGTTACTTCGTGTAGTCGATTCTACCATTATTCTACATCTTCGTCTGAATCTGAAGTGCAGGAGCTTTCGCGCTCCCAGGAAATTCTTCGATCTACAGTCGGATTCACCCAGTCCTGTTCTCGCGTAGCTATCTTGTAAATACAATCGAAATCGTCATCACTATCATCGTCATGCACCAGTTCAGTGTATCGCACTCCTTCGGCTAGATCTAGCGGTACTTCTACACGTAGTGACTTTTTCTCAAAGATCATTTTGCGCTTCTTCAGATTTATGACTCCGTTCATATCGGTGGCCCAGTCTATTCCTAGTAGCGTAGGATAGGGATTAATTTCATCAACAATCTCTATCACTTCAAAATACGCCTGTGCGCTCGTACCTTCAATGTCTATTGTTGTTGGGCCTTTAATATGTCATTATTATTATCACTTTTTAACACCTATTTCGTCCATTTTTGCTCTTATTTATCATGTCATTTATCATGGTTTATCATATAATTCCATCTTATAATTATTTATACTCTTACACATAAATATTATTTCTTCTCCTTTATTTTTAATAAATTGATTATTATGCATGTTTTTACTATTGATGGTTTATTAATAAATTTGTTCACCATTTTAGCCTCCAAGATATTTTCCAGATTGGAGATTTGATCTCTTGCTCATCATTAAATGTGCCAACTCAAAAATTCACTGGAATAAGAAGCGACAGTTTTGTATTGAACGGTTCAGGCTAATGGAGAAGAATCTGGAAAATCTTAAACATGGGTTTTGTTCAAAATGGACCAAATTAGTTTTGTGATGAACATTTTTCCCAAATTTAGTCCATACTAAGAGAAATAGAAGATTCTCTGAAGATGTTTTTCTAATATTCGTTGTTGTGGCCGTTTTCCAAACTATCTCAGCTGCAATACGAAATTCGACCTGTTCTTGTTGAATGCTGATGGAAATATATTTCAGATATCATCTTACTTATCAATTTGTTGTGAACAATCGAATTTTGTAATGAGAATCATATTGTAATCATCACGGTTGTAACTTCTCTTTTCTCTCTGTGTATTTAAATCAAAACAGAGATCAGAGAGGGGGATTCATGATGGATGATTAGAGAGAGAATTAGATGGATCATTAGATTAGAGATAGATAGGATAGGATAGGAGGAATGGGGGAATTACTATTGAAATTGTAACTTTTATCATCGACTCTTGCTATTGAAGCAGAGCATGAACTTGTTGTAATGATTATGTAATGATTAATATATAAAAACAGTTGTTGTTCCTTCACATCTCCTGAAGTAATCCAATGGTATTCACCAGCGGCTAAGGGCCTGGCTCTTGGTGGATCTACTTGCTGTTCCTGTACCATACAGTGTGGTTTGCTTAATTTCTAATTTCTGCAAGTGTGGTTTGTTTAATGATTGCCTTCTGCAATTGAATTGCGTTGCTGTTCATTTCCCTCATAACAAGATCACTGCTTTTTGCAAGTATATTGTTGTGTTGTTCATTTTACTTACAGAGCTTTGCTGTTCATTTCAATAACTTAGTTTTGCTATTCATTGCAATTACAAAAGTTTTGCTGTTCATTTCTATTATATAGCTTTGCTACTCATTTACTTTTTGCAATCATTTAGTTTTTCCTTTTAGCATTCTTACAGTTAGCATAATTATCTCATTTTAATAAGTTGTAGTAGCATTATTGATTTACTTCATTGTCATTTCCAATTTGGTTATTTAGTGTGTTGTGTGTGAGGTCAACAACTGTAAAGAACATTGGCTATTGCTGTCAAAGCTCTCAGATTGAGAATCTTATTTATGCTTGATTTAGTTTACATCAATTAAAAAAAGGAATGAATTATTGCTATTGTATCCTTGACTAATAATTGCTCTTACTCTAAAGAATAAATGATTTAGTTTCATAGAATTGAGTTTCTTTTAATTGCAATTTGAGTTCACTAGCTACATCCATTTATTCTTGTATTTAAAAGCACTGTATTGCAATTTAGAAACATTATTCTTGAGTAAAGAGCTGCCACAAGCTGTGTACACTCTTGAAATAGAAAATCTTTCCCGGATTGATAAATTAATGTGGGATAAATAGGGGTTAAAAAGACACCTTTTATCACTCAACATTCTGGCGCCGTTGCCGGGGAGAGTGTAGCCATTTTTAAAGAGTAGTGTGCATCTTATGAGTGCCTGTTAGGAAAGAATTGGGTATTAAAAACGAAAGGTAAGAACCTGCGTACGGAGCATGTAAAAGCCCTGCTCCCCCGCTCTCTTTCTGGTAGAATTGTTAAAGAACTTAGGGTAGAAATAAATGTTTGAATTTCTGTGTGAATGACTAAGAAAAAAATAGAAATTTTGAAAAACAAATTTCATGATTTCACTCAAGTGGTGATGTAAGCACCACCCATTTCACTAACTGATTGAAAGGAACATTTGAAGAAGGAGCCTCAAAGAAACACATGAAGAACATCTTATATTATGGTAAGAAATGGCTCACATTTTTACTTTTGAATTCCCTATCAAAGATCTAGGAGGAGTGACACAAATGCACATAGTTTCCCCACCTTCTCTACCAAATTTTAATGGTTTGACAAATGAAGATCCAAATACATTTTTATTTGAGTTCGAAATACTTTGTAGAGGATATGATTATTGTACTAATGATCAAAGGTTGAAATTGTTTCCTCTTACTCTAAAAGGAGCAGCTCTCCGCTGGTTCATGAGCCTAGGTGGGAATTGCATCCAAACATGGGTGGACATGAAGAACATATTCTTGAAAAAGTACCAAGACTACCTCAAATCCAATAAAGATATTTTCAATATGATACAAGGGGAATATGAAAGCTTGGAGGAATATGTGGAGTGATTTCATTACAACCTTCAAAAATCAAAGCATAAGTATTTGGAAAAAGAGATCTTAAAAACACTCCTACTCAAAGGAATGAAAGATGAATTTTTAGAACTGTTACACAGTAATTTGTCACTGCCTTCACTCCAGTCCTTCTACTTTGTCCTGTGTTTGACTCAAACATGCTCACATTAGACAAATGCTCTCTGATGTTGCCAAATGACCCACTTTTGCTAAGTTATTTGCCTCATCATGTCTGTTGGCTAAATAAACACGCTGAAGGGTGCTCCAAAACAACCCAGAAGCGCTGCCATCGCGGAAATACACCTGATTCCTGTGATGGTCTGATTTTATGTGCCAGCGTGACTGTCGCTTGTAATCTTCGGCGATGACCTGACTAGCTATGTTATTCAATAGCAATGTCAGCGCAGAAGATCAGTTATGGACCCGCGATGATCCAGATTGGGCGAATTTGTTCCAACAGTTGGCCTTCCAGATGACTCCAGACCTGGTTGTTGGCATAGTTTGTGTCGCCCTCCTTTCTCTGGCACGGCTATTTCGTCATTTGTGCTACCTTCCTTGGAGATAAGCTCATTCTTCCACCTTTCATGGAGACTCCTTCTCCTATTTAAAATCTCACCATTGCTATGCACTACTAGTTTTTGGATAGTTTTTGGAATGGTTGCTGATAGTTGGCTAGTAGAGCAGTGTTGTTAGTGTTTGTGAGTTTGCTAGATAGCTGGTGTGAGTGTGACAAGTGTGGGATTGTTGATAGCTTGTGGAAGGTTGTGAAGTGCCCTTAATCTTATGTAAAAATTGTGAGTGAGAGAGACTTGTATGTTGGAAGATCCATCTTCAAAGAGTGAATGCTTGAGGAACATGCTGGCTGGACCCTTCTGAGAAGGCTTGTGACGTCAAGACTTTGGTTGTAAGCTTACTCTTATTTCATAATTAATGAAATCAATGATGTTTTCCTATGTTTTGTATGTAATGTAGTTGATAGCTCATGACTTCTTAACTTTGTGAGTAAATAGATCATTGTTGTTCCGGTTACATGCTTTGTTGTATTTCCTTTGCATTTCTTCAGGTTGATTACTCATTAGGAGAAGGAAGCGGAAGCTGGAGTGACACAATGGAACTCCATCGACCACCGGTTGAGGTAGGCATCCAACTATGACTGTTTAAGGAAAGCTATAGTTGATCTGTCCTTGTTTGTGACTAGACCCACTCTAGGGCTAGAGGGGTTGCCTCTATCCACAAAGGGAACACTTTCCTGCATCACAAGAACTCTTAAATCTGATAGGAAAAGGTGATGTTTTTCAGTTATCATACGATGATGTTTGAGAATTGTGCATAAGGTACTCAAGAGGAATCTCCAAGGCTGATAAGAATTCTAGATATGTTTGTTCTTTCTTTTCCAAATCTGCTACAAGAACATGAGACATAAGAGCTGAAATCAATGTTTTATTTGAAAATTTTAAAGTTGATTTTATTAGCTCTCTAAGTTCAAAATTGGATGCTTTGCAGGTTCAGAAAGATCAAGAATTTGATGAAGTGTTTTGCCCTCATTACCGAAAGGAACATCACATAGATAGTTGTTCTTCCTTATCTAGGATGGTAGTATCATTTCAAAGAGATGAGGAAGCTGCAAAAAGATTAAAACCATGGAAATCATGGCCTACAGGCATGGTTCAAAACACTTCTTCTCCATTCTCTTACTTGCATAATCCATTATGGAATACTAATGTGTTAGGGAAACCATGTCAATCTCAATATAACCACCACCAATATTGTCTACAAATTTGGCATGGTTCATCTTATGATTGCATGATTACTCTCCCTCATCCTATAGCACAAACCCATTCTCCATATTCTTCACTAGCTCTTCCACAACATCTTGCTTACCTATCAAAATCATCCACGCAATCCAATCAACTACATCATCAAAATGCTCCATTCCGTACACAATTTCCTGCTCAACTCATTCCACACCCTCACCATAATAAACCAGTACAACATGCTTACAGTGTTGAACTACAAAATTTACCCACCCTTCCCACCCATTCTATCTCACATGCACCAATGGAGAAAACTTATATTGAGATTCAGAATGTTTCAAATTCAAAAATTGTAGAAGTTATGGAAGAAAATGAGGTTTCTTCTAGTTTGCATCAACAAACCGTTTCAAAAGCTCAAGAAATTCGTTATATGATGGCTATGGGAAATCAAAAAAGTAAAGGATATATTGAAGATTGGTTTCATTCCATCATTTATTTGCAACATCACTCCATACATCAACAATTTTTGACACCATCTTTTCAAGGGAAGTTAGCTTCTCATACCCTAATATTTATTAACATACATTTTGAAAATTTGGGTATGTACATACATGAAGCCTTATTTCGAAAATGGCTATATTGGAAGCATTCTTATACGTAATCATATTCATTTTTCAAATCAAAATAGGTTAGTGTAGAAAATAAAATAAATAAGGAAATAAAATAAACACATTTTTTTTTTTTTAATGTAAAAATGTTGTTTTTGTTGCAACACGCTGTGGAAATAAACATCGGTGATAAGTGTTTTTATTCATTTGTGTATGTAAATTAATTATAATGGAAATAGTAGTTCTACAAACAATCACATTCATTTTTATCACCAATTTGGAAAAATGCTTGAATATCATATTTTTTGGCTTGTGGGCTTGATGAAATTTTTGAAAACACAGTCGGGACAGTCATGTTTTTAGGGGCCAAAATGACTATATTTTTAAAACCTATTTCTATTATAAGTATCCCTTTATGTCTACTTTCCAACCCAATTTGAATCACTCAATTTGGATTTGAAATGAAAAAGTTGGAACCAAAACATTGATAGGGTGTTTAGCGGGCAACTCAGGAACAAAGTTGGGACAATCAGTTTTTGGAGGCCTAAATGATCATATTTTGAAAACCTATTTCTATGGTATATTCCCCTATGAATCTAATCTACAATGAAATTTTAATCACTCATTTTCGATATCGTATGAGGAAGTTATGACAAAAATACTGACTGTCTATCGTAAATCAGCACTCTTAAAAATCTATTTTTCCGATTGTTCCTTAGAGTATTTGATCTATCAATTCTTCTTCTCTTCAAAACATATTTATATTGGAAATAAATAAATGAATCTACTTTCATTTCGAAATTGAATAATTCGAATCTGACATCAAACGAAAAAGCTATGCTTAAAATATCCACTGTTGTTCTAAGTGGGGTAATCGAAAATGACTCTGTTATGCACGTTGTTTTAAGTAAAATTGACATATCATATCATTGAATTTTTAAAACCTGTTTCTATTGGAGATATACCTTTGAATTAGATCTCATTTGGATTTGGAATCACTCAAATTGGACAAAAAATAAAGGAGTTGTGATTAAAACACTGCTGGTTAGTATGGTCGACCACTGCTCTCCCGCAAGTGACAAATAAATTTAACTTTGTTATTTTCTCCATGGATTTGTTATATATAGTAACTACTTGTTATTTTTTGCATAATTCTTGGATTAGGGGAGCCGATCACCTATCTTTCTTCATGATTTAATGTTTTATCGCAGGTAGATATTTGTTTTTTGCAGGGCCTAGGAGAATAAAGAAGGTCAATTTAGGGACGAGAGATTCTTGAAAGAAATTTTAATGAAACAAGATAATTTCATCCAATTCATTACCCAATGGATTCATGACAGAATAAATGAACAATTGATTTCCATTTGAAGATTCATGTCATATCACTGTTGCTAAAACATTTTTCAAAGAGATCATTTTTTCCCTTGCCTTAGGAAATAACATCATAGCTATTGTAACTTAATTTATTTATTTACATACTATTTTTAAATAAAGTGTTTTTTCTTTTCTAATTTCTCTTATTTTTTTGTGTTTTACATGTTGCTTCCTTCAAATTGTAACCCATCCTCAGCATCAATCTAGTGAACAATTAATTCGTGAATTTTGTATATAAATTTTTCTTTCTTTTTGTTGTTCCTCTTAAGGAACAACTGTTGTTCCTCTTAAGGAACAACAGTTTCGCGTGTTTGTCTTTTTGCTGTTCCATTTAAGGAACACCTGTTGTTCCTCTTAAAGAACAACAACCGTTCTATTTAAGGAACAACAATTTCCTATGTTTGTCTTTTTGTTGTTCCATTTAAGGAACAACTGTTGTTCCTCTTAAGGAACAACTGCTCTTAAGGAACAACAATTGTTCCATTTAAGGAACATCTGCTGTTCCTCTTAAGGAACAACACTTTTCTGCATGTATTTTTTGCTGTTCCTTTTAAGGAACAACACTTTTTTTGGGTGTATTTTTTGCTGTTCCTTTTAAGGAACAACACTTTTTCGCATGCATTTTTTTGCTGATCCTTTTAAGGAACAACACCTTTTTGGGCGTATTTTTTGCTGTTCCATTTAAGGAACATCACTTTTTTGCATGCAGTTTTTTGTTGTTCCTTTTAAGGAACATCATTTTTTTGGGGTGTATTTTTTGTTGTTCCTTTTAAGGAACAACACTTTTTCGCATGCATTTTTTTGCTGTTCCTTTTAAGGAACAACACTTTTTTTGGGTGTATTTTTTGCTGTTTCTTTTAAGGAACAACACTTTTTCGCATGTATTTTTTTGTTGTTCCTTACAACACTTTTTTTGGGTGTATTTTTTGCTATTCCTTTTAAGGAACAACACTTTTTCGCATGCATTTTTTTTGCTGTTCCTTTTAAGGAATAACATTTTTTGGGTGTCTTTTTTGTTGTTCTTTTTAAGGAACAACACTTTTTCGCATGCATTTTTTTGTTGTTCCTTTTAAGGAACAACACTTTTTTGGATGTATTTTTTGCTGTTCCTTTTAAAGAATAACACTTTTTCGCATGCATTTTTTTGTTGTTCTTTTTAAGGAACGACACTTTTTTTGGGTGTATTTTTTTGCTGTTCCCTTCAGGGAACAACATTTTTTCACGTGCATTTTTTCATTGTTCCCTACAGGGAACATCACTTTTTCATGTGTATTTTTGCTGTTGGCGTGCATTTCCTTTGTTGTTCCCTACAAGGAACAACACTTTTTCGAGTGTTTTTATTATTCCTTCAAGGGAGCAACATTTGGGAGTATTTTCGAGCACAACCATTCCTTCCTTTTGTGGGATTACTCCTAGTTCATCTCAACCACATTTTACTGATTCCCTTTCATGGCATGAAGTACACTACTTTTATGAGGAAAAGAATTATGGATTCTACTGAAGCGAGTTAATATCATTCACGTTATGATCTTTAACATGACAACTCTTTGATGATAGATTATTTTCAAAAGGGACACAATTATTTATATACTATTTTACTGCAATGTTTTCTGCTGTACATGATACTGATTTATCATCTTAATACCATGTTGGTTCCACCCTTCCTAGTTATAATCTTCTCTATCTATAATAAATGAGATTATGGGTATATTTTTTCTATTAACATGTTCAACTTCTTCCACCATCCCTACTCTTAAGGAGTACTGAACCTCCCTATTTTTATCATAAAAATGTGTAATAACAGCAAAATTTTGTTCGCAGATGGAGGATAGGGGGTCTCATTAGGAGCCAGCCTACCATGTTCACAAGGCTGTAACAAAGTGAAATTCCCATTATGGCCACCACACCAGGGTTATGATCCATTGGATATCCAAATTATCTTTGAAACATGAGGTCTTATCATGAGCTGACCTGATCACTTTTGCTACATCCCAGTGAATGACAGTGTGGTTATCTGGTTACCACGCCAGCACATTGACCTTTTCTATAGAACGACACTGGAACTCTCCATTTATAAATTGAGGATCCTGGCTCATATGGGTTAAAAAGAAACCCTACCGAGGTTATAGACGCCCGCTGGCAGTAGAGGCTCTGCTTATGGTATTGAAGTTATATCTTATCGTCAATTATTACGATAATACCCTTTTATTATTTTCTCTTTTTATCGGAGAAGTTATTTCCTTAATTTTTCTTTCCCTGTTTTGAACCTTTACGCATGAGATATTGTTTTCAGATCAATCGCATCATTTTCAGCTAGAATACCATTAGCAAAACATCTTTTTGGCATATTGCTGTCCTTTTTCTTTTTCGCAATAACTTATCATCAATCCAAAACATCCTATCTCTTATTCATAATTATGTTTACACACTCTGTTTTCATTATAACCATACCTCTTGTCGTCCTATTATTGATATGTGTACTCTGCTTCATCTACTGTTGTATTGTTCATTCCCTTGCCTTGCTGTCAGCATAACACCTTTCATAGGCTTTAAGGTCATGGAATCCATTTTCCAATTGGAGGGGGGAATGTATGCATTATGGGATAACATGCGATATGATTACTGCATTCTGCCAGAACTTGTTGATTTGACAAAATATTAGTATTGCATGTATACAAAAGTTTTTTTAATTGAATTTTTTGCATGCATTTTCTCAATTGCTATTCAAAACTAACACTGTGGATTCAAGAACATTGTATGCAAAATAGTGATTTGTTGACAGGAGAACAACAAGTATGTGGGGAAACTCTATTCGCAGCATGACCACACTATTGTAACTAACAAAAAAGGCTTGAGCAACTTGCGAACGTGAACAATTGTTTAGACATGATGTGCTTACCTGGATTCCACCTTTTGCATCACTTTCAACATCAACTTTGCCTACAACAACTTTAACAAATGCTAGTCTATACATGTCATTCTACATCTTTTTTTGGAGGTAAAACTTGAGGTAAAATAACATAATTTTCTGATTTATTACGAATTTAGGAGAATTTCATGAAAATCCATTGAGCATTATTTATCATCATTCATTCCACATCTTTACCACTTTTTAGCGGCATATCATCTTTCAATTTGGGGGAGTGTTGCTTTCATTCATTTCTTTCTTATGACCATGTCATTAATATTCTTTATTATCCATTGCTATTCTTATTCATTCTCAACACCTCCCTTATTCCATGTTGTTTTACACCAAGCATAGAATTCAACAGATGGTAGCGACCACCTCAATTTGTTTTCTAACATTGCATGAGGGCATGCTAATTCTTCAGTTTGGGGGAGGAAATGCTACACATGATGGATGTTTTCTACTTTCTTTCTCATTTAAGGCATACAATTTCATTTTTATATAGTGCAGAAATTGATTTCCATATTTTTAAAACTATGAACTCAATTCTTGTGATTTCTGGAAAACACATACATATCATTAAAATACACAAACCTAGATAATTTCAAGTTAAATTAGTTCATAAAATTTCGGAAATCATGCATTATCACCTACAGCCATTTTGTTTATATCTCATGATCCGTGCATCAAAACGATCTGATTTTTGGATCATAGAAGCATTAATATATTATAAATCTACTTGTAAAATTTCAGCAAAATCTCATTTGTAGTTTTTGAGAAAATGGTTAGTGAAGTTTGTTGTTACTTATATCATATTTTGCTGCAACCTCATATACACATAAGTTGAACGTCAATGTAAAAATTGTTATGCCTTCATCAAGATTGCCAAAATTGAATATTCATTATTTGAGGAAGAATTCATTGCTTGGTTAACACAGAGTCTTTGGATTGCATGAGGACATGCAATATATTCAGTTTTGGGTTGCATGAGGACATGCAATATATTCAATTTGGGGGTCTGTTGGGCCGTTAATACGTCATTATTATTATCACTTTTTAACACCTATTTTATCCATTTTTACTCTTTTTTATCATGTCATTTATCATGGTTTATCATATAATTCCATCTTATAATTATTTATGCTCTTATGGATAAATATTATTTCTTTTCCTTTATTTTTAATAAATTGATTATTATGCATGTTTTTACCAATTATGGTTTATTAATAAATTTGTTCACCATTTTAGCCTCCAAGATATTTTCTAGATTGAAGATTTGCTCTCTTACTCATCATTAAATTTACCAACTTAGAAATTCGCTGAAATAAGAAGTGACAGTTTTGTATGAACGGTTCGGGCTAATGGAGAAGAATCTGGAAAATCCGAAACATGGGTTTTGTTCAGAACGGAACAAATTAGTTTTGTGATAAGAAATTTTCCCAAATTCGGTCCATACTGAGAGAAACGAAAGGTTCTCTGAAGATGTTTTTCTAAGATTTGTTGTTGTGGCCGTTTTCCAAACTGTCTTAGCTACAATATCAAATTCGACCTGTTCCTGTTGAATGCTGATGGAAAGATATTTTAGATATCATCTTGCTTATCAATTTGTTGTGAACAATCCAATTTTTTAATGAGAATCATATTGTAATCATCACGGTTGTAACTTCTCTTTTCTCTCTGTGTATTTAAATCAGAACAGAGATCAGAGAGGGGGATTCATGATGGATAATTAGAGAGAGAATTAGATGAATCATTAGATTAGAGATATATAGGATAGGATAGGAGGAATGGGAGAATTACTATTGAAATTGTAACTTTGATCATCGAATCTTGCTATTGAAGCAAAGCATAAACTTGCTGTAACGATTATGCAATGATTAATATATAAAAATAGTTGTAGTTCCTTCGCATCTCCTGAAGTAATCCAGCGGTATTCACCGGCGGATAAGGGCCCGACTCTTGGTGGATCTACTTGCTGTTACTGTACCATACAGTGTGGTTTGCCTAATTTCTTATTTCTGCAAGTGTGGTTTGTTTAATGATTACCTTCTACAATTGAATTGTGTTGATGTTCATTTCCCTCATAACAAGATCATTGCTTTTTGCAAGTATATTTTTGTGCTGTTCATTTTACTTATAGAGCTTCGCGGTTCATTTCAGTAACTTAATTTTGCTGTTCATTGCAGTTACATAAGTTTTGCTTTTCATTTCTATTATATAGCTTTGCTGCTCATTTACTTTCTGTAATCATTTAGTTTTGCCTTTTAGCATTCTTACAGTTAGCATGATTATCTCATTTCAATAAGTTGCAATAGCATTATTGTTTTACTTCATTGTCATTTCCAATTTGGTTATTTAGTGTGTTGTGTGTAAGGTCAACAACTGTAAAGAACATTGGCTATTGTTGTCAAAGCTCTCAGATTGAGGATCTTATTTATGCTTGATTTAGTTTACATAAGTTAAAAAAGGAATGAGTTATTGCTACTGTATCTTTGACTGAAAATTGTTGTTACTTTGAAGAATAAATGATTTAGTTTCAGAGCATTGATTTTATTTTAATTGCAATTTAAGTTCACTAGCTGCATCCATTTATTCTTGTATTTGAAAGCACTGTACTGCAATTTAGAAACATTACTCTTGAGTCAATAGCCACCACAAACTGTGTACACTCTTGAAATAGAAAATCTTGCCTAGATTGCTAAATTAATGTGGGATAAATAGAAGTTAAAAATACACCTTTTATCACTCAACAACTGTGACTCCTTGTAATATTCCCATTGGCAAAATCTTCTGTTGGTTCGCCATTCGTAACTGGATAGGAGACCACTATAGCGTGGGTTTTCCCAAGCGTTCCCATGTTTGTTTTGGTAGTACATTTGCATCCGATCCAAGATCCAATATTACTTGATCTATTTCATACTCGCTGATTTCCGCAATCAACCTCATTTCCCTTCTTGTGCGTAATGCATGCTTTCCAAGTTTTTAGACCACGGGTGGTTCTCCTTACCCCACGCTCCTAGTGATAAGTTCCTATAGTTCTTTGACTGCCTTGCTGTCGTGCAACAGTTTCATGCATGTCTCCAAAAAGGTAGTGAGCATTAAAGGATCCATCCCTAGTTCTAGTTGATCCTTACTACCTAAAGTGGAGGCCTCTTTGAAGCTCTTCTTAGCTTCCATGAATGCATCCTTCGCGCATTCTAAATCAAATTTAGGTTCCTTTGTAGGAGCCTTGTGAACCCACTCACTTTCTTCTGGCTACTTCCCTTTATCATTGCCAGTGGCCATACTGCTCCTGAGCATCATTTTTACATTTAGGTCTTCTTTGCATGGATCAGACCTTATCATTTGTAAATTCTGAGTCAGAGGGGGTTGGAGTACCCCCTTTTCGTGCATCATCGCTATCAGCGAAGGGAAGTCTTCTACCTCATGATCAAACTGAGTACAATACCAACATGATGTTCTTGTTGGGTTTGTGCAATCATAGCCATAGTGCCCCGGCCCTCCACAATTGTAACAAATTAGTTGTCCGCGACCCCTTCCTGGTCCCATTCCGCCTCGACCTCAACCGCGCCCTTGAAATCCAGTGCATGCCATTCCTACATTTGGGTCGAGGGATCGTGTTTCGATCTACACCCTGTAGGTAGGAGGCTAATCCTTTATTAGTTTGTAACTTCGACAGGGGCATTCATCATGGCCTACCGACCTACAAAAATTACAAAACAATTGCTGGGACGTCTATGCATATTTCTGCAACAGATGATAATTATTCGTAGTGTCTTTTCCTCCTATCTGACAGACCGCACACCATAATGCGGGCACTGCACTCAGCCCTGCCTGTGCCTTAGGTATTAACGGCATCGACCCTCCTCCTGCCAAGTAGTTTGCGAACACTGGACAGTGGTCCTTGTTGTGCCCTTGGCCTTTGAATTTTATGCACCATACTTCCTCGCATGCCTTCAGCCAAAGTGTCCTGTCCTGTTTCAAAATTTGCATTTCCAGACATAGATTCAGAAGTTTCATGTGGATTTGTTGGACTCCCAATCCAGGGTCTTGTATAGGGGTCTCATGTAATCTCATTGCCACCTCCAAATCTTCAACATGGGTGGAAAGTTTTTGTTGTGACAACGCCATCCTTAAGTGTGGCGTAAGTGATGCTACAAACCAAGCGCGATGCTATCCATCTTTCAACGTCATATTGGCTTTGTGAATCGTACTCTTCAGCCTTTGGTCTAGATCCTAGGGGGTCTTTCCTAGAAGCATCGTAATCTCCTCAAACCCGATGATTGATTATGTTTCTGATTTTGGCCTGCTAAATTCCCTATTCAGCACGACTTGGATTTCTGTGATTCCTGTGTTTGGGTGGTCATTAGGATGCTTGATATACCATGTTAATGCACAATCCTACAACACACTCTTTAGCGTAGCCTTCTTAATATTGTTATCCATGACGCCTTGTGCTTCCCATATTGCTCTTACCACGAACTAGAATTGGTCTGGATCTTCATTCCCCACTCCTCTGAATACCGGTAGTTTTATCACACTCGCCATACTGAACTGTGGTGGTGGCAGAGGTGGGGTGGGTGGAGATGGAGGTGAGGAGGGTGAGATGGGTGGTGATGTGGGTGGAGGTGGTGAACGCGGAATTCTCTGCCTTATCAAATTGACCACACTTCTTGGAGAAACTTTCGCGTGCTCTTCCTCGCTTTCTGTGAGGGTGAAATTAAAGGACTGGTTTCTAATTCTTTGCTACCTCCTCTTCTGTAGATCTTCTCGCTTTCCGTAGCTCCAAACATTAATTTATTCGCATAACCTTCTTTTCACACAATAGCATCTTAATCCAAGTGTTCAAAGATTTAATATACTTACCTCGCGGTCCCTTGAGGAAACGTCACTCCGCCTCATTGTAGATGATGGTCATGTCTACTGCAAACTCAGTGATAAATCCTCTTATTATTCAGTCGAGCCAATGGTTCACAGCTCGCGCGATCTTATCTCCTAACGCTTCTAGTCTGCACACTAATTTCGGAGTCCACACTATCGGTTTTTCGAGCCTACACCTTCCCTGGCTGTTTGCTAACTTTGTGATCCACTCATACAACTTAGAAGGAAAGGATGCAAAGAAAATTTCGTGGATTTCCGTATACAAGTAGCGCTCCAACCACTGTTCCTTAGATACTCGTGGAGTTCTGTTTTCCTGCGTCGCGAACTCATGAATTTTCTTGTCCAACCACTCTTAAATTTATTTCTTTGTTGGATTCCAATGGCACAACATCATACATCCCTTATGCAGATCCTGGTCCCGGAAACAGAACCATTTATTGGCTTGTATGGGCCTGATCCAGGTTCATAGGTGATTTAGCCAAGCAAATCCCCATACTACTAGCCCTTTCAGCAATAGTCCGTGGAGCATGGATTAAGGTCTCACCCGAAGTAGTATGGGAGGGTGCTAGAACCAGGTTTCCACACCCTGGGGATGTCTGATGAGCTTTTGGAGGTCCGCGGTTTGACCCTGGGTGCACGTCACTATGCACACTTGCTATTCCTTCACAACCTGCGATGCTGCTTCCACGCAACCCGTATAATACCCAAGTTCCTTTCTATTCAATCTGTTATTACCCGATTACTTAACTTATTTGTGTGAGACTAATTATTATTACAACATATTCAATAGTCATATTAGTGTGCATGATAAATAAAACGATATAAATGTAAAGAAGGTAATGCACAAGCAGATACACAGAAATAGGAATCAACTTCTCTTTATTATTTTTCGATCATGATTACAGACTCGACACCGTCCTGCGCACTCAGCTGTAAGGGTCTGCTCACTCAGCTACGAACTCTACTAGGCCTCTACGCACTTAGCTACAGAGCCTCTTCCTACTACTACGACCCAATACACTTAGACTCTTACTCTATGCTCAAACCATTCGTATTCTTCTCTCCTCCTTGTTCGCCCCCTTTACAACTTAGAGCCTCGCTTTATTTTTACAATCCCATGGTCCGGGGACCATGGGTAGGCCAACATGACTTTACATTACTTTACAATACTTTAGGGTAGACAACCTTATGAATCATCCTATACTTCATGCTCTGTGCCCGCAATTCGTGGAGCCTTTACAATACACTTGACCAAAACTTGGGCTTTGAGCCCCAAAATGTGTTGTGGGGGGATTCCATGCCCAACAGTTGCAATTTCTACTTTCTTTCCATTCCGTAGGTAGTTCTGAGAAAACCATAAAATAAAAAAAGAAAAAAACAAATTTATTTCATGCCTCATAGGTGTAGAGACAACTTAGGAATTTTTTTGCCAAATACCCCCACACCATAAAACAACCAACCTTCCCTCTTCTTCAGTGGCTGTGAGGTAGAGGACCCATTAGGCGAACAACCAAAGATATTTGAAGAGCCCATTGGGAAAGAAGAAGAAGAAACCATTCCACCAACCTACACCATGGCTGAAAATAGAAATGGGATTGAAAACAGAAATGGAGCTGAAAATAGAACTGAGGGTGCTTTTCCATTAGAGAAACTAATGGAGATGCTAGGATGAAAAACATAAGCCCCTCTGCCCTTCCTCGCTTCCATGGCATAACCTCAGAGGACTATGATACCTTTTTGTTTGATTTTTTTTTCATCTGCAGAACTTAGGATTATACCTATGATGACCATAAGTTGAATTTGTTCCCATCCACCCTTAAGGATGTAACCTTGCGCTGGTTCATGGGTTTACCTAGGGACAACATCACTACCTGGGCGCAAATGCAACAAGCCTTCAACAACAATTACATGGATTATTGTAGGTCCAAAGACACCAAAGAGGAAAATTTTAGAATGACCTTAGGACATGATGAGTCTTTAGAATTTTATGAGGAAAGTATCCAACTCAGCTACAAAAGGACAAGATGCACCCTTGATCCTGAATCACTCAATATAGTCCTTCTTATAGGGATTAGGGAAGATCTCTTAGAAACCATAAACATGTTATCGAGAGGGGACATTTACTTATCATATGATGATATCAAGACAATTTTAAAAAATCATTTTAGGGCAGCCAAAAATAAGGCTAGGGCTACTTAATGTTTGGAAAGTTCATCCTGCTCCAACACATACATCAAAAGTGAAATTGGGAACATGTTGGAAGACTTTAAGAGTGAAATGTTGCATACCCTTTCTCTGCAAATGGACACCATGTAGATCAAGAAGAAGCAGGAAGAAGCAGAAAGAGCCTTAGCTATGTCTTTCCCTAGATGCACTAGGAGGCACCCTAAGAATGAATTTAAATTGAACCTTATAGAGATCTGCTCGGTCTGTGAGGAGAACCACTCCATAGACAAGTGCCCTTCTCTGCTTGGATTGAAAGATATGTATCAAGGAACTGAAGGAATGACTGAATAACTCTACTATATCAACCAAACGAGGCCTCAAGGACCTCGACCATACCAAGGATGCCAAGGGGTGTCCTACTCATATTGCAACCCTAACCAAAATGCATCCATTCCCCCTTGGAATTCTCCTATTGATCCTTCATGTTCCACACCTTCTCCCTAGTATTTTACACCTCAATACCATTCCCAACATGCCAGTCAATCATTTTATCCATATGCTCCCCCACAACCTCAATGGAATACACCATCATAGGGGTGGAGGTCCCCATACAACCAATCTCCAGCCTTACTAGCTCCACCTCCATCTCAACCACAACTCCTTCACCCTGCTCCACCTAAGCAACCTCAAATTCTTGCTCAGCCAAATCTAAACCCGAAAAACAAATAGGCACAACAGGTTTATAGTGGGGAGACATCCTACCCTGCCTATGCTGTGGAAATTCAAGAAATCAACCTCAAGTCTGGAAGAGTGCTTTCATATAATCAACCTCCATCTCCACTTGAGGAGCTTGAAGAGGAAAAGAAAGAGAGTGTTCCTTAACCCAATCCACCTCCTTTTCCTGAGCGATTAATCCATCCCAGCCAGCACACCCTAGAAGAGATTGAACTTCTAGGTGAATTGAAAAAATTGTGTGTTAAAATCCCACTCCTCCAAGCTACTAAGGATGTCCCCATCTATATCAAGTTAATCAAGGAGAAATGATTCAAACATCCTGGGAGGAGAAAGAAATACACCGCTACCATTAATGTCATTGGATAGTTGTCTGACTTAATGTTGGGACAAGTGATTTTCCAAAGTATCTAGACCTTGGAAGTCCTATGGTAGATGTGCACATCGATGGTATTGTTGTCCCCCATACCTTGATCGATATTGGGGCTACCATCAATGTTATGACTAAGGAGACCATCCTTAAACTAAATCTCCAAGGATCATTAAGGAAGACCACAACAATCTTGTAACTTGCAGACAGATCCACAATAGCCCCTGAGGGAGTTGTTGAGGATGTGATGGTCTCCATTGATTCCTGGGAATACCCTACTAACTTCTTAGTACTCCAACCTAAGACCAAGTTCAATGGTTATCCTCTCATCCTTGGAAGGTCATGGTTAGCCACTGCTAATGCTTACATAAGTTGCAGGGCTACGAATATGACCATTAAAAATGGGCATTTGTCCAAACAATTGGTCTTGTACCCTCATGCTCAATCATCTCTAGAGAATTACTTACCTTTATGGTTGGAAGAGGAGCAGGAAGATGAAGTCTACTCTGCCACATCTTACCCAATCTATACCCTAGATGCTACTATAGGAGGGGGGAAACCTAATGAAGACGACCTGATTAATCAAATCTTCCAGAATCATCCCCCCAACACCATGTCTCTTTATGAGTTGGTGAAGAAAGTTGAAGATAACCCTTGGATTGATTTGTCCCTAACTGACTCAAGTCCTACTCATGTCACGATGATAGAATTTTTTCCAGATAGAACATTGAAAATCAACCCCTCTCTCTCTACACATCAGGAAAAGGAGTTATATGACATTCTAAGAAAGCATCTGGATGCCTTTTCCTAGATTTATAAGGAAATGAAGTGAGTGCACCCTTCAGTGTGTACTCACCACACTTACATCAAGGAAGGCTGCAAGCCAATGTGCCAACCTCAAAGGAGAATGAACCCAACCCTCAAAGACATTGTTAAATGTTAGGTCCCTATAATACTAGTGATTCCCCCATTACTATTGTCATTGTATCCCTTATTTTTATTATTGTGCCCCTATTGTCCCCATATTTTTATTATTGTGCCCCATAGAAACCCACTATTGTTATTATTTTTCCCTTATGTTATTACTGTTAGGTCGGCTTTATTATATTGTGACCCCTTAGACTCCTATATATAGAAGGGAGGTTTAGTCATTTGTATCATCCGAGAATTGTTCATTTTTGTAATGTAAAGGAGGTTTCCCCCTCAGAGAGGCTTATTTCTAAGGCGTTGATCTATATTTTCTATCTTTTTGTGAGCTGGTTTCATAACATTTGGTATCAGAGGTTTGGATTCTAGGGTTTTGCTGCTTCAAACAGGTCATCGTGGAATTTCTGCTATAACTATGTTTCTGTGATGTTTCAGAAGCTAAAACAAAAGAACATTTGAGTTGAAATCATTCTTAACTTTAGGTCTGAATTTCAGAGCTTGTCTCGCTATATTTTCAGAGATATGATCTGAGGAAGTTATGGTTTTTGCATACTCCTGAATTACATTCCAAAAAAGTGACCTGGGGAAAATATCATAAATTTTGTTCTGAGCATCAAATTGAAATTTCATAGGAAGTTTCAGAAAGAGGATAGCCTATAGTTTTTTAATATCAGATTCAGGTACTAAGGTCGAAACAGGGACACGTGACACTTTGTACAAGTTCGCTCTACTGAACTAGTCTATAATCAAGCCACCGTGGGAGATTTTGCATAACTCTTCCTTGGAGAATCCAATCTTGATCAGACTTGCAGGGTTAGAAAGAGGACTAAAAGGGATACTATAGGATGTGATTTCAGATATTCAAGATCTGTAGTTACAGAGATACAATAGATTCAATATCAAGCTCATAAAACAAGGTGTGTTGTTTTTTTTTTTAAATTTTGAATAAGATTGGTTTGAAAAATTAGTTTGAAGTAATTCAAAGGGAATAATGAAGAAATATTAGCATTGATTGATGCCCTGAAGAAAGAAAATGGAAACACCTAGTAAGAAACCTGAAAGCTCTTGCATGACTCATGAAGAAGAGGAAGAAATGCAACATGATATATCAAAATTACAATACCAAGTACAACCAATTTCACTCTCACAAAAGGTAACTGAAGCCAAGATTAATGGTGTGGAAGCTAATATGAATGGCATGTAAGTTAAGATGGATGGCATGGATGCTAAGATGAATGGCATGGACGCTAAGATGGAAAAATTGAAGATAAATTTGAATAAGTTGCTATAATAAATGGTTACTAATGGTGAAAGGGTAGTAAAGGAAACTCATGATGAGAACAAAAGATATGTTAATCATGATTTCATAGACTCTAATGTTGTATTGAAGACCCATCATGTTCCAAAAATCAATATGAGGAAGTTTGATGGCAAGGATCTCGGAACATGGATAGTACAATTGGAGCAATTTTTCGATCTCCATAATGTGCAAAACACACAAAAGGTATGTATTGCAACTTTATATTTGGAACCAAATCAGTTTGTATGGTATCAATGGCTTTTCTCTTGTAAATAAATTGTCACTTGGGAAATTTTTATGGAAGAAATGATATCAGATTATGAGGATACAAAAAGAAACACCTTTTTTAGCCAATTGATAAATCTCAAACAAAAGGGTTCAATGATGGAGCACATTGAGGACTTCCAAAAATTGAACATAAGGGTAAAAGATATTCCAAAGGAGCATAGGATTGATGTGTTCATAGGGATTTTAAAGGATAATATCAAACATGATGTTCGCCTTTGAAAACTTTATTCATTGGAGAAGACATTTAGGTTAGCAAGAAAAACGGAAAGCAAAATTATGGCCATGGAAAATTTTAGGGGCGAATGTTTGCCCTTTGGTGAAATTAAGGGGTTTTAAATTTTTAGTGGGTGAATTTTTGTATCATAGTACATTTTTACAAATCACCTCAAACAGCCCACCTTATTTTAAGGGAGAGGGTAAAAAAAGTAAATTTAGCCCTTGAAATTAGGAGTTACAACCTTCCATTCGCCCTAATTTTCAAGAATAGGTTTTATTTAAGTGAATCCTGTGGGCCAAATACCATATTTATGAAAGAGTTATGGTAAATTAATAAAAATATAAATAAATGAGAGGTATGGTAAATAAATAAAACATTTTTTATATTTACTCCATAAGTCACCTTATATACATGCAAGGGTGTAAACAAATAAAATTATAAGTAAAGTGGAGGTATGGTAAATAAATAAAATGTCTTTTTATACTTAATGGTAAATAAATAAAAATATAAATAAACTAGTCCATAACCCTTGTTCTATTTATGAAGGTTCAAAAAAGAGGTTTTATTTAAGTGAATCCTATGGGTCAATTACCATATTTGTAAAAGAGGTATGGTAAATTAATAAAAATATAAATAAACGAGAGGTATGGTAAACAAATAAAACATTTTTTTATATTTACTCCATAAGTCACCTTATATTTACGATCACTCAAAAAATGCATTATATTTAGGTGAAACCTATGGGAAAAATACTATGGGACAAATACCATGGGCTATATTATTATTAATACCATGCAAAAAAACATTATTAACCCTAATATTATATTAATAAAAATAAAAATGACACATGGTATTGACCCATGGTATTCACCTGGAATGTAGCCTATTTAAATGGGGGAATTAAACAAGCATAGATCCATCTTTACTCTGGATCTACTAACCCCCGAGAGGTATCAAATATAGTGATATACAAACTAGCATAGAGTGAAAAAATATTTTATCCCTCTCGAGGCTTGGTGGATCAAGAGTAAAAATGGATGTTGTAATTTAATGTATGTTAAACATTTTAGCTTGGCTAAAATAAAAAATAAAATAAAATCAATTATTAATTTTATTAATTTTTATAAATTACTAATAGTAATTTTTAAGCTCCAGGTTTATGATAACCCATGGTATTGACCCATGGTAATACCATGGTATTCATGTGAGCATAGACTATTTAAAGGGGAAATTCTATCATCTTAGATCCATCTTAATTCTGGGTCCACCAAGTGCTTAGAGGGATAAATAGATTTCATCCCCCTAAGAGTGGTAGATGTGGAGTTAAGATGGATATAGGTTGGTTTTTATGATAATGAAGATATTAAATAGACTTAGGAAATTATATTGTAAAAACATCTTAAGGTGAATGGTTAAAGCATAGAAATTGGACAAGTATATTTGTATACTTCTGTTTTAAATTGAAACAAATCCAGGGCTAAAAGGAATGGATTGATTGCACTAGTCATCCTTCTATAACTTTCCAACATAGGCTGGAGTAAACAGATTGATTTCACTAGTCATCCTTCTATAACTTTCCAACATAGGCTGGAGTAAACGGATTGATTGCACTAGTCATCCTTCTATAACTTTCCAACATAGGCTGGAGTAAACAGATTGTAATTTGGGTAATTTTTCTAACTGCAA
Organism: Pinus tabuliformis; assembly: GCA_031772625.1. Classification (NCBI taxonomy): domain Eukaryota; kingdom Viridiplantae; phylum Streptophyta; class Pinopsida; order Pinales; family Pinaceae; genus Pinus; species Pinus tabuliformis. The sequence continues at coordinate 1,780,441,317 of CM062819.1, read as the reverse complement.
ATAGGAACATACTTGTGTATTGGTAGGGTGGTTACAAGGTCCCTAGAAGTGATGAATTTTAATTTTTCTTGGTTTTATATATAGTATTAGGTTTTTTCTCATGCTTTCTGTGAATGACATGGGTGAATTTTATCCTACACCCACTAGGTTATCGATATGTAATTTCGGTAATTTTGATTTCAAAAGATATTTTAAAGGAATGCAATGATTTCATTTTTGTATTCAATAAACACAATATTCTAATATAATTTTGCATTTGTGGTTTACCTATATAGATTCCATGGAGAAGTATTAGTGGTGTGACCAAAATTGTCCTCAAGCACGGGCTTTAGTTTTACTCTTTTCTGGAAGCAAATACTTTCTTCCAACATTTTTGAGTTCCATGAAAAAGTTGAAAGTCCTAATAGTATTCAATTATGGGTTCAAGAGAGACATAGTATTCAATTATGGGTTAAAGAAATCCACACTGAATGATCTATCGGCCTTATCTTCACTTAGTTTAAGACTATTCACTTGGAGAGGCTGCATGTGCCCCCACTTCAAGAGCATAGTAAAGTCATGTAGAACTTAGAGAAGCTATCTTTAAGGTTTTAGTTAAGATTGGAAGTTCAATAACACCCAACTGAGCATTAAGCTTCCAATAATGCTAGATATAACCTGGAGCACTTTTTTGATTTGGAGGAGATGCCCCCTCACATTTGTGACACATCTTCAGTTGTGAATTGGACTATTACTAACTATCATTTCCTTTGAAAGTTACCTGATGACTTGGGGAACCTCAAATCTTTAAGAATGTTAAGGAAGGAAATAAAGTACATTATGCTAAGTTCTCTTATGCTTTTCAAGTTTTTCTTGGATATCTACAACGTTTCAGGTAGGAAAGTACATTTTGTTAATGAAAATGTGTCTTGATAGAAAGGCCCAATTTCAAATTCTAATGCTTTCAAAAAACATTGTATAACTGTAATGTTTCTAAAAGGAAAGCATATTTTTTCAATTTAAGTATCATGATCCCATAATCCAACTTATTTTTCAGTAACCCATTAGGCTTTGTAGCTTTGAATAAATCCATGTCTTTTGATAAGATCCTCTTCCAAATTAGAACGTAGTTTCCTTTTGGCAATAACCACATACAATGCCTTGATTTTGTTATTGAGAAAATAGAGGTTGTGAAACAAGCCTGTGCCATACAACGACTTGATTCATTGATTATGTATCAATTATGGCTCTTGATGTAAACAATGTCTTGATTTTGTTGCTTGAAAATAGAGGTTATGCTTTACTATTTCACATAATTTCTTACAATCTTTCCATAAGTATTGATTTGTAATCTTAGTCACTGAGGGATGACAATAATGACAAAGGTAATATTCCATGGTTTGAAGTTCCCCTCTTACTAAATATTTAAATATATCACCACAATTTAACTGTTAGTTAAAGGAATTGTATTTGATTTGTAAACAATTCATTGCTTGATTTATAGATTTTGATTTTTTTCCTTTTTTAATTTTTTTCTCAGATTTGGTTTGAGATATCTTCCAAGATTTGGGTTCCCTAGTTTCCCCACCACAACTACAAGGTTCAGATGCTATCATTAAATATTCTCGGAATGTTACAACTTTTCCAGTAAGTGTGCTTTGAAACATTATTGTTGCTTTTCCATGGTGTTAATGCAAATATGCATTGCAACTAGTGCCATTATCTAGATTAAGTGCCGAAATCTAGGTGGTCTTGTAATGATGGAGTGATTGTTTTCTAGCTACTAAGGCCATATGCATTTTTATCTCTTATGTTGTCCTGAGATATTCAAATTCAAACTAAGAATTGAGGTCACGTTTCCACTGTAGATTGCAGTCAGTTTCTTGAACATAATATATAGTAGATTATCTTTTACTAATCAACTGTGGATGTGATCCATCACAGGAAAGGAAATTCAAAGTGACTTTGATTTCACATTGATTTGTCAAAACATCCACACATGAAAGGAGATTCAAAGTGACACTGATTTCACACTGATTTGTCAAAATGGAGGCAAGAGAAAAGGAAACTTTGTATTCAACAATGCTCTTAATTCCATATGTACATGCACAGACATATTAGTAGAAAATATTGAAGGGTTGCCTAAGTAATATTTTCCATTCCACTACATTCTTTACAGCTTGTAAATAAATAACTCGGAACAATTCATTACACTACTTGTTATTCTTTATTAATCAGTGGTTAAGATTTTGATATTGAACTGGCTAAGATTTTTCTTCCTTCTGTGAAATTGTGTGTTCTATAATGCTTCTTTTCCATTCACTATGTATAGCATATAAAGTGTGTCTAATGGAGTAGGAATATTGGAAAGTCTTGTGATCCTTGAACTATGTTATAAGGCAGAAACCCAACGGGGTAGGGTAGGTGCATCCCCACAAAGGGGTCACAAATACCAAACTTGGTATTGGCTAGTGCCTTGAGCTAGAAAATTTCCTTTACCCTTGTATTAACAGTGAATCTGGAGAGGATTCTAATATTATCTTTATAAGATTTATATCAGTTAAGATTGATGAATAAAATTCATGAGACATGAGCTAGGATGTCCTTGCAAGGTGATTGTTGATTATTGGAAGCTATGATGGCCATTACGTCAGGCCAAGTGGTTGCACTCCCTTAATCGTGAGCACAATTGTGATCAAGATGGAAGACTTCATAGTCTAGATTGATTGTTTAGAAGTGATAGTTAGTGGGCTCATTCACAAAAGCTTCTATTTCACTAATATTTTTTATAGAGTTGTCAGATTCAATTTCCAAAGGTTTTAATTACACTATAGAGTTGAGTTCTAAGAGAGTTGTGATTCACAATGTTAAGTATAGCAGCTATGACACTTGAATGAAGACAAGCATAGTAGAGGTATCAGACTCTGTTATAAGCTTACCTGCATATTATAAGGGACTTGGTTGGATTTTTTATAATTTTATAAACAAGTTCCATGTCGTGGAAATGTGAAAATAATTAGTGATATTGCCACCATGTGGCTCTTGTCATATATGGTTTTATACTTTTTCGAAAAATTCTCTAAGACTTCACAATGCTAAGATTCACTAGGACTTTACAAAGTTTTATTATTTAGTGAAAGACTCGGCAAGATCTTACAAGATTTTATAATTGAGTAAAATATTCACCATGCCTGGTGAGAGATTCGCCAAAAAATTATATATACATATTATATTATTGATAAAATCGCCTTCCATTTTTCCTATATACCATGGAGATTCGCCCATTTATTATACATATAAATTTAGGGGGGGTTCTTAAAATTTCCCCTAATTATGGCAACTAGGAAGCCTACCACTCACAACTATAAAGATGGAAGTGTTGTTTCCCCTAGTCTTCCACAACCTACAAGGTTGACACCACAACAATTGGAAAAAAAAAGAGCAAAAGGGCTTTGTTATAGTTGTGATAGAAAATACACTAAAAGTCATAAGTGTGCTGAGAAAAAATTATTCTACATAGATTGTGAAGAGGAGGAAGAAAAAGAACAAGAAATTTCAAAAGAAGAAGATATACTCTAGGAACAAACCCTAGATAAAGAAGAAATGAATCTAACCATATCTTGTAATGCATTGGCTGGAATTACCACTCCTCAAACTATCAAGATAGAAGGGCATATCAAGAAGAAAAAGGTAATAGTGTTGATTGATTTAGGAAGTACCCATAATTTTATTCATTGTAAGATAGCCAAGGAATTGAATTTCTTCCTATATCCAGCACCAGAGTGTCAAGTGATGGTTGCAAGTGGAGGAACCATAAATTGCTCTGGAAAGTGCCATAATATCAAGCTATCCATGGGAGAATATGTATTGAATAGCCCAATGCTTTCCATTCCAATGGGTGGTGCTGATGTTGTACTAGTGTTATAGACATATTTGGGCACTTCAACTCCAGTCACATATATCGATAAACCAAGGGCTCTTTAACCCCTAAAAGTGTTGTTTCATACCCTAAAGGATCATGGTCAACTGATTACATCATTTCCTAGAAGTTCCACCTGAAAAACCACTCAGAACTGGCCAAAAATGGACCATACTGACTGCTCCATGGTCAAGGTGTGATGCATGCTAGCTGCTACACTAGCCAGGTGCAATTCATACTGAAGAGGCCTTCAGTAGGGTGCGATGAGCAAGAATGGACAAATGGCAGAGACATTTTGCTAAGTGGAAGCTCATGGAATATTCTAGAAACTTCTCCCATGACACTTTCCTCTCTAAATTCGCCTAAGGATGAGTAAGAGATCAATGAAATCCCCAAGTGGAATCAAGAACTATCAGTGGAATGACACTAATCAAAAACCTAGAGCTGACTCACACCCTTGCAAGACATCTATAAATGGATCCCTCATCTGAGAGATCTAGAGGCTGGAATTTTGTAATTTGTAAGGAAGTGCTGTTGGTTTATCTTTGAGAAGAGACATTGTATTGTTGGGTGATCTTGCTTTTCATGAGGTGAAGAGGGCTTTGATGCTAGGAGGATGATGCTGGATCAGATAGCTGGGTTGTAATCCTCTCTTCTACTATTAATAAAGTTCTTTGAGTTTTCCTCCATATAATCGTGTATTTGTGAATCTTGTTATTTGTGAATGCAATTGTATGGTCAATGTATTTCTGATTCTGCATTGTTTATGATATTATAGATCGAGATGCTTTGATGGTGTTTTGTTACTTTGACTCTACAGGTATTCTCTAAAGCGGGACAAGTAGGAGAGGAGTTGCAAACTCTATCAAGGGAGAGAGAAATCAAGCAAGGAGCCAAGCGGAAGATCCAGGTTGGTCCCCTTTGCTTCTCTCTTATCTATCATACATAAAGGAAATCACAAATTTCTTTGATTGTTTGTTTCTAAGATAGCTACCCGTCTTAGTGGGACTAGCAGATCGAAAAGACACTAGTTTTCCTGGAAACAACTAGGAGTCCATTGGCTACAATCCTTGGGTACAATAGCTTTTAATTCTTAAGAACATTTCATGAAATTTTGTGCAGAAGGAAAGGAAGTTGAATTAAGGGGTATTGCAGGGAAACCGAGAAAGATAATCATCTCTAATGGTATAAGAAAGCTTCTAAATAAGGAACAACGATGCGTAATTGCTAAATTATGTTCACTAGAGGTTCCCACATCGAAATCATCTATTTCTCCAGGTCTCCAAAAAGTCTTGGACAATCATTCCAAGGTATTTGAGACTCCAAAAGGCCTTCCACCTTTTCATGATCATGATCATGCTATTCATTTGATTCCAGGAAGTGTTCCTACAAACATCAGGCTATACAGATATCCCTATGCCCAAAAGAGTGAAATTGAACATATGGTTGTAGAAATGCTAGAGGATGGTATAATTCAACCTAGTCAAAGTTCTTTCTCTACTCCAATAGTATTGGTGCAAAAGAAGGATGGATCATGGCGTATGTGTCTAGATTATAGGGAGCTCAACAAGATCACTATTAAAGATAAATTTCCATTCCTGTCATTGATGAATTATTGGATGAATTGCATGGATCAATTTACTTCTCCAAATTGGATCTTCGTTCAGGATATCATCAAATCAGAATGAGGACTGAAGACATTCTAAAAACAACATTTATAACTCATGAGGGTTGTTATCACTTAAGAAAAATTTCAAAATTCTGAGCATCAGTTTTATTTCAAAAGATTGGTGTTAGTCTTGGTCTGGTCTTTCCATGGTTATTTTAGAGTCTAAGATTTTGAATAGAGTCTTGTTGGTATGGTCAAATGGGGTCAATACTCTGTTCTTGCCTATCACTGGTCCCATACCACACATAAATTCCATATGTCAAACTTGTTTCAAGGTTCTTATGCGCTACGAAACTATCTAAGAGTTTTCGTAGTGCAAAAATTAGTCTAGGTTTTTTTCATAGCACAAAACCCAAAATTTGCACTGGCTGAGCTACGAAATCGAGGATTCGTGCAGATCTGTAGTAAATATCATCCGACTGTCAAATCTATCAAAATTCATTATTTTTACATCATCAGTTGTCAGCTCATATACTTCGCCTATCACATTCAACCGCTTATTCTCATCATTAGGGTCGTTAGGTGTCTTGATATGCTCAGGTTGCAAGTTTCAAAAAGAAACCAAGTATTCACAGTCATGATTATGTTTGGGTTCATGCATGAGGAGGAAATTGGCAGGCGTTCAATTAGAATTCTTTGAAAATCAAGTGAGGCAGCTTTCCTATCCATTTCAAGTGAGGCAACTTTCCTTATCCATTTCAAGGAAGGCAGTGATCGAGATTAAGACGTGCAAGCTTCTTCAATCTTCACTTTGCAAGAATTCCATGGAGAAGTTTACAGAAGGGAGAGATCATAGGTCAGGCAGGTGTCTGAGAAATGAACCTGAAGGTTTAGATATTATCCTAAAGAAAAATGAAGTTGAACGAGCCTTCAAATAGGTTGGCTGTTGGAGAAAAACTTTAAGGAGGCCATATGCAAGTCACCAGAGAATTTGCTTTAAATTTCACAGGATTGAATTCAAAAGTTGGGGTGCTCGAATTACCAATCTCTCCAAAGGTTATATCTACAGTCACTGAAATTCCAAGGGGACAGGAGTGATGGTTAAAAAATTTCAAGTTTGATATGACTCCCTACAAGGAATTTTTGAAGCCAGAGTTCATTGATTCAGACTTAAACAAGTCAGTGCCCATGAGTTTTGTCAAAGATTCATATGCCAAATTACTTTCTTGCATACAGAGATACTTCACCTGTGAGGGGAGGTATCATAAGGTGTATTCTTATCACTTCAAGCTTCTGCTTCATTTCACTGGAAAGATATCTCTTGATTTTCCTTTCTATTTGTTTCGTAGCCTAGGCAAAATGTGTGACAAGGTTTAATTGAAGAAGGAAGCCTGTGAGACCTCGTTGTTTCATCACAGCTTAGTCAAACTGATCGTTTTGCATGAGCTCAAGAAAATAGATAGGGAATGGTCCATGTTTGTGTTTATGTCTGGCTTCAAGAATGAAACTGGTCTCAGTCCTAAGGCTATGAAGAGTTCTCCACCAGTAGTTAGTCATCGCGCAGAAACAAGATCAAGGAGATTTGTGAAATTGAAGGCTAGGAAATAGGTAAAGGAGCCCACAAGACCACTAGTAATCCAAGACACACCCCAATAGTCACAAAAAGGGAAAGGTCAGATCAAAAAGGGGGTACAAGAGAAATCTACAGGTGAAATGGTCCAAAGAAGAGTAACCAGGAGCCAGTTAGCTAAAGAAAAAGGCAAGACAGTGGTTACTGAGGCAAGCCCAGTTTCAAAAGGAAGTTTAAATGATTTGCTTCAAGCTATTGACATTGAGGAGTCTCCTCTGGTTTGAGCAGACTTGATAGAAATAGGTAAAGGCAAAACCAGAAAGGCCAAAACCTCTAAAAAGCTCAAATTTGATGATCAGGTTTCTGAATTTGTTTTTAAGCCAAGAAGACCTGTGACAAGGCATTCAAAAGAGATACAAGAGATGCTGCCAGAAGCAAGTGAAATAGGGGAGGTAACAAAATCTCATGAAGGACCTATGGCTTCATCAGAAACATCATCACAACTGCATAAAAATGATAGAGGTAAGGCAATTATCTCTCAACAAGAGGAATGCAGTTTTGAAGAGTTGAAAAAGAAATTGAAGTTAGCAAATCTTGAAATTGCCAAACTAAGAAAAACCTCAAGGAAACATGCAATCAAGGAAGCTTATTTTAATAAAATGGAGGCTCTATGGGAAGACAAAACGATTTCAATACCCAAAGTGGTCAATTGTCATGCTCAATACTACACCTGGACAGTCCCTGCAATAAAGGAAGCAAGATACATCAGGAAAGTCAATACAAAACTGAGAGCTGGAATCAGAATTATGAAGAGGCAAATCGAAGATCTGAAGATACAACTAAGCCAGTGTGAAGGACATCCTTAGCTAAGAGAAATCACATAGCAAGTAAGGCTAAGTCCTAAATTTTGATAAATTACCTTTTGAAGTTTACCTTGAAGAATGGTGTCTATGTATTCAGTTTTGAACAGCTTCATGACAGATGGAAAAGCCATTTCAAGAAAAAGAAAGCTCAAGAAAGTCAAATTTTGACCTTAAACTGTGTTTTTGAAATTACACAGCAATTTCGTAGCACGCTATGAAACTGCTGTAGGTGATGCCTAATGCACAACAGTTTCGTAGCACGCTACGAAACTGCTGTAGCTGCATATTATGATTCGGTTGACCAATTTTGAGAGACAAAGGGGAAATCTTTTTTGAAAAGGAGTTTTTGAAAAGGATCATTTACAAAGTGTACACATCCAGCAAGGGCAAAACAAATAGAGGAAAGACATATATGAACTCTAAGCTATATGTTATAAAAGTGATCATTATTTCATAGCTAGTATTGTTCATGATGCTTCAGGCAGCATTAAAGAGGTTTTGTCTTCACACGTGTATATGGGCAAGGTCTACAGTGCATGGAAAACAAGATAGTCCAATACATTTTTATGTAATTAAGAAGAACAACAGGGATAATTGACTTCGAAAATCCTTATGGAGACCAAAGGCAGAAAAACAGGAGCAGCTTCCTAATTTCCAGGAACAGTAAAGGGATAAGGCATCAAGGGTTAGCAGGCAGTTTCGAATCAATACCTAAAGAAGGCCATTTGTCAGTGAATGAGTTTGGATTGTAATCAATGCTACTACCAACATGATGAAGAGTTATACTCCTAATTGTTTTAGGTCTCTAGAACTGCCAGTCAACAGTCAATTACATTTAATAGTTAGTTTTAAGTATCAATAGGTGTCATAGTAGGAAGAATTCGAATTCCCCTCATGATGGAGGAGGAATCTTAGTTATGTAAAGAGCTCTATATATAGGAGAAAATAAAATGATACCAAGGTTGGAAATTTTCAGAGAAACCCTCATATTGTGCTTTGTGTAAGACTCTGTTTTTAGTAATACAATACTTGGCTTTGCTTCTCAGGAATCAGAAGTAATTCAATGTTCAGAATGTCTTGTATTGTCCTCTTCTTAGTATTTATAGTGGTATGAATGTGAGATTACTTAGAAATCACTGATTGTGCTCTAACTTCCTTCATACATTTATAAACTGTGTTGTCCTATATGTTTCTGATGTGTTTTCCCTGTGTTGAATTCTAGATGCCCTGACTTCCATGTAAGGCTAACATTATTGTCATACTGAAACATTTTGACTCCATAAGCCCAATGAATATTTTCTAATTGTGTTTCAACCACTTACACTTCTTCATTTGTTTCATAGAGTTAGCCATCTTATTCATTATCAAAATCTTTAATCTTGTGAGAGAGCCCTCTCAGGTTGAGGAGGCTAAGCCTCAGCCAAAAGTAGGTTTGAAACAGTTACTCAAGGTCTACCTGATCATTAGCCTATCAAGGGTTGATTTTGTGATAACAAGGGTCATTATGAATTTTTGGTCATGCCTTTTGGCCTTACCAATGCACCTTCTACATTTCAAGGTTTGATGAATTCCATTTTCAAACCCTTCCTTAGAAAACTTGTGCTAGTATTGTTTGATGATATACTAATCTACAACAAGTCTTGGAAGGATCATGTTGAACATGTTGATAGGGTGCTCAAACTATTGAAGGAAAAACAATTATATGCAAAAAGCTCCAAATTTTTCTTTGGAGTACAAGAGGTGGAATATCTAGGTCATATTGTATCTCATGAAGGTGTTAAGGTAGACCCTAGAAAAATTAAAACCATTAAGGAATGGAAAATCCCCACATCCATAAAGCATCTGTGAGGATTTCTTGGGTTGACAGGGTATTATCGCAAGTGTTTTAAGAATTATGGGAGAATAGTAGCACCTCTAACAACATTATTGAAGAAAGATGCATTTTCATGGACTCTAGAAGCAACAAAGGCCTTCGAACATCTTAAAGAGGCAATGTGCCAAGCACCGGTCTTAGCTACGCCGGAATTAAAAAAAACCTTTATTGTGGAATGTGATGCTTTAGGAAATGGAATTGGTGCTATTTTAATGCAAGATGAAAGACCCATTGCTTTTGAAAGTCGTCTAATCAAAGGAAAGTATTTACACAAAGCTATTTATGAGAAGGAAATTGTAGGAAATAATACTGAGAGGGGGGGGTGAATCATTATTATCTAGCAATTTAATAAATCTTCTTTATTTGATCTTTGAATTATTTTTGCATGTCAGTACCATAAAATAATGAGCATGAAAAAACAGATAGTCACACCAAAGAACACAAGATGTAAGGTGGAAACCCAATGTGGGTGAAAACCACCTGCTGCAATATGTCTCTATCTTCTTTCAATTTAGAAACTTCTTTTACAATGATTTTGTACTGGTGCAGTCCTTTACCAGTACGCAGGATGCAACCTGCAGAGAGCTATAACTCTCTCTCTCTCTCTCGTTTTCCAGTCTACTCCTGGAAGGGAGCTACAACCCCCTACTTCTTTTCATAAAGCATCAGATAATCAACAGGTACATAACAGATATAGATCACTACAGATATCAGATCAGCAATAACAGAACTAACCCAGAACACCTTATCAATAGAGAAATTCAATCAACAGAACATCTTAAAAACAGAGACGCAGTTTTTCTTTCTGTGGCCTGCGACCAGACGCCGTTAACCTTCTGCTACTCTGCGTCCACACGCAGATATCCTTCTGCTCCACTGCGTGCCCACGCACTGTTCCTTTGACTGCTCTGCGTTCTGTTGCTTCAGGGACGCACCCAAAGATACTATCGCGCCGCGTCTTTCGCTACAGAGACGCACCTGAAAACACTATCGCGCCGCGTCCTTCTGCTTCAGAGACGCACCTGAGCCTTGATCGCCCTGCGTCCCCACGCAGGTCTCTTTCTACTGTGCTGCGTCTCGGCGCACTTGCCCTTTACAGTACCTGCGTCCCGGCGCACTTTTCTTCCACTGAACCTGCGTCCCTTCAGATATAAATGATATGAAGACTTCAAGACTAACCCAAACAGTCAGATCTACAGATCTGATCATGCGCCATAGAGATCACAGTCCATTAGAAGAATCACCCTCTTAGATCTGGACTAGATCACACCAAATAAGATATTCAACCATAGACGATGCTCAATCCAAATGAACTCCTTTGCTTTATATAGGCAAGCTCCTCCCCAAAACATGGAACAATACCACGAGCCGACACCATAGAAACACAAAACCGTCGGCTAGATACCACACAAGAAACCCCCACGTGCTTTTCTCTGCCTTGAAATGTGTGCACTGGGTAGACGCACCCCCTGAACGGCTGGCCGGCGTCCCTGGACGCAGGTTCTGCATGGTATACCTGCGGGGACGCACTTTCTGAACCGATTTCCTACGTCCTTCTTAATTTCCAACAAACTGAGAGCCTTACCACTGGAGTTGCCATCAAGTACAACATCTGTAACATACAGTCATACCAGAAAACATAATGTCAACAATCTCCCCCTTTGGACTTGATGGCAACCTTACAAACTTCAGCGTCATTCTCCCCCTTTGACATCAAGGGCAAAGGGTATGCTCCCCCTAAGCTCATGCTCCCCCTAAATATGAACCAGATCTGCAGCAACGCACCACCATGAAAGAGATAGAGACATATTGCAGCTATTTCCAAGATCTCCTTCTCCATAATGCCAACAATGCATTATGTGCTCCCCCTGAGCCTGTACCACCAATAAGAAGAAGTTCAACAAGATGATGCATCAACAACCCCCAGCTTTTGCCTGAGGTATTCAAACGTGTCCCTGGGCAATGGTTTGGTAAGAATATCAGCAACTTGTTCCTTGGAAGGAACATACTCCAACTTGACTTTCTGTTCAAGCACTTGTTCCCGGAGAAAATGGTACTTGATTGGTATGTGCTTGGTTTTTGAATGCATAACCGGATTCTTTGAGATGCTGATTGTACTTGTGTTATCACATAAGATGGGGATAGGTGGTGTACAAGTGATTTGAAAATCCTGCAAAGTCTGCATCATCCAAAGGAGTTGAGTGCAACAAGATGCAGCAGCAACATATTCTGCTTCAGCTGTAGACAAGGCAATCGAACTCTGTTTCTTGCTGAACCAAGATACCAGTCTGGAACCCATAAAGAACGCACCACCACTTGTGCTTTTCCTGTCATCCACGCTTCCGGCCCAATCTGCATCTGTATAAGCATGAAGAGTAAGATCTGTATCTCTAGGATACCATAAGCCATAATTTTGAGTCCCTTGAAGATATTTGAAAATTCTCTTTACTGCCTGAAGATGAGTCTCCTTCGGATTTGCATGAAATCTTCCAACTATTCCAACTGCATGCATGATGTCTGGTCGGGTACCTGTCAAATATAGTAAACTTCCAATCATAGATCTGTAGGTTGGTTGATGTACTGCTGCAGATTCATCATTTGCACTGAGACTACATCCTGTGACCATGGGTGTACATACTGGTTTTGCATCTTCCATGCCATATTTCTTCAAAATCTGCTTGAGATACTTGGTTTGAGATAAAAAGATTCCTCCTTCCTTTTGTTGGATTTGCAAACCAAGGAAATATGTCAGTTCTCCTAGCAAGGACATTTCAAATTCTTTCTGCATGACCGAGGCAAAGTTTTGACTCATAGCTTCTTCATTACTGCCAAAAATAATGTCATCTACATACACAACAAGTATTAGTAATTTGTCATTTTCAATTTTTATATACAGATTGCTATCTGCTGAACCTTTTGAGAAGCCTTGTTGATGAAGATATTTGTCCAACAGGTAATACCAAGCCCTTGGAGCTTGTTTGAGACCATAGAGAGCCTTTTTCAATCGGCATACAAGATTTGGATCATTTCCAAGAATGAACCCATCTGGCTGTTCAATGTACACTTCTTCTTCCAAGTCTCCATTCAGAAAGGATGATTTCACGTCCATTTGAAATACTTTGAATTTTTGAAAACTTGAGAGAGCAAGGAACATTCGGATGGCCTCAAGTCTTGCAACAGGAGCAAAAGTTTCTTCAAAGTCTATTCCTTCTTGCTGCGCATACCCTTTACAAACAAGTCTGGCTTTGTTTCTAATTACTTCTCCATTTTCATTCAATTTATTTTTGAAGACCCATTTTGTTCCGATAACATTCTTATCCTTTGGTCTAGGAACCAGCTCCCAAGTGTTGTTCTTTTCGATTTGCTCAAGTTCTTCATCCATTGCTTTTACCCAACATTCATCTTTGCATGCTTCTTTCACATTTTGTGGTTCAGTAGAGGAGAGTAATGCCAAATAGCTTGAGGCTTCTGCAACTGTTCTTCTTGTTTGTACACCTGCTTCTTTCTGCCCCACAATCTGAGATTCTGGATGATTCTTCTGAACATATCTGGATGGAGTTTTCTCTTCTATTCTTGTCTGCTCCTCTAGTTCTTCTTGAGGTTCTCCTTGGGGTTCTTCTTCTTCATCATTCTGTCTTTGAGGGTAGCCTTCATCTTCTTCTATATCTTCATGATGTACTTGCCTAGGAATATATCCCTTCTCATCAATCACTACATCAATGCTGTCAACAATTCTGCCAAGTCTTTTATTGTAGCATTTGTATGCTTTGCTATGTGGAGAATAGCCAAGAAGAATGCCTTCATCTGCTCTAGGTTCAAGTTTGCCAAGCTGTTCATCAGTATTCTTGATATAGCATTTGCTCCCAAAGATTTTGAAGTGCTTTACCGAAGGAGTTTTACCACTCCAGAGCTCATGAGGAGTTTGAGTGCTGTTCACCCGGACATTTGTTTTGTTGAGAATAATAACCGCAGCATGTGCAGCTTCACCCCAGAAAGTTGCGGGAGTTCCTGATTCATCAAGCATAGCACGAGCCATTTGTTGGATTGTTCTGTTCATTCTTTCAACAACTCCATTTTGCTGAGGAGTTCTAGCTGTAGAGAATTCTCTCCTTATCCCATGTTCATCACAGAAATCGAAAAATTCATTTGAAGTAAATTCCCCACCTCTGTTGGATCTGAGGCACTTAATTTTGTGACCTGATTCATTTTCAACCAAGGCTTTGAAGGTCTTGAATTTTTCGAATGCTTCATCTTTGTGCTTCATAAGTCCTAACCAGACAAACCTGGAGAAATCATCAATAAATAATATCAAGTATTCCTCTCCTCTAGGTGTTCTTTTCCTGAATGGGCCACATGTATCTGTATGTACTAGCTCAAGAGGCATGCTAGCTGATCCCTCTTTCTCTGGAAAGTTAGTCCTGGTTTGTTTTCCAAACTGACATGATCTGCATATGGTGTTGTCAGGAATTTTGATATCTGGAAGATCGCGAATTTCCTGATATTTGCATGCTTTCCTTATTTGTGAGAAGCTTAGATGTCCCAACCTTCGATGCCATAACCAGTGCTCTTCATCCTTGCTAAGATAGCATTGTTGTTCTCCTTCTTCAAATATGTACAGATTATTTGGAGTTCTTTTGCCTTTGAGTACTGTTTTACCTGTATCAAGATCACGAACAAGACATCCATTCGATCTGAAAATAACCTCGGTTTTTTGATCACACATCTGGCTGACACTTAGTAGATTATGCTTCAATCCATCAACATACAAAACATTTCCAGCCTTGACCTTTTCTTTCAAAGGAGCAATACCTTTTCCTTTTATAGTTGCAGGAGTATCATTTCCAAAAGAAACTTTCTTTCCCTTTTCTAAAGTAGAATAAGATTCAAGTTTTTCTTTATCACCTGTCATATGTTTCGAACATCCACTGTCAATGTACCATAGATTTTCCTGTCCTTCTGCATAAAATGCTATCCCACATCTTTCAGTTTGAGGTTCCTTTATTCTCCATGTTTTGGTGCTTGTGGCTTGTTACTTTTTCTCCTGAAACTTGCTCCTGCATTCAGAGTCTTCATGACCAAAATTATTGCAAATAGAACATTCAACTTCATCTTCAAGAACCGAAAAGTTGTTATAGGTCCTCTTTGTAATCCCTGTCATACTTCTTTGTTTTTGAGCTTCCCTAGTCATGATTGTTTTATATGCAACACATTGAGCTGCTTTGTGACCAAAGTTATGGCAAGAAAAGCATTGTCCATTGAAGAAGCTTCTGCGGTTATTGAATCTACCAGCCAACTGATTGTAATTTCTATTTTCATCTATTCTTGAACCAAACTGAGAAGATTTTACCTGTGGCTGGTTGTAGCTTTTGTTCACCCTTAGGATGGATTGTCCCTGATAGTTTCTGTTTGTAATTCGTCCCTGCTTTACCTGATTATCTTCATTGTTCTTCTGCTCAATTCTTCTTGCTGCATCAAGATAACTTTTTGAGGTGGATGCTTGAGAGGTTTCTCCATTATAGCCCAAACCTGTCTTGTTTAGAGGAGACCGCTGCACATTGATAATCTCATCCAAAGTTTCAGATCCTTTGACAAACTTAAGATTAATAGCTTTTGTTTTCTCAATTTCTTTTCTGAGACCAACAATTTCACCTTCTAGTTTTTCAAGATGTTTTTCCTTTTCATCAATTTGAAATTGCAAAGTATCAATGATCACATTCTTTTCTTCTATGCATCTCTTGAGTCTAGTAATTTCATCATAGAGATTATCCACATCTACAGCATCCTCATAATCATCATCTTCAAATGCCATTAACAACTTATATTTATTACCTTGTTCATCTTCATCACTGTTTGATAAGCCATCACTATCTTCATGGGTGTAGTAGCTTTTCTTATTTGCACTTTGTTTCCTGTTCCATCTAGCAGGTTATTTTCCTTTATCCTTATAAGGACATTTTGCAGCATAATGACCTACTCTTCCACAAGCAAAGCATTTGAAAGGTAGCTTACCTCTAAACCTTCCAGAACCCCTTTGAAGATTTCTGACAAAATTTGATTCTTCTTCCTCTTCTTCTGAAACATGGCTTGCTTCATAGTAATCTTCTTTGCCTGATGCCTTAAAAGCAGCTTCCCTTCTGTCTGATGGACCTCCCTTTCTCATTTCATAAGCAGTTAGAATTCCATGTAACTGAGACATAGTGAGAACACGGAGATTTTCCTTTTCTTCTATTGCAGATACTTTAGATTCAAACTTGGGGGATAATGATCTTAGAATCTTTTGAACTACTATAGCCTCTTTTATTTCTTCACCCAAAATTTTCATACAATTAACAATCTCATCTACCCAAAGAAAATAATTAGCAACACTTTCATCATTATACATCTTGAGAGTCTCATATTGAATCCTGAGAGTTTGAAGTTTGGCTTGTTTTACCTGTTCATCTCCTTCATAGCTCGTGACCATTTTGTCCCATATCTCTTTTGCTGATTTGAAGTGCATTACCTTCATGAATTCTGTTTGGGATATACTTCCTAATAGAGTACTGACTGCTTTTGCATTTGTTTCATACTTCTTTTTCTCAGCTGGATCTATAGGAGTAGTTGAAGGAAAAGCATAGCCTGTTTCCACAATGTCCCAAACTTCTGTACCAAGAGATTGAAGATATGCAGTAACTCTTACCTTCCAATAATTGAAGTTTGTCCCATCAAAAATCGGTGGCCTGATTGATGCTTCTCTCTCGTAGTTGCTCATGATGAACGATCTACCTTCAAGCGATCAAGCTTCTCTGAAGAACCTGGCTCTGATACCAATTGTAGGAAATAATACTGAGAGGGGGGGGTGAATCAGTATTATCTAGCAATTTAATAAATCTTCTTTATTTGATCTTTGAATTATTTTTGCATGTCAGTACCATAAAATAATGAGCATGAAAAAACAGATAGTCACACCAAAGAACACAAGATGTAAGGTGGAAACCCAATGTGGGTGAAAACCACCTGCTGCAATATGTCTCTATCTTCTTTCAATTTAGAAACTTCTTTTACAATGATTTTGTATTGGTGCAGTCCTTTACCAGTACGCAGGCTGCAACCTGCAGAGAGCTATAACTCTCTCTCTCTCTCTCTCTCATTTTCCAGTCTACTCCTGGATGGGAGCTACAACCCCCTACTTCTTTTCATAAAGCATCAGATAATCAACAGGTACATAACAGATATAGATCACTTCAGATATCAGATCAGCAACAACAGAACTAACCCAGAACACCTTATCAATAGAGAAATTCAATCAACAGAACATCTTAAAAATAGAGACGCAGTTTTTCTTTCTGTGGCCTGCGACTAGACGCCGTTAACCTTCTGCTACTCTGTGTCCACACGCAGATATCCTTCTGCTCCGCTGCGTGCCCACGCACTGTTCCTTTGACTGCTCTGCGTTCTGTTGCTTCAGGGACACACCCAAAGATACTATCGCGCCGCGTCTTTCGCTACAGAGACGCACCTGAAAACACTATCGCGCCGCGTCCTTCTGCTTCAGAGACGCACCTGAACCTTGATCGCCCTGCGTCCCCACGTAGGTCTCTTTCTACTGTGCTGCGTCTCGGCGCACTTGCCCTTTACAGTACCTGCGTCCCGGCGCACTTTTCTTCCACTGAACCTGCGTCCCTTCAGATATAAATGATATGAAGACTTCAAGACTAACCCAAACAGTCAGATCTACAGATCTGATCATGCGCCATAGAGATCACAGTCCATTAGAAGAATCGCCCTCTTAGATCTGGACTAGATCACACCAAATAAGATATTCAACCATAGACGATGCTCAATCCAAATGAACTCCTTTGCTTTATATAGGCAAGCTCCTCCCCAAAACATGGAACAATACCACGAGCCGACACCATAGAAACACAAAACCGTCGGCTAGATACCACACAAGAAACCCCCACGTGCTTTTCTCTACCTTGAAATGTGTGCACTGGGTAGACGCACCCCCTGAACGGCTGGCCGGCGTCCCTGGACGCGGGTTCTGCATGGTATACCTGCGGGGACGCACTTTCTGAACTGATTTCCTACGTCCTTCTTAATTTCCAACAAACTGAGAGCCTTACCACTGGAGTTGCCATCAAGTACAACATCTGTAACATACAGTCATACTAGAAAACATAATGTCAACAGAAATGTTGGCAATACTACATGCATTTAAGAAGTGGCGACCCTACCTAATGGGAAGACACTTCAAGGTAAAAACGGATCATGATAGTCTTATATACTTTTTAGAAAAAATATTATCCTCTGAAGAGCAACAAAAATGGGTCACAAAGATGTTGGGTTATGACTTTGAAATCATCTACAAAAAAGGGAAGAAAAATGTTGTGGCAGATGCACTCTCAAGAAAGGATGAGGATGTGGAAGAATTGTTGTGCGCCATTTCTATTATCCAACCATATTGGATAAACAAAGCAAGGGATGAATGGAAGAATGATGAAGAAGTGTGGGCACTCATTCAAAAGTTACAACAAGATCCCAATACATCTAATACATTTAGCTGGAAAAATGATTCATTATGGCACAAAGATCGCTTATACCTATGTAATAATTCCCAACTCAAACAGAAGATTCTTATGGAATTGCACACTTCTCCCTTAGGAGGGCACTCGGGATTTTTAAAAAATTACCACAGGGATAATACTATGTTAGAGCCTAGATTTGCCTCAGGCTGAAAAGACAAGGTTCTAGGTCCACATCAAACCACGCTCAGCCTCGTAGCTAGCTTTACGAGGACAGGAGAGGGCTCTCTCTGGGTCAATCTCGGCAAAAGATAATCAATGGGGCTCGAGATGACTGTAATAAGAGCTAATCTTAGGCTAGATATTACGTACAAGGATCTATTGTGAGTTTTTGGGGGTTTTGTGTTGGAAACGGGGAAAGGCAAATTGGGCTCGGGGATGAGGCACAGTTTCTGCAGAGTTCTGATTGGGGCAAGGAAGGCAATCACTATGATTTAAAGTGAGTGAATGGATAGATTAGACCGATGAGGAGCTAAGGAGAGTAAGAGAGTCTCAATAATTCTCCTTAAATAGATGAAAACATGAAAATTTAAAGAAATTCAAAGGCAGAGCATAGCAGTTATGGATTCTACCTTAATCACTCATTTGTTCAAATTCAGAAGAAGAAGCAAGAAAATGATACGCATAACACTAATTAACTTACAATTACTCAGAGAAGCACACCATCAAAACATAAAGCCACATGGATCCCAAACAGTGCTGCAAAACCCTGGTCTTTCCTTAGCCAAAAATGCAGAGATAGAATGTACAATGATATGCCAAAGCAATCCCAAGTGTCCAACCATGAAAATGACTTAGAAATTACATAATATAGACAAGCCAAACTTATTCCCTTGCCTCTAGGGGTTGAGCTCATCATTCTAGGAGCTTTTTCAACCAATTCTAAACAAAGCACTAAAATCTAGGCAATCAAAACAACTTGCCTCTATAAGGTAGGAAACTGATTCATTCATTAAATTTTCACTTTTTAGTGAATGAATCCTCTAGAACAAGTAAATAAGTGCCCAAATTACATCATTTTTATCCAATTTCATCAAGATAGATCAAAAATTACATCACAAAGCAAAACTAGTCAAACTGGCTGAATTTCTGAGCTGGAAGGTGAAAAATTGAGCAAAAATCCTCTGTGCGCCACGCCAATTTCTCTGTGCATTGTGCTACTTTGAGGTTGAGTTTGAGGCACTTCCCAAAGTCCAAATTGATCCCAAGTGTGCTTGTTAGAAATCCCTGCTTGTCTACTTTCCAACCCAAGTGGAATTTTTGAATTTGGTGCCCAGTTTCCCCTCCAAAACGTCAATCTCCCAAGACTGCTTCCTGTGTGTCAAAATAGGGGCAGTGAGGTCATGTTTTGAGTGTTTTTGACCTCCTGAGGACTCAAAACTTGCCCAAATTTCTTGGCCATGCACCATCAGTCATGATTTTTCATAAAAAGTCCAAAAATTTAAACCTTTTGCAATTTGGAGCTCCCTAGAAAAAGCGCGTGCCACGTGGCGCGACGCACAAGGAGAAAAACCCTGTTTTTTAGTGCAAAAAATTTCAAAATGTCAAAAATTGCTCCAAATTTATTGAAATTTGGGCTGGAGCTTCTTCATCAAGGGAAATGTTGGGCCAAGGATGCCTTGGCCAATATCTGGAGTCGATCATGCTCTTTTTTCATCTTTTGTCTTTATCCTAGACCTGTGGCGTTGATGTGTCAAACTGTGTTGGACTGTCTTAATGATTGTGCAACCTCTACCACCAAGGAAAAATAGTGAAATAAGGAAGGGGAGGGAAAAGTAGTGAGGGATTAGGGACTAATGGGACTATGGGATTTAGGGAAATGTAGGAGGGTTTTGAGGGATTTGATGAATAGAGTTAGGAATTGTTGTGTAGGGTATGAGGTGTGGGGTTTGAGAATTTGGGAAAGGGAATATAGGAGAAGGAATTGATGAACTTAGGGAGATAGTGGAACTTAGGGAATGATGAAATCAAAAGAAAAATGAGATTAGGGAGTGAACTTGGTGACAAAACAGTGATTTGAAATCCTAGCAACAAGTTTCCTTAAGGTATTTTAAAAGATAGGGTTTGATGTTTTTGTTTTAACCATTACCATCCATCAACCACCCTACCCTAGCACAAACTTGGATGAAACACACAAATGGAGGCCCTACCTACTTGTGGAAAGAATAATTTCCAATTTGGAGGAATATTTCGATGAATTTCAGGCCTTTTAGCCTAGTGCGCCGCGCCTTCCCAGTGTGCTGCGCCAGTGTAAATTTACACTGGAAAATTTCTCCCAGTGCGCCGCGCCTTTTTGCAAGAGCCTTTTGGAGGCCTTCCCGATGTCCAAATTTGGTGCAGGATAGCTCGTTGGAAATGTAGTTGAGTCTAATTTCCAAAAAAAGTATTATTTTTTAATTTTGAGTTAATTTTCCCTATAAAAATTCAAATCTCCCAAGACTGGTCAAAATGTGCCAAATGAGGTTGCCTCAAGGTAGAGTGTTGTTGCAGTCAACTTTTGAATGCCTTCCTTAACTCCAAATTGAGCTCATGATAGCTCATTGGAAAGCTATTTGTGTCAAGTTAGCCTTTGATGCATCAAGAAAGTAATTTGGCCAACCAAGCTAGGTGAAAACTTGATTTTTCCAAGGTCACTTCAGAGGTGCATTCAATTCTCCTGAGGAAATGGTATTTTTGACATTTCTCTAAAACCATGACACTGTGTAAAAAGTGAAGGAGGGTTCTCTTCCTTGGCCTATTTTGGATTAAAAAATCTCTCAATTTTCAAAAATTCATATTTTATTGCTCATAAACATCATTTGAGTGAAACCTATCCCGATGTGTGGAAAAGGGGATTTGTCGAAATGAAGCGAAATGAAGGGGATAGGGAGCTTCTAAATTCTTGAGGAAATTTTGGGAAGTAGGGAGGGATGTTAAGAAGTATGGGAAAGTCGAATCTTAGAAATTGAGTGAGGGGAAGGGGTCCAAAAGGGCAAAACATAGGCCTAGCCTTGAAAATAGGGTTTGTAGCAAGAAACTAGGGTTTGTGCGAAAATGAGGAATTTGGGGGATCTCAGTGATGGGAAGTGTTTAATAAGGTACATTAAGGATAGAGGAAGGTGTATGAACATCAGGATACAAGTTTTGCTGATGATATGACCGTCCAAGAGAAATTGCCTTCAAAACCCTAGGAGAGGGAAATGAACCTTACCTAGGCGCCACTGAAGCATGAGCAAGGTGTAAAATGACCCATTGGACCCTGACATGATGATGAAAACCCTTTGAATGATGGTACACTCATCTGAATGGTGACATGGACTGACATTTGGACAACTTTGACAAGAGTAAGAGTAAACCCTAGACCTAATGCCTAGTGACCAAATTTTACTTGAAGACTCACTGAAATGATAAAATTTGACCTTGACACCTTAAAATCACTTTGTAAGAGCATGTTTGATCACTGGAGGAAGGCTGGAAATACTGACACTAAAATTGGCTCCAATGGGGATGGTAGCTCCTTAGAGGTGCCAAGACCTACAGATCTTTGGAAGAGCAGACAAGTGCCTTCATCCATTGGGCAATGGAATCAAAAACTCAAGCTAAAATGCATGACTGAAAATTGATGACTTGACGACACAAAATGACTCTCACTCAACTAAAAACTGACTCGACACTTAAACACAACCACAAAATGGAAATGATGCTCAAGGTTGAGTTTATTCATCAAAACCTACTCTAATTGTTCTTTTCACCACCCAATCAAGTGAAATGAAACAACCAATGTAACCATGTAAGCATTCCAGCTGTTGTTTGAATTCTTCAAAAGTGCTTGCTTATGAACAATAAGAGAGAACTACTGAAAGGAAACTCCCATGACAACTTAGAAACAGATCAATTGAATGCTATGGATTCTCTATCCTCCTCCAAAAACACTGCATAAGGATCTTGAAATTCATGCACACTGGGACTTAGATCATCCAATTGATTACTTCTCTTCTCTTCATACCATGAATGCAAACTTTTATCTGAGCTTTGTAACGAGACTCCTGCTGAAAATGACAAAGAAACCAGCTGCCGGATCAAGTTTATATCAGCACACGTTTCAAGTTCACATGTAGTTAATGGAGAAGGACTTTGACTGCAGACATCATCCAAAACATCAGCAATAGGATCATCAAAAATTTGAGAAGACTGCTGCGATGTATCCATTAAAATTGTATGACATTTTATTAGCTATTCATCTTTTTCTTTAGAGATATTATGAAAATTTTGCCTTATAAACTGAAATGCTTCAAAACAAAAGGGTACAGAATCCTCTTGCATCATTAAATCATGTATTCCGGCTGCCACACCTTCATCTGTAATCTGACCTTCATCTTCAACATGAAAAATGAGAGATTGTTGATTTTCTACAGGTTGCCCATTCTAAGATTTACTGTGCATTTTACCCTTCAAACATTGAAATGATTCAAAACAGAAAGGTAGGGAGTCATCCTGTATTATTTGATCATATGTGCCAGCTTCCATGTCCTCATCTGCAACTTGACAATCAATGGCATTCGGGGACTACAAATCTGAATATGAAATGTCTTGAACAAGGTTTTCATTGCTCTCAAGATGGTTCGAATAAAAAATTATCGACAATTGATTTCGGATTGCATGGAAGTTGTCTTTGATGAACTGAAATGACTAAAAAAAAAAAATGCAAAGATCCTTCACTTACTTCAAAATTTGCTGAACTTTCCTCGTCATTGTCATAGCTGATATGCATCGGTTGATCACTGTACTCGAGCTGCTGAAAATGAACTTCCTCCTCCCACAAACTAGCTACTAATTTGTCTACAAGATTAGCTTTTGTTTGGAGAACATAATCATCATCGTATTGATCAAACTGAGGCAAATCATCAGTATACAACACATCATCAAGCATGCATGTCATACCAACAGATCTCTCTTCTCCAAGATGATCTATAAGACAATCATTATTAGATCTATGACAATTGGGATAAGAATGAAAATGTTTTGGATCAGCAACTTGTTCTTCTTCAATGAGCGAGCCATGGTCTTGAACATCATAATCATTCCTTGCATTGATCTTGTCCATCATATTTTCCACTGCACTTACCAAAATGTCAAGCTTTACCTCTAAAGATGTCGATTTCTCCAAATCTATGTTTTTCGTCTCTTCTTCTTTCAACCTTGCCCTTCGGATCAGCAGATGAGCCTCTACATTTATTGCACTATTCTGCATCTCTTCAAGTGTTGCAAGATTCCTTTCTCTCAGCTGAAACTCCATTTCCGAATCAAAGGCACCTGGATAGTGCAAGAGAGCAGATCTGGGAGGAGGTCTTATATCAACTAGCATCAAATAATAAACTTGGTTAAATCTGGTAGAAAACTGTTGTACTGTCTCCCCTGGCATTCTTTTTAGCTGGTTATACTCTTCTATAATCAAGAAAAGGTTCTGTCTAACCACCCACCTGTCGAGGAAAACTTTGACGAACTGCTGGAGATCTGAGATGCTCGCATCAGGTAGGCTTCGAACCAACTCTTCACTTTGCCTTGCAAAGAAAGAGCAAAAAGCCTTATATTGACATCTTCTTCATCAACTTCAAAAAGATCTAGAAAATTCTCAACATTCTGCACATGTTGCTCAGCGTTGACATTCTTACTTTCACCGTCAAACCTCGGCAAGTATCGATCATAGTTTTGGGGAAAGCATGAAGAACAGAAGGTAAAACAAGAGGTTTATACCGGTCTGGAATTTTACAAGGTATAGGGGTATGTACAGAAGGTATAGAATCAGTCTTGGTCTCTTGGGGCTCATCAATTTGAAGATGGTCATCACAAGATTTAGAAGAAGGGCCTTGATCAAGCTCAAAGGCATGCAAATCTTTGGTATTTACAATCTTCAAAGGGAAGGAATCAAATGCAGGCCGAGGATCCCTTCTCAAACATAGTATACTTTGCAAAACATTCTTGACATTCTTGAGAAAAGAGAAGAAATAATTTAGAACAAAGAACAAAATGTCTTGGATGAAACTCCAACTTGAATACCTGATCTTTCCATATTGTCTTGTCATGTTTCTACTCTCCAGGTTCATACTCCAATGGAGTCTTTGGATCTGATCTCGAAAATGATTTGGAATCGCCAGGCGAATGATTTCAGCCTTTCCTATGTCTGATCGTTGTCCACCATCAACAATCAGATCTGAACTTGATACATGTACTGGGGCAATTAACAAGTTAGATGTCACATTTTCAAGCTAGACCGGAGATTGACTGAAGCAATGTTTATCTACTTTCGCTAATGCAAAGCAAAAGCATTTCGAAGGCTACCTGGCATAACTTTAGGCTCCATTTATAGCTTATAAAACAAATGACATCAACAAGCAAACCATTTTCTTCCCCAGTATGGTTGCCACTATGTTAGAGCCTAGATTTGCTTCAGGCCGAAAAGACAAGGTTCTAGGTCCACATCAAACCACGCTCAGCCTCGTAGCTAGCCCTACGAGGACAGGTGAGGGCTCTCTCCGGGTCGATCTCGGCAAAAGATAATTGTTGGGGCTCAAGATGACTGTAATAAAAGCTAATCTTAGGCTAGGTATTACGTACAAGGGTTTGTTGTGAGTTTTTGGGGGTTTTTTGTTGGAAACAGGGAAAGGCAAATTGGGCTCGGGGATGAGGCACAGTTTCTGCAGAGTTTTGATTGGGGCAAGGAAGGCAATTGCTTTGATGCTTTAAAGTGAGTGAATGGATATATTAGACCGGTGAGGAGCTAAGGAGAGCAAGAGAGTCTCAAGAATTCTCTTTAAACAGATGAAAACATGAAAATTTAAACAAATTCAAAGGTAGAGCATAACAGTTATGGATTCTACCTTAATTAGTCATTTGTTCAAATTCAGAAGAAGAAGCAAGAAAATGATACACATAACACTAATGAACTTACAATTACTTAGAGATGCACACCATCAAAACATAAAGCCACATGGATCCCAAACAGTGCTGCAAAACCCTGGTCTTTCCTTAGCCAAAAATGCAGAGATAGAATGTACAATGATATGCCAAAGCAATCCCAAGTGTCCAACCATGAAAATGACTTAGAAATTACATAATATAGACAAGACAAACCTATTACCTTGCCTCTAGAGGTCGAGCTCATCATTCTAGGAGCTGTTTCAACCAATTCTAAACAAAGCACTAAAATCTAAGCAATCAAAACAACTTGCCTCTATAAGGTAGGAAATTGATTCATTCATTAAATTTTCACTTTTTAGTGAATGAATCCTCTAGAACAAGTAAATAAGCACCCAAATTACATCATGTTTATCCAATTTCATCAAGATAGATCAAAATTACATCACAAATCAAAACTAGTCAAACTGGCCGAATTTCTGAGCTGGAAGGTGAAAAATTGATCAAAAATCCTCTGTGCACCGCGCTAATTTCTCTGTGCGTTGCGCCAGTTTGAGGCTGAGTTTTAGGCACTTCCCGAAGTCCAAATTGAGCCCACGTAAGCTTGTTGGAAATCCCTACCTGTCTAATTTCCAACCCAAGTGGAATTTTTGAATTTGGTGCCCATTTGCCCCTCCAAAAATTCAACCTCCCAAGATTGCTTCTTGTGTGTCAAAATAGGGGCAGTGAGGTTATTTTTGAGTGTTTTTGACCTCTTGAGGACTCAAAACTTGCCCAAATTTCTTGGCCATGCACCAGAAGTCATGTTTTTTCATAAAAATTCCAAAAATGTAAAACTTTTGCAATTTGGAGCTCCCTAGAAAAAGCGCGCGCCACGTGGCGTGGCGCACAGGGAGAAAAACCCTGTTTTTTAGTGCAAAAAATTTCAAAATGTCAAAAATTGCTCCAAATTTCTTGAAATTTGGGTTGGAGCTTCTTCATCAAGGGAAATTTTGGGCCAAGGATGCCTCGACCAATATCTGGAGTCATTCATGCTCTTTTTGCCTCTTTTGTCTTTATCCTAGACCTGTGGTGTTGATGTGTCAAACTGTGTTGGACTGTCTTAATGATTGTGAAACCTCTGCCACCAAGGAAAAATAGTGAAATAAGGAAGGGGAGGGAAAATTAGTGAGGGATTAGGGACTATTGGGACTATAGGAATTAGGGAAATGTAGGAGGGTTTTGAGGGATTTGATGAATAGGGTTAGGAATTGTTGTGTAGGGTATGAGGTGTGGGGTTTGAGAATTTGGGAAAGGGAATATAGGAGAAGGAATTGATGAACTTAGGGAGATAGGGGAACTTAGGGAATGATGAAATAAAAAGAAAAATGAGATGAGGGAGTGAACTTGGTGACAAAACAGTGATTTGAAATCCTAGCAACAAGTTTCCTTGAGGTATTTTAAAAGATAGGGTTTGATGTTTTTGTTTTAACCATTACCATCCATCAACCACCCTACCCTAGCACAAACTTGGATGAAACACACAAATGGAGGCTCTACCTACTTGTGGAAAGAATAGTTTTCAATTTGGAGGAAGATTTCAATGAATTTCAGGCCTTTTAGCCCAGTGCGCCGCGCCTTCCCAGTGCACCGCGCCAGTGTAAATTTACATTGCGAAATTTCTGCCAGTGCGCTGCGCCCCCCAGTGCCTTGCGCCTTTTTTTAGGAGCCTTTTGGAGGCCTTCTCGATGTCCCAATTGGGTGCAGGATAGCTCTTGGGAAAGGTCTTTGAGTCTAATTTTGAACCCAAGTGGAATTTTTCAATTTGGAGTTCATTTTCCCCGTCAAAAATCAAATCTCCCAAGACTATTCGAAATGTGCCAAATGAGGCTACCTCAAGGCAGAGTGTTGTTGCAGTCAACTTTTGAATGCCTTGCTCAACTCCAAATTGAGCTCATGATAGCTCATTAGAAAGATATTTATGTCTAGTTATCATTATATGCATCAAGAAAGTCATTTGGCCAACCAAGATAGGAGAAAACTTGATTTGTCCAAGGTCACTTCATAGGTGCATTCAATTCTCCTGAGGCAATGGTAGTTTTGACATTTCTCTAAAACCATGACACCTGTGTAAAAATTGAAGGAGGTTTTTCTTCCTTGGCATATTTTGGACAAAAAAATCACTCAAGTTTCAAAAATTCATCTTTTATTTCTCATAAACATCATTTGAGTGAAACCTATCCCGATGTGTGGAAAAGGGGATTTGTCGAAATGAAGCGAAATGAAGGGGATAGGGAGCTTCTAAATTCTTGAGGAAATTTTTGGAAGTAGGGAGGGATGTTAAGAAGTAGGGGAAAGTGGGATCTCAGAAATTGAGTGAGGGGAAGGGGTCCAAAAGGGAAAAACACAGGCCTAGCCTTGAAAATAGGGTTTGTAGCAAGAAACTAGGGTTTGTGCGAAAATGAGGAATTTGGGGGATCTCAGTGATGGGAAGTGTTTAATAAGGTACAATAAGGATAGGGGAAGGTGTATGAACATCAGGATACAAGTTTTGCTGATGATATGACCGTCCAAGAGAAATTGCCTTCAAAACCCTAGGAGAGGGAAATGAACCTTACCTAGGCGCAACTGAAGCATGAGCAAGGTGTAAAATGACCCATTGGACCCTGACATGATGATGAAACCCCTCTGAATGATGGTACACTCATCTAAATGGTGACATGGATTGACATTTGGACAAATTTGACAAGAGTAAGAGTAAACCCTAGACCTAATGCCTAGTGACCAAATTTTACTTGAAGACTCACTGAAATGATAAAATTTGACCTTGACACCTTAAAATCACTTTGTAAGAGCATGTTTGATCACTGGAGGAAGGCTGGAAAGACTGACACTAATAGTTGTGCGCCATTTCTATTATCCAACCATATTGGATAGACAAAGCAAGGGATGAATGGAAGAATGATGAAGAAGTGCGGGCACTCATTCAAAAGTTACAACAAGATCCTAGTACATCTAATACATTTAGCTAGAAAAATGATTCGTTATGGCACAAAGATTGATTATACCTATGTAATGATTCCCAACTCAAACAAAAGATTCTTATGGAATTGCACACTTCTCCCTTAGGAGGGCACTTGGTATTTTTTAAAAATTACCACAGGGTTTTGAAGGAATTTTTTTTGGGATGGCCTTAAATCGGATATTCAAAATTTTGTGGTAGAATGTTTGGTTTGCCAACAAAATAAAGTTGAAACAATTAAGACCCTAGGTCTATTACAACCTTTATCCATTCCAACTCAACGTTGGGAGGAGGTTTCAATGAATTTTATCACAGGTTTACCCAAGTCTGAAGGAAAGAGTGTCATCATGGTGGTAGTTGACAGAATTACCAAGTATGCACACTTTTATGCATTATCGCATCCATTTAAAGCTAGCACAATTTCTATTGCATTTATGGAAATAATTCAAAAGCTATATGGAAACCCAAAAATTATTGTAAGCGATAGAGATCCCATTTTCACTGGAAATTTTTGGACAGGATTATTTTCTTGTCTCAGTACTTAGTTAGCTCATAGATCATCTTATCATCCTCAATCTGATGGGCAAGCTGAGATAGTAAACAAATTTTTAGAAGGATATCTTCGTTGCTTTGTATTTGATGAACAGAAAAAATGGGTCAAATGGTTGCTTCTGGCTGAATGGTGGTATAACACTTCCTTCCATACTGTAGCAAAAATGACCCCATTTATGGCACTTTATGGATATCATCCACCATCCATCACATCATATTTAAGAGAAAATCTTAAGGTTCAAGCAGTGGAACATCACATCGAGCATCAACAACAAGTTCTCAAACTCTTAAAGGATAACCTCATGTTGGCACAGAATAGAATGAAACAATAGGCAGATCAACATTGCAATGAAAGAAGTTTTGATGTAGGTGACTGGGTATTCCTACAGCTACAACCATATAAACAATTGTCCCTCAAGCAAACTAAGAAGGATAATAAATTATCACCAAAGTATTATGGTTTGTACAAGGTGTTGCAAAATATTGGTACTATGGCATACAAATTGGAGCTTCCTACAGCTTCCCGAATGCACCTAGTTTTTCATGTTTCATGTTTAAAGAAGGTTATAGGTGACAAAATTCCAGTTCAAACAATATTTCCAGAACTTGACGAGGAAGGAAAAATCAAATTGGAACCAGAAGCAGTCAAAGAAACAAGAACTCGAAAACTATGAAATCAATCAATTTCGGAGTATCTCATCAAGTGGAAGAACTTATCCACTGAAGATTCCACATGGGAGGATGAACATTTTATACAGAAGCATCTAGAACTATTCAAACATTGAGGACAACGATTTTCGAAAGGAGAGGGGCATGTTAGGTCCCTATAATACTAGCGATCCTCCCATTACTATTGTCATTGTATCCCTTATTGTTATTATTGTGCCACTATTGTCCCCATATTGTTATTAATGTGCCCCATAGAAACCCACTATTATTATTGTTGTAGCCTTATGTTATTACTGTTAGGCCGGCTTGATTATATTGTGACCCCTTAGACTCCTATATATAGAAGGGAGGTTTAGTCATTTGTATCATCCAAGAATTATTTGTTTGTGTAATGTAAAGGAGGTTTCCCCCTCGAAGAGGCTTATTTCTAAGACATTGATCTATCTTTTCTATCTTTTGGTGAGCTGGTTTCATAGAATTAAAAAAGAACTACATAAGTTGTTGGATGTAGGGTTCATTTACCCCATCTCAAATAGTGAGCGGGTGTCTCCTCTGGTTCTGGTCCCAAATAAGAATTGAAAATGGGGGATCTGTGTGGACTACAAAGAGATAAACAAAGTCACCAAAAAAGACTATTTTCCTCTACCTTTCATTGACCAAGTATTGGATGGTCTGGTAGGAAAGATGTTCTTCTCTTTCCTGGATGGATTCACTAGTTAAAACCAGATCTAGATTAGCCCAAAGGAACGAGATAAAACCACCTTCACCTATCCTTCGGGTACCTTTTCTTAGAGGGTCCTTCCTTTTGGATTATGCAATGCCCTTGCCACTTTTCATAGGGTAATCCTGAGCATCTTTGCAGAGCTAGTCCATGACTATGTGGAAATTTATATAGATGATTTCACCCCCTATGGGTGTGATTTACTGGAGGCTCTCTCTAACTTGGGAAAAGTATTAAATAAATGCATTGAAATGAACTTATCCTTTATTCCTGAGAAGTGTGATTTTTTGATGACTACAGGGACTATTCTAGGTCATTCAATATCCCAAGAAGGATTGAAAGTGGACCCAAATAAAATTGTTATCATAAAAAGGGTCCCTACTCCTTAGAAGCAAAGGGATGTCAGAATTTTCTTGGGCTTAGTTGGATACTATAGGAGATTCATAAAGGACTTCAGCAAAGTAACCTCACCTTTGTTTCGACTATTGGCCAAGGACTTCGAATTTTTATGGTTAGAAAGCTACCAAGAGGCCCTAGAAACCCTAAAGGACAAGTTGATTACTGCACCTATACTCTGAGGCCCAAATTGGGCTCTTCCTTTCCACGTCCATGATGATGCCTCTAACAAATCTATAGGAGAATATCTAGGCCAGAAAGATGACAAGTTTCCTTATGTGATTTATTTCATTAACAAAAATATGTCCAAGGCTAAATTTAACAATACTGTGATTGAAAAAGAGCTCCTAGCTGTTGTCCATTCCTTGAATAAATTTAGACATTACATTACTAGTTACCAGACCTTTGTACATACTAACCATGCTACTATTAAATATTTGATGAAGAATCCTGATGTGAATGCCATAATTATTAGGTGGCTTCTTTTATTACAACATTTTGATCTAATTATCATTGATAAGCCTGGTAGAGAAAATGTAGTTGCAGATTTTTGGTCTAGACTTAGCTTGCTTGCAGGTGAGGAAGGAATGGTTGATGATCAGTTTCCAGATGAGAATTTATTTTCTATTTCATTTCTCTTTCCATGTTTTGCTGACATAGCCAACTACTTAGTGGTTGCATAGTTCCCTCCAAATCTGTCTTATAAGGAAAATAACAGAATTATAAGAAAGAGTGCCCCATTCACTTGGATCGGGGTCAATCTCTTCAAGCTAGCCCAGATCAAATTCTGAGGAGATGTGTCATGGAGGAGGAAGTATTTTACATCCTTCTAACCTGTCATGATGGGCCTTTTGGAGGTCACTTTGCATCCAAGAGGACAACCTTCAAGGTACCGCAAGCTGGCTACTACTGGCCCACTCTCCACCAATATGCAATAAGATATACCAGTCAATGTGACCAGTGCCAAAGAATGGGGAAGCATAATCCCAGGGATGAAATGCCTTTTCAAACTCACATGACTCTTGAGCCATTTGAAAAGTGGGGCATGTATTTCATTGGGCCCATTGATCCACCACCAGGGCAGAAAAAGTACATAATTGTGTGCACTGATTATTTGAAAAAGTGGGATGAAACCAAGGCTGTCAAGGAGGAAAAATAAGAGTAAGTGGTTGAGTTATTAAGGGAGAATGTGTTTTACAAGTTTGGGTACCCTAGAGAGCTAGTCACTGATCAGGGCGCTCAATTCACCTCACACCTGATTGAAAATATGTTGAGCCAGCATAAGATCAAGCACATGAAGTCAACTACTTATCATCCTCGGGCCAATGGAAAAGTAGAGGTTGCCAATAGAGAATTGGAAGGCATTCTCACAAAGGTTGTGAGTAGTAGCAAAAAATATTGGGCTGACAAACTAGTGGAGGCCACTTGGGCATATAATACAACCTGGAAGACAACCACTGGCTTCACCCCTTATGACTTGGTCTATGGGAAGAAGGCTCTGCTCTCCATTGAGTTTGAGTACAAAAATTTCAGAATGGAACCACAGTTGGATTTGGATGTTACAAAGGCACAAAAAGAGAGGTATCTCCAGCTCAATGGTTTAGATGAATTTAGGATGTAGGCCCTACTACACATAAAGGTGACTCAAGTACAAAGAAAGGTTTGGCATGAAAAAAACATCAAAGAAAAAGTTTTTCAAGAAGGTGATTGGGCTCTGTTATATGACTCCAGGTTCAAGGAATTCAAAGGAAAATTGATGACCAGGTGGCTGGGCCCATATCTGATAGAGAAATTCCATGACAATGGGGCTGTGCAAATAAGGACCATTGATGAAGAAGGTATCCCCTTGTTAGTCAATGGATACATATTGAAAGCATATAAAAGACCTCTGTCAAGGGAAGAATTCATCAATACCATCAGTAAGGAGGTGAATGTGATTGGAAGTGTCTAAGCTTCCATCTCTTAAAATTCTTGAAGATTGTTTTATTTTTGAAAAAAATGAAAAAAGAAAAAAAAGGGAAAAACAATAAGGACCTAGGTGAAAACCTCTATGAGGCACCTGAGGCCAAATTTTGGATTGAAAACCTCCTTGAGGGACCCCAAGAGTGAAAAAAGGAAAATAAAAGATCCTTGGGTGAAAACCTCTCCTGAGGTGCCTAGGGACCTCAAACATGCCCACTAATACAATTCTGTGATTTTTGCAAGTTTTTAAAGGAAACAAAGGACTCAAATTTTAGAGCATAGCAAGCCATGTAGCACCCCATTCTTCCTCCATTCACTTCATATCTCCCACCTCTACCATGTCTCCATCATCCACCCTCACTTCCAGGCATCAAAAACTAGTTTTTATGCAGTTTTCTGACTTTTACAAGGTTTCCTGTAGTTACTGCAAGATGTCCTGAAACTTTATCGGGATGAAATTATGATTGGGAAGTGATGATGCATGCCTGTTCTAGGTTGAAATAAGGGACCATACACCTCACCACCTCTCACCCAACACCATCTCATGACCACACTACCCTCTCTGTACATTAAAAACCACCCAGAAAAATAAAAAAAATAGAAAAAAGAGTCCAAGGGCCATGCCATCATTGGCCTCACTCGCTTACCACTCCATCTCCTCCATTCCCATCCTTCCACTCCTACATCACCACCCATTCCTCCTCCAAGTGAAAAGAAAAATTATGAAAAAGGAAGCTACAGGATTTCCAGCAGTAACTACAGGAAACCCTGTAGCAACGTGTGCTCTCACAACAAAAATTCTCCATGCACTCTCCTTCAGCACCAAGGAAAGCAAAGAGCTCCATCATCCCTACAAAAAATATGACTCCCATCTAGAGCTCAACAGCAATAGCAGCAAGACCAAGCACCTACACAAAACAACAAAGAGGACAACCACATCAACAGGAAGAAATATATAGAAAAATGACCATGGAAAGGCACTTACCTGAACAAAAAGAAGCACAACAGAGCCACCCTCCAAAATGTAGCAACCAAGATAAGGAAGGCATAGGTATGACACCTCATCCAAATTCTTCCCTAAGTATGATATAGTAAAAATGTAGGAATATGAAATAGTCGATTTTATAAGCTGGAGGTGGCCAATTAACTTGGCCACCCTCAAATCGAAAACAAAAAGTGAAATCCTAGTCATCCTGACATGTGGCAACATCACATCAAGAAGAATGAGTTGAAAAGGTGGTCGAGTTAAGTTGTGTGAGAGTGGGAGATGATTACGAGGAAAGGTTGTATGATAACAAATGGTGGGCCAATGGTCCCAAAGAGGAAATTGTTGGGAAGAATACTGGGGGGGGGGTTGAATTAGTATTTAAACTTTGACAATAATACTTTTTCTTTTTCAAATTGTATACGTGATTTTACAGAGACCAAACGACGTATGTCCGAAACTATAATGAATGAAACCAACGTATAGATAATAAATTGTAAAACAACTAATTCATTGTCTATTGAACTTAAATAAGAGTGTGATGCATTTACTAAGTAGGAAACATATGCAATAATAACAGAATAAATCAACACACATACGCAACACACATGAACATCAAGAGTTTTCAGTTGGAAACCCAATGTGGGAAAAAACCACCACTGTTGTTATATCACTCTTCAATCTTCTTATTATAAAAAGTGTTTACAAGTTTTGTACTAGTGCAGAATTTTTCTAGTATGCAGGCATCTAACTACTAAAGGCTACAACCTTCACTCAATTTCCAGCTTCTACTAGAAAGGAGCTCCAACCCCCTAGCTCTTGTACTGGTTGATATGTTTACTAGTACGTAGGCGCTGACCTATAGAAGGCTACCACCTTCACTCTTTCTCCAGGGACCACGTTTCATAAATTTTCAGACTAGATACTCCTGGTACACATCAACACAATATGTAGGCCACATTTCATCAAATTTTCAGATTGGACCCATCAATAACATTGAAGCTCAAAATCAATCACCACTGCAATATTGTTGCGGGTGGAAACACCCTAGGGTCGTGGGTTGAAAACCCTAATAGAGCAGAGGGCATACAACATAAAGAAACACACAGACAGGTAGTTTAGATTCTTAAACTACTGAAGTAGGAAGAAGATGTATTACCTGGAGGTCCTACGTTCAAGGTCAATCTAGTAGGGTCCAAACCCTCTGCTCCTTCCAATGCCTTTAGAACCTGTAACTTATCCAAGCAAAGCATATACAACAATAGTAATAAAAATCATGTTCATGATATAGGTGTTAAATCATATAAGCATGTCAGCAAATGAGCATTAACATAAGATTTTACATCTAAATCATAACATAGATTAATGCATAAAAACAATAAATATTAGTGACAGAACAAAATTTCTTTATTGATGTAAGCTAAATGAAATGTGAAAAACTACAACCTAAGTCTTCCTCCATCTCCAAGCAGAACCGTCCTCCATATCCGTCCTGCCCAGGCCTCAATAGTCCTCCTCCGTAAAGGTACACTAGGATGTCATACAAAGATGATGGACACCTCAAAGAAGGAAGCAAAGGTTTCCTATAACTTGGGAGTGCAGGAGGCACAAGGATTTATTCAGAATTGATCAAGGATGTAATCAACTATAATATCAATATGTCATCTCTCTCCTCCTTAGGCCTTCCCATGGAGGTTTATTTATACTTTTGTTGATGGTGTTGGACTTGCCAACATTTAGGGGATGACCCCGGTATGAAGTCCCAACTAGACCTCACATCGTTTGCCTCAACTCTTGCTTGTCAACACAGGAGAGTGGTATGCTTTGTCTTCGAGAAGTGAGGTTCACGTGTCCGATGATTGCTAGTGTTACTTGTGCCAATGGTTCTTTCACTGTAGAGGGAGAGGGTCGGAGTGAGTCCCAAGTCGGTTGGGAGGAAGCCCCAACTCTGCTAAGAACACACAACACAAGAGGACGTGCACAGTTTCTGGAGGAATAGTCCACAGTGTGACAATGACAACACACAAGGGAAGATAAAACGTACAACACTAAGCGGATGAGTCCATGCGAGTGCAATGGTTGTTATAGCAAGTTTTATGTGAAAGGTCTGATGTTCGGAGAGGTAGCCACCATGAGCAAGACAATGTTAACAACATATACAACACATTTTCATTAATAGATTATGTATTACAACAAGTGAATGAGTTCAAGTGTTAAACACACATTAAAGCAACATGCATTACAAGTGTTCAAGATTAGTCTTACAATAGTTACAATACATGTGTGAAAACGTGTTGGCCTATTAACAAGCTTCTGAATTAAGCAAAAGTTCCAAGACACATCGTTACACCATACATCACTAACCCCGTGGGTAGGGCATTAGAGCCACTACTTACTCCTCAAAGAAAAGATTACAGAGTCTCAAGGCTATGTGGGAGGAGATGAGGTGAAAAGTTCTTTCCATGTACAAATGAGGGGGTATTTAGAGCCAAGGGTGAAACTAACCCTTATGGTTGTTCGACTACCCTCATGACTGTTCGAATTCCATGACTTTTCAACTTTACATGACTCTTATTACAAGAAGTGGGTCTCTTGGACTTCCACGTTACATTACATTGATTGATAGTATGGCCCATAGTAGAGATGTGGATGACATGACTCATGACATGACTCGACATGACAGTGCTGGTACATTCATGCTGCTGCTGGTGTGCATGTCGAGCTATAGTGCTGATGGGTGATGGATGTCCTCATGGTGTGACACAACTTCACCTCCACATGGCAAAGTGTGCAGAGTCTTCGATTGTCATTGGTTCTCTTGCTGTTGCATTTGCACGATAGTCCTTGCTTGTATGTTGGAAGGCTTAACAGGTTCGTCTGTTCATGAAAGGTGCATGTTTGTCTGCTGGTCCGTCCGTGAGCACAACTTTCATGTTTGCTCGTCCATCCATTCGCGAACAAATATTTGCATGATCATCCTTTCGCGAGTACATCTCTTCACATTCATCATTTGTTCCTTTATTAGTGTACCTGTCCTTCTGAATGTGCTCCCTTCATTCATCCCATTCATCATTGCGCCATGTTTGTTTCTATACCTGTACCCGAAGTCACTCATGACGAGATGACATCAAATCCAGAAATATCCTAGTCTACCATGATACATGATCATTTCATATGCAGGTGACCGGGAGAGGCAACAAGGTTATGAGGCGGGATGGAGGCTCTGGCCATTGCTGATGAAAACCACATAAGAGTCATTGGGTGATGAATATGGGAAATCCAGATTGATAGTGACTGTCTGCAGGGTCTGGCTCAACTAGAGGAAAAATATGCACATTTTTTTGGAGGAATAGTCTGGGCTGCAGGAAGGTTGGGCAAGAAAAATATGCGTAGGTTTCTGTAACGAGTGGGCAGTGGGAGCTTAGCAGCCAAAACTGCGCAATTCCTGGAGGGAACTAGAAACTAGCTGCTAGGACACTGGAAAAAAAAACTGCACAATTCCTGGAGGGAACTGGTAGTCTACTGCTGTGTCACTGGCAGTAAAAAATACGCAATTCCTGAGGGGAACTGGCAGTTAGCTGCTGGAGCTTGTTAGGAAAAACTAAGCAATTCCCGGAGGGAACTGGTAGTCTGCTACTCGGAGCTGCTGGAGGGAAACATTTTGCTGATGTTGGGAGGCTAGCCTGCTGATCACCTCTGCACAATTTTTGAGATGAGAGGACTATTGGGCAGCAGAGGGATTGCTCATGAAAACTACGAAATTTTCTTGGTGAGCAGTCGGTTGACCATCGTGAGGCTTGGCTGGAAAAATTGTGCAATTTTCTAAGGCAGATAGGGACGGGCACTCGGTGTCTGTCTGACATGTCTACACAATTTTCCCTTTCATCGGAGCAGGCAAGGTTTGCAACCTCTGCGCAATTTTTGAGGGGAGTCAGTCCTGGGGTACCTAATGGGTCAAACTCTCCGGTTGACCAACATGAAGACTGATTGATTTGCTTGTGGGCAGCACAACTTGAAATTACTTGCTTGGTGCTTTTGCGTTGTTCTGGGTGATAATCGATCGAGTCAATAGTGGGATGATGGTTCGACTATTAGAGGGGAGTCCGGTTGTCAGAACTTCAGCAAAAAATGACTAAGTGTGTGAACGAGTGAAAGATACATATGTGATCCTGCAAACACACACTTACATAACTCGACGACGAGACGACTCAAACCATCCAGACACATGTTCAACATGATTGAATGATGGTGCAAGCAAAAAGCGCGACACTTGTGATTGATCGTTGGTCGACTGTGATGACGCTTGCGTGATAGTGAATGTGACTCCGTGTGTGAGTGTGACAGATGTTTTCATAGTGAACACAACATGTACACATGAAGAGAAGACCTTGAGCATGAACAAAACATGGTCGCAAGCATGACTTTGACATCAACATGCAAAAGCTTGAGTGAAATGAACAAGCAAGGTAGATGCGAAGAATCACACAAGCTCAAGGAGTGAACCCGAGTGTGCCATCATCAAGTGAAACTCTCAAGGGAGGCTCCAAAATTAAGTGTAGGCCAAAATTTTGGAGGGTGGTTGTAGCCGCTACAACACTTGGTGACACACTGGTAGAAATCCAGCTTCTCTATTTTGGTTCATTGATATTGCAGGGCCTTGGTATTTTTGGGAGTATTGAATCATTTTGCGGGTTACTTAGGCTTCCCCACTTATCCCATGGACATACACGGTTCACCTTTTGCCAACTTAGTCAAACACAATCAAAAGGTTAGCTTGATCATAATATTTCAAATTCCAGAAGGGTAGTTTAGATTGCGAGTTGAAGATTTTCAGAGTATAAGTTTTCATCTCTGGTGTTGCTCCACTGCCAGCAGGCCTAGACAGTACCCCAGCGGAGTCACACAGGAACAAATGCATTGCTCCACTGCCAACGAGCCTGGTTAGTACCCCGGTGATGTTGCATGCTTCACCTCTCTAAGCAAGAAGCTTTTCTCTTCTTTCACCTTTTTATTTTTTCAAGAGGACTATGCATAGGGACTTATTTATTTTTCGGGTGAAAGAGGGTTCCTGACTTATTGAGAGCAGGGGAGTTTGTTCCTTCAAATAAGCATGTAAGACCTCTAACATAGGTTTTCTCATTTATATTTTTCCCTTCTCCGTTTCTACTAGTTGGATGAGCTTGAACACATAGAGAAGAAGGCTGAGCACAAGCATGGGTCTTCCTAGTATGGACATAGGTTCATGGTTGGACTGAAACTTCCCTTGTAGACGGTTCGTATTTTCCGTCAAGACTTCATCAGCTGAAGGTTATAACCAACACATAGAAGACGGACACAAGATTGGCCAAGTGCTGCAGTGTCACAAGTCTCTTCAAATTTCAACCACATACTCTATTCAAAAGCTAAAACATAGTAGTTGGCAACACTTACGGAAATAAAAATAGTAAGGTATCAAGCAACCAAAACAAATGTGAAAAAAAATAGTAAGCAGAACAAATCAAATAAAACAAAGGTAGTAAGCAAAGAAAACAAGAAGAAAACAACATGCAACAAGCAGACTATGTACGTGGCACGAGGCATGGCATGACCTACTGGAAGTAATTCTTGAGATTTTGGCCATTGACAGGAAGGTTGTCAACCCTCCCATCAAGTAATTTCAGATGGTACGTGTGTGTGCCAAGTTTCTCATGGATTTTATACAGATCGATCCACAGGGACTGGAATTTTGTATGCTTGCCTTTGTCTTCATGGGACTTATCCCATTTCAAAACTAAGTCACCAACACCGAAGTTAGCTTTCCCTGGAGACTTATTATCAAACCATCTCTTGGTATGGTTCTTGTGGAGTGTGAACTTTTCTTTTTCTTTCATCCTTTCTTCCTGAATCTTATAGAGGGCATCCATCCTACGCTGAACTAGATGGCACGACTTGCCTTGGGATTCATGGGAAATCTGAAGTGTAGGCAAGTAGATATTTGGTTGAAGGATGGCTTCTTTACCGTAAACCAGGAAGTACAGTGATGTATTCAGAGAGGGATTGGGTGTTACATGGTTAGCCCATAATGTAGTCATGAGTGCGATATTCCAATTGCACTGCTCAGAGAAAATGATCTTCTTGATTATGAGGTTGTTATTTGTGGACTTTGTGAGGCTGTTTCCTTGTGGGTAATAGTTAGATGAATGATTTAGCACAATACCATTCTGTAATGCAAAATCATAAAGTTTCAAAGATGAAAAATACATTGTGTTATAAAAAACAAGTGATACCAGAATGCCAAAGCGTGAGATGATGTTTTGTTGGAGGAAGATGATGACCTCTTAATCATTCACTTGTTTGAGCAGAACTGTTTCTGTCCACCGCGTAAAGTAGTCAGTTACTGTTAGGATGTAGTAGTGTTGCTTTAACAAATGTGGGAATATTTCCCCAATGATGTCTAGGCCCCACTGTTGGAATGGTTTGGTCACTGCAATAAGGTGCAGTGGGGCGACTAATCTTCGTGTTCTACCAGCACATCGTTGACAGACAAGGCACCTACAGGCATAAGCATGTGCATCGTTGAATAATGTGGGCCAGTAGAAACTGGCTTGCATAACTTTGTACACAGTGGTGTTTCTTGCAAATTTACCCCTAGCGGGTCCATCATGCAAGTCTTGAAGTACCTTCTCTAATTCACGTGCCTCCAGGCACCTGAGAAAAACTCCATTACTGTGCTTTCTGTAAAGCATTCTGTGCACCCATTGATATGCTAAGGATTTAAGGGACAATGCACTCTTCTCTCTGATGGAAAAGTGAGAGGGCACAGTGTTGTGCTCAAGGTACTGGTACACATCTGTGTACCAAGGGGTTTTGTCTTTAGTGGATGTTTCTCGCCTTATATCATACATCTCAGTTTCCTGCTCCCAGCTGACGAGCTCTTCTTCACTCTTCGGAGTATGTATTGCTTCAATTGCAAGTTTGTAGAGCCCATGTCCTTTGATCGTGTGAACTGGCTTGATTTCAAGATCATACTGTTGTAAGCCTGTCATCCAGTTCACACGTCGTTCAACCAGTTCTTGTTGTATAAGTAGTGTGCAGACTGTTGGGTGAGGGACAAAGACTATGCAATGGTTCTTCAACAAGTAGGGCCTGAAGTGTTTCACCACCTTGTAGACTGCATAAGCTTTCTTATCAATGGTGAGTTAGTTGAGATTTTGTCCCTGCATTCTTGCGCTCATGAAGGAGATGGGACATTCATCGTTCATTTCTTCCTTCTGAGTGAGTACTGCAGCTAGTGAATTATTGAAAGCGAAGGTGTATAGAAGGAAATATTTCTTGAAGTCTGGGCTGTAGAGTGAAGGCGCTTCCACAATGGCCTACTTGATCTGGGTGAATGCATACTTTTCCCTCTTTCCCTAGCTGTAGACTGTATCTTTCTTGATCATGTCTTGCATGGGCTTAACTGTTTGTGCATAATCTGAGATGAATTTCCGAAGGAAGTTTATCTTGCTCAAGAAGGACTGCATGGATTTCTTGTTGGCTAGATGAGGGATCTGTGTAATAGTCTGGACTAGTCTGGATCTACCTTGATCCTGCTTTTGGCAACAAAGTGTCCGAGAAGGTTCCCCTCAGACATTGCGAATACGCTCTTTTTGGGATTCAAGGAAATATCATATCTCCATCATCACTCAAACATTTTCTCAGATGGCATATGTGGTATTCTTGCCTTCTTGAGAACATAGTCACATCATTGAGGTATACCTCTACGCTCTGTTCGATGAGTCCATGAAGACTGATTTCCATGGCATGCTGAAAGGTTGCACCTGCATTTACAAGCCCAAGCGACATTCATCTGTAAGCGAACATACCCCACTTGGTACATAAAGTAGTCTTAAGTTTGTCAAGTTCTGCTACCAAAACCTGATTGTATCCTGAGAAACCATCGAGAAGAGAAAACATATGTGCCCTAGAAACTGTTTGCATAATGTGGTCCATAGACAAAAAGGGGTAGTTGTCATTGTCCGAGGCACGGTTCACGTTTCGGAAATCAACACACAAGCAGATTTCCCCAGACTTCTTGTGTCTAGGAACAAGATTTTAAACCCATGTGGAATGACTAACTTTGTATATGATCTGTGCATCCAACAACTTAGTAGGCTCTTTCTGTATGAGGGGTTCAAGCGACGGATATACTTTCCTCAACTTTTGTTGATATGGCTTGACCCCTTCATTGATCACGATGATTTGTTGGATGATCCATGTGTCATAAGTTTTTAGATCATCATACATCCATGCAAACACATTTTATTACTGTTTGAACAAGCAGACAAAGGCTTGCCACTCTTACTGTGTGCAACATGCACGAATATTGACGAACTTCATATCTTGTTTTGTTCCTAGGTTGATCAGTTCGTGCATCATAGTGGAACTGTGGGTCTTGCTGTTCCTTGGAACCTGAAAATGTTCTTGCAAGTCATAAAGCTTTTCCAATGTTTCCACACCTTTTGTGATAAGGTGGCCTTTCTTGTTACCAAATTTTGCTTGCAGAGAGTGCTCGTGCTCGTCATCATCTATCATTTCATCTTTGAAGACGTTAGTGTTGGCCATGAAATGCAGTATCTATTGATCATCATTAAACACGCGTAAATTACTTATGTTTTCTGGGATAGATGGCTTGTACACAATTTCAATAGTAAATCTATCCCTAATAGGTGACATTCTCGAAGCTACATTTTCCAGAACATTGGCAACTGCATTACGTGTACATGGTACATCAATGATGTTAAATACTTGGAAGTTAGAGATTAACTGCCTTACCTCTTGCTGGTAACTTTTGAGATGCGGTGACAAACAATGAATGGTGTTACATACCTGCTATACCACTATCTCTGGATCACCTACCACTTTGAGCGCAACCATGTTGAGGTTGATGGATTTCCACAAGCTTAATATGAGTGCTTCATACTCAGCAACGTTTTTTGTGCACTTGAACTCCAAGCAACTTGAAATCAGATGCTTCCTATTGTAAGGGTTGATCAAGACACACCTAGCTCCTGAGCTATCTTGTGTCTTTGATCCGTTAAAGTACATGGCCCACAACTTGTCTGTAAACAAACCGCTTGATGTACTAGTACAACTGCTACTACTATTGCTACTACTACTGCTACTATTGGTACAATGCACTGTACATGTTTCATTCCCATTAGTTGGGCATGAAGGGAGTCCCAACTGCGTGTCTAGTGGGGTTGGAGGTGGCCGTGCAGGATAACACCCCAATGTTGTTTCAAGGAGGCAGTTGCCAAACATGAGTTCTACGAAGGCTAATGGTTCATTCTTATCATTAAGGGGAGTGACATTATGCTTAATATACCTCTCAGAAAATAGTCGTATTTAGTTGCATTTTCCCTGTACGGAAGCCACATGTGAGACCAGTCTGTAGCAAAATATTTGTCTTGCTTGCTAGACTAGTCTTTGCTAAGTAGTAGACCGTATGCTTCTGGTATGTCCACAACAACTATGTTGATGCATTGGTGGACTTGATCATCATGAGATATTCATATGATCATGTCTCGTAGTTCACCAATGGTTGGTACCTATTTTTAATCAAGCTAGATGATCTGCACGGATGTCTTGCTCCATTGTGCATTGATCTTTTTTGTAATGGAGAGTGGCATGACATTGGCTGCCATGCCGGAATCAACCAAGAAGTTGTGAACATTCCAGTTGAAAATTTCAAATTATAGTAGGAATGGAGGGCAACTTGAGTTTGCTTCTTCCATCCGGAGTGTGTTGAGAATAGTAGAAAGTGATCCAAGAGGTGTGCTTGCTCCCTTGCTGGTAGAGGTTGCGTTGTCCATTGCTGTTTGTCCCAATGCACACAGCAAGATGTCTCGCTGACTCTAGATCTTAGCTAACTCAAAGAAACTGATGTTTGCTCGAGTTTTCTTCATGTCACAATGTTGTATTCTAGAGGTGGTA
Source organism: Pinus tabuliformis (assembly GCA_031772625.1). Taxonomy (NCBI): domain Eukaryota; kingdom Viridiplantae; phylum Streptophyta; class Pinopsida; order Pinales; family Pinaceae; genus Pinus; species Pinus tabuliformis. The sequence continues at coordinate 1,780,397,806 of CM062819.1, read as the reverse complement.
TACTCACCGAGTTGTCCGAGGTAGAACAAATGTTCGTGTTGTCCGGAAGAGTGTTTTGAAACTTTCTTCTCATGGACGTACTCTTGTCCACTGCTATCATCCTGGACTTTTTTTGTGTTTTCTACTTTGGGGTGGTCAATGGTTCAACCTTCCTCATGAGCAGTGTCATATTTTCTTGTGCCTCCCCAAGTGTAAGGGGATCCCCTTTACTCTTGAGATTGTAATGGTCATTTTGCTTTTGGGGTTTCTTCTCGATGTTTTTCTTCGGCATTGCTTGCAAGCATTGATACGTGTTCACCACATTCCTAAAACTTGATGCTTCATCAAGTGCACCCTCTTCGTCATTATCAGTATCTTCTGACTCCTCCTACATATTGTTTTCCACATCGAAAGTATGATTTCATACAGAGTTCATGACTCGCTTCCAGTCCGAACAAGAGTTCTCGGGGTGATGTTCTTCATGGAATGAGAAGAACTTAGGATTTGCACACTGTTCAACTTGGAACAAAGAGCTGTGTGCTGTTTTTGGAGGGTACTGTAGAAATTTTGAATAATTAAACACTTATTCACAGAGATTATCTCGATTATACACTATTGCAGAATACATGCATAATACATAACCTCCTCTACGTTGATCATCAATCTTGCAGCATTAAAAACAGTGAAACATCAATCGCATGCACACATTAACACAGTATGTAACCCGGGGAAATCATACAGCTGAAAACCCCACACTATCTATATATTATAATGATTGAGAACATGTAACAATACATAGTACAATACTCCTCACAAGTACTCAATACTATCTCCACCTGTTACACACAAAACTAGCTCAGATCTGAATCAATCACAGGTTCAAATCTCTTCCACTGCTTTGCCTGCCTCCGCTGCGCAATCCTGCATGAGAATAATGATGAATGGATGAAGAAAACTCGTATTTCCTTGGATGAACCACACAATCCTCATTGGCATTACTCAATCCCACTGATTGTGCAAGATCTCATGCACAACTATAGTCACAACTAATAGCAATCTCAACCTCTACCACCTGTCTCCACTAAACTGCCCATGCACTGAGTTAACTGATGTATTCTTTAGTTGCTTTATGAGTTAATAATTAGTGAATTAATTTAACAATTAATTCACATCACTCATCACTAGTGTATTCTGCAGTTAGACTAAATACAACTAGTTTAACCAAGTCAAATCGAACACAACTCCATCAACTCCACAATTAACTCCACCAAACTCAACCACATGAGTTCTAACTGAAGTCCTGCATGCAATAGCTCAACTGACTCACAAGAAAAGCGTATTTCCTTCTGACAGCTACATGTGCCACATCTGTAGCTCAAATTGAAGTTCTCCAAGAGGATAAGATAACGTTTATAGTCCAAATATTATTATGAGACAATAATATTCGACTGTTCTATTTTTAGCCTGACAGTCTAAAAATAGAAACCGCCCATATGTCTAAAAATAGAAGTACATCTATTTTTACCAACATGACCAATCATCCACAAATAGCATCCTGCAACTCATAGACCATGATCCATATGTCTAAAAATAGACTTTGCGCCAAAAGTAGCCTGCAGGCCCACTTAGTGAAGGCGACTCCTTTTCACTAAGCTCCATCATCTTATTGCATTTTCAACACTCCCTCTCAACAAGATATGGATTATTTGAAACCCCTATCTTTCAACTCTGGAATGTTCTGCATGCAACACATTTTCCCAGTCCACTTGCTCCAACAACACTTGGAACAAAAACACTCCCAACTACCCACTTTGTTGGGCTAGGAACATACTTTGATGCTGAAGCTCTATCTGCTGTTGACAAGTGCTCCCTCTCTAACAAGTGCTCCCTCTCTAACATCTCCATGAATCTCGCACCATTACACACTTCTCTGTGCCACCTAGCACTGTGCAAAACACTTGTGCCTCTTGCATTGCTGCAGCCTGCTAGCTATGCACTGTCCTGGGATTCCTTGCACTGTCGCTCTCTCTGCTGCTCCATCTGCATCTATCTCTACCCAATTAGCCAGTTCCTGCTACTCCACATCGGGGCTCCCGTAGCAAGGTCTCATCCAAGAGGTTGGGTACCTCAAGGATCCTGCCCCTCCTCCTTGGGACGATCACTCTATATCGCCCCACCTCCTTCCTGGAGGTATGGCTGCATGTGATTCCTCAGCCCACCTCGCTCGAAGTTTCCCCCTACTGGAGGTCTCTGCATGAGTAGATGTCTCTACTCGATCTCCTCTCATATTCCCTTGTTGTGGCTGCTCCACAACCTCCTGAAGCTGCTGCACCAATCGTGGCTCCTCCACAATCGTCTGAGACTTCTTCTAGCTCTGCATGTTGAGAGGTAATATACGCTCCCTATCAACCACCAAGTCTCCATTAGTTGCCTCGTTTCTCAAGGCTTTGCATGCATCTTGAACCTCAAGAGCATACAGGTTCTTGACCCGTGAACCAATTTGCTTCACCTGTCTAGTGATGATGTGTCTAAGGAAAACCTTTCCCTTACTGAAGACTACCTCATAGCCTCTGTCTTCCAGCATCGTGATCGACACCAAGTTTCTCTCCAGTCCTGGTACATACTTGACATCGGTCAAGGTAATGCGAGCTCCATGCTCTCTCTGAAAAATAACCGTGCCTACACCTGAGACACTATACTTCTCATCATTACCCATCGCTATGAGTATCTGGAGATCTTTCTCCTCCAAAGTACTGAACAAACTCTTGTCACCGGTCATGTGGAAAGAAGCTCCACTGTCAAGAAACCAACCACTTCCCACCATGGATGAAACCATGCATGTGAAGAGTGTGAAATCCAGCTCAAACTTTGAAGCAAGTGCCTCACCTTCAGATCCTTCCCCGGATCCCTTCTTGGATTTCTTCTTTGGGCAATTAGTAGCATAATGGCCCAACTCATGACAACAAAAGCATCTCACCTTCGACTTGTCAACCTTCTTCCCATCATTGGAAGAACTGGATTCAGAAATAGAACCCTTCTCCTTCCCCTTCTTTTCTTTGGCAGCCAAAGCACAATTTTCTTCATTAGATTCCTTTGATGAAGATCCGTCCCTGGTATTCCGCCTGATGTCCTCTTGCACAAGATCCGACCAAAGTCTCTCCCATCCTGGAAATTTCTCCCGACCATTGACATAGTCCTGATAGGAATGCCAACTCTTCGGAAGACCAAGGAGAGCCAAGCTCACCAAGTCCTCATCATCGACAGTCACCCCCACACTTCCCAGCTCATCCCGGCATTGGGTGAACTTCGTGAGATACCTGGGCATACTGTCTCCATTCTCACACTTAATGTTTCTGAGTTTATCCTTGAGCGCCAACTTCCTCTGGTCACTCTTGCTTTGGAATAAATATGTCAACACTTTCCACATCAAGTATGGAGAAGCCTTTCCATGCAGGCTGGACACAATGTGATCCTTCACGCCCTCCAACAGAATCCTTCGACACTTTGTTGTCTTCTTTTTCCAAACCACAGCTTCAGTAGCATTAGTAGGTTTTGGGACTTCAGCATCTATGAAATCCTTCAACCCATTGTCATCTAACACCACCTCCATCCTGTCTTTCCATGCAATATAATTCGAGCTGCCCTCAAGAGCATACTCCAATCGCAATCCGTTGAAAGACATTGCAACGTTGACACTAAGAAAACACTGCTGCAAATTCGAATTCCACCAGCTCAAAACTCAACCGCTTCTGATCTAAAATTCGTGAGAACAAAGTATTTCTCATACAGAGATTGACTATATGGGCATTAATAAGATATCTCACCTTCCAAAAGAAGGATGAATCCAGAGGCTACCTGGCCCGATTACAGACTCTGCCTGAAGAAATAAAATGTAAACACTTTCTGAATAATAGATCTGATGATCAACTTTGCTCTGATACCATGTAGAAATTTTGAATAATTAAACACTTATTCACAGAGATTATCCCGATTATACACTATTGCAGAATACATGCATAATACATAACCTCCTCTACGTTGATCATCAATCTTGCAGCATTAAAAACAATGAAACATCAATCGCATGCACACATTAACACAGTATGTAACCCAGGGAAAGCATACAGTTGAAAACCCCACACTATATGTATATTATAATGATTGAGAACATGTAACAATACATAGTACAATACTCCTCACAAGTACTCAGTACTATCTCCACCTGTTACACACAAAACTAGCTCAGATCTGAATCAATCACAGGTTCAAATCTCTTCCACTGCTTTGCCTACCTCCACTGCGCAATCCTGCATGAGAATAATGATGAATGGCTGAAGCAAACTCGTATTTCCTTGGCTGAACCACGCAATCCTCATTGGCATTACTCAATCCCACTGATTGTGCAAGATCTCATGCATAACTATAGTCACAACTGATAGCAATCTCAACCTCTACCACCTGTCTCCACTGAACTGTCCATGCACTGAGTTAACTAATGTATTCTTTAGTTGCTTTATGAGTTAATAATTAGTGAATTAATTTAACAATTAATTCACATCACTCATCACTAGTGTATTCTGAAGTTAGACTAAATACAACTAGTTTAACCAAGTCAAACTGAACACAACTCCGTCAACTCCACAATCAACTCCACCAAACTCAACCACATGAGTTCTAACTGAAGTCCTGCATGCAATAGCTCAACTGACTCACAAAAAAAGAGTATTTCCTTCTGACAGCTGCATGTGCCACATCTGTAGCTCAAATTGAAGTGCTCCAAGAGGATAAGATAATGTTTATAGTCCAAATATTATTATGAGACAATAATATTCGACTGTTCTATTTTTAGCCCGGCAGTCTAAAAATAGAAACCGCCCATATGTCTAAAAATAGAAGTCCATCTATTTTTACCAACATGACCAATTATCCACAAATAGCATCCTTCAACTCATAGACCATGACCCATATGTCTAAAAATAGACATAGTCTAAAAATAGACTTCGCGCCAAAAATAGCCTGCGGGCCCACTTAGTGAAGGCAACTCCTTTTCACTAAGCTCCATCATCTTGTTGCATTTTCAATAGGTACTAATTGCTGCTTGATGAGCTACTTCTCTGTCTCTGTCTAGTCGGATGGCTGCTTATAGATGTGTTCGTTTTCTGTTGTTTGAGTTTGGACACTTCCGTAGTCAAGTTCTCCACGAGGCAAGTGAGGGTTTCAATATTAGTTTCTTCCTTGTCTCTACCCTTGCTCGCCATCGCTTGGGACTTCCTACTTGCATATTTGGATTCCTTTGCTGATTCATCATCCTTGATGACTCTAATCACGTGCAGGTCTTTCTAAACAACAATAGCCTCTTCACAGTTTTCCAAGAGTGTTGGTTTCACAGCTTGGTTGACGAACTGTGTAATGTTGGTTGGCAGTGTGGACATGTAGTAATCAACAGTGATGGAGACATGAGGTTTAGTGTCCACTGCAAATTTGTTCCATATGCGTGTAAACCTCTGATTGAAGTCTTTTACTTTTTCTTTTCCCTCCATCTCTAAGCTTCCCAATTCTTTGAGTAGCATGGCTAGGGTCTTGTCATCAACAAACTTTTCAAGGAACATGCATTTGAATGAACCCCGTTCTGTATATAGTTTGTTGGAAGGCTGTGATACCATGCAGTTGTGCGACTGTCCAAGGTACATGGAAACAATATACATGCTACATTGTCGTACCATACCTCAAGGGTCTGCAGTTGTAGGTAGAAGTTGTCCAGGTGATCTTCTGCCTTCATCGTGCTATCAAGGTTAAACTTGATGTTCATTATCCCCGCTTACTTCGGCATCTTGTGCAGGACACCCAGGAGAGCTAATGGTCCCTGAGTCATCCATTCCATATTTGGGTTAGCCATCTCTTCTTCTTCTTTGTACTCCACCTATCTTTCAAAATAGGATGGTTCTAGACCTAAGTCCGTTGGTTCGTCTCCGCCTCTGCCTCCACTGCTACCTTCCCCTCTGCCTCTTTTACTGGAGTTTGATCCCAAGATCACAAGAGTGTCTCATTTGCCATGCTAGAAGATCGAATGTTCCTCTCTGTCTTCAATAGCTTCTGCTAGACCTTTAAGTGTGGCAAGGACCACTTCTTCCATTGATGATACATCAACTCTTGTAGGAGTGGATTTTGGTTTCCTTGATGCATATGGAAGATGTTGTATGGTTGGGATTGTTATAGGACAAAATCACCTCCTCATCAACTCAGAGGTGAAAGATAGGATGATTGAAGCAAAGACCACAATTGTAGGCCTTGATTCCACACTAATGCTCTCTGCACACTGCTAACCTTCTTTGTAAAGCTTGTTACCAAGCATAGAGGAGCGTTAGTCACCCTACTAACTCAAGTTGTTAGACTAGGGGGAAGCGTTAGTGAAACTAAGGGATGTTCAATGGATCAAGCCAACAAATCTACTCACAAATATCTAGATATTTATCCCTAAATTTTCTCAAGAAAAGCAAGGAAACTCCAAAAATCAGATTATTTGGGGAAATTCCAATTTGAGAATGAAAGAAAATGGGAAAAAGCTTGAAAACAGGGCAGGTTCATGGCTTTTGCCCTTATGAACTCTAGGAGGAGCTTGGCAGCCCTAATTCGATTGCTACATAAGTAGCGAGAGGGCCATTATGAAAGGTGTCAAAGCATTCGGAAGGATAGCCCATTAAGCTGTCGTGAATTGTCATATACTTGAAGAAGTGAGTTGAAAGAGGGAGAGAGAGAGAGAGAGGAAGAAGGGGCAAGGGAAGGCTGATACAACGGATGGTTGTAATCAATATTCCATTATAAATATAGAACTGCAGTTTTGTTCCCTACTCCATAGTGTCGGTAATGTTGTTCATTGATTTGTTCATTCTGATGCTTGTCGAGATGAGTAGTTAAGTTATACACTAATATATGTTTATTGTGAATTCTTACATTAGTTTTCAAGAGCATATGATGTGATTGGTTTATCTTGTCCTTTGTGCAGGAATTGTCTTAGAGCCAACCTTGAAGGAGTTCTTCTTGCCGCATAGAGATCTCCAAACAAATCTAGAAGGAACTAAAGGTGATCCTCTTTCCATACCTTGTTAATTTATGTTTGATAGATGAACATGTGCATAACTTGGTAGCTTCTGCAGATAATCTTACAGTTTGCCAAAGGTCCCGGGAAGGCCTTTGAGGGTAGTTTTCATCCTACATACACCTTGCATTTTACCCCATAGCAGAATTGGCGACTCCACTGGGGACTATACATCTAGTTCCTGGTTTACCCGGACTCCTCTTAGTTCTTCTTTTTCTTCTAAGATCTCCCTACTTCTTCAAATCATGTTCTGATCCACCAACTATCTTGTTACATCCTACTAGTTTGCATTCTCCTTAAAAACTGATCCTAAAGGCCCTTTGTTTGAGCTATTTCCCTCACTAACGTAGGCTTCTAAGCTAAACAGAGCTTTATAAAGCACTGTTCCTGTGTACAGGGAGTGTTAGTGGACCAACTAACTCTCTGTTTACACTGAAACAAAGCGTTAGTCTCCCATTTCCATGATTTCTAGTAGATACTGTAGACCAAAAGGGGGGGGGGATTTTCTCATGGGCTAAAGTAAGATATGCAACTATATTATGTTAACAAATTTGGTGTCCTGAAAATTTATTTTTAGGAAAATGTTTTAGTTTTTCTCTCTTAAAATACATTTTTTGTTTTAAAGAAAGACTGATAAATTGTATTCATCCTTCTGTTCAAAATAGTTGTAAGCTGCTTCATTTTGGTTTTCAGTAGTTGTTAGGAAATATTGGGAAAAAAATATTTTGGTTATGAAAGTGTTGAATGGCTTAAGATGCACAAACGAATCCATGAATATGTGAAAATATGAGTATGTAGAATAAGACTTGTTTTCATAAGAAATTGATTTTTTTTTTTTAGAGCATTGTTCTGCATGATTTATTGAGTCAAGAGTCTCACCATATTCATACGTCAACACCCCTACCGAAGGAAAATAATCAAGTACACTTAAAATCTACATTAAAATCAATCAGTTACTCTTTTGAGAAAACCAACATTAGCTAGGCTAGGAACTTGGGATAAGCATGTGAGTAAACTGCCCAAGGTTGAAAACCAAAACTAGTGTCGTTAACGAGTGAAAATCCTTCTGCACTCATATTACCAGGACCACTCCACTAACAATGGAGTGAAATACGAGACAACATCAGACTGTAATTGAAGGTAGCCCACCTTCTCTTACAAATCCTTTGGGCATTCTGTGTATTGGGGTCCCTTCAGGGATTTCAGAACTGAGCCAGGGAATCAGGTTTTCTGCCCACACAACATGCTGTCTATGACTATGTCCCCCTTGGTAATGTCCGTGATTTGAGGTATCTCTAGTGGCCAAAACTTCTAGGTACTTACACAAGGTGACTGGGACGGGCTGTCCTGGTACCTTAAATGACCAGATCTACTCTATCTTCAGTTTTTGGGAGGGTGCTCGTCTTCACGAGAGTACTTGGCCCCTCAATTTGAGGTTCGGGCGAAGCTCTAGAGTAACCATAACCATACATTTGGCCATCCTTCTCTGTTATTCATTGAGAGACTGGGTTTCATCTCTAGTGATCGGTGCTTATCAGACAGGGTACTTTCCATCTGTTTTCTGATTGATATATTTAGTGTGCTTTTATTTTTAGGTACCTGAGTGCTATCATTTTTGAGACTTTAAAGAATATCACATTAAAATCTATTTGATAAAACTTAACGGTCAACATGGCTACATCCGACCCTCGTCATCACTCCAGATGATTGTTAGGACTTCCTCCACTCATTGTGGAAGATCCGCCGAGTTCCACTGACTCGGATTCCTCATCTTCAAGAAACCAATCTCCTAAATCTCACACGGGATCTGTGTGGACAACTAACGATTCTAGTTTGTTGGAGGATTTCTTCACGGAACGATTTCTTCCTCACTTTAACACTGCTTCACAAATCTGTCGAACCCCATCATGGTTCCCGTGGTACCTGTACTTCCTTCTTCAGTAGGTGGAACTTTCCCATATATCCAGTCGATGCCTCATGGGTTGTGGAATTTTAGAGACACTATTGGTCCTCTACCACTTCCCCAGTCGATGGTAATCACAACACCGGTAATGTGGAATCCTACTATCCCATTTGTCCCAAGTATGACAACTCACATAACACCCTCTATAAGTGGAACCTAGCAAATGCCAGGCTCCACTCCTATGGTGCCACAATGCATACCTTCGACAAGTGCCACATACAATGCTCCCTATAACACTCAATGCAGCACTATGGGTGTGGTTCCTGTTTACCAACAACACAGTCGGCCACCAATGTATAGTTCCAACCCCCAGATTCAAATATCTAGGGGAGTTCCCAATATGCACATGCCGGTAGGGAATGTCATAGTTCCCCCTCCGTTCTCAGGTATGTAGGGACAGTCGCTGATTGACATGAGCGTTCCCTCTATCAATCAAAGCCAAATCGTTAGTTCTGTGTCGGTCAGGAATCCACAAGGGGTTCCCAACCAATCCATGGGGGCACCCTACTCACAGACTCAAATGAGTCAAGGGGGCACCGCTTATACTGGGGGAAATTTCATACCCCAGTATCAAAATCCTCATGAAAATCCACTCTACAACACCATACCACAAAGCAACTGTTACACCACGCAACCCATGTACGCTATGGGGAACCAAATGATGGGAGGAGCACAGAACTCCTCAGGTCATCCTTCATTACCATGGTCCGAGTCGAGGGCACCCAACTCTCTGCCTTTTTTGGCGACATTGGATATTCCTGACTTATACAAGCTGACAAATGAGCCCATCTACGACAACTTACAATGGCCGCCAATCCCACACAAAATACCAATGGACATTCCAAAGTTCGATGGAAAGCAAGGGGAGGATCTGGGCACCCATATCACCGCCTACCATCTCTGTTGTGTTTCTAACTCTATGGTGGATGGTAGTGTCCAGTTACATCTTTTTCCCCACACCCTCACTGGCAATGCCACGAAATGGTATATTGAGTTACCACACGCGTCAGTAAATACCTTTGACGCTTTAGTGATGGAGTTCCTAAAGCACTTTCAGTTACCTATCCACTATGAGACTGGGACAAATCTCCTTACTTCATTTCGTTAGGATACCGCCACCCACATCTCTGATCATATTCATGAATGGAGATGTAGGCGGAGGTTAGTCAAAGCTCCCATCCCTGATTTTCTCTTAACAGACTGGTTTTATAAGTCCTTACTCCCACAAATTGCTAGAGATGTCGCTTTAGGTGGTGCAGTTATAGAAGACCAATCCATACGTCATGCCCAACACTTAGATTTGATTTATTCACAGTCTGGAACTCTTTACGACCTAATCCTCCATGCTCCTGGTAACCCCAATGCTTCCACCACTCAACACCTTGGAGTGGACACTGACGGGATTGTCGGCGCAACCTCTGGGGTCGCTGTAAAAAAAATTAGTGGTTCCATTGCCAAGCTGGTAGTGGACCCCTCTACCAAAGTGACTACTCTTCCTGCCACAACAATAAAATCTATGCAGTCTACACAAAAATCCAGTGGAAAGAAAAAGAAGAATAAGAACAAGACTGCTCCTTCTGAAGAGTAGTCATCCAAGAAGCCCAACCCGAAATAGAAGACCGCTGCGCCTACTAATGAGGAAAAGGATAAAGGCACCAGATATCCATGCAAACTCTGTGCTGAAGACCACCTAACCTGGCGTTGTCTGTGTCTTCAAGAATGTAGTACCTTTCAAATGCATAGAATACCTTGCCAAAAGGGATTCTGGTAATGCACCTTCTGTACTAAGAAATCCTTTTTTACTCAACAACAGCAAAATCTCGTTGCCAACCAACTACAACCCATGCCAGGGGGCAATGATGGTTCGCAACATCCTTTAGCTGGTGAAGGATCTTCTACCATTTACACATTTGAAACGGTATAACTTGCCACAAGAGCCAAATCTTATGGAACTCCTGTCGCTCCGGCAGCAGAAACATCCTCAGGTCAAAACCCATTGCTGCCTAATGATCTGCATATCAAAAGGCTGGTTGAGGACTTTGTAATTAGACCCCCCAAGGGGGCACTTCGACGCACAATGCACAATACATCTGCACGTACCACCCAACACTACAATATCGTAGAGGATTTGGCGCAAGTGCTGTCGGCTATGTCAGCGCTCGAAGTATTACAAACATGCCCTAGCCAACGGAAAGCTTTGCTTTCGGCTATCGGAGGTATTGACCCTACGGATTCCATGCTTGCTATTTTCGACATGGACAAGTGTAAACCTCCCCTTTCCCACCATCTTGCATTTCAAGTGCATATCACTTCGAAAGGTAAAGGTATACACAGAACTGTCATCGATGAAGGTGCTTCAACTTGCGTCATGTCGACTTCATGTAGGCTCACCCTGGGTTCCCCAACGCTATCCCCACCATCGAACTCCCTTAAAGCTTTCGACAACTACACCTTTATCCCAAAAGGATACCTAGCCAGTTTTCCCATCACATTATATGGGAAAATAGTAACGGTGGATGTAGAAGTCGTGGACAAGAAACTCGACTATAATCTGTTGTTGGGTCATAGTTGGACATATGCCATGACGACTGTCATATCCACTATCTTTCATATCATCCTATTTCCATTGGATGGAAAGGTCATTATAGTGGATCAGTTGTCTTTCTGCACCCCCGATTATTCACTGTTACCAAGTGGCTCCGTACCCCTAGTAGGAGGTGGAACTCACAGTTATATTAGTATAGGTACTGGTCTACTGAAGGCTTCTTCCCTCATGGGTTGTTTTCCTCTTCAGCCGCCCCAGGTTTCACAATCGGTCAACATGCTTTCATCAATTCCTCATGAACTGACCGATCCCTGGATCCTAATGGCTCCTTCAGACCTTGACACATTCGGAGACCAGATGCCACTGTCACCAGCTGAATCGGCCTACCAAGGCATTCAATCTGCATCCACATCTCTGGTCATGTTGGTTATTGCCAACGGTACCACCGCCCTTCCCATAACCGCTCCTCCTTTAGATCCATTCAATCAACTCATACCTACAGACGAATTTGTTCAAGAAATTATGAGTTTTGGAGAGCAACATTGGGAGGATTACCAACATCATGTCCCAATATCTGATTTAGACATGATGCCTCTTCAAATCCTATCCTTTGACTTACCAGAAATTGTTTCCTCACCATATGCGATCATCCAAACTTTGGATGCAGAAGGAAACATGGGCAACACTTGTTCGAAATAATACTGAGATGGGGGGGGGGGTGAATTAGTATTATCAAATCAAACACTTTTTCATTTTCATACTCAGATATGTATACGCTACTTCAGAGATGTTAACCCGCGTATATACGCAACTGTGTCTAAAGCAACCAGCGTATATAAGAGAACTTATGATTCTGTTAATCCATTAAATGTTGATCATTAATTAGTGCATCAGAACTTTATTAACCATATGAACAGTAAATAGATGTAGTAAAATAGAACAGATCATCACACACAAGAAGCACACATGAACACCATGATGTAAGGTGGAAACCCAATGTGGGTGAAAACCACTTGCTGCAATTCGTCTCTATCTTCTTTTAATAAGAAACTTCTTTTTACAATATTTTTGTACTGGTGCAGCCTTATACCAGTACACAGGCTTCTACCTGCAGAATCCTTCTCTTATTCTCCAGACTCTCTTGGAAGGGAGCTACAACCCCCTTAGCTCTTGTACTAGCTGATCCATTTACTAGTATGTAGGTGCCAGCCTACTGAATGCTCCAACCTTTACTCATTTTCCAGCTGCTACTGGAAGGGAGCTACCACCCCCTTAGCTCTTGTACTAGCTGATGTACTAGTACGTAGGTGCCGACCTACAGAAGGCAACAACTTTCTCTTTCTTTCTCCAAGTACCATGCTTCATAAATTTTCAAATTGGATACTCCTGAAGCACAAAACCATAATCTGAAGGCCACGTTTCATCCAATTTTCATACTAGACCCATCAATATCATTGAAGCACACAATCAATCAACACTAGCATCATCAATCTTTGAATCACCCAATATTGAATCACTGAAACCCTATTAACAAACTGCAGTCACTAGAACACAGAGCAGAACACAAAACTTTGCAACAGCATTTAGATCTAACTGTATCATCAAAAATCATGCATGAGACTGCATATGCTACTTGGAAGAGCCAAACTAGCGTGTATACGCAACTTCACCAAAGCGAACCAGCGTATATGTCATTTATTACTTACTTATAACTTGTTGCACTTCTTGACTTCAGACATACCCAGATTATTACATATACAAGGATAATATGTGTGTTAGCAACCAGATCTAGACCATCAGATCACATAAATATAAGTCATTATGATCCTGATCCATTATTAGATCTCATCCATCAACACTGAAGCTAAACACAATCAACCAAACTGAACATGTAGAATACTGACACCAGTAAAGAGTCATCAGAACTCATCAACAACCAGAACCACCTGTAACTTCAAACATCATAGCTCATATGTTATACGCTACTTAGATGTATCTAACCTGTGTATGTACGCGCTTTTATCATAGTCAACCAGCGTATACATCTGTAAATATTCATTCATAATTTGCAGTTATTCCAAACTTGAGTTATACCCAGATCACAATATTTATAGAACATTACATGCGTCAGTATACAGATCTAGACTTAACAAGAATAAACCGTATAGCGATGATTCATTCCAAGCCATTAGATCCCGATCTATCCTTAGATCTTGTTCTCCATCAACCGCTGAGATTCCTCCTTAGCTCAGATCAAGCAAAGCATCATGAACCCATAACCTACATACTGGATCTCATACTTCATCAGATCTTCAAGATTTTTTGAATGCCTTTGCCTAATGATCTTCTTCTCCTTTTATAGTCTTAGGCTTTACTCAATCCATGGTCCAAATCCATTTAAACCTTAATACCAATACCACCAATACACGCAACAACACTACGGACGCAATACCAAGGTTCAAAACCATAGGTCTAAATATCACAGACCCAAAAATAAGCTTTCCCACATGTACGTGCTTTTCCGTGCATGAAAGTGCATGCATACGCATACGCGACTTTTGAACAGCAATCCTGTGTGTATACGCGCCTTTGTATATAGTGAACCTGCGTGTATAACCTGCATGTATACACTAATTGGTATATAGTGAACCTGCGTATATACGTGACTTGGTATATAGTGAACCTGCGTGTGTACATGACTTGGTATATAGTGAACTTGTGTATATACTTTTCTTTCTTCATTCTTTGTAGTCTGATCATCAATTCTTTGCTACTGACCTACTTCACTATGATCTGTCATATGTGTGAGTTGCCATCAAGGACAACACTTGTATCATAATGCCAACAATCTCCCCCTTTGGACTTGATGGCAAAGCTAACTTGCCATACTGAGAACTGTCATCTTAATGAGTTGTCATTGTTCATTACATCTGAATTGATCCCATGTATTCTGTCACATCTGATATCTCTTCTGTAGATTCATCTAGTTATATATAAGTGAGTTGTTCTTCTACAAGTGGGTTGCCATCAAGTACAACACATGCATCATAATGCCAACAACACTTCCAGGTCATTACCCATAGATATTTCAGTCATGATAGGCATCGTGGAAAACACCCAGATGCGAGTAGATTACAGTCTTGAGGAAATTGTGAGCTCCACCTACCTATATGAGGAATTCCACGATGAATTTGTTTGGTCTCATGAGGAAATGCCCGATTTTAATCCATCATTTTTCGCGCATGAGATCCAACTTTACGATGAAGCAAAACAAAATGGGTGTCCAATCCCTTCCCTAGAAATAGCCATTGAACCCATGCCCGACCCTACTGCCGAAGAAGAATGCCTACTATACCTTAAATAGCTGGATAAAACCCATCAAGATGCCGATTTGGCACTCGCAGCTCATGAGGAGCGGGTACAATCCCAATTTGTGAAAGAGGTTAGGTTTTCTTCTTTCCAAGAGGGCGACTTCGTATCGCTCTATCATCCAAAAGCTAACCTCTTGGAGGCATGCATGCTTCAACCCATTTGGCTAGGTCCCTATGTCGTAATGAAAGTCCTCCCCACGGGGGCATATGAACTGTAAGACCGGGAAGGAATCCCACTCAAGGAGCCCAGATATGGGCTTTATTTGAAAAAGTATTGTGCCTAGTATTGCACTAGGCATGTTCTTTGTAATTTTATGTATTCATAAGTTTTGCTTCCCTTTTTTGATGTGATTGGATTGTTTTGTTATTTAGTGGAGTACTTGTCTCATGCATTCTTCTCGAAATGCAGATGTCATCATTGCCCTTAGCATACGTAGGATACATGGATGGTGACAGTCATCACACACGGACACATTACATCAGCTGCTTGGGTCATCTACACACCCAAGTCAGAACTATTTTGCTCCGGGGGGGTCTTTCTTGGTACCACCACCAACAATATTGCCAAGTACATGTCTGTTGTTTTGCTTCTCATGGAAGCGTCATCAAGGGGCATCTCCAATCTAGTGGTCAGGTTAGACTCCCAGCTAGTCATTATGCAATTGACAAGCCATTATCACATTCGTAATCCAACCTTGTTACGTAACTATGTAAGGGTGCGACTCTTGGAATGTCGATTTGAAATAATCACATATGAGCATGTTCCACAAGAATTAAATACAGTCACTGATTCATTAGCTATATTGGATTGGCATTTGTCTCATTCTTTATAGCAGCATGCATGAGAAGTAAAACATTTACTAAAGTTAAAAATTTGTTACAAAAGACATTTAAAAACACATTTACACCACCAAAATACCAAAAAATATCTGTATAGATATATAGATCGAAATCCAATTTTTTACATCAAAATATTCCAAAACTTGGATGATTTAAGTACAAAATGGCTCAAAGCCTAACTACAAGCACTCATATGGCTACGCCAGAACACCTACTAAAAAGAGCCTATTGCTCTAGAAAAGCTAAAACCGCTCTAGCTACCCTCCGAAGCAGAACTAGAAACTGCTCAGGTACACCAATGGTGTGCCGTTGCATATGAGCGGGAATCTCCCTCTTAGGAAGGGGGGGGTGGGGACACCCATAGTTAAGCCCTCTAGGTTCCTCAAAACCTCGCGGAGACTATCGGCATCGCCCCCTCCAGCAAGTAGTTGGCTGCCTTGTTGCACATAGTGAGGTTTGCCTGCAGGTCGTACTAGCGCCACATCTGTGTTAAGCATAAAAGTTTCATGTTAGTTTTTATTTCACCTTTAAAAAACATTACATATACATTCAAAAGAGAAAAAATACTTAAGTACTGTCAAAATTATTCTCAACTTGAGGACCCCAGTTGGTCCCGGGTAGTAGCATCAAGTCTGGGTCACCAATAAAGTCCATGCCTTCATAGGCATAGTCATCAATAATCACAATTTGGCTACGAAGCCACTAGAAGAAGTCTTCGTCAAAGAAGTGCCGGAGCGGTCCTCCTCCTATGCAAGGATCGAGTGATGACCAGTGACCCTGCCTTGGCTCCCTCAGATCAAAGGGACCTAAGCTCATCCGTGGGTGCATGATAGGTACCCTCTCAAGGAAAAATGAGACTATGATAGTACCGTACCCAAAACTGTGTGGGGGTATGGGTCTTGCATGCTGTTATATTTTGCCTTCAAACTGGTGAAGCGTTGCTTCACACTAGTTAACATCTGTGGGTGGACACAGTCAAACCCAAGCAATAGTTGGGCCTTTGTCACTACGTGGTGAATTGTTGACCCCAACAACCACAACAATCTAAACCATTAAAACTAACCATCATAGACCGAGATCGATTCTCTCTATAGGGACTCTGTTGTGACTAGTCCACTCTCAGGGTTTGCAGTAGATCTGTACTAGCTATAAGGTAGATTGTGGATCTGACCCTGACGCTGTGAGGTTATTCTTGTTGCCCCACGACACGACAAACCAGTCAAAAA